>CM067063.1:3065344-3675344 GCA_033980235.1 Diadema setosum | reverse complement strand
CATAAAAATCTTCTATGAAAAATATGACTTCCAAAAAGTGTTTAATTTCTTTTTTTTTTTTTGCTGAGTGTGTGTATATATATATATATATATATATATATATATATATATATATATATAGATAGATAGATAGATATATATATGACCCAGTTTGTCTTTTTAACACTTCTTTCCTTCCCCTTCAATCCACTAGTTGCTTTGAGATGACCGCACACAGATCCTTCTTAAAACAAAGGAGGATTCTCCTCAACTTTGCCAAAATCAGTCATATCCAATGTTTGTATATAATAATTATGTTCAGATAAACAATTTTTACCTTGTGTCGCAATAAACATGATTAAAAAATTTTAATTCCTTGATGAGCGTAAGGAGGGAAAAACACAAGAATGCAGTAAGTGTAATAGATGTCATATTTCATATCCAGTTAAGTCTTTAACAAGGAATAGTGACAACTAATATCAGGCTAAAAAGAAGAAGAACAAGAACAAGAACAAGAAGAAGAAGAGTCTCTTAAACATGATTGTTTCCTGTGTATGTCTGTTTCACTGTAAAATTCCTTATGAGATGCTGATTTGTGAGATTTTTTTAATGAATAAGACAGTGCATGGTGCATTTCCTTAAACTTCTTGTGTGCTAGTAGTGTGTTCGACACTAAGCCGAGTGCACAGAAACACAACTGTAATCAACTACTCGCCTGTTGTAGTATTTCTTATCCGAGTGCGTGCGTACATGCACACTATACACAAAACACACACACACACAAATTGTGCTAATGCAACCTTGACACGCTGAGTTCAACAAGATATGACGCGCTTCTTTTATTTGTCGCTGTAACGTTCTATTCAAGCCAGTTCAATTCAATTCAATTTGCCTTTGTCTAGCAGAGTTGCACCATACTCTATCGCGTGGTTAGCGGTGTAGTAGGCATGTTGGAATCGTTACCGTTTTATGTCGTTCAGCAGAGCAGCTAGATCACAGCTATTATAGGTTTCCGCCCAATAAAACACGCATATGTAACCTCAGAATCACCGGTCGCAATATTTTGTGTTTCTTTCCATGTCTAAAGATGCTCCGTAGAGTCAATCAAGAATTCTACTTGAATTCGGTTCCTCTCTAATGAATTCCCCCCACATATTTACAATAATACAATATATAAGAAATAAAGAAATAAAAAATATAAATAAGAATGATATCCTGAAGGGCTAATATCTTCTTTGAAAGTTGAATCTTATGAACCATTAGCCATATGATGAAATGACTTCATATATGACATTTCCTTTCTCTCGGCTTTTTACTTTGTCTGGATTTTTTTCAAAAGTATGTGGAAAATTACCTTTTCCAAGAGGATATAATCATTCCTTAAATTCCCATCTTCGTAATTTAGATTGTTGGTTTGGAGAACAGGTGGCAGAAGGCAAACTGAAGAGTTATTGCTTGAAAAGATGTGAAAGATACAGACACATCATCGTGTTAATAAGTAACGGAATGAAAGCTTTGCATGCATTCATGAACGTGAATACACCTATCCCCGCACTGTTGACTTACCACTTGACGTTTAACGAGCCGAAATATTCACATTCGTATTCACTTTTATTTTTCAACAATGCCAAAAAGCCATGTGCCCAATTCTGAGAAGTTTGACTGTCAAATATGTCTGTGTGAGAGTTCTGTTTGAGTTTAAACAAAACACCGACGCTTAACGCACTCCTCTTCATTATCAGGATAAAATCTGCCTCTTCGTTTATATCTTTCACTTTTTTTTTGCATCTGACGCAAAAATCGATTTTATTTGCTACCGTTCATACATAACATACTTAAAATCGTCTGGCTTTGTAGAAACGCTTGAATCTACAGACTTCGCATGCCTTTACAGATGATCAGCCGATTGTAAGACCCTGGTGTAATGAGTTGCATTATGGGATTGGTTCATTTTTTAAGAAAATAAAAAGGTCGATTTTCTCTCGGCGCGCTATATGGGATTGGTTCATTTTTTAAGAAAATAAAAAGGTCGATTTTCTCTCTGCGCGCTATACACACAAACCACGTAAGGAAAATCATCAGCGCGACGGTTTTTGAAAAGAAAAAAAAAATAGTCTGGACTGACTTTCGCATTTCGCATTAACAATTTTTGGTGTCCTCACATAAGAACTGACGGTTTTCACATCACGTTTCCAAAATCGATTTTCAAAAACCGATGATATCGGGTGTGTATGAATGCGTTCTTTGTCTACGTACGTGTAATCTTAGTGAACGCTCCCTCTCTCTCTCTCTCTCTCTCTCTCTCTCTCTCCTCTCCCTCTCCTTCTCCTCCTCTTCCTCCTCCTCCTCCTCCTTCTTCTTCTTCTTCTTCTTCTTTATCTCCATCTCTATCTCAGCGAGATCTTATTCCATGCACAGTGTCTGACGAAAATGGGGACAGTTTTTAGACTAAAAACTCAATGGAAAAAGCATTTAGTAATCTAATTGACATTCATTTCAAAAATTACTGCATACTTAGGCGGAATTTCTGTGATTACTAAGAGAGATGAATGCCGGTATGCAGGGGAGGAAAGGGAATGCGAGTATAGGAGGAACTGTGTGTATGTTTCTTTTTCTTTTCTTTTTGAGCGTGCAGTATGCTTTACCGTAGGTTTGTGCACGGATGTATGCCTGTGTTATCTTTAATGACAGTATTCCATTATACTTGTGTTTCTTTGTGTCTTGCCCCTATACATGTGTGTGAATGAACCGCTGAGCTCCAAAAATACATTTCTGGCTGGGAAAAGGGGGTGGAGGGGGGTGAAAGGAGGAAGAGAATTTGTTGAGTGGAGTGCGAAGGAGGTCGTCTAAATTAGATGTCAAACTCGTTTTCCGGTCTGTAAAACTCTACTGCCTCGAGGTAACAGGATTGTGGGGTAAGGAGGTATCGGGAAAGCATGGGAAAAACATTAGAAAGAAAAAGGAAAGGGAAGGATGGTACTTCATTTGACAAATGTAATGGATGTCAGCATCACCTCTAGTATATATTACGTCTAGGAGCGCCTTTATGTTATATTCAATCGACTACAAAATACAAACAGTTCTATATAATACAGTACAGTACAATACAATACAATTCAATACAAACCATGTAATACAATACAATGCAATATGGATTTGATAAATAATAGATTCATTGGTAGAGAGATAGATAGACATATGAGAGAATTCGATCTAGCGGAACACGAAATGTCTTGAGAGCAATATCTCACGTAGATATGAATGTAGGCCTTTTCGTATTATAATGATGCTATGCATCTGTAGATAAATAAAGATAGACAGCATTACACCCTTGGAGTGATAACTGAGAACAAAACATGATTATACTAAAGAAAGCTTCTTTGAATAAAAGAATGACGTTGATGACTTACTTTTTGTCTTTTTTTTGTAACTTGTTGGTTTAATCGACGAAACTCAAGGCATTATAGGAAGATTAGTTTGTAGGTTTCGCTTCCAATATTTTTTCTTCGGTTTATCTGTGGTACCGTTTCGAACAGTCCCCCACAAAATAATATATAATTATCTAGCAAGGTTACACTATGGAACTTAGAAGAAATTAAAGTCCTTACTTCGTCGTTCTGTTTGCTTCTTAATAAATCATTTCTGGCAACAAGATTTCCCTGTGATATGAAATTCTAAATTCCTTTTAACACGTTTCTCGAAATCAGGAAAACAAAAGACAATAACTTCGTTTAAATCATCTGCACGAATGATTTACAGCATTCGCTGGCTTTCTTTGTGGTTATTAGCTGTACCATGTTAAGATTGGGGAAAATGGTTGCCATAGCAATGGCGGACGTGATTTGGCAATTTTTAGCTAAAGCAACGTGCGATTTCATATAGTACTTGTAGTGGGTTCAAAATGTATACTTCAACACAAATATCATGGGAAAACTTGTAGACGGTGTATTCACAGAATGGCTCAGAGTTTCTGCAGCTTTGTGTGTGAATATAAGCAGGGAAAGCGGAAACTACTAATTTTCATCAAAGATGCTGCGTTTTTGTAATACGTGTTATGTAATTTTACTCATACCTTATTTACATGCCCAGGTGATTTAAAACCAAATTAGAGATATTTATGGAACCTCCCTTTTTCTCCCTTTTTCTCGTTATCTAAAGAACCATCATTCTCATTTGCACTCACCCACACACACACACACACACACAAACACACACACAAATGAATACTAAACTGACGTCAGAAAAGCACAATGACGCTACCGTTTTTTTTCTCTCTTAAGGTAAGTTATGTTTAAGCCGGAGCTTGCCATTACAAGATGAATGATCTTAGCTTTCTTCTTCTTTTTTTCCTGGGCGGAGACGGAACATTACCACGATCCTCCGAGACCCTTCCATCCAAATACCCACGCATACCAGCGTTTTTATAAGATTTTGCACGAGTGACTTGCCTCAAATGTCTAGAAAACATAACACCGACATGAATAACCGCTTATTGATTCCTCCGTATGCAGGACTGACTGCGTAAGTCGCCCTTTGAATCAATCGGGCGGCAGCATCAGCGCGCTGTAGACGTTCAAGCGCTTTGTGACTCGTGTGTTGCAGCCAAGTTCACGCCGCTTTGCACAATTTCTACCGGTTTACGGCATAATGACATCTGTCCAGGCAAGCGCAAATCCCACAAGATTATGGCTTTCGTTTACGCAGTTTGCAAATACACCGCGGCAACGAAACGTTAAAACAACAGCCGACAGAATTGCAGTGCACTCAGGGATCTCTCCCTCAGATCAACAAGTCTGGTAGTCGTCGAATATTCTAGATAATTCTCTTGCAACGGGCCAAGTATAGATATATGAAATTAAATCAATTCTTTTAGTAGTTTCCCCCATCTTGAAATTTGTATACACATATACAATCATAATATTATGTGAGTACATATTATAATAAAAATCTAAAATACATGAAAACGCTTCATCTTGCATAATACATTTACATCATGATCATAGGTAATATATACGACTATGACCTGAAAACGTATGGAACATCTAAGAAGAGATTACTACCAAATTGAAGTTTATTGCAATAAGATGAGTGTGCAGTGGCGGAAAAGAGCTGTGGATTTTTGTAGAGAAGTTTCCCGGTTCGAGTCCAAGCTATGCATAAATCGTCACGAGGCCAATATGTTCCTGCAGGAAATAAGATAATGTAATGATGATTTAAATCATTCTGATCACAATTATTTTCATCGTCTTAAGGTTTTCTAACCGCCATAGGAACAGTTGTTTTACAAACAAAGTTTCAACTATGGGTGATTTTTCACTTGTGTTGTCGCTTGTCTCGTGTCTGCAAAAATATATTGGGTACAGCTACCAAGAGTCACTAAAATTTATGTTTCGAAAATATTTCTCATACATTAACATTACCCTGGTATGATACGTTCACACTGAAACATTTACCGATTGAGATGATGTTAATTCACTAATTTGTTCACGTCATTGTTCATTTTTTAGACTCATTGTCTATTGATTCAATTTTATTTCTCATTCATGTTTGAATCTATCATTTCTCTTTCCATGAATAATTACATCATCATATACTACATTATTGTTATTATGTATGCTTAAGAATAATTTGAGTGATAAATAAAGCAGTAAGTAAAAGCAGGTGAAAACAGAGGGATGGTATTGCGTCTTTTGACTTGTCAGAAGTGGAACGGTATCAGACAAATGGTTCTCTTCTATCATAATTGCGGAAATATATATCGACCTACGTATTCTTATTACATATATATATATATATATATATATATATATATATATATATACATATATATATATATATATACATATCCGCAATAAAAGAAGAACACCATCTCTCCGATGCATATATATATATATATATATATATATATATATATATATATTCCATTCGCCTGAAGATCCCACAAAATGCGGCAGCGTGAAACCGCCGGAGCGGACTGATCGGTATTGGTCCCCATGGAAGAACAGAATCATGATATTGAATATAAAATGGGCAATCCATCTATTCTCTAATCTTTCTCTGATTCATGTATGATTCATGTGTTCTGTGCATTTCAATGTGAAATGGGGAATAAATAAACGAACAACAAACAAACCAAGTAAGGTATATGTAGATATATATAGAATGTAGCCCACAAAGAGACTTGGAAGAAAAGACGAATCAATTATTATGTAAAGATCATTCAGAGTAAAATGGGCAGCATTCCCTTGGTATTGGCGATTTTGGTTACATGATTCATTTTAACAGCATGATACCCTTAGTGTCCGCGTTCATACCATTTCCCAAGTGTGCAGAATCTTATCATTAACTTATTCACCGTCTTATTCCCTTCTCTTTTCTTCTCTCAGCGTCCCCTGTTGAATCTGCATGTCATTATACCATTGATATGATAATGAATCCTGTCGCTTTCTACCGTCGCCCAAGTTTCATGCATAATGATCCCGCATGTCTTGTTAGCGAGGAGTATAGGTTTCATCTCTTTCAGTGATTACGCATCCCAGTGGCTGGTCTAGCTTGGAGTGATAAAACTCCATCGATGAATAACATGGAAAGACGCCCCGGGGGCGTGAAGGTCATTGTAAATACGGGTTATTTAGGAATAAAAATCTGAGACGAGAGAGAGAGAGAGAGAGAAAGAATATTATCTTTGTTAAGATGGAGTGGAACACTTCAGTTGAGAGATCCACTCAGAGAAAATTTTCCCGGTTATAACTTATTGCGAAGCTGAAATTTAAATTTTAGTTTAGGAGAAAGAACGTCCGCAAATAGATTTGTGGTGAGGTTTGTAAGGTGCTATGTTATCATTGTTACATTTTGTTGCCATTATTATCTACAAGTCATATTATTTCATCAATTCTTATTATCGTTATCATCATTATTGACACTATAACCATTATTGCCATCATTATCACCAAACTAATTGTCGTTGATCTATCACGTTTTGTTGTTATTTTTTGTATTTGCACATTAGTGGACGAAGAAAACAAACTGAAAATGAAATGAAAAGAAAATTAGTAGTGTGTGTGCTTTATCTCACAATTTAGATTATGATCAGATAATAGTTGTAGTGAAAATGAAGCATATAATCTATTTTATCTTCCTTTCCAAATTGCGAAGAACTCCAGAAGATTTCCCGCAAATGAAATGAGGAATACACAGATTTATGTTTCTATCATTTTGTATGTCGCAAATTCTACATCCACAAGTCGACTGAGCTGTGCTGTATTAACTTTGCACGTAGTATGTATGCATGTCACAACCAATACTGCGAATAATATTCATGACTCATTCGGTCGACGCTATAGGTGTATGGCTTCATACAGAAAAAAAAAAACAGGAAATAAAGGATAAAACCATAATAACATCTTACATCCGCAAAATGCATTTTATTATCCCCTGATTGTTCGGCTCGTATACATCTTTATGATGTAACGTCTAAATTCATCTCATGCGCAGATCACGTCTCCTCAACAATACATTGATACATCGACATGCTCTTGGCACCACAGTACTTACAGACAATCATGGAATATTTCCCAGGGAGACGGGATTAATCTACTTGCGTTGCGTTCGTCATCAAAAGCTTGATGATATACTGTCTATCCATTGTTGCGTAAGTTTGAGACCTCCCCGCTCCTTGACCGAACTAGAAAGTAGAGAGAATGATGTGAAAAAGGTTGTTAAATATCTCAAGTTGTTAATTCAAACAAAAGCAAACTGTAACAAAGGAAGTGGACACCGCCTAAAATATTTCAGAGTACTTGAGCTGAGAAACAATAACACGCAAGAGACAAAAACCTTATAACCAGAGGACGATCGAGACATTCACTGACATATAGAAATAGATTGAACACCCCTCTGGTGAGGTTATATCTTCTTGTCGAGTGTACTTAATATGGGTTTTCCTGGCACAAGATATTTTATTCTATGATGCTTCACGAAAATGAGGGAAAGAGTGAAGAACTGTCCTATTATTAGTCCATTGCTATCCTGGAGGATTTAAACTTTCTAAATTGAGAATATCTGGCAATTTTCGTCTTGATGGTAATCTGTTCCTTAAATTCGGGACTTTCGATATTTGCAACTCTTTCTGTCATGAAATATCCCAGTTTTCTTCCGTTACCAAGGAAAATATGACTTGTTCTCATCCATAAAGTAGTCATTTTTGTTTGTATGTATGTTCAAATAACTATATATATATATATATATATATATATATATATATATATATATATATATGTATAATTATATACATATATATATATTATATATTATATAGTATATATACAAACATAATAATACACATAAACTGAAATAAAGATCTTAAGAATCCTTATCAAATCCATATTATGTCATAACTATACATCGTCATTGCATGTACAGTTCAGTTTGTAACCTAATCTTCCAGCAATCAAATTCCATTAGATTCCCAGCATGTCTGACAGCTTCAAGTTTGTGAATTCTTTCCAATAATATAACGTACGCACACACACACGCGCACACACACACACACACACGCACACACACACACACACACACAAAACCCACGCATATCGTTTATGCACCAACTGACCAGAGGATTTTGGAGCTGGGGACCTTAGTATCGGAAGCCATAAAACATTGTTTATATACACTATTCATAGGACTGCATTGTGGACGGACAAACAAAATAAGAGACAAAAATAGACTGAAATACCGAAGCAGAAGCCAAACAACAACTTAACAGAAGACAAAGATTAACTTGGAGTAAAGTCACCGAAATTTAGGTCCGCATTTCGCGAACCATGAGTGAAATCAGAGTAGTCATCTACTCGCAAAAAATATTGTATTATTTCTAACACTAAAATTTGGTTTGTATGTGTCTCAGTGTGTGTGTGTGTGTGTGTGTACATATAACATTATGTGTGTGTTGAGTGATTCGTAGTCCACGTGTTGGTAGACAAAAACAGAAAAAAAGAAGCCAAGCTTATGCTGTCAATACCAACAATTTATTGAGTATTTTTGACACAAGTTTTCGGGCTCCCTGCTCTTTGTCAGGTGATCACTTGTGTCAATTGTCAAAAAAATAAACTGCTGGTATTGACAGCATGAGCTCGAGTGATCTTAGACATAAATATACATAATGTGTGTGTGTGTGTGTGTGTGTGTGTGTGTGTGTGTGTGTGCGCGCGCGCGTACGTTATACCGGAGAGAATTAACAAACTTGAAGCAGTCACACATGTGCATGGAGGGTATCTCACGTCAGATTTCCTGAGGTATTTATTCATAATCCGTTGAAGCCACCGAGGGGAATAATCAAAAACAAATAAGTCTGCTTGCCATTGAATCTGCTGCTCACCAGGTGTTTTCTTTCCGCGCGGAAATCAAATTGCTATCAATTATTTCCAGACAGAGCTTCTTTCTCACGTAGCCGTGTGGAGGCATGTTAGCTGGTCACTTCATTCATTTTGTTTGCCAACTCGTCTAGCTCACGAGTCTCGCGAAATATAAATATTTGGATGTTGACGAGATTTCTCGCTTCGCGTTAAGTGTTCGTTCGGAAGTTGACTGTTAAGTGTAAATGTATGCCTTGACGATATACAGAAAGATATTTCCAAAACTACATTTACATAGACTTAGATTTATATCTTTATATATACATACATATATGCCATTTGACACAACCGTCATAACGTTTGCTTCTTTTTTTTTTAAGAGAAGGTTCAAAATCAGATGTGTTTTCTACTTCTACTTGATACGCATTTTATTCAAAGTCAACCAATAATGAATCAAATTGATAGCACCATAGTACACCGTTAAGTAAGTTGAAAAAATGCTCATTATATAGAAGTATACCAATAAATAGTGCCACCGGGTATTCTTGGGCGCATTTACTGTTTGTTACCTCGCCTGTTTCATTGCAAGACACTCCTTCGTGCCGTATTTCTCTCCCTGTCTTTAACTTATTGTTATCCTTCATGTCATTTCATAATATCAAAAATACTTTATCTTTTCGAATTTTTTTTTTCAAGTTATAGCTTTCTACCTCAATAGAAACTACTAACAGTAATCCGCTACTGTCCGTCCTTGTCTTTCCTTCCTTAGCCGTAAAGGTAATATAGTTTCTATAAAAATACAGTGACCTGTCAAAATAATAGTTATTCATGTCACCTTGGTAACATATCTTCTATCCCCACCCTGCCACCTTTCTTCCATCACTATTCATACCGCAGACTTGCTCTGTCTTGTTTTCCCCCATTTGCAAAGAGTGAGAAAAAGCTATGCAAGATGCCTACAGGTATTATAGTCATGGTAATTCCTTACGTCTGCCCCCCCACGGAAGAAAGCAGTAACTGCATAGCTGCTGAGCTGAGATAAATGCGATTTTGTGTTTTTTGCAGATTCTTTAAAAACACAGAAACATTCAAAAATAATTTTGTGGTATGATTATGCACCATACCTAGCTGGCTAACAATACCTAGGAAAAAATTATGTTTCCGTTATTTTTTAAATGTTATTTAGGAAAATGCAGTTACTGCGGTGGCTCACCCTTGATTCTGGGTAGTTTCCCCACGGAAAAAAGCAGTAACTGCAGACTGCCAGGAGTCTGCTGTTTTCCCCATGGAAAAAAGCAGTAACTGCACATGTCACATGACCATAGGAGGAGAATTGTTACCACCACCAGGTTATAAAGTTCTTCTACTTTCTGGTTTAGTCTAGATCTATAAGATCTAGGACCTATCACTAGACCTAGACTAGGTCTTGTCGATTGAATGGCATTATGTGTAAAAATAAGGTAGACACCTATGTACCCTAATTGAACTTTGGAGTGCCCGGCCTGGCCCCTGACACATGACCCTGGACTAGACAATAAAGTCAAGTCTCTTCGTCTTAGATCCTAGTCGAACTCTGACGTTACACTTAAGCTAGACTACAGATCTATGCCCAATGTTAGTGCTAGACCTAGATCTATTACGTTAGATTAGGCCTACTGACATTTTGTCTAACACTAAACAGTTAACAATAGATTAGAATCTAGATCTACTCTGTAACGTTAGATCTGGTATACCTAACTTTAGGGCCTACATCTAACGTTAGACTAACGTTAGTGTATTAATACTAGTGCTCATCTCCCTTCAATATATTTTCAGCTCACCTAGATTTTCTGGTTCTGGCCAAAGCCATGGCTACCATTATGACTTTTCCTCTGCAATTCATGATAGATTTACAGGCATGCCTGGACCGCAGAAACTGTGTGACAGCATGGTTAGCACTGGCATGATCACTCAGACTGTACCAGACCTGCAATACTGTGCATGCAAGTGATGAGTGTGATGTGATGCAATGTTTAGCTAGTTACTGTATGCTGCAGAATTTATGCGCATGCAGCTGCTGCACGCGTATTCTGCACTCTGAGCGCGCTGAGTCTGCCAGGTTTGCTAGTCTCCAGAAAGAAGCTTTTTCTACAACTTGTCATATGATTTCCTGCGGGCAGAGTCGAGTTACTGGTGAAACAATCTTTTTATATCTACTCTCCTAAATTATGGGAGAAACTGCTGTTTACATTGTTTAAAAAAAAAAATTAGTAGAAAAAAATAAATGGTATTAGGGAAAAAAATATACAGGAAGGACTATTCAGAGTCTGAATGATAAAGACTAAATTGTTAGTTACTGCTTTCTTCCGTGGGCTTTGTTAGTTACTGCTTTTTTCCGTGGGGAAACTTGCAAAGTTGAATCAACTGGATGCAGTTACTGCTTTTTGCAAAAGTGAAAAATTGTATTTTTGGTCACTTTCATTTTTCTTTTTGCAAAACTGACCTATTAACATTGGAGAGCATTGGGTAAACTATTCATTTTTGCAAAAAAGTAGACATTCATAAAAATGTCAGTTACTGCTTTTTTCCGTGGGGGGGCAGACGTGTTGTTGAGCATTCACCATTTTTTTTTTTTTTTTTTTTTTTTTTGCGGTTGCGTCGCTCGCACTGATTGGTTAATGCGGATGTTACGCTCCCTCCCTCTCGGTCTGCCTGTCGATTCTCGCATGCTCGGTAAAACCAAGCTTCGCGTCAAGCGACACTTTGAGCCCCCTTCCTTTTACAACCCCCCCCCCCCCCGCCGCCCCTTCCATCTTCTTCCTTCTGTCGCACTTTCCACACGCTATTGTTCCTTCAGTTCCTCAGAGCACACAAGCACATGTATGGAACATACGTACTTTTGTATGCCAGTTGGGGGGGGGGGGGGGGTTCTTTGAAAAAGATACATAGAGAAGAAAAAAAAAATCAAGGATTGAAAATACTCTGATTCAATAAAGGCGGAGACTTACTGGACTTAATTGAAAGCAAACCAAACAAGCTTTACAATCAGTAGACACATTTCTAATGTACCAGCCGGCCGCTGACCAGTAGAAAAAAGGTTTACCACTCCGGCGCGATGTTCAGGATTCTTTTCTTATAGCTGAAATCAATGAGATGCTAAGCAATCCTCAAACAAAGAAGACAAAAAAAAAATCAATGTTTCCAAGAGTGGCTTTGTCGAGAAAAATCACTATCTCCGCAAAGTCTACGTCTCGGTATAATGTGTGACGGAGCAAAATGTAGCGTCAATGTGTCAATTTGCTTGGCAAACTCACGGCAGTATACCGCGAGCGATCTTGCCAATATTAATGAATCTCTCTTTTTTTTTTTCTGCCTTTCTTCTTCACGCTCTCTATGAATTAATGAGTATGTATGTATGTATGTATGAATGTATGTTTGTTTGTTTGTTTGTTTGTATGTACGAGAACATGATAAAACTGTTTTAAAAACATACACAAATATATATGCAAATATATATAACTATATGTATATGGATATGTTGTATGTATATGTAAT
Source organism: Diadema setosum (assembly GCA_033980235.1). NCBI lineage: Eukaryota > Metazoa > Echinodermata > Echinoidea > Diadematoida > Diadematidae > Diadema > Diadema setosum. The sequence continues at coordinate 3,662,478 of CM067063.1, read as the reverse complement.
ATGATAATATATATCAAAAATGATAATTATATACGATAATTATATTATGATATATTTCTTAAACATATTCATATGTGCAAACATACATAGTCATCAATTGTTTGGTAGAATGAGGAACAAAGACAGAAAACATAAATAATTATCACATATCATATATTTCTATGTGTACATAAATACATATGAATACTAAGCTTGAAGATATGAATACAGACAGAAAGATTAAGGTATATGAAAATATCGCATATACGCGTGCGTCTGCTGATACATTTGCGAAAGTGAAAAACTTCTTGTTCGACTACCTTTAGAAAGTGTTTGCTTGTCTCATGCAACTATATAAACTCATCGATGAGTATCATTTTACAAAAGCAGCACTCGGGTTTTTTTTTTCTGCAGCGAAACATAATTTGCTCCTACAAAATATATGGCTATAGATTAAAACGACCAGAATAAAAGCGCTTCACATTATATGCGTGTTTCAAAATGCCACAGCTTTTAGGAATAACCTTGAGGAGTAGATTGATGCTGCTTTTGTTGATGTTGTTCCTGCCGTTATCATCAGTGTTGGTGTTTTTCCCCTTGTTTTTGTACGTGTATATATATATATATATATATATATATATATATATATATATATATGTTCATGTTTCTGTGTATAATGTTTTACCGTTTCTTGAGGTGTTTTCGTGGTTGTTTACCTCTAGCCTTCAATTCATTACATTGATGGAGGCGAACGATTCGAGCCCAACGTGTCATTCTACCCCCATCAGGATGTGCAGACGCGTATTATAGATAGGGACTCTTTCAAAGCAAGTCTATTCGTCACGCTCCCCGGCACGCGTTTGCCCGTGGCTCTATTACACGGGCGATCCCGGAGAAAGTCACCAGTGCCTGGAGATAGGGGATTATCCCGTGTCTTGCATGCATCGTCCTCTCATCTTCTATCCAGTCGAGCCTGGTTTCTCTGCTTCAAGACATGACATCAGATATTTGCTAGTTTCTTTTCCCTCTAAGTTTCATGCGGAGATATGGAGAAATAAGACCGATAAGCGTCCTATGAAGTTCTTCGTATATTATTGGGACTATTCATGACGCAATCTGATGCTGTATAAGTAAATGTCAGGCTCGTATCACGCTCCTAGGACCAACCGGAGGACATCGGCATTGCCAAGGCAGGACATGAATGATACACCATAGACAGTATCAACGTCATTTCTAGATTTACGGTTTATAACCGGGATTAACGTTGCCTCATGGTGCAGCATTAAAGCCGTCTGGCGTCAAGCTGTCACGTGTGCTGGTCCCACTGTTAACGAGGAGACTGTGGTAGGGTGTGGATGAGGCTAAAGATTATCCAGAGCGTCTTGAGTTCTACTCCTTCTGGGTGCATTAAAATTGGGTATAGCTGACAATGATGGGTGGTCATAATGGAAAGGCCTAAAAAAAGAGCTACGTGTACCTTGGATAAAAAGAACTGTTGATGCAGGTCCAAGTTCTTTTTCAATATGTGAAGGGCCTATATACTATTATGACATTTGTCCAGCATCTAAGTAAGATGTGAACTCAGAATAAACGCAAAGAGGAAAATGTCCTCAAAACAGTGACTCTACCATCACGTGGTATGTGGTCATGTGATCGAATGCACGACTCTCAGAAACTCTCCAGTGCATGCAATGAGAGAGAAAGAAAAAAGGAATAAAAAAGAGGAAGAAGTGTGTGACTAACATTCCGACACATGGCACAGCCGTACATGCAAACACACAATATGCGAATAATAATATGAAAGTTAAAGCACGTCCTACAGTGTGTGCAATTTCAAGAGAGCAAACCTCAGACTTCATTGTGGTTTCGCCTCCACTATACAAATGCCTTGATATTGTCCCACTTTTCCTTTTTAGCACATTGTACTTTTTTTCTTACATTCGTCAGACAGACGGAACGGTTCAACAAGTACTCGATGACACACAGATGTCAGCTGCGCATGCGCCATAAAACAGTCTGATTGTTCACGATTTCTACTGGAAGAGTCTACTAGTGACTACGCTGAATATCAAAGGCTACTTATGAATTTATGTATACATACCAAAAAAAGACACTTGTTCCATTCTTTACTACATTTGAATAAATAAGCGATAATATACGAGCGGGAATACTTAGTACGCCATTATGATTTAAGAAAGAATCATAATAATCAAGTCACTTAGACTGTTGACGGAATCCTCACCAAAGTCCCGCGGACATCTAATAATAATTATTCAAACAAAGTCAGGCTCCTTTGATAAAGGGCAAGAACAGGTGAAACAATCCTTGTCTTCCTGGAAAGGGGTCTATAAAAACCGGCGCAGAGTTGTTGCTTTAAAAAGTAAGACGTTATTGCCTACGAAGAGAGGGAAAGGGAGGGAGATATAAAGTTAAAAAGAGTGCGGATTTGAGGATACGTGCAGGAAGAGAGTAAAAGGAGAAGAGAGAGGTGGGAAAAAAACAGCTACTGGAAAAGAAAAGAACTTCGATGGAGAAAGAAGAATACCTGGATTACTTACACCTTTACGAGCTAGCATTCATTCATGCGTCTGAACACGCACCGCGCTGTAGGTCGGGGGAATGAAAATGAGGCGAATTCTGGCATTAGCGTCGAGTTTGGGAGACTTCGCAGCGCTGGATCAAATCCCCCGAGAGTAGCCCAGCTTCTGTGTACAAATTGCTGGGATGTGTTATCGCGCTATTCCCTCAACGCTCAAGTTATCGACATGCATTATCATTCATCAGTCATACATCTGAGGAATATTTCGTCGTAAATTTTACTCTATTCTTCTTGAGAGGATTATGCGTTATAGTTAGTCACATGCGCACATTTCGCGTTTTGTAAATTATGAGCACGAAGTGTTAAAACACGAAGCCTCCCGGGAATAAAAATATCCTATTGAACATGATTTGTAGCGAAGTAGCTTTACATTTGACTGTGGGTGATTGGTGGAAAAGGTTATGTATCGCCGGCATTCTCATCTTAAGCCCAGTTATGAATTAGGTCAGGCGTGTTAAAGAATAAGAATCGTATCGTACGCAGTGACAAAATCACCGAGGGATTTAAAAAGAAATCTAGTTCTCACATGTACAAATTGTAGCCAAGATTCCAAGAAAATTGTGTAATGTTCTAGATGAGCCTTATTATCACATCGGGACCCTCAGGAAATTTTCAGGAGGAGAAAATGGGAAAGTGTGGTCTCTAGGCGAAATATAATCTAGCGAGAAAGTCCGCCTGTTTTTGTGACACGAAAGGTGATAACCGCACACTTGCTAAAGCGTTAATGCTCACTGAAAGCTACTCCTCGCACAAAAACACTATTGAGAACTCGGTCATTGAGGGCGCTATATCGCTCACGTCTGACATTTATACACGGGCTATTCAACAGATAAACACAGGCATACCATTAAGACACACACAATTATTCTCCGCCTATAGGCAATGACAGAAATATAAAAGAAGACAAAATCCAAAGTATTGAAAACTGACTTTTATCACAAAACAAGAATGCACAATTGGAATATTCCCACAGACATGTGTGCACAAAAGCATAAAAAGAGGGAGACAGGAATAGAAAAGAGGTGACACTTTGATCGTAAAAGTGGATGAAAAGGAAAGGATGGCTGAGGGCAGATAGATAATTTCAATGCGTTATCTGGCGATCGATCAACAATGTTTTATTCAAGCTTGGTTTTGGGGGCCTTAAAAAACCAAAACAATGCATGATTTGACTGTACAAGTAAGAGCAGGTGCGAACCGCAACTGAAACCGCATCAAACTCTTCCAGAGTAATTCCATGCTTTCATTATACATGAAGTGAAGGCTGGACCAATACAGCAGAGCGATAAATCGCATGTCTTTCCTGCTGTTACCATCCTCTGTATTGATAAATTGGCATTTAGACATTTTTGTCCCCATTTAGTGACGTTGGGTGACTAGCTGTTCTAGATTAAACTCACGGTTCCATGGCGATACCTGGAATGTGATTACGCGATTTGCAAAGTTGCCTACCTTCTTACATAAATTTCAGTATCTAATTTGGAATCGATGTCCACCCGGTCAAATGTATACTGTTCTGTAAATGAAATTGTGATCATTGAGAAATATAAATGATTTCAGAGTTCATTGACATATTCATATGATTTTGATGTGTACAAGTGATGGTCAACTCAAACCAGGTGTCTAGTATAATTTGTTGGTTTCTGCATTCTGGTCTCTTCCTCACAGATACGTGGCAATCGTCAAACCCCTTCACTACCAGCAATGTATGACTGCAACCCGGGCCACCGTCTACCTCGTCTGCATTTGGGGAGTGTCTGTCACCTGCGCCTGTTTGCCGATGACGAGTATCGCTTCGTACGTCTACATCGAGGACATTGGAGCCTGTACCGTGGACTGGGAGAAATCCAACTGGGGCTATACCGTCGCCAAGTACTTCGTCGGCTTCTGTCTCCCGCTTGCGATGATTTTGTTTTGTTACGCCAAAATCTACATCGTCGCTCGCCGCGTAAAACGGCAGATCAGACCAGCCCCGGCGAATTTAGGCGGCCCCGAGCACACGAGCAGATGGGCGAACGAGAAAAGTCAGTGTGACGCGCTCACAGGAGAAGTCTCGCAAGCATCCCCGCGCAAGAGACAGCCCGGAGCACGCGTGGATAGGCCTTCAACATCTCTACCAGACAACATGAGGTACCATGGTAACAGTGATCAGGTTTACCGCGCCAAAATCACAGACACAAACGGCAGCACTCTGTCTGAAGGGCAGAGGGAGACGAGAGCAGCGAAAGCTGACATCAAGCGAAGCAAGTCGGCCCAGCATGTGTGGCGGGGAGACTTGGTGAATGGGACACACAGTGACAAGGGCTTGGCAAATGTCAAATGCTCTGTTCCTGCGGGTCTGGCTATTGTGCCCAGTATCTTTCAGAACGACGCCAACGTGCCTACAATTCGGACAGACGACTACGTCCCGCCAAAACACAAAACAGTCCAAAAGAGGTTTTCCCTCAACGAGGGCACTTTGAGGAACAAACGAGAGAAAGGCAAACATAAATCGTCCACAAGCGGAGAATCGGGGGAATGGAAAACATTTACGTCCAAGCAAACGGCGAGAAAAGTGGCAAAGTTGAAGAAAATGCAGTCAATTCGAGACACAAAAGCGGCAACAACGTTACTGATCCTTCTTGGAGTGTTTCTTCTATGCTGGATTCCCTACGTTGCTGTCTGCTTTCTGTTAAACGCGCAAGTACACGTAAATGCGCGCGTACACTGCGCAGCGTTCATGGTCGCTCTGACGAACAGCGTTCTTAACGTCTTCGTGTACGGAGTCCTCAACACCAAATTCAGGATGGGTTTCCGGAAACTATGGAAGCCTTGCTGCCTTTGGATAAGCTGCAGGTGCCTCAAGAGAAGGAACACAGACCCTGGTCTACGGATCAGAAGTATAAGTCACTCGCTGAGAAACAATGGCGTTATATCAGAACGGGCAGTTAATGGAAAGTGAAAAAAAAAAAGACTGTTATACAGAGCTGCTATGGATACATGCGAAATACCTTTTGATACACAGTATTTATCATTCTGAAATTTTGACTTGTATATGTTTAAACAAATTTAAAGTTATATTGTTTAGTAATTATTTGATATGATGTGGTTACAAGCCTTTCGAAAACTTTAGAGCAGTGTATATTGATTTTACAAGCAATGTAATGGATTGTAATCTGCGAAAAAAAAAAAACACTCTTGATGGTCTCTTTAAAACGTCGACACCTCTTGATTGGTCTTAGTTCCTTGATGTGAATGTGACTTGAATTCAGGTATTGATTACTACGTCAACGCTTACAAGAGCTGTAACATCTAACGTTTTGAACAAGTGTCAGTACAGCTGCCATAGGCGTGGGAATTTAAAACAGTTTTTAGCCTATCGTGTTAATTCGCTTAACCATTATGTTATCCATAAGAGTCTTTGTCTTTTTTTAAGATTACTTCCTAGTACTGCTGGTATGACAGAAAAAGTGTCATTTGAACAGTTGTGTCAACTCCAGTAGAAACAAGCCTATTTCTAGCTGGTCTGATTCAGAGAAGAAGAGGAGAGAAAGGATGTGTATTTTGATAAGATTTTAAGAATTATTTTTATATCAAAGCTCAACAAGCAAGTACTTACAACTATGATGCCAATGTTGAATTTGAAGAAAAAAATGATATAATCACTCGCCGATTTTTTTTTTTCAAAGCCTAGTGATTCATGGCTGAAATTTCATTATCAAAATGTCCTGTCTTTTTTTTTTCTTGGAATTTCGATGTTTCCAGATTGATTTGTTTGACATTGATGTGTATATAAGCTTCAAGAATTGATATAATAAAATGGATCTCCATAATTAGTATCTATAAAAATTCAAGCACACATTCGCAGGTTCGAAATTCGCGACTCCGATGAATCCTTTTCTTAAATGAAATACATGTATTCAATTAAGAAAGGAAAAAGTATGAAGGGTTCTAACAAGGGTAATAATTTAATCTTCGAAATAATGTGATTCATGCAAAAATGTAATCAAGACAGTATTACACATCTTTATCGCAATTGCAAAATATTTTGTGTTTAACTAAGAATGACAATTAATCATTTGAATGAGTGAAAGAATGTTTGATAAAGTACTTGTAGAAATGTTTGACACTGTTTGAAGGGGGATCTGGTAGCTGGCTAATGTGTAGTGAGCTCCTCGTCTGGTTCATTGTTAACAACTGAGGCTCTAACATATTTTAACACTAAATAAAGCATAATAGCACTTGTTCCCGTATAGCTTTTGTAATTGTTCGCTGCGACCACACGGCTGTCGACATCGGCTACGGGTAGAGCCAACTCTATCGATGAGTTGGAAGAACGATTTACACTTTTGGACGAACTTCGACAGTTTTATTTGTCCATTCATTCTATCAATTCTTGATGATATAGTTATTTTACTACCGTATTTATTTGACATGAGAAATGAAATAAAGGTTATACTCCTAATAGCAATCGTGTGCTCGTGTCTGAAACTTTTTCATTAGCAGATTTACAATCACACCAAGTTCATAAATTTATATAATATACACACACACGCATATATACATATATATAGATATAAAAGGCCCCTACATTACACACAGTGCGTATATGTATGAATTATTATGATGTATCTACATGAGCAGATTGATTGCTAAACGGGCTAAGCGTCATTCTCAAGCATTTTAAAGTAAGTTTTTTTCATGAGATAAAGCAAAAATAAGACCTTTCTTGTGTACCTCACTTTAGAAATACCAAGGAATATTCTTAAAGTTATGATTAAAAATATCCCTTATCATCATTGTCTGTTTTTAGCACCTTTAATCACAAATATCTCAACTTAAACTCGAATGAAATAATCTCATTCAAACTCTTCAGATATATGTATATGTACAATAATTTACATTATATATACATATATATATACATATAATCATTATATATATATATATATATATACAATACATATACATAATACTTATATTATACATACTGTATACATAAATCGAATGTTTGTTTGTTTGTGTGTGTGTGTGTGTGTGTGTATGTGTGTGTGTGTGTGTGTGTGTGTGTGTGTGTGTGTGATTGTGTGTGTGTGTGTGTGTGCATTCATTGCAGGAAAATACATATCATGGTAATGTAATACCAGTTATTCGGCATGTTGGTCAGGTACCGGGACGTAGTGAGTGAATATTTCCTTTCCGGCGATTTAGACTCCGGGGAAAGAATCGAACACAGGAACTGTTCTTAGAATACCCAGATGTCACCGTGACAGTGCTCCCCCCACCCCTCCCCCCCCCCCCCCCCCCCACCACCACGAAAGTGAGCGAATCCTTACGTAATATCTGCCATGAGAAATGTGAAATTATTGCGTCCTCATACATGTCATGCAGTATGTGGCTAAGCTTAAGGCCCGGTCCCACTGGCCGACGGACACAAAGCGTATGCAGAAAGGACACAGCGGACGAGCAAAATTTCGGGGATGGCTTCATCCGCTTTCATCCGCTCCAGAAATTGACAAAATTGGCGAAAATTGGCGGTAATAGAACGGAAAAAGAACGGACGTGGGTAGTATGTAGCGAGGATGTTAAACGGATGTTCATCGGAAGCCTAGCGGATGAAAGCGGATGGAAGGGGATGACAGCTCCGAAGGGGTTACCGGAGATAATTGCGAAGCGGGCGCATAGCAGAAAAAGCGGACGCAGAGTGGATGCAGAGCGGATGCAGAGCGGATGCAGAGGGGATGCTTTCGAAATGCTTTATATACGAGATGCATACGCTTACATACTTTCTATTAACGTGCTATTAACGATGTAAAGACGTTCCACGTACCATATCTTTCCTCCCTCTTTCCGTTTTTAGCTGCAGCGGATGTGAGTTGCGAGGATGCCCAGAGGATGCAGAGAGGATGCAGCGGACGTTTAAAGGATACCGCACGGATATACAACGTTTGTTGCTCGTATGTCGCGGATTTACATCGTACACAGCGGAAAGTTCATCCGTTCTAAAAGTTTTAAGCAGCTTAAAACTTTTTGCGCGGATGAAATCACATTGTACGGATGCTCGATGGATAGAGCGGATGACACACGTATGCGATGGGTACACAGCGGATTCGTAGCGTTTTCCAACGGATGGCAAGATTTTTTGTACGCTTTACATCCTCTTTGCATCCGTAAGTGCAGTGGGACCGGGCCTTTAGTTTGCTCCGTGAATCGCATTTTTGTTTCACCCTTTGAATCGGTAACGATCCAGGCACCGAACAAAATTCGTCCCCGTTCGAATTTAAGGGGTGGGGGGGGGGGTCATTAGCTGCTCACGCACAATAAATTGAGCCTTCGGAAGACACTTGGCGCTTCACTGCTTAGACGGTTACTTCAGTCACGATATAAGATGACAAATCCTGCATCCCGAATGAATGATTGTATGAATGTAAAACATATGCTACTGTGGTTGCCCCAGCACTACTGATGTCGTTTCCCTATCCTGTGGTCTAAAATAAGATCGCACAGACTCTTGTACGAACATGACCGGGTGTTACAAAGAACTTTAATGGTAAATATTTTTTATTTGTAAAAAGGGGGTAGTAAATGAATCCTTATCTTTTCATCCCATATGGGTGTACTGATAGATGTGAGGCAAATTTTACAAGACAGTTCAGGTCAATTTATATTCCTTGAAGTCAAGGCCGGGAGACAGGGAAAGCAGCATGTTGGGATTGATTTGCTTCAGATAGCGGTGATTTGGCTCAGTCGGCAGCGCGTCTGCCTCCAGATTCAAAGGACCCGGGTTCGATTCCCAAGTCTAATGTTATGTGTAATCATGCTGTCCCCTCTAGGCTTAACCCTAAAAGGGCCGGGGGGCGGAATCCGCCCCCCCCCCCCCCCCCCGACGTTTCGCGCTATAATTCTGTAACGCGAGAAGGCCTCGTCGCGAGGCTTCTTGACTTTGTTTGTTCAAGTCTCGCGCAACTTTTGAGACCAAATTTGCAACGTCTGCGCATACTTTTGCGAAGCCACGCCCATTTTTGTAACGGAATGTCGCCGCAAAACAGGCACAATTTTGTGATTTTTGTGTACATTTCCTATGGAAAACGGTGCTCTGTCACGGAAGTCACAAAAACCTGATTATTTTTACAATTAATCACTTTCATTGATTAATTTTGTGCTAATTATGGTAGAAAAGTGGTCAGTGACAGTTTCCAATGAAAAAACAAAGAAAAACAACAGTTGAAAAACACGGAAATACATAAGAAATTCTGAAAACAATAAAATACATAAGAATTGAAATGAGTTTTGGAAGTTTTTGTGATGTACAATTGTTGAATATGCTAAAGCAGAGTTACAGATCAAAAATTAGACTCTCAATGCTTTTAATTAGGCTAAAATATGATCTTGAGCTTAATTTGCATAATTAATTAATTAAAATTAGAAATTGATTGTTTCAGAAAATCTTATGACACAACCTTGTAGATTATGACGTGGGTCTCACGCATGCAAAATTTTATCACGATCGCACCACCTATGGCCGAGATCTGGGGGGGGGGGGTGGAATCCATCCCCCCCCCCCCCCCCCCGGTCTGAGCATAGCCAAAAAAAGCCCGGCCCTTTTAGGATTAACACTCTGTCCCTCAGATAGGACATTAGAGGTCCCGTGAGTGAGAGAGCCATAACTCATGAATGTAAAAGATCCTGCTTCACTCATTCATCGCAAAGAGCAGGGTGTTTAACCAAGAGAAGGCCCTGCCTTACATCTAACTGGACCCCATGGAAGACCAGCTATAATACAGTGTAGCTGAATATAAATGGCTATCCAGCCATCTTCTCGGATGGAAAATGAAACAGTTTACAAGGCAATCGTGAGTGCATATTATGTTCATATGCGTGTTTGTTTGTGTGTATGTGTATTCACACTACTGTCACAGCCTTCAGAAGGCATCCTGCCCTACAACGTGTTTGTGTAATATCTCTTAAACGTGTTAAAACATTCAGAATGTGAAAAGCAACAGTGATTGGCTCAGTTGTCCCTGGATTCGTCATATGAGAATGTGTCCTTTTCCGTGTTTGTGTGTAACGTTAAATATGTCTGCGTTGTGCCTTTGCATCAGATTATACGAGTATAAAATTCGGAGAGAGACAGAAAATAGTCCATCTCAAGAGAGCGGTAGAGATGTATTACAAAACGCGATAGCATAATAATAATCCTCGACTCGCAGTCCAACAAGCTTACAGTAAATTATCGTAGAGGGCACCCTTCCAAATACGCGATAGGTATGCTTTGCATGGAGTAACATTTTGGTGTGGATAGACAGCTCTCGCGTTTGAACTGACGAAACCGCGAATAGTTACAAGCTATTTCTGTTCAGATTACATCCAAGTTCCAGCAATATTAAACTTTTCTAAGATTATACGTGGATTTTAGGTATTCCATAGTTTCTGTTTCATCTTTTCACGTTTCACTATTAATGTATGGTTTTGTAAATTACGACGCAATAAGCATTCTTTTGGCCATCGCATTATGGTTTAATAATCGGTGAAAATCGTCTTCTACAGAATAATTCTCAACATAAAACATAATTCCCCGTGGACTTTCTCAGATAAAAAAAGTATCTCGTCAGGACCTAATGCATTGAAGAGTTTGTTTGCAAAAAACGATAAGTCCATTTTTGAAGATTTTGAAGTACAGTCTCTGTCATAAAGTACAAAATAATACCTTTTAAATGATATATTAGTCACTACATATAAAGGTATATTTTTGAAGTTATGGTCAAAAGAAGCAAAAATTTTCTTATTATTCCCTTTATTTTTCTTGACCTTTAATCGCCAGTATCTCCATTTGACAAATATGGACTTATCGGTTTTTGCAAACAAACTCTTCGTATGTTTATACATACATATATATATATATATATATATATATATATATATATATATATATATATATATATATACATATATATATATATATATATATATATATATATACATATATATATATATATATATATATAATATATATATATATATATATATATATATATATATATATATATATATAAGTACACACACACACACACACACACACACGAGACAATGAAAGGTTTGAAAATAAAATGTGTGTTACTGAAAATCAAATGAACTGTAGTGTCATGACAGTACGTGTTTGTGTAGAATTTTCAAGTTGCATTTCAACACAGATTTGGAGCTAAATGTACAAATAGAAGAAAAAATCATGTTCTGTAATGATAAGCTCTCACGTATGCTTAGTGAAATTAAGAGGGATTTAAATTAAGAAATTAAGTAGATTGATTAAATGCAGAAATTTAAGCAGCAGTGGCAGATCCAGGGGGAGTGCATAGGGCCCCCCCCCCCATTTTTATTAATAAAAATGAAAAAGAAAAAGAAAAAAGTGGAGGAGGGCACGTGACCCCCCCCCCCTTTAATCTTTGTAAAGGTGCCCCTCTGACACCACATCTGAGTCTAAAATTCAGCCTTCCTTTCCTACGCTATGTTTTTGTCATTGTAAATACAGTGGAACCTCTTTATCTTGAGGTCGATCACAACAAAACCCTCTTATAAATAAAAGGGTGGTTCAGCAGGTCCCAAAGTTTATAATCGTTACTGTACACTTGTACACTGATATAGTGAGAAACATGATATAAGAAGGTAACTGTCATGGTTTTTAAGTCCTCAATATAACAAGGTTCCATTGTACATGCAATACATGTACATGCCTCTCCTTATCAGTCACTGTAGAGTAGACAATAATTATGAATCTTTCCATTTTACACACGTTGTTAACGAAACACGGTTGATGCAAAGAAATCCACTTGAGTCCCTCATGAACTTACTTTTTATGTATTTTGTTTTATTCTTCCATGCAAGCACATACACTAGCATCTCCATAGAGAGACGAAGAAAAGAAAGCAAATCGTAGTATTGATTATCATGATATTAAATACCTACAATAGCGGTGTCACGATACGCCATGTGTTTACACGCACATTAAAATACTTACAATTACTGCCTTTACATGATTTCAAATTCATTTGCATTACAAAATGTCTCAAAACTCTTGATCATGAATTTTAGTGGTTTACACTTAATTACTACTGTTTTCTTGCGCATTTGTAAATTCTCCATTAATAGTTACGGAATCCATCTTACATATTACAGAACAAGCCAAAAAGTATATCACGCACTTGGTCCATGCATGTCCACTGCTTCATTTCATTGACACACAGTGCAGTATGCATTAAAATCTTGATTTATCCATATTGTCATGTTTTTGAACTGCTCAGTTTAAAGATATAATTTCATTATCAACAGAATAGGAGTTATTTTTTTTTCTTGTTTACAAGCATGTGATTAATAACTAGCATTTCCATGCCAACACATCAAAAGTCATTAAAATTTTGATCAAAGATTTATCAAATTTTCGACCCCCAATAGCAGATCTTTTTCTTACTATTAACTGTGCAATCACATCAATTTTATCACAATGAAATCAAAACTCTTCTTTTAAAATACAGATCACAAGCATAGTTTTACTTCTACACATCATAACATATTCTGAAAAATGCTTCCTTGCTTTCAGCAAAACATGCTATGACTTTACTTGATGGAATTGTATTTTGATCGCAATAGTTTTAATTTATCATTTCAAAAATTAAGCACTGAATCATGTCCAACTTGGCTTTTCATGTACTTTTTTGTTTGCAACAGAATATTTTCCAAATAAATGAGATAGCTCTTTTTAGATTGTGATCCGCATAACATCAACATAGTTATATTCACTACCAAGGTATACAATGTATACAAAGATATTGAAAGTTTGATCATCAAGCAAGCAGATGTTAGACATCATTTTAGACATTGAGCTATTGGTTGTAACATTGGGATAGAAATAAGCAATCAATTCCTTGTAACTTGTAAGATGAAAGCATGCATGTGTGTTACTAACTAACTACAGTACTTTGAGCAACAACAGCTTTTTTCAGTGCATTTGCTCATGATAGGAACATAGGAGCATAATGTGGCAACCCATCATTTTCTGTACACTACGAAGCGCATGTGAGAGTGACTTTTTTTTTTGTTGAAAGCAAGTTTACAACTTGAAAAGGCAATGCATATCTGGTATCACCTAACACATCTTAAAATCCCTCTTTAGAACTAAGCTTGTCTGCATGTCCACAAATCATCATGAAAATTACCTCTGTTGATTCCTCATACACATGACCATTGGACGTACAATACACGATCCACACGGATTCAACGGCATCATATTACAGCTGTGTACTTTAAATCACTTTCAATTCTATGCTAACAGGCTACTCAACTGCTACTCCTTGGTTATTATGTATCATAACATTGTTCATCAAAGAAATTAGGCACACGTAAAATATACACTGAACAATATTTGATATAATGGTCACCATTACTGTGCTAAAAACTACTCAGAACTGACAACTACATCTTTATGTTTGGTTCTACGGAAGCACGTAAATCAGGGGTAGTACAGTAGAAAGAAACCTTCGACAAGACACGAAATGAAAGTTTGTGATGCACATGGCACAGCGAGAAGAATGTAACAATAATGTCTCAAACCATCATAGATGTCATCACATAACAAGAGATCCTGCATCAGCATAAATTTTGTCAGCAATTAGTAGAATTCAACCTCCATGATTTAAATTCACTGTTCTCGCATAAATCTTTTCTTCTCTTCTTTTTGTTTTTGTCATAAGCTCACATGACACACACAGCAAATATTTACAGGCACAAATGATCGTGGACGCTGAGATTCAATTTTCATCGGTCAAGAATATGCTGTCCGCATTTAAATTCTTGCAAACAAAAAAGACTCGGGAAAACTGGAATGATCTCTATTCTGTACTTGTCCAATGAGACTGAAAATGAACCTCACAACAAAAGACTGAGAAATTACTAACAGGCTTTGACAGTAAGAAGAGCAAACTGGATTTGCTATGAAGGAAGAATGTCACAATTTGTTCGTAGGCTAAACTCGAGAATTAGACCTCTGTGCTGCTTTTTAGCACTGCTTTCTTAACACTCCACACCATCAGGATGCAAACATGGAAATCAAGCATGTAATTTTTCTCCCATCACACGGGCAGGCGGGCAAAGATAATTGTCTCCTACATCAATGCTCTAACACCTCCATCTATCTCACTACAACCATGAACAACTGAGTGGTATTTCACGAGTTGCTTTCACTCACACACACACACACACACACACACACAAACACCGTTCACCCAAGTACTCTCAACACTTGCATGAAACCAGGCTACTATCTCCCCAAAACTGCCACAGAATATAAGGACAGGTGACAGAGATGTATGGTTATAAGGACAGGAATACACTGATAAAGTCTGGCTGGAAGTCTATTCCACAGTAATGTTGGTGTCACCGGCACATGACTTACAGCCCACGTCTCTTTATGCATGGACTAATCAATTCACCACAGGGCATGTCGGGTCTCGTTAACATTACAATTCCACCACACTCAGGTGTTAATGTGTTCTTCCTATATGATCTTTAACACCAAATCTTTGTGCTTATACAATCAGGATCGAGTCTGAGTACGTAGCTTCTATAAAACATGTTTGTTTTTTTTTATGCCATGTCATCAACAAATATCCTCATGTCATACATTCTTAAAGAACAAAAATGAGTCCTACAAGGACCAATACCAAAGTCTCACAGCAAATGTGTATGATTTTAAAATATCACAACAGTATCAAAGAAGGAATGAAGAGATCTTGATGCTATGTGATACACAGAGATAATATATTAACGCAATATAAAGTGACTTTTCCTTTCAGATATTTGATCGTCATCCTCCACATTGTACATTACCAGGAGGGCTCAAAAAGTACAATGAGCCTGGCATTACAACATGCATACATCTAAATCACAGGACCTTTCCAGTGGGGTGCACATGAAAAAAAAAAATTGAACCTTAGCTCAATCAAAAGCAAACATAAAAAACCCAAAATAATAGTGATTAATATAAAGCTCAAAAGATCTTCACTTTGCAATTACTTTCTAAGAACAATTAGTCATGAAAGCAACTTCTTAAGAAATACATTTCCATCAGTCTGGAAAAAAAAAGAGTAAATGAAATGGGCAAGCAAGGGCAAAAAAAAAATAAAAATAAAAAGCATCATATCTAATAGGCAAAAAAGAACATTACACTCCATACACATAGACATCTTCATGGAACACAGATAAACTATACATAGGCTCATCTACAACAGGCGCACAATGCTAGGAAACATCTCCTATTTTTCTTCAAAGTATACGGGCATGGAATCTACAATGGCTCACTGATTTGACAGCACTACTAATACCTTCCACAAGATTCAAAAAAGAGAACAAAATTATATATTTTTACATTACACAGGCCAAACAGCCATTTACAACTGATTTTGATTCCACTGTGGATCCATAAAACTGCAATACATGCAAGATTATTACAATATTACCATGGCCAGACCAAGAAGACAAAGCCCAACCTGTTTTTTTTTTTCTAACATACTTGGGGATTAATTAGGTTAATCTAATCACAGGAAAACTTGGGTAAGATTTTAGATACACCATCTCCCTCCTCAACATTGCACAATTTCTTGCCTCTGTAAGAATAATTGCAGCTGAATCCATTTTGATACACAAACTACTTGAGGCTTTCATGATATGGTCTATCTCTGTACAAGGAGGATTACTGTGAATCTTGAAAACATCCAAAAAGTAAGGAAACGAATGCACAATTTCACTTTTATTCCTAGGAATATGAGGATTGTGGAAGTTAAAATGGATGTAAAGATTTAGACTTGCATGGCTTAAACTTTGGGTGAATTGAGCAACTTCAGAGTACAGGACATAATATTAATTCACCATGCCTAATACATCACAATATTCTCATGGGGGGAAAGCAATAATCATGCAGTCGCTAATGCTGTAGTTGTTGCTTTTTTTTTTTGTCTCTTGCATATACTCTTCATTCTATCTACAAAATCTGCTCTCTAAATAAAATAAAAAAACAACAATTGTGCAATGACTGTGGGTAGTAGTAAAATGGGGCAGACTCCATGATGTGATAAAGTTTAATGGCCTCCTGCAAAGCCACCTTAAAAATGAGAAAAAAAAAATATTCCAGTTACATCTTGGGTAACTTGAGGCTCCAACTGAAAAAATTTGTTGGAAATCAACAAGATTCACAAGAACTGACTGAAAAAAAAAATAAAAGAAGAGAAAAGGAAGGAGAGCAAAAAAAAAGAAAAAAAAAGGGAGGAAGGAAAGAAGGGAAAAAGAAGGAAGAGCTCTCACTGTTGAAACTTTACTGTCAAACTAGTATTTTTATAGTTATCTGTAGGTGAGATGTCAAAATTTTGTTGATAATACTGTCTATGTATTGTTTCAGAATAGAGCCATATTCTTTTTAAGAGGACTGCACTACTGAAAAAAGGCAAGTAACACTTGACTACACTGCTTTTACACAGGCAATGATTCTAATGTGGAAATGGTCATTTTCTTCATTGTTAACCTCATGTTGCACTTTGACTTTAACTCTGTTGCATTATTCTTCGCAAGGTACGGTCAAAAGGTCACAACCTTTGACACAGCCATACATTGATATCACAGGTTTAATCACCTACTCAAAGCTACACATTAGTGCTAACAACTAATTACGGCTTGAAATACAAAGACACTATAATCTCTGTCGCAATACATAACGCATTACTTCTAGCTTTTGCTGGCAAATAATAATGTACACCTCACACCAAACAATTGTAATCTTTAGATTAGATTACTTTTACTAATTCCATCCTATCTGATGGCACAAATACTGTACAAAACACACAAGTTGGCATTTCATGCCTAATTAATTTACCATATTTCTGTTTTTTCTTATTGTACACTTCTTTATCTTACATTTACAGTAGCTTCTTAAAATAGTCATAAAGCACAAAAGAAGATCGTTTTCATTGCATACATTCAAATAGGACACTTTTTCCTCATTATAGAAATCATTTTGGAGCAGGAATTACAGTAATATTACAAGAGGCCCCTTATATTTAAGATACAAGTCTACAACTCCACCTTGTACATAAAGAAGTTTTCATCCTTCATTTGGACTATGCTCCTACATGCAGGCTGTGAGATTTCAATTTTCGCCTTTGACAGCTCTTCATGTTTGGTGAGCTCCCAGTCACGCAGCGACAAGTAGTCGTAGGTTGGGATGACGGTCACTTCTGCCTCAAGGTCCTCCCATTTCATCTTGCCCTCAAGGAGGGCATCCAAGACGGACACTGCCGGTTGACCGCGGGACCTATCATTAGCACTAATGACGTAGTTCTTGGCTTGCACACGCCTGAAGAACTCTGAGTTTATGGACTCTCCACTGGCATGGTTGGGTATGTACGCCAGGTCGATGTGCACTGCTGGCCCACTGACTGGAATGCTGGCTGCTTTAGTTGCTTGGCCTGTCTTTCCACAAGCTATAGCTCCCTTCTTCGCACCATTTGACTTGCCGTCCCCTCGAGATGGTGGGGCCGACCTTGTTGGTCTGTCAGAGGACTTCTTTGAGTCTGTTGTCTTCTTGGTGCCTGTTGATGGCCGCCCAGAAGATGAAGGACGCTGAGTCTCTGGCCGATTTAATCCTCTACTTGTAGGTGTTGATGCGCCATTAAGTTTCTTTGAGGCACCATCTGTGCTGGTTGAGGAGCCTTGTTGACTGCTTTTTGATGCTGAAGAGACACTGTGTGACACTTTTGTCCCAGTAGTTTTGCTAGCTGATGATGGTGTTGATTTTGCAGGAGATGGCTTCTTTTCAGGTGACAACTTCCTTTCTGCTGGCTTCTTTTCAGCTGCTTTCTTCTCCCCTACAGGCTTCTTTGCAGTTGGTTTGCTGAGAGGTGTTTTTGTGTCAGGGATTGACTTCTTTTCAGTGAGAGGTTTCTTTTCAGCTACTGGCTTCTTTTCAGCTGCTGGCTTCTTTTCAGCTGCTGGCTTCTTTTCAGCTGCTGGCTTCCTTTCAGCTGCTGGCTTCTTTTCAGCTGCAGGCTTCTTTTCAGGTGCTGGCTTCCTTTCAGTAGTATCCTTCTTTACAGCTGCAGACTTCTTTTCACTAGCCAACTTCTTTTCAGCAGGTGACTTCTTGTCAGATGAAACCTTCCTTTCAAGGGCAGACTTTTTTGACACGGGTGTGCTTGGTGATGCCTTTGGTGTCTTTGGTTTGGAAGACAACTCGATCTTGGTTCCATTCTTGCTTTTGACATCAGTGGCCTTAGGCTTGTCAGTTGGTTTCTTTGTCTTATCTTTGTCCTTTGCTTTAGTGGGTGTCTTTGATGGTGATGGCGGACGTTTTTTCGTCTCTTTGGTAGCACTTTCTGAAGTCTCCGCTACAACAACTGGTGCTACAACAACTGGTGCTACAACAACTGGAGCTACATTTACTGCTCCACTCTCCTCAGTTGGCTCTTTTGGAGATCCTGTTGTCTCGGGCGCACCTTGTTCAACCTCTGATGTCTCAGCACGTACTTCTGGAGATTGTGGAGGTTCTGCATCCACTTGTTTTGGAAGCTCCTCTCCATTAAGCTCCCTTGAGATTTCTGATGTTGCTGAGGCAGAAACATCCTCATGGGGCTCTTCCTGGACTGGAGTGGGCTGATCAATACCTGAAGGTTCCTGAAAGCAGACTGGTTCTGCAGCAGGCTCAACTTTCACTTCTGGCTCATCTGCTGGTACAGCTATTAACTCATCTACTTGAGGATCATTGGGCTGAGAAGGAAGTGCTGCTTCTACTGGTGGTACGGTTGATGCTTCCATTACCTCATGGGAATCGGGTAGTAGTTCCTCCTGCTGCTCTACTTTCATGCTGACCTCTTCCTCAACCACGGGAGGAATTTCAATGTCAGATGCTTCTTCATTACGAATGTCCTCTAAAGAATCTGTAGCATTCTGTTCCAATGAGTCAGATATGGTTGGTTCTGTTATGGAAATTGCTTCCTCTTTGACTTCTTCTTCTTGTGCAGACAGATTTGCTACCTCAGCATTCTGTTCCAATGAGTCAGATATGGGTGGCTCTGTGAAAGGAGCTGCTTCTTCTCTGACTTGTTCTTCCTGTAAAGACATATTTGCTACCTCAGCATCAGTTGACTGGTCATCTCTGCCTGTATCAACATCAGTTCCAGCAGATACTTCGGGCTCTGGCTCTACAAGGTCTGGACTGAC
The DNA here is from genome assembly GCA_033980235.1 of Diadema setosum. NCBI lineage: Eukaryota > Metazoa > Echinodermata > Echinoidea > Diadematoida > Diadematidae > Diadema > Diadema setosum. Next base: position 3,642,668 of record CM067063.1, on the reverse strand, counting down.
ATTCACTTCCACTTGGATTTCACCCTCTTGCACTTCCCCTTGAATTTCAGCTGGTTCTCCCTCTTGACCATCATCACGACCCTCATCTTGCACATCCTTTTCTTCCTGGAGTTCAGCAGTCACAGGGTCAGCATGCACTTCCTCAGACAACAGATTTGGCTCTTCTTCTGTCACCTCTATTTCTGTTTTTTCCTCTCTTGCCTCAACTTCCACCTCATCTTGTTTCACCTCTGTCCCTCCTACAGGATAGGTTTCACTTTGGGTCTCTTCTATCTGAAACTCACCTTCCTGAACCTCAGGGATCTCAGAGACTTTTACCTCAGACAAGAGGTCTGACTCTCCCACTCTCACCTCAGAGTCTGGCATTTCAGCACTGTCATCATCACTACTCTCCTGCTTTTCACCATCAGCATGTACTTCCGTGGTGGTCACTTTGTCTTTTTCAACAAACTCTACAGCAGCATCAACTGCATCTTGTACAATCTCATGTGCAGATTCCTGGATGAGAGATTCATCTACTTCATCTTCAGGCTCATGAGGTGCCTCAGTTACCAAATTAGTATTTTGACCCTCTTCCATGTCATCCACAGCTACATCATCAAGATTGGTCTCCTGTACTATTTCTTCCTTTTGAGCACATGTCTCATCTTCTGGCCTGGTTTCACACAAAACTTCATCCAGATTTGTTTCTTGGATAACTTGTTCTTCTTCCTGGAGTAATTCAGCTTCATCATCAGCTGCCATTATGTCTGCTTTAGATGCAACTACTTCATCTAGATTTGTTTCTTTTACATCTTCCAGTTCATCCAGATTGGTTTCCTTTACTGGGATATTGTCATCTCCTTGAGGTTCTGCAGCTGCTGGTGTTTCTTCATCATTAATATTACTTTCTACAAGTACTGTGGGCATTGATGCTAATGCTGCAGTTGGTTCATCATCTGCAGAATCATATTCTGCTGGTGGTGGTGGTACCATTTGACTTTCTGCAAGGACTGGTTGAGCAAGCTCTTTCTCTTCATTGTCATCAGCAAAATCTGGTGGTTCAGCAAATCCTGGTGGTACTGCAAATCCTGGTGGTTCATCAAATCCTGGTGGTACTCCAAATCCTGGTGGTACTCCAAACCCTTGTTCAGATTCTGGTGCATAATCCTGCTGGGGCTCTCCAACTCTCTCCTCTGTCTCATTTGCTACTTCATCTGCTTCTGGCAAAGTGGAGTCTTCCCTACTTTCAACACCAGAAGAATCCTCTGGAAGGGCATCATCTTGTGGTGTACCCGCAAGCTCATCCTCAGGCAGGGTTGGCTTAACCTCAATCTCTGATGCTTGGGATATTTCTTCAGATGACTCATCAAGCTCACAGTTTGCATCAAGTGCACCTTGTTTATCGGCAAAAATTTCTTCATCCCGAGCCTCTGAAATGACCTCGGCAGGCTCTGTGACCTGAATCTCTGGAGAATTCATGAGGACATCTTCATTTTGACCACTGACATCAGAAGTCTGTGATGACAGTTCTATCTTGGGCTCCCAAGGATGAGATTGTTCACCTGGTGAGGAAACATCCTCCATATCTACACCAGATGATGGTTCTGGAGGCATTTCTGGAAAAGAGGTCCTATGGGCATCGTCAATATCTTGACTTTTTACTGGCTCTCCACCGACAGCAGCAAATGTGTCAACAGACTCAGCTGGAGGCTCAGGTTGGTCAGGAGTGTTGTCAACTGTACCATGTCCAGAAGATATTCCATCTGATTCTTCATCCATACCATACTCCACAAGGTCTGAGGGGGTTATTTCACCAGATGCTAGTCTCTCAGGTGAATCTCTACCATGACGTGTGTTTGTATCAATTGTCTTTAGTGCTGGGCTGGTAGGGTTAGAGTTAACATCACTGCTAAGTCCTTGTTGACTCTCTGGTAGCTGGTTATCTCCAGAAGCTCCAAACACATTGTCATGCCCAGCAGCCAGTTTGACACTATCGAAGTTGCCATTCACACCATTTTCTTCACACTCTTCTTCTGGAGGTGGAGTATTGCAATGGATACCATCAGCACAGCGATTGTCTTCCCTATGGTCGCCAAAGCCTACTTTCACTGGCAGTTGACCAAGGTTGGAATTCAGAGTGTCGGCACTGTCAATTTCACTTTCAGGAGGGGGTGTGTTGCAATGAATTCCATCTGGGCAACCATTGTCTGGAGGTGGGGTGTTGCAGTGGATTCCATCTGGGCAGCTGTTGTCTGGAGGAGGGGTGTTGCAGTGAATTCCATCTGAGCAACCATTTTCTGGAGGAGGTGTGTTGCAGTGGATTCCATCTGAACAGCCTTTGTCTGGAGGAGGGGTGTTGCAATGGATTCCATCTGGGCAACCATTATCTGGAGGAGGTGTGTTGCAGTGGATTCCATCTGGGCAGCTGTTATCTGGAGGAGGCGTGTTGCAGTGGATTCCATCCGCGCAAGTTTTGCCTGGAGGAGGGGTATTGCAGTGGATTCCATCTGCGCAACCATTATCTGCAGGAGGGGTGTTGCAATGGATTCCATCAGTGCACACTCCAGTAGGGGATGGTGGAGGGGTATTACAGTGAATGCCATCTGTGCATGCATTGACCTCCTTAGGTGGTGATGATTTCCCATTTACTGTGCCATTGACTGCCGCATTGCCATTGCCGGTAATCTTTTTCAGGGCAGTGATATCCTTCTTCTTCATGGCTACTATCTTTCCTGAACTTGACTGGCACGCATCAGCAAACTTGAGGAATTCCAGGTGCTTGACGCGGTCAAGTCCCTCAAGGATCTTATTCTGTGGTGCATTACCAGGAAAGAGTACTCGGACAATGTTTTCTTGTGGGCTTGCAGGCTGCCACACTATCAATGCACAAATTGAGCAAGCATTCGGTAAGGGCACCTCAGTTTCTTTGCCATTCACTTTGACCCCAGTCTTGACCTTGCTGAATGCCTTTCCAGAACTCCACTGGGACAGGAAGTCCTTCAGCTCCTTACTGTCCTGTGTGGGAGACAAAATGTACATGTCTAATTTCCCTATTCCAACCTTAAGATACAGAGTTATGGGCTTGATCTCTTTGCCCCCATTGGCGGTACAGGGAAATGGTTTGATGGAGAGCTCCTTCAGAAGGCTTGTCGTCTCGTTGCCCTGGCTCACCGTCTTGAGGGTCAGGCTCTTTGCCGAGTGCTTGTTGTCGGGGGCGTTCATGTAGACCACACCCACCTCTGGAGAGTTGCACTTGATCTGCCAGTCCTCATAGCCCTCACCCCCAATTTCTGGGGCCGCGAGCTGCCGCTCAGCAATCTTCCGCTTCAGCAGGCTGTTGATACCAGTGACGGTGTCTGGACGGGTGTGGGGCAGAATGATAGCATCCACGCGGTGCAGGTGCTTGGCAAATTTCCAGAAGCAGCTCTTCACGCTGTACCCTCCCCCAACAAACAGGCTGAAGTCGCTGACAGCAAAGAAGGCACAGTCTCCTTTGGCGGCCGGAAAGATGAGGACAGTCGGCTTGGTGATCTTGCACTTGATGCCTACACCCATTGTGGGCGGCTCCATCAGATCAAATGGTGATGGCACCTGAATCCTTGATCGAATGGTGTCCAGGAGGATGGAAACACCGTCTGTGTCATTCTTCACTTCCTGCAAAACAAAACAAACAGTTCTTTCAAACCTTGCAAACATTTTCCTACATCTGTGGACTTTGCATATAATGATCAAAACACTACATGAAATTCTCCAATGCAGGATGACTGAAACAATACTCATATCAACAAGGCAAGTGCCATAATGTGTCTTGCCCATTCGCGTACAAGAAATTGTACGTGAATGGGATATAACAGATTAAAAAAACGAGATATAACAGATAAAAAGAGATATAAAAGGGTAAAAATTTATGGCAAAAAAGAAACGTGCCATAAAAACTAAACATTTTAAAATTCATTGACCATTGCCTGTGACATTTGACCTTGTGGTGACCATCCACTCCCCAAGGGACATCTACCATCCAAGTTTGGTCAGAAATGGAGTTATGGATCAAAAGTTATGACCCATAATAGAAACGTGCCATAAAAACTTAACATTGGGCCCTCAAGTTCATTGACCCCTGCCTGTGAGCTTTGACCTTGAGATGACCATCATATATAATAAAATGTGAAACTTTGTATAACCCCTCTTCCCTCGAAGTTTGATTGCAATTGAAGCCAAGAGTAAAGAGTTATTGAAGTTTTTGTAGCGTTACGGACAGACGACGGACGGACAGACGCCGCAGGCGATCCCTTAGTCTCCCCTCACATCCGGTGGGCTTGACAAAAATGGTTGCCTACATCAATGCCAAATCATGATGTTGAGGAATGTAAACAATCTACAGTCATTCACCAACACTCAGATCATATCTCATGAGTTTTGGATGAAAAATACTATTGGAATTATTATACCCTGGTTACATCTAAGAAATGTCCACACGTTCACAGTATGCCACAGAAGTTGAGATATTTTCTCTCTAATGTTGAAATCCAAAGTCAAGATTCTCCTGCCTCACCACAGACTGAAAAAGATTTGGCTGTGATACATGGATAAAAAAAGAAGAAATTAGATACATGTCTTCATGAGTGCTAGAGTGTGTGTGCATGTGCATGTGCGTGCTAATTTTGCTGTAACACACATTTCCCATAGAAACCTGTCAGAGCATCCTCGGGACTAGTCTTTAACAGGTTAAGGGAACTTGAGTCCCTAAAGCCCAAGCTTATTTTCGATCCTCATTTCATCAGTTTATTTATTTGATGTCTTAAGATGTCAACTGCATTTTCCGCCAATCAGTCAGAGCTGCATGCCAACCCACATGGGGAAAAAAGAAAGAAGAAGAAAAATGTGAAACCAAATCATGCAAGCACCTGCCTGTCAACCAGAAGAGTGAGTCAACATTTTTGCTGAATGATGGTAAACTTTTCAAACAAGTAGCCTTGTTGCCTTTGTCAGGTAGCCAACCCTTTTTCCCACCTGTCATCCAGCGAGCCAAACTCGCTCACTTTCCTCATATCATGTTATGAGAAGACTTACAGAGTGGGCAACAATGTTACACTGCCCAGAATAAAGTTCACATGTATTGAAAAGAAAATTGACTCCCTGTTCACGTTCACATATATTATAAAATATATAACTTATATATAACATGGATTATATAACACATGGTTGTGTTATATAATCGTGGGGAAGTTTGTGGTAAATGGAAATGCGGTCTGTTCTTGTTGAGTCAATGCGTTGAGGCGCGTTGAGGCGCGTTGTGTCCATGCCACTGGCGCAGTGTGCGTGTGGTTGGCATGGGCACAACGCAACTTTTATTTTTCATGGGATAAGATGACGCACATTTAATTGATTCTTGACCTTGACTTTGACTTGTGAGACAAGGGGACATGGACATAGTCTCTGCGAGCTCTTTGATGTCGAATAATCAAAATAGAATATTTGTTATTCTGTATAGGTACGCATGAGGATGATACGGAGTTTATACATGCATGGGCAGACTGAGACTGTTTGATTTGTTCAATAAAATCTATGCAACGTCAACTGGAGACTGTCAGTGTCATCATTAATCCAGCTTACAACAGTAATCTCTAATCATTTGGCAATTAAGTTTCCAGACATTTGTGCCAAGTTGCCGAAGAAGCTCGTAAGGGTTCCCTTTTAGTACATGGGCCAAGACCCGATAAATGGGTTATTGGTACCACCTGAGGTGGCAAAACCTTTTTGGTGTCATTTTGTTTGTCGGGCACAGATATGCTTATCAAGCTATGATAGCATTTCCAAATGAGTAGCTTAGTCACAATAAATGAATTTTTAACCAATTTGGTCTCGTTTTTATATCCCTATACTTCTGAATCGAAACTTACCGCTATACAAAGAAGAGCACTGTCTTCTGTATGTCCACAGGTGTTCTGTTGTAAACGCGGTGCGCTTAGTCTTTATTCAAGGCAGCGAAGGGAATATCCAAAGGGTTATGATGTCCACAGCTGTCACGCGGTGCGCTTAGTCTTTATGTAGAACAATGTACCGTTATCATATCTAAAGCTCCTAATAAAAGGGATTATCTATACTGTTTTTATACTACCCTCTCAACAAATACATCAGTTTTAAACAAAAATCACTCTGTTCATTTACAATATTATTTATTATAATGTATTGTAGTGTGCCGGTACATTGTTTTTGCATTATCTTTCATTGTTGGATGGAAATAAAGCGACATTGGCGTGGTATTAGCGTTTTCACCATGGCGTTTTTACTGGAAAATGATAAATAATTGAAAAATATGGTAAAATTCATGAGGAATTGCTTTTGTTGTTGTTGCTGTTTTTAGATAAAGGGATATACACTGTATCATAAGCTTTGGATATTTCCTTCGCCCTCTTGAATAATATCCATCATATCCTTTAGATATTCCCCTCGCTGCCTTGAATGAAGACTAAGCGCACCACGTTTACAACAGAACACCTGTGAACATACAAAAGACAGTGCTCTTCTTTGTATAGTGGTTAGTCTCGATTCAGAAGTATAGGGCTATAACAACGAGACCAAATTGGTTAAAAATTCATTTATTATGACTAAGCTACTCATTTGGAAATGCTATCATAGCTTGATAAGCATATCTATGCCCGACAAACAAAATGACACCAAAAAGGTTCTGCCACCTCAGGTGGTGCCAATATCTGGCCTGGCCCATGGACTATTTAGGTGTGTTCAGGAGGGCAGTGTTTTAAATTGATTCTTTTTCTAAGTTTCTCTTAGTCAAAATTTAGAGGGTGAATTGCAGCAGCACAAGCACTAAGAGATTTTCTGCACAATTGTTTTCATTTTGTGTCTGCATGTGTGTAATGTTCCAGAACCATATTGTGGCACTTCTTTAACTCATTGAGGGTGGGCTGATTTTGCTACAACACGCATTTTCCATAGACACTTGCCGGAATATACCCGGGACTTGTCTTCAACAGGTTAAAGTGAATCTGTATGGCCATGCACACAACTCAGCAAATTAACCCTAATCCCACCGGGTTTTTTGAGGGACTTGAAACCACCGGGGGGGGGGGGGGCTTTTTGGGCCCGGCCCCTTCAGATCTCGGCCATGGATCGCGCGATCCTCGCAAAAAATTTGCAGTAAGGTAGAGGCTAATGTAATGTACAAGACTATATATTTAGATTTTTCAAATTTTAATTTATGTATTTTATATAAATTAATTTATGCTAATTTATGCAAAAATAATTTTTTGCCTATAAATCAAAAAAAAAAAGTCCAAGACTTCTAATTTTTGGTGAATATACTCTTTTCAATATCCTCAACAATAATATTAAAGCAAAAATTCATATTCATAATTTTTTCTTATGTATTTTATTGTTTATTGAATTTCTTATGTATTTCCTTGTTTTTTCAATTTGTTTTTTCTTGTTTTTATTCGTCAAAATTTGTCGAAGAATATTTGTAAAGCACAATCAGGCTAAAATAAATCATTATCAGCCACTGAAAGTAAAATATTTATTATTATGTGAATTAATTGCAAAAACACAATTTACATTGGATTTGTACACAAAATCATGTTTTTGAGCAATTTTTGGGTCGACAAATTTTTTTCAAAGGGGCGTGGCTTCAAAACGGTATGCCCGGGAGCAACAAATTTGGTCTCAAAAGTTGCGCGATACTTGAAAGAAAAAAGTCATAAAATGTCACGGCGAGAGCATCAACGCGTTGCGGAATAATCACGTGAAACGTCGGGGGGGGGGGGGGCCTAAATGCCCCCCCGGTGGGAATAGGGTTAACACTTTATTCATCTTCATAATACGTATACAAAAGGGAAATGTGTGTTTATACTGTAGGCTAGCCGATGACCTCACCTGTGGATTGATGGCAAGATTGAGACTCTTGCTGAAGGGTTGCTTGGTAACTGCGGCTGCAGACCAGTGGCATCCAGACAGGCAGAGTGTCTGCTTCTCATCCTGCGAGACCTGCATCGAGGAGGAGAAACAAATGTGACATTTAGTGCACTTAATTCAGTTGGCATTCACATTACTCAATATACACAGAATCTTTGAAAGTAGCAGAAATATTTCAGTGGAATCTCGCAGACAATCAACAAGAAAATTTGAAGGATTGCACCACTGATAAACATCTTCTGGCTAACTGCATCTTGACCACACTGCAAGATTTGAGTGAGAAATCATAAATATTGAGCACTTGTAAATTCATTCAAAATGCACTGAATTCTGTCATTGCTCCTATTTCAGTAAAGGAGTCATTTGTGACCCGCTACAACAAAAGGATCCTAAAGTCGCTGACGGTTGAGCGGAGAAAAACGAGTTAGAATTCACATCACCAAAATTGGTCAAAATTATTGGATTTCTGTTTTTGGCATAATTATGTAGTCTAATGTTTTGTCTATCACCAGCCAAAATTTTGAAGCTAAATGATCAAAGGAAAGGCAAGAAATCAGAGTTTTTCTGGGCCTTGATTTTCTGACTTTCAACGTAAACAGAAACGTGTCCGAAGATTTGGGTTTAGCGCTGCAGCTAGACTCCGCCCCTAGCAACGAGGGAGTGATCTTGTTGGTCAGTGCATGGCATCCTGATTACTGATTGGTCATGCGTAGACTGCTGGCGCTAAGCTTGAATGAACATCGTGGAGGTTACTAAGAGCATACCTTCTATTGTCAAGCGGTGAAAACTGTCTCCTCCCCTTGATCATAATAGCATTGGAAGGAAACCTTTGAAGGCGATTTTCTTGAAACTCTGATTTCCTCAACCACTTAACATGCGCTAATAAAATCATCGACATCTCCGCAACTGAGTACTTTCATGAGTTGTGTTATATATGAAATTAAAGTAGAAGAGTAGGGGAATTATGTCATGCCATTTTCAGAAAATTGTCCTCCCCCGACTTTAGGATCCTTTTGTTGTAGCGAGTCACATTTGGTCTAACATTTGGCAGATGTCATTTTGTTGCTGGCTTGGAACAACACAGTATTTCACACATATTCAAAAAGTTTACAAAGTTCAGCTTCTCAAAAATGATGCATAATAACTGCCTTCACTTGAAACAGTCCTATGTGGTGTATATTACAGCTCCAAACATTTGCAATGGAAGAGGCATCGTTTAAATCATGTACAAGATTTGTTTGTTTGATTGTTGTTGTTTTTGGGGGGACAGGGGAAGAGTTGTTTTTTTTCCATGTCACATGCAAGAATGAAACCACTGAATACTACTTGAGCTTATGCTACACATCTCAATTTCAAGAAGCATTTTGATCACTTCAAGTTGAAACAGAGGTGCGAATGTGATTGTTTTCAGGACACCTTGTGCCATCAAGGTGTACCACAATGTCAGGTGGTGGTGTCATCACATAGTGAGTATTAATCGTTTTCACCCCCGTGCCAAGAACACTGTGACAGTCACTTCCTTAAGGGTGGGGGGGGGGGGGGAATCTCCACTCGATACCTGACATCAACTCCCCATCTCCCCCCCCCCCCCCCACCCCACCCCTCCTCCTCTTGTTTGGTCCCTGGCCCCTACAGGCAGCTGCCAAAACCTCAAAAACTTCACACCTGCTGAAGCTGCCAGCTCTTTTGCTCAACTGACTTGTAAAATGTTGGAGCCATGCATCAACATTTGAGCACCTACTCTCTGTTAGTCTAATTCAATGAATCTGGGGGGAAAAAAATCTTCACTTTTGTTTTCTTTTGAGGAAGTGATTATGTTTTGCATTTTCAAACAAAAGGTCTCAAAGTTTGTATTCTCCCTTTTTGTGTTGAATCTGTGTTTTGACAAAAATGGCTGCACACCATGTAACTGCTAACTTGAGTTCTCCTTGACATGAATCACAGTAATTAACAGATTTCTCTCAAGCTTTCCTGTTTGCCGCTACACTCCCTGCTCAAAACAAGTGCAAGGACACTATTCCTTCCAAAGTTGATTCAATTTCCCATAGCTGCATATTTTGCTTTCTGAATGTATTGTTTGTCGTTCTACTGTAAAAGTGGATATTTCTGTGTCAGTAATTTTTTGTTCCACATCGCCAACATTTCTACTTTTAAAGTATCACATTTCAAATACAGACTTCACAATGCACAGTTCAAAACATTACATGCATCTTTTCCATTTTAGCAAACACAATCAACAGAATTCTTTAGATAATGCAACGTATATTTTGGCAGAATAATACTTCTAAATTGTCAACCAAAAGCGACAATGATGACAACATTTTCTTTTTCATGTGAAGTGTTATCAAAGACTAAAGTGAATGGATGTTTTTCTCAATGTGTTTGATCAAAATCCTGGTAACTTTCTTGGCAGGCAGTGAGCATGTTGTATCAGCTCTACTCTGAAGACTTTATGGCCCGAATTCACAAAGGTGGTACAATCTTTATCCATGGTTTAAACCATGGACAAACGTATGGGGCGCCAAGTGTCGAATGGCTTTAATATTTCGTTATAAAATAAGTCATTTCGTCGACGAAATGACTGATTTTGTTGATTTCGTAACGAAATAGACCATGCGACACTTGGCGCCCCATACAAAACTACAGTCTTTGTCCAGGGTTTAAACCAAGGACAAAGATTGTACCACCTTCGTGAATTCGGGCCTATGAGTTAACCATGTACACATTTTAATATGCATGTTTATAATAGTATGTAGGTATCCTATGTATGTATAAATATATAAACATATTTGGAGGCATCCCTCAAAAAAAAAAAAGTAGTGGCTCAAAATAACAGGAAACATAACAATCCATCTTTAATTCTAAGTGCCCGATCATGCCACCAAAAGACAGCCTTTGTATGGAAATCTGGTGGCCCGACATCAATTTTTACTGGCCCCGGGCCCGGGCCACTGCTAATGTAGAGCCCTGTATATACAGATATAAGTAGTTTGTGAAAGGACATTTCCCAGTCAATGTAGTAATACATCTCTCTGTGCCCAATCACCTAGATCTGTGCAAGTGATTGACAAATTGCCCTACATCGACATAAATAAGCACTGAATTGATCAGTGTTTTAGTAGTAGCCATGATACAAGAAATCATGGGCGTACATACTCCAGCAGGATTCGAACCTACAACCTCCTGATCTTTTGGACAGGCGTCATCTTCACTAGACCACCGAGCTTCTGCCTGACAGCTAGTGTTGGTTCTAATTCTTATAGCATGCAGCGGGTACTGCATAATTCAGGGGTCACACTTAACTTTTTTTTAACTAGCCAGGCGGACTACTTAGAATCAATTTTGACACTGAAGCAATATTTTGGCTAGCCAGACGGAATAGTAACTTCAGAATTTTACAATTTTTAGCTAGTCCGACGTGATTTTGGGTGGCCATTGGCCAGCGGACCATCGCCAATTTCGAACCCTGTAATTATTCAAATTCATGAAATTCTTCCGTCGAGATGCATTTCATGAATTCGAACACCTAGATCTAATTGCCCAGTATTTTCATCAGCATTTATTCATCCATTCTAACTTGACGTTGTTCAAAGGTTTGTTAGCCCACTCAGGTGCTGTAATACTCCTCAGTCCAACAGGAAGGCCATAATGATTTGATAGAATTAATGGGATTATATAATCTCTATCAACTGACACTTAGTTTTCAGACATCTTCACCAAACCACAAAGAAAGCACTCCAGTGCGCCTGCCATGGCAAACAAAGCACAAAGTGTTAATCTTTGATCCCCATGAGCCATCTCTTGTCAAGAAAAGGAATGAAAAAGATAAATACTCCCACATCCACTATCAGAGCAAACATAGACATATCATTTCTTTCTTTTTTTTATCATACAATCTTCGGCATGCCTAGACCGCCACTCACCTACGTGGGGTTACTGGGTGTCCCCAAGCTCACCATAGACAAAGACAGAGATGAAAAGATGAGCCCTTAGCGTGAATGCGGGATGGATTTCAAATATTGAATTTAGATCCACAATCACGCCATCCAGCTAAGACTGTGTCAAAGTCTACACCAATATGATCATCTTTAGCCCCCTCCCTCCCCCTAACCAAAGAGCTTCTGGACCTAAAAGCAAACAACCAACATGAGTCAACACTCTGATAGTGGGGGGGGGGGGAGGGGTGGCTTTGTATGAATAAAACCTGTCATTTCCATTTACTGGTGTATAATATCTCAACAGAATACACATAGATATAGCTGTCTTGATCAAGGGTTAATCGTTACTGTGCCAGGTAAGTTTTCAGCAAGTGTCAAGGTGGCAAGCCTCCAGTGCCAGAGTTACATTCACTTAAAACCCGTTGAGGATGGACCGATTCTGCAACAACACACATTTCCCATAGACATTTGCCCATGTATACTCGGGACTCGTCCTCAACGAGTTAAGAATGAAAGAATTTGGATTCCAGTATAAATCATGAACATGACAGGTGAGGGGTTAATGTGCACATGCAGTGCAAATATAGAATCAAAGTCTATATGTATACTTTGTGTGGCTAGTGGCTGTTCCTTGTCAAGATACAATAGCCCCTTAACCCCTTTTGTGCCAAGGCACTTGGACAACTTACCAAGCCTTTTTACCAGCATCAAGTAACACAGTGGACTCCCAGTATAACAAAGTCCTCGGGACCGGCAGTTTTCTTTCGTTATATCGAAATTTCCGTTATAACCGAACAAATAAGCAATAAAAATACATTGAGTGGATAATCTTGCGACCTGAATTTTTACTTTGTTGTAACCAGAATTTTGTTGTAATCATGTTCGTTAAAACGGGAGTGCACTGTACATCCAAACTTGACCGAGTTGTAAAGTTAGCAAGTCTACTCAGATGTGGCAATGTTCTTCAATTCAGCTAAGGTGACACAATACTGATAGAGATTAGGAGGATTAGGTAATCTCTATTTATTGACATTTAGTTTCCAGACATCTGTTCCAATCCATGAAGAAAAGAACTCCATCAGTCCCGCCAGTCAGGCGAGCAAAGCAGAGTAAGGGTTATGAGGGTTATCATTGGCCAAAAATAAAAAAGCAATGCCAGACATTAAACAGACCTTATCTCTGGATTTTTTTTTAAACCTCCGCTTCAACCCAACCGTTCATTTTAGCCCCATATTTGTGGCATGACTCATGTCTGTACATGGCCTTGATTTCTTCAAACACAGCATGATTTGGAAGGTGTAACAAGTAGCAAGCATGGATGGTGTCTTATATCATACAGTAGTTTGGGATATCTTGTCTGTCATGACAAAGGTAGGTGCAAAAACTCAAAATCAGATTAGACCAAGTTTACGGCTTTCTTCTAATGCCATAACAGAAAAAAAAATGAAATGATCTCAGCATTTTTTCTCATACACCATAAAATACAATAGGCACTAGCTAAAAGTTTACAAGGTAGTGATTATCACTGCACTTTTTTGTGTGTTTTTTTTTCCATGAAAAGTTGTTTGCAAGACATCAAGTACCTACACTTTACTGATATCAAAACTTACAATTTTCAATGATTGCAATTTGCATCTGTGCATCTTTGGGGAGGGAATAGACTGTGTATGTCAGTTCAAGCTAACTATAGTTCCAGCACTGTAAAAGTTTAAAGGTTATTCCTGTTTTGTTTTGGTGTTCTTATTTACTTTTGTTTTCAAACATGCCTAAATTGAAGGCATTAAGGATAAAAAAAAAAATGGCATCAATTGCCTAAGTGCTAAGGGATGCAAGCTAGAAAGTATTGTACTTCAGCTGAAATTTTTGCATAGATATTTTTGCAAATTGCTACTTGTCAGACAGTTTTGCATGTTATCAAGTTTGCAATGGGGAGGGTCTAGATATTGTGACATTACCTTTCATGTTATAAATTAGAATAAGTAACAAGTAATGATAGTAGAACTGAAATGTTTTTCCTTGTAAATTCCTTGTATATAAACGAGTAGTGTGTTCTGCATTCAAAGTACTGTAATAGCGTGTTGTTATACGCCAGATATCACCACATCGTGGTCCACACAGCATGCTAGACCTATAGTAATCAACCCATTGAGGACGGTTTGATTTTGCTGCAACACGCATTTCCCATAGACGCTTGCCCAAGTACACTTGGGACTCATCCTCAATGGGTTAATAGCTGCACACGATCCAGCTCTGACATTGCTTGATTTTATTTTTCTTTGAAGGTATGCTATTCATGCACATTGTTGTTTTTGCATGATTTTTATATTTGTGCCTTGTCATTTTCACTGTTCAAAGGCAATTCATGAAATCCATGAAAGTAAAACCACTGCAAAAATGTCAGCTTGGACAGTAGTCAGAATTATTCCTGGAAGACATGCTGTTTGTGGCATCCGCAACCCCCCCCCCCCCCTTCTTTGAGCTGTTGCGGTGGTGTTTGGGCTGTGTGTTTGATGTCCTGCAGATGTGGATCACTTTGTTGCAGTCTAGTTTAGTGGTGTACCTGGTTATGAAACCATACAGACATTAAACTCTCTGTTCATTGCTTTTAATATCACTCTAGTTTTCTAATAGAATGTAAATGTTGGATGGACAAATTTATATTCTAACTGATTCTTTGCTGTCAACGGCTCTTCTTTCATTTCCCTCCTACCTCATCTCCTAACCAAACCCTGACCTGGCTACATTTCCAACTTAATGTACCTTACATTAACCCGTTGAGGACAGACTGATTTTGCTACAACACGCATTTCTCATAGACACCTGTCTGAGTATACTCGGGACTCGTCCTCAACGGGTTAAAGTGAGTGACTATAAGGGGGGTGAAATTTGAGAGTGGTTTTGCTCTCAGCAAACAATAACGAAAAAAAATATCTCTGTTTTCTTCCAAGTCTGTCTCTTTCAAGACTGCCGAAAAGTCAAAGTACTATAAGAACGGATATTTTCGTGCAGGCCATTTTTCACGCTAGGCAGGGAAAGGGGAATTTCATTTTACCCTGCCCAGCGATTCCTCAGAATCAAGACATTTAACACTGGTACATCGAACATGCCAAAATATCTGCGTGCTTTTATTTTTGAGCTGGTTTCTGGTGGCGCAAGGTGCACAAAAATTTCAACTTCCACAGTATCTCCTCCTATGCTCTTGCATCAGCAGACAATCTCCTGCAGCAGATGGTTGACCTCCTTCCCTAAAAGATGTACCTTGAGCAGGGCAGCATCCACATCGGACTCGCCGAAGACTTCGGATATGTCGTGCAGGGTGTAGGTGTCGTCGTTGAGGACCCAGTCCCCCGTCCCCTCCATGGAATGACCGCCGAAGACCACATGCTTGTTGGCTGCAGAGTGCAGGAGGACGCTGCGCAGCTCCTGAGACAGCTGCTCCGTCGAGGGGTTGATCAGCACGACAACACCCAGGTGTGTCCCAGAATGAGCAAAGCTGACATGAACTGGAAAGAGATGGAGGGAAAAAAGAAAAAGCAAAAAAAAAAAAATTAATTCAATTCTGAAGTGAGATTTATATTCTTAGCCAGTGACATGAATTGTTTGTTTAAAAAGAAAGATATCTGCTGCAAATTGACTTCACTACAGTGGACTCCCGTTATAACAAAGTCCTCAGAACAGGCAGTTTTCTTCCGATACATCACAATTTTTTTTTTTTTATAACCGAACGTATGAATTTATAACAAAAATACATAGAGTGGATAATGTTGCGGCCTGAATTCTTATTTCGGTGTAACCAGAATTTCATTATAACCGTGTTCATTATAATGGAACTGCACTGTATATCGCCATCACGTTTACAACATACCTTCTTAATTTGGGTTCTGTTGATAAATTAACAACATCTGTGCAAGTGAGTCACATGACTGTGCACATATTTCATACTGCTCATACTTAGCGGTAATAAATAAATGTGGCATACAGAGTTCTAGATAAATTCTGAATTCAATGGAATTGAAATTTGGTTGGATTAACACATTTTAAAGGGATGGTACAGTATTGGTGGAGATGAGAATTGGGCTTTGAACTTTTTGCGAGATACCAAGAAAACACTGATGATATAGTACAGAGCATACCATTTTAAGAGGAATTCAAAATTTATTTGATGAAAATCGGGTTTGGAATGACTGAAACATCCGAAAACAAAGTAAAACAAAGCGATCGTAATAAAGTGTGGGTCCCACACTTTATTACGATCGCTCTCTTTTGGATATCTCAGCCATTTCAAAACCAATTTTCATCAAATAAACGTTGAAATCCTCGTAGAATTATATGCTCCTTCATATTTCATAAGGGGTTTCTCATTATTTCTCCAAAAAAAAAATGTTAGAAACCTGAAATTAGGTCTCAACCAAAACTGTATGATCCCTTGAACTAATTGTGCTAGTGAATTTTCATTTTGTTGCAGAGGATGGGACAGGGACGAGCTCCATGATGAGTGAGGCACAAAGTGAAACCGGCTCGTTAAATTTGAGGAGGAACACTCGACTTCACAGTTTAAAATATTGTGCAAACATCGAATCTTGAGAGCAATGAACTGAATACTTTCAAGACGATTCACTCCTGTTCTCCAACCATCACCCATTTGAATGGCATTGCAGTAAAAAGCAATAACGAACATCCTTTCCTTTACGACAGATGTGAAGGCTACATAATCGGCACACTATCTGATGACATATGTTCTGACTATACACGATGGCCGATGTACATTCCAACGAGGCATCATCGGCACGACCGTTGTGTTATCACTTCCGGTTTCTTTTGCTACTCAAGGGTTGCCCTGCATCATATATACAGTAAACATGCACATAATATCAATGCAATGATTGGGACTCTTTTATATTTCTCTCCGTGTGACTACATTGCAGCTTTCATAGGCTAAAACTGTGATGGCTCCCTTCATCTTTCCTTCCAAAGCGCTATCCCCATCCCCCCCCCCCCCCAAGGGAATACGCACATCGATCACACCTACACATTCTTGCTAAAGAGCTGTGCACGAGACAAGACAGAAAAGAGAAAATTTCTCCGCCCAGACTCAGTGTAGGGAATAGCAACAGACGAGCCAGCCACAGAGCAGGAGGGGAAAAAAAAAACTGATAATGCCCCCCCCCCCCACCTCATTATGAGGAAGGCTGCACTCATCTCATCCAGCATCCGTCACACACATACAGCATTAATGCTACCAGTTATATTCTGTATATAGTATACGCCGCATGTGTGGTCACATTGCCCATTGATGGGCGGGTCAAAATGTTATGCAGCAGGCTTCACTGTCCCCTCATCCCATTCTTTATAGCAGCGTGGTTTGCCATTCAGAAGGACGTGTGCAATTACACACATATTTATTGAGGACACAATACTTCAATGTCACACATACTGTATGTGCCATTCATATTTTCCAAATCTATGTACAAATTCACTGGATATGTACACATGAGACATAGACAGATGTATGACACAAACATATCATTCTGGACAATAGTGACTCACACCTAATCTCTAATCTTGTCAATACCACTGGTGATGTGTCTGTAATATACATGGTAACACTAATTTTGGCAGCTTGAAACGGCAGTCATAGGAGAGTTATAGTGCAGAATGTATAATTTGAAGGTTTTATCGCATATGAAAAGTTTAATTGATAAATGACTTAACTCCCTTTTTGTTAATTTGAGATATTTGTAATTATTAAGTGCTATGAAATAAACAAAATTATGAAAAATACAGGATTTTTTAATCATAACATCAAGAATATTCCTTGTTATGTATCAAGTGATGAATCACTAGAAAGGTTATATTTTGCTCTTTCTGATGATGGATTTACTTTAAGCTGTTGAGGCTGAACATATTTTGCTACAAGATGCATTTCTCATGGTTGCCTGTCTGAGTATACACAGGACTAGTCTTCAACGTGTTAAAACGTTTGAAAATGGTGCTTAACCCATTTTGTGATCAATCTGTTCATATTGTAAATCCACTTCTGTGCAACTCTGATGTAAGTCCTAAAATTTCCACGTGCCATGCTAGAGTTACAAAAAATGTTCCCTTCTACCGTCTATAAGTCAAATGTCAACGTGCTTCAACTGCCCTTGAGATTAGTTCTATTCCAATCCCTCTTTGAATGCTCCCTTTATTGGACCCTGCCCTTTTCCACCACATTACCCATAATATCCACTTTGACAAGTTCTTCCGTCGCCACTGGTGGTGGCGCATTATCTCATGCATTGCCACTGAATACGTAATAACGATGCAGTCCGCCAGCTTGTCAACGCCTCGGAAGACAATTCATCAGAAAAAATTCATCAAGTCCAATTGACCTTGCGATTACACTCTCAAAGGTCAAATATACTGTTAGCCTTGTCGACCAGAATTTTCCTTCCATCGAGCTCATAATATTGCAAAATGAAATTTCAAATCAAATCCATCACATGACTTGTGACAGTGACTGACAAAAATGTAAAACTTGAAATAAAATGACATCCTCTTGTGTTCACCTAATTAATGCAAAACCATTTTATCATGAAAAATATGCACAGAATCTATTCATATTTCTCTACATTTTATCTACCACTCTATACTGAACCTCCTGCATGGAATCTATATTCTCATTTAAAACTGTAATGGAAAAAAATGATTAGGTTTATTGCTTTTCAACTACTGCCAGCATCTTTGATCACAAGAACCTAAATGAAGTCTGAAAATATTGGCACTTCTTTCCTACCATGCTCGTATCCAGGGCAATTCAATGGGTGAATATGCCAGAGTCATAGAAAGCTTTTGTGGCACACTTTTACCACAAATTTGCCTCCCCCCCCCCCCCCCCCCCAGCAAATGTAATACCTAACTACCCAGCTTCACAAAACAGTCCCGGAGCTCACAACAGTTTCTAGGCCAATGGAGAGATGCGATGTGCTACAATCAATAAAATTCCTTTGATATGATTCATCGTGTCATATGGGCTGGAAACTCCCCTCCACGTCACTATCCTCCCCCCCCCCCCTTAACATCTGGTACTCTGTTAAAACATTCAATTGATTTTATGGACAGTCGGGAGCTCTTGGTATGGGAAATCATCGTCTATAAGATGCTTAGTCTATGTGAAACAGGACATAATGAATTACAGACAATTAAATTTGAAAGAGGCTGCATATTTTCGATTCAAAGTAGGTGTTGCTTTTAATGTCGTACTTGATATCATAATATGGACAATTTGAACCATTAATGTGGTAGTTGACTATATGATTACTGTTCTTGCTTTTGGTTTTTAGCACATGCCTGACTCTGTAGTGAACACAGCAATTGTCACTGAGTAATAAATTTGTTGTAGTCTATTACAGCAGCGTGAAGACTACTCAAGATGGCTATACTTATCTGCCATAGGAGATCCATTTAGAAATGTCATTGGCATTGCGTGTAAATGGATGGTGATGTTTTTTCTTAAGACCTACAAGAGCACTTAAACATGAGACTTTCTCTGGTCTGTAAAGTAAATACTTAGTAGAAGGTATGGTAACATCACACATTCCTAAATGGTTTCCAGACATAGGATTTCCATCTTCATGATGACCTATACTGATGTGAAGAGGGCTGCAAATCACAAATTCTGGAAGTATTTGCTCAAAATTTGTCTTATGGATTTACGACACATTTGTCCAAAACCAAAGAGGCCCTAGTAAAAGGTGAGACATGACTTTTACAGTACTCTCCGCATAATCGGGTAGGCTCGGGCAGAGCGTTTCTTACCCGATTAAGCGGAGTACCCGATTAACAGAAGAACACGTCTCATTCACAGTTGACACATACAATGTGTGTATGTACATTATACATGTGTACATTATACATGCATTGTACACTGCACCAAACACCTACGATGTATGCTTGAACAAGCACGCTTGCACGGCACATAATACATACCTTACACTTGCTGAGTCATGAGCAATAATTTATACTCTTTTTACGGACAAATATGTCTTCAGAAAACTCATGTTTAATCACTCCCCAAATGATTGGTCTTCTTTGTAAATTGAAGAGAATACGATTACCCGTGGAAAATTTGACATTCATGATTTCTTAAGGTGTTTTATCTGCGGTTATATGTGGGTAGAAATTATATTAGAAGAAAATTATTTACCCATTTAAGCGGAGAGGCAACCCGATTATCAGGTAAATTTAATGTGCATTGGAACTGATTTTGACATTACTACCCAATTAAACGGAGTACCCGTTTAAGCGATACCCGATTACGCGGAGAGTACTATATTAGGATCACTTTGTTTTACTTTGTATTTTGATATCTCAGTTTCAAAACCGATTTTCATCAAATAAACTTTGAACACCTCATAGAATTGTATGCTCTTTAATATTTCATAAGTGGTTTTAATTATTTCGCAAAAAGTTAAAAACTGAATCCCCATCTCAACCAAAACAATACCATCCCTTTAACTTTCTCGCCTTTTGTGACGACATCCACAGTAAAGTCATGGGATATAAGCATCACAATGCCAAGCGTTTAATGCACCGTAACTTGAATAATGCACAAACTCATAACACAGCCAGACAGGTCTCACAGAAGAACGCCTCGGAACCTGTCTAACATGACAATCATTGCTGCGCAGAAAATGTCCTAAAATTGCAAGTACAGCAAGAAAATTGCGGAATTGTATTGTATAAAACCTGCCCTGCTATTGTATAATGGTGCATCTTGTAATAGCAAGATGTATGCCATTAGGTATTGTTCTGCTTAATCTAGCTAGCTCTACTGTTGATGACATCACAACAGGAAGGGAAGATGTCCTAGGGTTGGAGCCTAGTGGGTGCAGAAAAAAAAAGAGTAAAATTTAAATGACTATTAAGCATTTGAAACATGCTTGGGTCAAACAATTCCCGAATTTGTGATGTGCAGACCTATTCATTGTACCAAATTCAATGTCAAGGATCCTTTAACCCGTTGAGGATGGGCTGGTTTTGCTACAACACGCATTTCCCATAGACACCTGCCTGAGTATACTCGGGACTCGTCCTCAGAGTTAAAAGGACTGTTGAGATGGAAGGAACAAAACTCAGCCATCCCTTTTCTATTACACAAAGCACTTCAAACTCCTCCCAAGTGAAATCTCAGTGTAATTTTGATGGCAATGCAAAAGGCAATAAAAGTCTAAATGCAACTTTTGAAACTCTACAGAGCATGATTACTATCAGAGAGAAATCTAAATCTTCATGACTGATGTTCTCTATTTGCCTAGAACCTACTGTAAAACGAGTAATGTTTGCGTGCATTTTAATTTCACAAACTTCGTGAGCGCAAACATTCGCAAAATTAAATTGCATGAGAAGTTCTTGCCTACACAATATGCATTGGATGTTAGTGGTAATTCGTGAAAATTTCATGCTGCGAGAAAGGCCATTGGCTCCAATTTGCGAAATGTTCATGCCACAAATATATCGTGTTTTACAGTATCTCTCGCAGAGCACCACTATTTTAGAAGATATGTTCTGAGGCATGTGGGTATAACATCTTCAGTTGAGAATTAACTACTCCATAATCTTTGGAATGTGAATCCATTTGGAATAAGGATCAAGCGACATTCTTTTTTTTTATTTGATATCAGGGAG
This sequence comes from Diadema setosum, assembly GCA_033980235.1. Taxonomy (NCBI): domain Eukaryota; kingdom Metazoa; phylum Echinodermata; class Echinoidea; order Diadematoida; family Diadematidae; genus Diadema; species Diadema setosum. Next base: position 3,621,150 of record CM067063.1, on the reverse strand, counting down.
AGTACAAGATTTAACTTGTAAACTTGATGTGGTTTGAGTGAAGTAGCCATTCCTATCAACAGTCCTAGACTAGAACCAGTCCTTCTCTTGGCCGCTAATATTTTATCCAAAGATACTTTTACTACCCTCTCTTCAAACTGTTCTGATCAACAATAATTCTACAAACAAACAAACAAACAAACAAAAAAGGCCTAACCGCTCTACCGTATCATTTTGCTAAACTATCCTACTTTTTCTTTTCACCTGCAGTGTGGTTTCCACGGAGATTGCTCACAACTTCTTCTTTTTTTCTTTCATTTTTTTTTTTTTTTTTTTTTTTGGGGGGGGGGGGGCCTGCACCGCTTGGTGATACCGCAAACTTATGATTTCTGACAGGATAGCGATGATGCTGGTCTCTGTCACAGCAGTTTAGTTCTGTGCCAAGGAGCACGTAACCTGTTTCCCCGCACTACCCATGGGACCAAATACATCTAGGTTCACCCCCAGTCTACCTTGTACCTACAAGTCACCTTCTGACTAACTACGGTGACTCTCAACAGCAACTTCACCGCACAGGGGGAATAGCGCAGCGTCATTTACACAGACAAAAATAGTGGGATGTTGATTGCAATCCAAATACTGAGATTTTTTTAGCCCATTCAGATGGGATAGAAATATCCTGTTAATTTCAGAACCAGATGATTTGTCGACCAAACTGCACATGCCTGAAATATACAGAAATAATGACTGTTGTGACGTGTGTTTTAAATGATGAGATTTAAAAAAAAAATCTCAAGATTATTTGCAGAAATTATTGCGATTTTTCTCAAATAATCGTGATAATTCTGAAGTAATCACAAGATTCCTAGGGATTTGGTTCACACTATTCAGTGATATCTTTATGCCTGTACCAACAAATCTCAAGATGTGGATCTCGATGCAAATCTTGAGATTTAGATCCTGCCAATTTGCCTAAGGGACAAATGCCAATAACATTGTCTGGTACATCCTGAGGAGGGTTTATACACAACAATGTCCTTTCTGTGGTCTCCATTCACTGAAGTCTCTACCAGGTATAGTCTGAGTGGAATAAAAAGTGAAATATAATAATGATGAAATACATAATTCTTGAATGCTGAATCAATGCAAAATGACAGGTTGAAGAATTCAGGAAAGTTAAAAACTCAAAACCGTTGGAGTGCACACACCACGCTCACTTCAAGCCAGTGGCAGTACCTGTCAGCCTTGCTTTAGTGTCGTAGATGTCATGATGCCAATAAAACACCTGAACTGGTACCTCTTTAATCTTCAGACCCCCTAAATTGCTGACATACCGATGCCAATGACACTGCAACCTCAATCTTCTGACACAAAGTGCAGACCACGGTTTCGCCACTGTGCCTGCTTGACCGCATTTTTGGGCTTTTTTCATCTGCAGAATTCCAACCAAATTCAGAACACTGAAACTTATATCATGTACACAGTATCCTAAGTGACTTACACTGAAGTGCATTTCACAAAAATTATGACATAAATGTAAAGAGCGGCTCAAGTTAGCTGTGCAAAATATATGTCATTTCAGCAAACTTATGCTTTGATACTTAATATCAAAATGTGAAGTTTCTAAAGTTTTATTTCCTCAATCGATGAATGGTTCTTCTTACTTTCAATGTTATTGTTTCGATCACACTACACGATGACTCACACCTTCATACACAGACTTAGTCTACAGAAATTGAGAGGTATACAGCCTTTGATTTTATTCTTTAGTGAGGCATTTCCTACAATTTTGTGCTGTGTGTATGAAATTTGGGGATATGAAACATATCCACCATACTAATGACATCTTTTGGGACTGAAGTCATAGTGAAGATTGTCAACCCGTTGAGGACGAGTCCCGAGTATACTCGGGCAAGTGTCTATGGGAAATGCGTGTTGTAGCAAAATCAAACCGTCCTCAACGGGTTAAGAAACTAAATTTGGTAAATCATAAGTCATGACATAATCATCAGAAACAAATCATGGTAAAAAGCATGTTAAGACATTAAATTTGTTAGTGTTGCCTACATTTTGAATGTCTAGGTGTGGATCCATTTCACATGGCTGCTGATGAAGCAAGAGAACCCTTTCAAAGACCCTGCCATTACAGAGCTCTAGACAATACCTTGCTGAGGTGAAACACTGTTGCTGCCACTGGACTTACACCAAGGATCCAAAGATTAAATATTTATTGTCTTATCCATGAAGGCCCAATAGCTCCTCGGATCAACAAAATCAGCTCCTGACTCCATACTGAACAAACAGATCATCAATTTTATCACCATTGCTATTTTATCTACACATGAAATTACAATGGTATAGTGTTAGGGTGTTCCCAGTAATGCATGCACTGACTAACTTCATATCAAGACAAAGACAGCATGGCTCCCCCAAAATGTGCAATATCTAAACACCAACAAACATTCCCCTATCCTGGAAAAGTAGATATAAAGTCTATTGTTCAATCCATGCAACATACCATATCTGTTGTACAAATAAACAAATGCTGCGTGAGACAGGAAACATCCTTGGATAAAATGAGATTAATACGGAAAGTCACTTATCCCATCATAGAAAATGACCCTCAACTTATAACTAAATAGGGAAGGCAGTTTCAAGTTAAATTCTACCAAACATGTAATGACATATTAAGGTATACATGACACACTTCCCCTTCCATATCAATTTGCACAAAATACAGCCAATGTGAGAAACACAAAATAATCCTCACAATTTCTGTGATTTCAACAGAAATCCTAAGCCATCTTCATATCTTCACGTGACAAGTGTTGGTCTCACAAAAATACCAAGCCAAGTTTGACAGAAAATCACACTTTAGTAACCAATCCTATTCTGGAAAAGCAGTTTATCATTATCCATCATGACATAATTTCAGCATGAAGTAGTTGGTTCCTTGCCGGGATTGTTTGAACACACGCTTCCCAGAGATTTCTTCTGAGGAAGAAATCGAGATGATAAGTCATGAAATTACACTTTCCTGTCATGACTTTCAAATGAGGGGCAAAAAAAAATTACTACTAGTATTCACTATTTTATCTGGAAATGTTCCATGTGCCTAATAAACTATGTCAAATTCCAGATTGAATACCCAAAATTATAAACACCACGGGGGCATAAGTACTGCAAATTTTAACAAAATCTAGGCCTCTCATGAAAGGGACTGGTGGAGTTCATTTATGGCACCTTGCCGAAATCATTAGCAATTATTAACAACTGCGGGACTTGCCAATTTACACCCAAAATATACTTAGAAACAAAAACAGAAGACAAACACCCATAGTCCCAGTGGCTGCCACTGAATGTAGCACATTTGGGTGGTGTCGATGGGTTGACATCTAGGCGTATTTCCCAGGGAACAACCGCATGAGTTCAAATCCAGGTCAGTTTTTGGGTCTTCCCTGGTTTGGTCTGGATGCAGTATGTGTGCGTGTGTACTTGATGGAGACTTTTGGGTGGAACTCTCATTGCATACCACATCCAGTTAGCCAACAAGTCGCAAAGCTGCAAACTGCCTTTTTCAAACATTTTGAATACTTATTTTTATCATATTCTCCGCAGGGGGAAAAAAATATTTTAGTTCACTGCAATAAGGCATGGTTTTCTATGCAATCCAGACAAGTTTATGGCAAATTTTTTTTCATACTTTATAACTCATTCTCTCCTTCTATTTGTTGTTTTAAAAGAATCAAAGTATTTCTTGACAGACTTCAAGAATAAGAGCCAATGATTGAAGCAAGTTCTTTGTGAAGGACAGTGAAAATAACAAGAAACTGAATGAAGTAGGTAGGACAGGTGTTTTCATGAATCAAAGTGTCACACACAAGGGAAAAAAAAACACATGAAATCCCTCTATAAATGCCACACCCTAGCAAACCCCTATTCCTCACGAGTACAATGTGAATCAGAGGCAGAAGAGCGTAACTCCGTGAAGCTAGAACAAACTTTACGCCCCTTGGCTTCTTTATGTGTCACCGGCTCGTACATAATGTCTGATATTCTTTGAAGTAACTTTGCTCCTAGTCACTTGACAGTTCCAAAGCCTTCTGTGTCATTTCACGACGTGCTGCATCCAACTTGTGGTAAAAAAACAGGGGGGGGGGGGGGGAGGAAAGGTGGGGTTGCACCAAGCATTATGTTTTAATTGCATGCTCTCACTGTACAGGCACAAAATATTGATGTGCCTGATTTGTAAATTACAGGTGGGAATTTCTTTACTTATGTGACTTTCATTTTTCTACATACATGTATGCATACATCAGATATAGATATGGATATAGATAGATAGATAGATAGATAGATTGATTGATTGGTAGATAGATAGATAGATAGCCAGATAGATAGACAGACAGATAGATAGATAGATAGATATATAGATGGACAGATAGATAGATAAATAGACAGATAGATAGATAAATACATAGATGGATAGAGAGATAGATAGATGGATAGACAGATAGATAGATAGATAGATAGATAGATAGATAGATAGATAGATAGATAGATAGATTGATTGATAGAGATGTCGATATATATCAAAGTTTGTTGAGAATCCTCCCCCATGTGGCAAGTGATATACCAGTCAATTTCATCTGCTCTTCGCAATCCAGCTTTCACACAACAAAGTTACCAGTGTCAGCTGTTGCTATGCCAGGTAAGCCACAGGTAGGCTATAAGGCAAGCTTCTGTGGTAATTGCATTGGATAACCATTGCAAGGAAAACTAGACTCGGAATTTGTCAAGACTGACAAATTAGGTGATCCGATTTTTTTTTAAATCAATGATTGGAGTTTTCACCTGAGATTAGGGACATTGGTCATGTGATGTTTGGATTCTCATTTTGAAGAGGGAGTCAGACCTGCCATCTTGGGTACCGAATTCGGTATACACTATCAAATATGCAGAATGAAGTATATTTGACCTTTGACCCCACTTTGCACCCCCAAGATGGCATCTGAGCAAAAAGTGGTTATTTTGTGAAATGATTCTTGTAACATGGTCTTTGCATGTGCAAAATATGGGAAAGATAAGCCATATATTCACCAAGATACAGGATGAAACATTTATGACCTTTGACCCTAATTTACATACCCAAGATGGTGTCTGATCAAGTAGCTGTTATTTTATGAAATAATGTAGGTAACATTAACTGAACATGTGCAAAATTTGGGGTTGATAGGGGCTTTTTTTCTTGAGTTATTGCAAAGAAAATTGGAAAAAGAAAGAAATATGAAAATACATCGAAGATAACCTTTAATTTCAACCACGTTTTTTGACGTGATCCCTACACCATATGAAAAACAAAGGGAACACGTACGATAGCGCAAAGTCTCAGCTACAACATATTAAAATCTGGGAGAAATTCACCGAAGGGTAAGTGAGCTAGTGCTCGATAAAGACAATCATGTCAATTTTCACATCTAGAAAAATTCCCTCCCATAGAGATAACACGTCATAACGAAGATAAAGAAAGAAGTACATATGACCTTTGACCCCGATCTGCACAGACAAGATGGCATCTGAGCAAAAAATGGTTATTTTGTGAAATGATCCTTGTAACACGGTCTTTACGTGTGCAGAATATGGGGAAGATAGAACATGTATTCACCAAGATACAGGATGAAATATTTATGACCTTTTACCCTAGTTTACATACCCAAGATGGCGTCTGATGAAGTAGTTGTTAGTTTATGAAATAATGTACGTGACATGAACTAAACATGTGCAAAATATGGTTGTGATAGACTATGTTTTTCTTGAGTTATTGCAAAGGAAGTTGGAAAAAGAAAGAAATATGAAAATACATCGAAGATAGGCTTTGATTTCAACCAAGTTTTGGACGTGATCCCGATACCGTATGAAAAAATGAAGGGCACACTTACGATAGCCCAAAGTGTCAGCTACAACATATTAAAATCTTAGAGAAATTCACCGAAGCATAGGTGAGCTAGTGCTCGAAAAAGATAGTCATGTCAATTTTCATTTCCAGAAAAACAGCACTCCCATAGAGATAACACGTAAACTGGTCAAATTTGACAAGATTACTTTCAATCCAATATTACGAGGTTATGCCGTCATCTAATCAAAATATTGTTATGATATTACTGAAAGAGCATTTAGTAAGCTACAACATACTGAAATCTGGGTGAAAATGGGCAAAGGATAAGTGAGATACGCTCGAGTGGACTTGTAATTTGATGACGTCGTTTTGAAAATTTACTCTTTTTATTTTATTAAGAAATTTGATATCTTTGAATCATTTTTCCAGCATCGCCAACCCATGAAATGACAAGTACAACTCATCAGCTTTCAGAATATGTAAAGAAAAAGGGGGGTCACCGTCCATCCTGACGAGTAAAATCGGATTTAAAATTGGCGTTTTTTTTGGCATTGTTGCACTGTATATCGCCATTGACGCGCGCACGGAATTTCAACTTTGACGGGCCCGTATGACGTCATATTGAGTCAGATTGACTTGAAACTTGGTAGACATATTCCCTGACATTTCAGACAGGCGATAAGTGTAAAAACGGGAAATTTCCATTGCATATGAGCTGTGCGTGCGTATATGCGCGCGCGCGTACGCGTCCGTAAAATTTTTTCAATTTTTCAAAAAATGCTCCAAATGGTCTGAAACGTGTGCAAAAAAAATTTGAGCTCGATTTGAGCATACAAATATTTCAACGCGCGCGTACGCGCACGTTTTAAGGTATAGATGAATTTTGAGAATATGAGTAGAATGCGCTTGACTTGAAATATATGTGACGTAAATTTCATTGAAAAATTCCATTCCAATAATAAGATATGATTGAGAATGTGTTTTCATATAATGACGTCATAGTGACGTCACGGTCGGCTGATCACTTTGATTTTAGTTCGATTGCCGTCTTTGGGAGACGATACATATATGGTATAAGTTTGAAATGGATAGGAAGAGGACTTTCTGAGCTAATCGATGCACAACTTTTGGGGAGAAATAAGAAGGAAAAGAAGAAAGAATCCGTACAGAAACAGAAGGTGATCCGAGAGGATACTCGGATCACCTAATTATGCATATCATTAGCATGTACTGGTCAAGTGGTCAATTGCCGGTCACTCAAGAAGTCAACCCTGTACAGTTTCATGATTCTAATGTTCCCAAGATGGCATATGTCAATCCCTTTCCTGTGACAATCTGAAGTTATTTGGAGATATTTTTGCAGAACCTTCGATATTCCCACTAAATAGGTGCTGGGAACAGATTTTTTTTTTTTAATGCACAAAATCATCATCCCTTTCTTTAGTATTGTGTGGAAGGGATTGCTTGCAAATGTCTTTTCAAACTGCAGATTAGCTGTTTTGCATGTGCTTTGGTTTTCGTGAAGTAGATTTTTTTTTTCCAGGTTATTGACTGCATTTGAAATGTGTGGTGTATTTCCATTACCTGCATCAATTCAGGCCCTAAACTGCAATGCTTTTTTAAGATACATCTACATGTATGTGTAATATCCCATGAACTTGTCATTTAGAAGGCCCTGTAGGCTACGTACATAACATACGGGTATATGTACACATGAGGCATTAAAACACATACATCCTAAGTACCTGTGTATAACGTGTGTATACACAGTCTCCTCTTCATGCCAGCATTATGTATCCATTCACTGGGTGAGACCACCGACAGCTACAGCCTTCTCACACTCAAAACCGCTGGGATGAGCTATTTATAGCTCATGATGTCACCCGCCAAGACAAACAAGAGCTGCTGCAGCCAAAAGCCGCAACCTCCATCGTCGCGGAGACGGGGAACACTCTTCTCCAGAGCCAAGACTCGCTGAGATACACTTGTCTGCATACACAAGGAGATATGTGATGCAATTTATTTTGCACCCAACAAGGAAAAAAAGGGGGATAGGTTGCAAGTTGGAGGCCCAAGACAAGGTACAACTTCAAAAATATCTTCCTAAAACCTCAGCACCCCCTCCCACTTGATTATTCTTGTTACCATGCAAATAATCCTGTACTCGCAATTAAGGATATCTCACAGGCCTCCACAGGAGCTTTAAAGATTCAATTACTGATGAATTCACTGTCAGAGGTCGACAAATTTTAGCTAGTGAGATGCAGGAGGTCGTATCTCATGAATAGTAGGAGGGATTTCTACCTCGTATGACGTCAGGATGAGGCAACTGAGGAGACAGGTTTCATTCTATCAAGGTTTCCTCATATATTTGTTCCTCATTGAATATTCTATATTCATTTGTGTGTGAGTTTGTTTTTTTCTTCTTGTTTTTTGAACACATTTTACAGCTAGAACATAGACAGTGCACATATGTCTTTCTCTTTTACAAATATTGTACACAGTTTCACTTGCCAAATGCTACATCTGGATACTGTAAAACACAACATATTCGTGGCATGAAAATTTTGCGAATTGGAGCCAACAACCTTTCTCGCGGCGTGAAATTTTCGTGAATTGCCACTGGCGTCCCATGCATATTATGTGGGCAAGAACTTTTGCATGCATTTTAATTTCGCGAAAGTTGGCGCTCATGAAATTCTTGAAATCAAAATGCACACAAACATTCCTCGTTTTACAGTAAATGCCTTGCAAACAGCCTTACGAAATGGCAATTTGAGACGGTAGTACTGAAAGGGTTGAACTGTACTGTATGAGCTGAAATGTTTATATACAGATATTTTAGCAAACTGCTCCCTCTGGGATATTTTTGTGTGATGTTAATTCTGCAGTCGCAAGGGTCTAGTAATGGACACTTCACCTTTCTCGACATAAATAAGATCTAGTAACAAGTGAAAATACCGGCATTATGTATTTTTACTCAGTGATTCCTAGCACGTAAACAATTACTTTGTACAGTGTTCTGCGGTCGAAGTGCTGTACTCATGCGTTTTTATGTCATTGTTACATCATGGCCCATGCAGCATGGTGGCCCTAAATGTTTTAATCAGTTGCTTGTAATCAAGCACTGGTATGGCTTGATTTTTTAATTTCTTTTAAAAGAAATGATATGTTTGCACATTGTCGATTGCAAGTGTTTTATATTTGTGCATTGTTATTTTCACAGTTCAAAGATGATTCACAAAATTTGTGAAAATAAAACCGAAATGAAATTTTCAGCTCATACAGTATTTCCTCTGATTTCATGATGTATCTGTGCTGTGTTGTTGGATAAAGTTTCTTAAAATAATTCCATGTTTTCGTAAACTTTGTCTCCACTAATAGTGGGAAGAGTCTGCCCTTTCTTGAAATCCTCATTTTAAAACTCAATATTCATTCTATCTGATGACAACAACAATAAGTCAAAATGTTTAGCTTCCGGAAATAATTTGGTGTCAATCATGTGGAAAACCTGGAAAAAGCTGAAGAATGTCTCAGTGACTTTCCAGAAGGGCTAGAAGAAAAAAATTGCAAAAATATTACAAAGCTAACGCATTGTGAGCAAAGCCTGTAACACGCTAATCTGTTGGTGCCTGGGGTGTCATCTGCTGTATACGCCATATATTTAGCGAGTCTAAATTTTTGCGAACCGAGACTTCCCGACGATTTCGCGGGTGGTTAAATTTGCGATCATAGAGTCCTGCACTGAATGGAGAAATGTATACGAGTACGTCACATTCATATCGGGATCAGAGTCAATATTTTTGCGTGTCTTTAATTTCGCGAATGGCAGCTGACTTGCGAATTTCGCGAAAATGAAAACCTCGTGAAACATTTGCCGTATACAGTATTTCTGCTAATGCTGTGGTCGAGCACTCTAGTAACCCTCCACAACACCTGCAGCAAGTGTTGCTGTTGCTGTAGTTGCTACTTCTGGGGGATAGCTATGGCACAGGGATTGACCCATTATGCTGTAAGACATGCCAAACTCTACAATCACAGCAATAATGACGGCTCATCACTCAATCAATTCGTCCCTGAATGGAAAAGTGAGACAGACCCTCACCCATGCACCACAGGGGAACAAAGGTTACCGAGTCACAGAGACATGGCATGGTGATTCATCTTCATCCCCCCAGTCCCTTGTTACCCCCCCCCCCCCCCCCTCCCCAATGGCATATCAGAAAGGTGACCTTTCAGATGGTTATCTACTGCAGAGGTCAGTGAAGAAAAGAAGCATCCCATGGGGATGTTTCATAAAGCTGTTCTTAAAGTTACAAACGACTTCATACGAGCGACTGGTGATCAGCTCTTGTGCTGAATTATTAAAATTCTGGTAAGTATAGCACATTTCTACTGATCATCAGTCGCTCATAAGTTGTTCGTAACTTTAAGAACAGCTTTCTGAAACACCCCCACCCTCCCCCCCCCCTTCTACAAGGTACACTGTAGAGAACAGAGATGAGCACCATCATACCCAGATAGCATCTCAATGTAGCAATCTTGACCCCTCTACCCGCACCCCACGAGATTGAGGGCATGTGATGCAAGGTATAAAATCAATGCTCTCTTGTGTATATCTCTGTACCATCCACACGTGCAAATATTGTGCAACGCGTACTATTCCTCTGAACAACAAGTTCATCAACTCGGAGCTGCCTACGACTTTTCTGTGCCAGGGACTTTCAGACACCTTTTCACAAAGGTGTGAATTTTAAACTTTGTGTAGGTTTATGCAAATTTCTTTTGTGGAAATGTGTGAAAGATATCATGTTTAGTCCCAAAGACTTTTACCCAGTAAAAAGAACTGAAAGAAAAAAAAAAACCTCCAGGAACCAATCTGAATTCCTTTTTTATGTTAATTCTACACTTTCTCAATACCATGTGCTTAATCAAATAATGCCCCCTAAAGCATGTTTTTCACGTATTTTATGTTTAAAGGCACACTGACCCTTCCATGGTTTCAAGATTTTCACGATATCACATTTGATGCTAAGAAGTAGGTTTGTTGCAACACAAAACATCCTACCATATAAAATTTTCACAATAGAGCCTAAAATATAAGGAGATATCGGTATTTTTCTTAATAAACCGAAACTGTAGATGGTTTAGTCTGGAAACATTTTGAATATATCTATTGTTCACATCTTGTATATCTAACATTACTTAACATCGATTTTACTGATTGAAATTTTTACAGTGGTTGTATCTGTCCCTAACTCATATATTAGAACTATATTAAAGCACTAATGCTTGGTATTTGTTTTATCAGCAAATGGTAAATTATGGCTTTAACTGCCTAAGGCTCGATCCTACACCCTTAAAAAGGACAATACAACGCCCAGACCATCTTTCCTGTGAGGACAGTTTCATGCACCACAGGGAAGTTTTCAGTTAACCCGTTGAGGACGGACTGATTTTGCTACATCACGCATTTCCCATAGACACCTGCCTGAGTATACTCCGGACTCATTCTGAACAGGTTAATCCAAAATGATAAAACACAATCTTTCTGGATTTCCCTGGTGATTTCCATCTTACAGAATGCAAAAAGAGCAAAATGTGGTTTGAAATAGTGAGGAGCGATCCGTGGATCAATGATTTATCCTATGAATTTGAAATCAACAGCCTATGGCTTTTCCACATACAGAGTAGTGGACGCAATGAAATCAATTTTTCAATGACCCATGCCCGATTGAATTACGAACACATGCATTGCACCAATTCAACCACCGTGAAATTTTCCATGATTAACTCAAGGACAAGCAATTACATCAGTGAGCACAGAGAATCCTCTGGTTCTAAACCAACTAAACCAAAGACAATTTAAAGGGATGGTACGGTATTGGTGGAGATGAGAATTGGGCTTTTAACTTTATGCAAGATACCAAGAAAACACTTATGAAATAGTACAGAGCATACCATTTTAAGAGAAATTCAAAATTTATGTGATGAAAATCGGGTTTGGAATGACTAAAACATCCAAAAACAAAGTAAAACAAAGCAATCGTAATAAAGTGTGGGTCCCACACTTTATTACAATCGCACTATTTTGGATATCTCAGCCATTTCAAAACTAATTTTCATCAAATAAACATTGAATTCCTTTTTGGATTACATGCTCTTTCATATTTCATAAGAGGTTTCTCATTATCTCACCAGAAAATGTTAGAAACCTGAAATTAGGTCTCAACCAAAACTGTACGATCCCTTTAAGCAAGATCACACATTCAGTAGGGGGGAATTTAATGCATGAATGCACCTAACCCTTTGTATGCTTTGAGTGCTAGTTAATACAGAAAACTCTAGTATTGTACACAATGCTCAAAGTCCCTAATACAGAAAGGGTTAAATGTATGTGTGTGTTGTGTATGTGTAAATATATACATATAAATATATGTATGTTATGTGTGTGTGTGTGTGTCTATAAATGTATATATATTATTATATTTATATATCATATAACTACTAACGAACATATACATACATGTGATATATGTATTGATCACTATCAGCATTAGATGATAACATGTTGAAATGACTGGAAGAGAATATGTGACCCCCTACAGTAAAAGGATCTGAAAGTCAGAAGAGGACAATTTTCTAAAAATGGTATGACATTATTCCTTCACTCTTCTCCTTTAATTTCATATATAGCATAACTCATAAAAGTACTTGTTTGCGGAGATATCAATGATTTTATTAGCGCATGTCAAGTGGCTGAGGAAATAAGAGTTTCGAGAAAAACGCCTTCAAAGTTTTTGTTCTGACGCTATCATGATCAAGGGGAGGTGAGCCAGTTTTCACCGCTTGACATAAGAAGGTATGCTCCTAGCGACCTCCGCGATGTTCATTCAAGCTTAGCACCAGCAGTCTACGCCCGAGCAATCAATAATCAGGATGCCATGCACTGACGAATAAGATCACTCCCTCGTTGCTAGGGGCGGAGTCTAGCTGTGGCGCTAAATCCAAATCTTTGGACACGTTTCTGTTACGTTGAAAGTCGGAAAATCATGGCCCAGAAAAACGTTGATTTCTTGCCTTTCCTTTGATCATTTCTAAAAAAAAAAACTTCAAAATTTTGGCAGATGATAGACAAAACATTAGACTACAAAATTATGCCAAAAACAGAAATCCGATTGTTTTGACCAGTTTTTATGATGTGACTTCAAACTCAATTTTCTTGGCTCAGCCGTCAGCGACTTTAGGATCCTTTTGTTGTAGCGGGTCACATATATCTCTGGCCCACATCCTAGATTCTATCATCAGATTGCTCTTCAATGACCAAGATGCTTTCATCACTCATTTATTTAAATCCAAATTGCCATCTATTCATTTGTGGTGGGATATTGTAGGGCACACTGAGATCGCCTGACATGTGAGATCACTCTATGGGCTTAACAGCAAAAAGGCATTAACTCCACTGACTTGGCAGTGTGTGAATAACCCTCTGGTTCTGAACCAACTATTCGGTGATAATGAAAGTTTGAGACCCTAGAAAAAACTCTCCAAAGGAGAAGGTTGGACTTGCCTTTCAGCATATTTATTTACAACCACTTCTAAACACTACCATCTCTATGTTGTTCCTTTAGCACATGAGCTGTGTATAAATGAGGATTGGTCTTTGGTGGGGGGGCATTCCATCCAAAGTTAGACCTTTTACAAACCTAGGCCAGACTTTCGCGGCTCAGCTTCAGCCAGCGACTTCAGAACCTCGTTGTATTCAACAGCATCACCATCAATGTTCCAATTCTTGAGACCTACGCAGAGAGAAGAAAAGACGAGGAAGAAAACAAATTAACTTCTTTTTCCAGTCTGTGGTATTATCAGGTAGAAAAAACAACAACAAAAATGCATAATATTCAGATGTGATGAATTAAAATGAGACAGTATAATGCCTTCTCAATCATGCAGAAAACATGTATCATACAACATCATAAATTTTCACACTTAAGACTGCATATCAAAGACAAAAGTGCAAATTCAGGATAAACAAATAAAAATTTCATCAGGTTACCTATTTACTTAGTTTTCACCCTGGAATTAGTAGTTCTATTAACTGCTCTTCTCCTGTTCATATGTTTTATACATGATCATAATATCATTAATACTTTGAAAGTTACTTACTGGTCACACATACGATCAGCTAAGTTCAGTGGCACTTTAAAGTAAAAGATATGCCACAACAAAGCTGAACGCAGAGAGTGCATTCCTATCAAAAAGTGAAAGTGAACAATGGGACTGCCCTGGCCTTGTGCAATTCACCGGTGAGGTTGCCTTCCGATTCCAAAAAGAACCAACAACCTCTTTTCCTGAGAAGGTAGTTCAGAATATTGATGCTGATAACCTTGAATGATTACTCCATTTCTCAACAAGCTCAAGAAAGGGGAAAAGATCCCTGTATCTAAAAACAACACAAAGCAAAGGCCACCTTATTTTTGTGTGTCAGGGAAAAGGGCAGTGTGTGTGGGTATTTTTTCAACCCATGCGTTAGTTCCCTCCTGTCGGGAACAAACCCTTTACTGAATGAGCTCTGATATCTTGGTTAAAACACAACCTAGAAAAAAAAACAGGATGTGAGACTGCACACACACACACACACAAATACTCAACTATATAAAAACATTCTCTTTGAGGCAACAACTGCAGGTATATTCTTGATGTAATATTTCCTTTTGATGTCAACATTAAACTGAAAAGCATGATAATGTTTCTCAGAAACAGAGAGGTCTGAAAAAATTCAAATGATGCTTCCTGCAATAAACCATGCTTGCATCACATGAGATAACTACCGGTATTGCTTACATCACATAAGATAACTATTGACACTTAAAGGGACATTCCAGGCTATTTACACAATTTCACATCACATGGTACATTAATCGATAGTGCCATGTATAGAAATGTGGAATTTATCATGGTCCTTGAGCAGATAAACCAATACTCTGCAAAAACCCATAACATAATACACTATAAAAGGATGATGACATCCTAGGCTCACATGCATATTCCAGTAAGCAACATCGTTCACTTACAATACCACTTGCTAAATTAGTTCACCTGTGTAGAATTTATGCATATTTTCTTTTGTTCTGCATCCATGGAAGGATTAACCCGTTGAGGATGGACTGATTTTGCTACAACACACATTTCCCATAGATACTTGTGCGAGTATACTTACAGGTTTAATGGAGATGAAGTGCCTTCAATAGCAGTCACTCATTTCCCTAATAAAAGCAGCCCTCTTTCTCCCTCTAATGTGTTTGACATTGCTTACAAACAGATGGGGAAGTATTCCTTTTCAGTATTTGCACGATGCTTTATTATACCTTCATACATGTAGGCCCCCATAAATGAATGTACAAATTGTACTATAAAGCAAGTGAATATTCTCAGCATGAGATTTTTTGTGAATTGGAGCCAACAGTCTTTTTTGCGGCTTGAAATATTCGTGAATTGCCACTGGCATTCAATGCATATATAGCGTGCACAAGAACTTTCACGTGCATTTTAATTTCGCGAATCTTGGCTCTCGCCAAATTCGCAAAATGTAAATGTACATGAACATTTCTGGTTTTACAGTATTGCAAAAAACATTATTTTACACATTCATTTTCAGTTATCAGGTAAGAAAGAACAGCTGCCTACAACTAGCAGGACTTTTTCCCTGCAGATGATCACACTGTACAACGCATCATGCCACATTTAAATATATCGGCTCAAGACAACACACCCCCTCCTTCACACACAGCTCAGCTCATAATTCACACTGAGTACTCCCAATCCCAATACAAGTCATCTTTTCACACACAAGAGAAGGGAAACAAGGCAGGTTTGCATGCGTATTCAAAGGAAGGAAGTGGTTTTTGGTATTGGCACATTGTGGAAGATACCTCAGCAAAACTATAGTTGGAATCGAGGAAATACATGCAACATGATTTGAGAACAACATTGCACACCAAACAGAAGGAAGTGGTCGCCGCCTGGTCATATCATTTTGCCAATATAACACCAGAAAATCTGTCTGCGGAATGCAGGAGTGTATAGGCTGCAAATGCCATCAATGTGTGATCCAATGAAGCCCCTTGTCTAGAAAACATTCTTTGGAGCTGTTCATAGAAATGAACTAATTCCAACTGAGGATGCATAGTCAGCATAGCCAGGACATGTAATTGGCAGAATTTAAAAATGGCATTTTCGACACACACAAAGAAGATGTTGAAAATATTTAGAAACAAAAATACTGTAACAGTCAAAATGTGCAATGTGCAATTAGTTTTTACACTAGCCAAACTTTGTAGAGCATTTCATCTGTTTATAAATATTTCAATATTTACCCTCAAAAAATAGTATCCTTATTTTCAAGCACTTCAGGCAAACACAAAACTTGCTCTAATTTCAAAACCAGGAATTGTGTCACATTTCATGTTTTGACATTCATTTATCAATGTCTCAACTATCGATAGCATGATGTGACCTTTGAACGTGCTATTTTGATATGAATTGCCACCAACAATTGTGGTGGGTAATAGGGGATATGAAAGAATGGTTACTGTTTCTGACTGTGGGGAACACAACAAAGGGGTGGACTAATTTCAAATGGATCTTATTTCATGTTAAAGGACAAGTTCACCTTCATAAACATAAGGATTGAGAGAATACAACAACATTAGTAGAACACATCAGTGAAAGTTTGAGCAAAATTGGACAATCGATGCAAAAGTTATAAATTTTTAAAATTTTTGTGTTGGAACCGCTGGATGAGGAGACTACTACAGCTTGTGAGTCATATGCGTACAACAGTATAAAGAAAATGTAAAGAAAATTCAACATATTTTCACTTTTTTTCGCATAATAAAAGAGCACTTGACTTGCCTCTTTCTAAAGGCAGGGGGAATAATATTACCCATAGCATTTGTCGGTAACGAGTCGGGGGAATGTGTACTTTTCTCAAAAGATGAAATTTTGTGAAATTCTCTTGATATTTTCCTTATATTGTTGTACGCATGTGACATCTAAGTTATTCACACACTGCAGTAGTCTTCTCATCCAGCGGTTACTGCACAAAAACTTCAAAAATTCATAACTTTTGAACGGATTGTCCAATTTTCCTCAAACTTTCAATGATGTGTTCTACTAATATTGCTACATTCTCTCAATCCTTATGTTTATGAAAGTGAACTTGTCCTTTAAGGAACATGGTAGGGAGGGGAGAAGGGTGGGGAAGGGAGAGGGGCGGGGCAACTGGTATCTTCTTCTATCTGTAGGCACATTCACAAGCGGGATGGAATGGTTAGAAGCAGCTAGCTTTTCGTCTTCCTCAACAGGGCTCTCTGCCAACTCATTCACCCGTCTTTTATCGCCGTCAGCAGAAAAACCCCTTCGGATTCTTCCCTTCTCGCCCTTGAACCCACCCGACTCTGGCCCACAAGTGAAAGCGTTTCCCCAGCTGCCCGCCACATGTTCTCTAATATTAAGATAGTATACCGGGGTGCATGTTTTTAGTTAAGTACAGCTTTTGAAGGCCTGAGATACACATGGGCAGACCTGAATGGCAAAACTGCCAGCAGTATTAGCCCTTGCATATTAATATTTTCATAACCACAAAGAAGCAAAACCATGGAAAAAATAAGACAAAGAGCTCTTTATCATGATCGACCGATGAACATGTCTTGAGAGTAAAGTCACATAGCCACCATAGTCAGTCCCATAGGAGCGGAGTTAAAATGAGTTATACTAGAATTTGAAATGTATGGATCCACAGGGATATTGCAACATCACCACTGTGTCATCCAACTGGAACCCTAACCACAAATAATCCAAGTTCCTTTGGACAGAAAAACTACTATCACTGTCAATGAGTTTTTATTTCAACAAATTGAAAATAACTGATGAAACAAAATCCAACTAATGAGCAATTCAATCTAATGCAAGTTGATATAACCTCAAGTATTTGCATATATATTACATTTTTATATAAGTCATTTATTTCTGTAGCTGTGGTTTTCTCTGACTGATATTTCACCAATGAAAAATGAACGATTAATCTCATCTGTAACCATAGCTGCAGGTTATTAATTCATAACATCAGTGAACACAAATGTACTAGGGGAAGCTCGAGCTAAAAAGCAGAATCATAACCAATTGCCAACGTGTGCAGGTGGGCATTTCCTTACGATGTCAACATTGAAATGACAGAAGGTAAGCCCATGAGACAGTCAGAGACAAAAGACATACACAAGGTTTACACTACACTTGTAAAATCCCCTTTTTTTTTACGTGCGGTTCTCGTTCTCAAAACATACTGAATGTTTGTCTAAATGTGAAGTTAAGCACATGACCACATCTACATATGTACAACAAGGAGGTGCAATCCATGCACTGTAACAAATCTCTGTTCATCATGGCAAATCGTGGCAAAACTGACGAAATGCGAGACACAAGCACGTCGACAACGCCTTCCTGCGTTATTTCCACGGGGAGAATGAGGAAATCCATGAGTTCTTCGTGATTCCACATTGATGCTTCCGTGGATGTTCAGAAATAACTTCCCCACAATCAATCCAGCGTGTTCATCGTGGAATTACGTGGCTATCTAGGTATCACCCTGACTTATCACCATTCTCTGGGCACTTGTCCAACCATTGCATTGCAAAATCTCTGCTAACATTGTCAGGTTACCCCTACGAGGACCACCATGAAAACATACCACTGACATAAA
Source organism: Diadema setosum (assembly GCA_033980235.1). NCBI lineage: Eukaryota > Metazoa > Echinodermata > Echinoidea > Diadematoida > Diadematidae > Diadema > Diadema setosum. Next base: position 3,602,515 of record CM067063.1, on the reverse strand, counting down.
ATTCATTTTTCATTCATCCATTTCTTTTCATTCCCCCCCCCCCCACTCGTTACAAAGCTAAGCCAAAAGCTTTCTTTTTTTTTTCCTGTCAGTTCACCCCATTAAAGGTTGCCAAGAGTAATCATTTGAAGAGCTCTGAGAATAGCTCGTCATATACACTATATAATCATGCAGTTGTGATTCCTCTTAGTTTTTGAAAGAGAGAAAGAGAGAGTTTTAATCTGATTAATGCTGTGGCTTTTTTCCACTTTTTGTTTTGATTCGAAAAAGGTTCTAGTGATTGTTTTATCTTCCCTCTAAAGTAAATCACGCATTCATCTTTGCTTTCATATCCAGACACTCTTGAATTCTATTGGGCAGCGAGCTTTAACGCCAACAGTCGTAGTTTCGTTGCACTACCCTCCCCTCCCCTCAGCTAGCGTCTCCGGCTTTCACTTCCGGAGACGCTTGCTACGTGCAGGGCGGTGCCTGGGGAAAAGAAAAAAATGAAAAGGGAAATAACGCTTGTTGTTTGCAAAGGACATTCGCAGAGAAAACAGCCGCACTATACTAAACGATTTTCCTCTGTGATCTCACTTGCTCGTGCTCTCTCTACACACACCACATGTGTAAAGCATGTCCATGGTGACCGGTGAATAGCCCTTTCTTCTTCCTCATAACGTTTTGACAGGCAACTCAACCCAGGCATGCAGGGTTCATGTTTTGGTTTGAGGGGCAGGAGCGGTCAGTGACGCGTCCATTTAGACAATGAAGTGGACTATCATGACCTGTATAGCAGAAATCACTGGTGAATAGTTGTGACACAGGATTTCTAACCAAACTTTTCCAAATGCACTAATAGAAGTGAAAGTGTTTCGTTTTTTTTTTTTCATTTTTTGATATCTAATTACTTACAATTTACAAATCTCACACTGTTGCCCTGGGTTGCACCAAAATGCAGTGCTAATACACAGTCACTCACTCTAATGCACACATTGTGATCAAGAGTGAAAGTTTCATCATAGGGCAAAATATATAAAAACAAGCATTCAAGCTCTGCATACATCTATCTATTACCATATGTAGCAATATACTTCCATAAAGTATACCCATACATACAAACAACAACACATTGTTCAGGAACATATATTATGATCTACCACTCTGTACCCAGAGGTACCCAAGGTTACTTTGACATACAGTTACACACTGCAATCAAGGCGTCCACATTTTAGCAGTAAGCGATATTGATCCCAATGTCAATTCAGCCCTTTTATGACTTTTTGTCAATAATAATGACAATGATGATGATGATGATGATGATAACAATGACTACAACAACAACAACAACAACAACAACAACAACAACAACAACAACAACAACAACAACAACAACAACAACAACAACAACAACAACAACAACAACAACAACAACAACAACAACAACAACAACAACAACAACAACAACAACAACAACAACAACAACAACAACAATAATAATAATAATAATAATAATAATAATAATAATAATAATGTTTTTTATAATTGTTTTGCATTACCTGCAACATTTAATAACATTTTTTTTAGTGATTGAGAATGACATTATTTCAATCACAAACTTGTCCCATAATTTCTGATTTAACATCTTCCACGGACTGGTAAGCAGAGTGCAGTGCCATTGTTTGTATTGACAGTGAGGCTCACTGGTGCAGTGTGGGATGAGTGCTGATATTATGATGCTGATGCAGTGTTAAGCTTATTGTTACAATAAAATTTTCTTCCATAAAAGCACAACTGTCACCATCCATTGATAACCAATGGCACAGGACTAAAAAAAATAATAACAATAATAATAATAATTTAACAAAATTGTGGCTTTCTATATTCACTATTCCTGTGTATCAAAAACTGCATCAGATACATTGTAGTGCAATACATGGAGAGAGACAAAGACAGACAGATAGACACACACACACACACACACAAACACACACGCACACAAACATACAGAGAGAAAGGGAGAAAGAGCGATCAAAAACTAAAGAAGACACTAAGACCTGAAACCTTGAAAAACAAATATTTTCAACAGGAAGTAGCCTCAGTATTCACAGAGCCTATCCTGAGTATGCAAGCTTGAAGACAGATATCTCATTTCCGATTACCGTGACGAATATATCCATTCAGGTATAAACTTCACTCTACAGCCATTGCACAGGATCACTCGATAGAGTGTCACATAACATGTCATAATACAGCCAGTTCTTTTTGGGGGTGATAAATCAGCACCATGTCTATCTGCTGGGAAGATAACCACTCATATAATTTTCACTCTCACTTTCAATTGTCTGGAGTGCTTTATGCATATATTTTTTCTACTATAGTTTCCATTCAGGAAGTACATTCATAATTTATGATTGACAACACATATAAACCTATCACAAGACACAACTGTTGATAACCAATTTAAAAAAGACAATACGGTGAAAATGATATCTTGTACCTATGTTTCAATAGGATGACAAGCTGTATGCATGTAATTAAGTACCTGTAGGTAATTATAATGAGCACTGCAATGTACCCAAAGTTTTGGCTACAGACATAAATCTGAAACTACAACTAAGCCAAGCATATTTGAATTCCGCATTTCTCTTTTACTTGTCAAGTATAAATCATGTGCGATCTTTGATGTACTGAAATCATATGAATACAAATCTTTCAGGTGGATTTAAATGTCAGTATTGATGACCAAAAACGATAAATGTAAGAAAGTCATTCCTAATGGTTCTTCCAAACTTACACAGTATAATTCTTAGTGGAAAAGTGAGCAAAGAAATGGGATTCCTTCGGGATTCGAACCCGAGACCTCCGGATTGCTAGACCGGTGCTCTACCGACTGAGCTATAGAAAGCCCTAGTGCAGTGTTCGTCCCAGAAACCCTTAATTCTCAATGCTCGGGTGGTCAGAAGCTATAGCAGTGTGTTTGTGTGTGACACACACGCACACACTTGAACCTGGCATAAACCCGAAGGATAATTCAACTTGGGGATAAATGCGAGGGATCACCGAAGTGATGCAGCTTTTTGAGTTTGTAACAAATAAAGACAGAATAAACTGACCAGAAAGAATATAAATTATTAGTGGAAAAGTGAGCAAAGAAATGGGATTCCTTCGGGATTCGAACCCGAGACCTCCGGATTGCTAGACCGGTGCTCTACCGACTGAGCTATAGAAAGCCCTAGTGCAGTGTTCGTCCCAGAAACCCTTAATTCTCAATGCTCGGGTGGTCAGAAGCTATAGCAGTGTGTTTGTGTGTGACACACACGCACACACTTGAACCTGGCATAAACCCGAAGGATAATTCAACTTGGGGATAAATGCGAGGGATCACCGAAGTGATGCAGCTTTTTGAGTTTGTAACAAATAAAGACAGAATAAACTGACCAGAAAGAATATAAATTATTAGTGGAAAAGTGAGCAAAGAAATGGGATTCCTTCGGGATTCGAACCCGAGACCTCCGGATTGCTAGACCGGTGCTCTACCGACTGAGCTATAGACACAGCTATTAACACATGGACCACGGTGAAGTATGTCATCCATGTCCCTTAAAAGATAATAAAAATTAATGAGGAAGGCTATCATTACCAGCTCAGGCTTGAGTCTCTTTCCTTTTCCAAACTTCTGGACACACCTCACCTGTCAGTCTTGTGCCTGTACACCCTTCTCCAAAAGACAAACAAGTTCTGACCTACTTCATTAATCACTCTACTGCCAGCTAGACTACCTCTTACACTGCTTCCCCCACCCCCACCCCCTTACCCCCCCCCCCCTTACCCCCCCAATGATGACCACATCTTTGGAATCATACTGAGTCGACTGCCGCGACCAGGTTATGAGATTAACGCCTACCGAGGAAGCGACAGAATTATTTAAGTGGGACACCGGACAGAAAAAAATCCTTGTTCAATACTGACGAGACTACCCTGAATAAGACAAGACTACATTGTTTAATTAAATTATTTCATTGGTTGTTTTTTTTTTTCTATTCTTGGAATCTTTTATCTTTCAGTTCTCATTTCATTTATTGAGCATGTAAAGAAACAAATTCCTACCATAAGTCATTTCATATCTATGAAGGTTGGTCAGTTTTACAGTCTCAAGTAAATTTGAGGTTCTATCTCTTCAGGCAATTCACTCACAATGTCAAATAAGACAACAGATCAAAATCTTCCACAAAACCTGGAAGAGGGTATGGATTATAAAGTATTCTTGCTATGGTAATTAACCACTTTCCCCCTTCACCCCTATCAGTGCCACCAGTTTCAACTATACTGCATTTTACAGGGTTACACTGCCATGTTATTTTAGAGAAGTGCACTTATACCCCGTTTGTGCAGATGAGTTTCAAAGCCTTCTAGAGGAGGTTCGAAAGCCTGCTTGAAAAAGCAGCCTCTCATCTGTTTATACACCTGAAATATGAGATTTTTGTCACTTCTTATATGAAATGAATAAAAAATTTTAAGAGCATGACATTATCAACTTGCTGATTTGAATATCAATAACGACTGGTCCAGAAGTGTTTTCAGAAAAAAAAAGAAATGTATGAGTATCATAACTTCCTTTTTTCTTATCCAATTTCAATAATTTTTGCACTTTTCTGCAGGGATTTTTTTTTAAATGAAACTGATAACATTTTGGAGTGAATTTCTTCTCTAATAGGTTATCTGAAGGGTTACGTAAAAGGGGTGTATAGGGCACAAAAGCTTACAGACTTGTTATTCCCTATCTGTCTATGTGGTGGAATGAAATAAGCCATCTTATAACATGGGTGCATTATGTTCACAGCTGTCTCTTAGGCCCTGCAACTCTCGTTTCGACAGTATTCCATGAAAATGACCTCCGGTCCAAATCCGAGACAGATGTCAAAGGTCATAGACCAGGAGCTGGCTGCTGGTCAATTTACCCCATCAAGCCCAAAAGGTTTGACCCCTCAAAGTTACTGGGGCCACCCCCCTCATTACAAAACTGGGCGTCAGCCTGATACCTGAGGGCGGGGTCGTCCCCCAGGGACCCCCCCAAAATGGCCCCCGGCGGGTGTAATTTACCCCATGGAGCCCATGGACCAAACCTGGTCTAAAAGAATGGCCTAGGGGTGTACATAATAAAAATATAAAAACTGACAAAATATCTGGTCGGGAAAGGGGTTGCCAGACCGTCCCCCCCTGGGCCCCCCCTGGCGGGTGTAATTTACCCCACGCAGCCCATGCACCAAACTTGGTCCAATGAAAGTACTATGGGTGTACATAATGAAAATATAAAAACTGACACGATATCTGGTTGGGAAAGGGGTTGCCAGATCCCCTCACCCCCCCCCCCCCCCCCACCACTGCCCATTACGCCCCTTTGTGGGTTTAATTTAGCCACCAGCACCCATGGATCAAATTTGGCTGGGGGAAAGTAGGCCCCACTATGGGTGTGCAAAAAATAAAGATAAAAGCTGACAAAATATCTCACAAAGAGTAATCAAACATATCCCCTACCTTTGCTACCACCCCCCCCCCCCCATTTTTTAGTGTGAAGGGCCTATACGGTTTGGAGAGGTATGAATGAGCGTGTCATAAAAAGTAATAAATGGAACTTCTTGAATTAAGATGAAGTTATGACAACAGAAGCATTGTGTGTGACATATATCCACATGCCCCATCCCACTCCCTCCCCCAAAAGAATGGAGTTATCGATATCTACACTAGAAACATACTCAGACAGTGCAGACCTTTGCCAAGCAGCTCATTTCCACCCATCCACACATGCTAAAAACTGCCAAATTTCCCATATAAAAGCCTTTTGCTTTTAAATGCCATCAACTTCCAGCTGTGTGGTAGTGCATTATACCTTGAGCACATGCCTTTACCTTTAGTGTGCATGTATGCAAACCTCAAATTCATGCAGCTTGAACTCCCAATTCCATTGATCTCATCTGCTGTAAGATAAAAATCATCAAAATTTCATAAAGATTCCTGGATCACTACCAAAATTTATATTTATCATCTGTTTTTAAATGTAATTGTGTTATTATCATCTTTTCATACAAGTTTCATCCAAATGTGTTCTCAACCTTTCAAGTTGTTTTGCATACAAACAATAATGCAGACAATACTATATATAAGTAACATAAAACCTCAAGTGGCAGAAATAATTACAACTGTATCCAACATCCTACAGTTCAACTGTGTTACCATGCATGTGGAGCAAGCTCATGTACAACAGTACAAGAAACTGTATACCTGTGATACAAAATTGTACATGCAGTGGGTGCATAGGCCATAGTGTGGTTAATTGCATGCATATATTTGTATGTTGTATACATTTTACTTGTTGCATGCAATTATACATTTCAAAGATCGGCAACACGTGTATCATCAGTCTGCAAACAATAAAAAGGCAGTGTTTTCCTGACCTTGGTAAGTGAACTGGGCTTTCCTATTGTAGGTACTATACTGGTAGGCCCCTATGACAGTAGTACATGTATTTTATCACTGGATGACAATTGGTGTCAGTAACAGAGCAAACAAAGAAAGGTCAAGAGTCTAGATCTTGGACTAGATCTAAGTCTCAAATATGCTATGATATGGCTAGATATCTAACGTTAGACCTATATTTCCTATACATGCTATAGCTTGTAGAGTACCTAGTACTATTTGGCGAAACCAAATGAACTGGAACAGGGGATGGATTATCAGCGAGATGTAGTGTATTATGAGTCATAACTGAAAAACCAATAAATAGAACATCAATGTTCTCAGCCTATATAGGTTTAAGTGTCAAAAGTGTGCATTGCTTTAAATTTGCATAGAACACTTAAACCCTGAATTCGTTAAAGTCACTGCACTTCCTATCATTCATAGCTAGAGTCAAAAAGGCAGAATTATACTACATTTCAATTTCTCTATCTAATAGACAACTTTGACTGTAGGATTAGAAATAGCCTTATTAATAGCTATATGTATCATAAGTGTTGAAGATGCAGATGTTCCAGTGAATGAATACTTGCAGAATTGGGTATGAAGATTAGGCAAATAATCTGAAACTCTCTTTGAATATAGCAAAAGAAATAACAAACTGCCTGATTAAAGTTGCAAATATTGTGATATCAATGTCTAACAGTACATGCAGCATGTCTACCATGCCAGAAACATGGACAGAGAGCCTTAAGATTGAAGAGCTGTGACCAAATGAAGCCTCAAATTGCTTAAATTGCAAATCAAAACCATTGGTAGTAAGATATTATTTTAAATACCTGCAAAAATATAGGAATCTGTACCAAAGGTCATTAACTTACACCTCTGTTAGAGCCAAAGCTATAATTGTGCATTGCTATAGTATTTATGCTCAACTCTGAGTTTGTTTACACTGATGTACACACAAGCTTGTTTTCACTTCAGTTGTTTGTTTTCTATACCTTGTGCAGCTCTCATAGTTTACAGGTACAAACATTTGTTGGTTGTCAATGAGTCTGCACTCTACTACATGCACCACACTGGCACTGCAGCCTCTCCTGGGAGAGGCTACAACACAGGGACAGTTTGTTATTTCTTTTGCTATATTAAAAGAGAGTTTCAGATTATTTGCCTAATCTTGACACCCAATTCTGCAAGTATTCATTCACTGGAACATCTGCATCTTCAACACTTATGATACATATAGCTATTAATAAGGCTATTTCTAATCCTAAAGTCAAAGTTGTCTATTAGATAGAGAAATTGAAATGTAGTATAATTCTGCCTTTTTGACTCTAGCTATGAATGATAGGAAGTGCAGTAACTTTAACAAATTCAGGGTTTAAGTGTTCTATGCAAATTTAAAGCAATGCACACCTTTGACACTTAAACCTATATAGGCTGAGAACATTGATGTTCTATTTATTGGTTTCTCAGTTATGACTCATGATACACTACATCTCGCTGATAATCCACCCCCTGTTCCAGTTCATTTGGTTTCCCCAAATAGTACTAGGTATACTCTACAAGCTATAGCATGTATAGGAAATATAGGTCTAACGTTAGATATCTAGCCATATCATAGCATATTTGAGACTTAGATCTAGTCCAAGATCTAGACTCTTGACCTTTCTTTGTTTGCTCTGTTACTGACACCAATTGTCATCCAGTGATGAAATACATGTACTACTGTCATAGGGGCCTACCAGTATAGTACCTACAATAGGAAAGCCCAGTTCACTTACCAAGGTCAGGAAAACACTGCCTTTTTATTGTTTGCAGACTGATGATACATGTGTTGCCAATCTTCGAAATGTATAATTGCATGCAACAAGTAAAATGTATACAACATACAAATATATGCATGCAATTAACCACACTATGGCCTATGCACCCACTGAATGTACAATTTTGTATCACAGGTATACAGTTTCTTGTACTGTTGTACATGAGCTTGCTCCACATGCATGGTAACACAGTTGAACTGTAGGATGTTGGATACAGTTGTAATTATTTCTGCCACTTGAGGTTTTATGTTACTTATGTATAGTATTGTCTGCATTATTGTTTGTATGCAAAACAACTTGAAAGGTTGAGAACACATTTGGATGAAACTTGAATGAAAAGATGATAATAACACAATTACATTTTAAAAACAGATGATAAATACCGTATTCACCGGCGCAAAGGCCGCAGCGCCGTATAAGCCGCACCCCCGATTTGTGCGACGCAAAAAAAAAAAAAAAAAAAAAAAATACCGGTACTAAAATGTAGCGTGAAAACCTGATGCTTGAAGATGAATGATGAAGACACTTTACGGTAAAAAAAAATACTTAAATTTACACGGAAATAAACGAGTGGGTACCATACAAAATACGATGTTCTCGCACACAAGTAACGTTGTGTTCAACTTGTGGTTAGATACATCGTTCAATCGAAAAACTTGAACAAACACTCAAACAAAAACTCACCTCCAAATTTTTGCCAGTGAGGTAATAACAAAAATGAACAAAACACGCTCAGAAGTACGATTGTACTCTGAAAATAAGGTACAGTGTATAATGATACAAAAGCAAAAGAGAGAAAATGAAAGAAAGGGACAGGAAATCTAGAGAACATACACCAGTCGATCGCTAGTCGATCGAGTCACATTGTAATACAAGTACGTGTGGTGCATGGTTGTCTTGTACAATACAGACAGTCTATAGACAGGTACATCGTAATATAGTAGACAGGTATTCATGTAATAGACAGGTGGTTGTCTGTACAGTCTATAGACAGATACATCGTAATATAGTAGACAGGTATTCATGTAATAGACAGGTACTACGGTACATTGTCATAGACAGGTACATTATTGTAATAGACAGGTAATCGTGTAATAGACAGGTTCTGACAAACACCATATTAGTTAGCACAGCGCTACGGTTTTATTTTTGCCTCATTAAAATTTCATAGGAAAGACAAAGAGGACATACTGATGAGGAAAGTCAGTCAAGTTGTGAAACAAACACGGAATGCAGCTTTGCTTGTAAGATTTGTATACCGGTATTCATATCATCGGGGGATGGTTGCCTCCTTGGTTGCCTATTGTGTAGTCCCATACATGTATAAATGTGCTAGTTTTTACTCCCGATTTGCCGGGTTGCAGAGACCAATTTTGGTTTTGCCGCCAGAAAGGCCGCACCCCGACTTTTCACTTTTATTTTTCTGAAAAATACTGCGGCCTATACGCCGGCGAATACGGTATAAATTTTGGTAGTGATCCGGGAATCTTTATGAAATTTTGATGATTTTTATCTTATGGCAGGTGAGATCAAGGGAATTGGGAGTTCAAGCTGCATGAATTTGAGGTTTGCTTACATGCACACTAAAGGTAAAGGCATGTGCTCAAGGAATAATGCACTACCACACAGCTGGAAGTTGATGGCATTTAAAAGCAAAAGGCTTTTATATGGGAAATTTGGCAGTTTTTAGCATGTGTAGATGGGTGGAAATGAGCTGCTTGGCAAAGGTCTGCACTGTCTGAGTATGTTTCTAGTGTAGATATCGATAACTCCATTCTTTTGGGGGAGGGAGTGGGATGGGGCATGTGGATATATGTCACACACAATGCTTCTGTTGTCATAACTTCATCTTAATTCAAGAAGTTCCATTTATTACTTTTTATGACACGCTCATTCATACCTCTCCAAACCGTATAGGCCCTTCACACTAAAAAATGGGGGGGGGGTAGCAAAGGTAGGGGATATGTTTGATTACTCTTTGTAAGTGAGATATTTTGTCAGCTTTTATCTTTATTTTTTGCACACCCATAATGGGGCCTACTTTCCCCCAGCCAAATTTGATCCATGGGTGCTGTTGGCTAAATTAAACCCACGAAGGTGTGTAATGGGCAGTGGTGGTGGGGGGGGGGGGGGTGAGGGGATCTGGCAACCCCTTTCCCAACCAGATATCATGTCAGTTTTTATATTTTCATTGTGTACACCCATAGTACTTTCATTGGACCAAGTTTGGTGCATGGGCTGCGTGGGGTAAATTACACCCGCCAGGGGGGGCCCAGGGGGGGACGGTCTGGCAACCCCTTTCTCGACCAGATATTTTGTCAGTTTTTATATTTTTATTATGTACACCCCTAGGCCATTCTTTTAGACCAGGTTTGGTCCATGGGCTCCATGGGGTAAATTACACCCGCCGGGGGCCATTTTGGGGGGGTCCCTGGGGGACGACCCCGCCCTCAGGTATCAGGCTGACGCCCAGTTTTGTAATGAGGGGGGTGGCCCCAGTAACTTTGAGGGGTTAAACCTTTTGGGCTTGATGGGGTAAATTGACCAGCAGCCAGCTCCTGGTCTATCAAGTTGATTACCACATTAAAAAGTACCATACTGCCTTCTTATTTGGGGCACTGAAATTCAACATGTGCTCCAAGCTGGCATGTGTCAAAAAGCTGTGGTTTTATACATCTGGATTTTTTTTAAAAGGATATTGTGACTGGCTGGTGAATTTGCCATTTGAATGATCTCAAATTTTTAAGATATTTGCACTAATAAGCATTTCTAGATAAGAAAACATTATCATTCATTATAATCTGTGATGATCAATTGCTGGTTACACATATATTACTAGGATCTGATGAAGAAAGTCAACAAAATATCTAGTCTTACTTATCAAGATTTTAGGCATATTGAATTCAATTTTGCATATTTGGGTAATTTCTTTATTGATACTTTTAAATCAATCTTCACCCTCTCCTCACAGACATGAACTTGCTAAATTGTTAGATATCATGATTCATTTTGAATGTTTCAGATTTTTATTTCCAGCACTATGTGATTGTACCACATAAGCACTGTCCCAACTTGCAAGCATACATGCAGTCCTGGTAAGTGTTCAAAAGTGCATACACATGTACTACTTTTTTGTTCTCCCCACTGGTATGAGCAAGATTTTCAAAATATGCAGGTACCAAGCTCTTGTTTATTTTAGACACTTTAGATTGTTCTAGGGGAAAAATGATGGGAAGAAAGGGATTATATTCCTAATCTCAGGTATCAAGTGCCTGGCATATGACTGTACATTGCTCTCGGGGTGAAAAATACCTCATATCTCAAAATTTGTCATATGTTCAGGTGACTGAAAAAACATGGCAGCCAAAGCAATATGACAAATGGGATTGCCTTTCCTTTGACATGATGTGGTGGCTTCATTTTCGGTGCAGGACAGGTAGAATGTGGACAGGACATCACTGAACTGACCATCTGACAATTAATCTAAAAAAGTGATTTTTCAACAAAATGCGATATAAGTTTTTCTCATCCATGCAACAATATTATGCCTCACACGAGGCAAGTTTCTCTATGATGTCATATTGCTCTCTCACTTCACCATCTCATTACAAAGAAAGGAATACGTGTATTTAGCCCTGGGCATCATACAAGATCATTTCAAAGAAGACACTTGACAATATTTCTTTCCTTTAATGCTAATGCTAGATATTTCCACTTTTGTGGCCACCTAAGGCAGAACGACAAACTTTCTCTTTTGACTTTCACTTCACACACACCTCAACCTAACCAAAGAGCTACTAACCAACCTCTGCCTGAACAACCGCCATTTTGACTTGTTCACATGCACTTAACCATACTCTCCACACTCTCCAGTTGGTTATAGCATCACATACAAAACTCTCCCATTTTATTCTTCTGCAGATTCAGTTTCGCTGATTTATTTCTGTCTGGCACTCGAGAGCAACGAAAGCACTTCGGATCTAGACAAAATCGTCTCATCAAAGTGTCGCATTATACCAGCATCTATCCACAAGTATCTGGCGCCTTTGGACTTTGCAACCATTCACAGTCAGCCAAGATAAATATGTGTTTGTCTAGAAGTTCTCGCTGTAACTTTCAAGTTCTTTCTGCGTAGTTTACATTCATGTGGTAGTACAGAGGAGCACACAGGAAAAAATGCAACGGTGCACTTCATTTGAAGTGATATCGTATTTCATCTCTATTTTTCCTCCTCATACATGTCTCATTCAGAACAAACATTTGACATGTTGATATCTTTAAGTTGGGGGGGGGGGGGGGGTGGGTAGAGTTCGCTCCTTAAAAACATTTCGCCAGAGCAACAATAATCCATGCACAGGGATAAACTGAATATATGGAGGAAGAATCGTGATGCTTGTGTGTCAGAGTAACTTGATACACTGCACAGGTATCAGTTTAAGGCATAAATCGCAATACTCCAAACTCACATCACAGACAACCACATAAGAAAGTAGCAACCAAGTTATGACACTTTCCCAGATTATATCTTAAATGACAAGGAGCCTATTTTCAAAGAGAAACAAGAAATCACTCTTATGATGAATTTGAAGCAGTGTCTTGATCAGAAAACCAAGATATCACATTCATTCAGTTGACTGTTGCACAATATCTGTTTGTTTGCTTGTTTGTTTTTTGAAGGGGGGTTATTTGGTAGACCACCATATATAGTAAATTATTTTGGCCCCTCTTATTTTTTTTCCCCTTCGCATGTCTACCAGGGCCAACCACACTTTGCTAATCAAATCAGCAAAATATTGCAGCAGGCAATTCATACTCTCCAACTACAATTTACCTGGTGAAGCATAAAAACTTTGATAAACCCCTTCTCTTACCCCCCCCCCCCCCCATAAAAAGCCTCACACACACACACACACACATATGAAATTTGATACACTGCAAAAAAAAATGTAACTTTCAATATTCTGATATTCAATACTGTCTCACAACAAACTTTGATGCAAGCTAGGATGGCCTGGAAAAACAAAAAACCAAACAAACAAAAATGGGAGAAGGCCACCTTGTCGACACTATGAAGAAAAGAAAATAGTGAGTCGATTGGTATCATGCATTTCTAGGTTGTAAAAATATATCATATACTCATGGGGCAGAGACAGAGATAACATTACATGAATGTCACAACAGGTTTGTGTTCGTTCGGTGAGGATGGTCACAAAGAGTAGGCTGAGGTGCCATGTCGAATTTGGGAGGAATACAGCTGCAAACTAGGCGATAAAAGTGAAAGGAAAACAAGAGAGTGCAAAGAAAGGAAGGATGTGGACACAAAAGGAAAGGTTGGGTCGAAAGGTAGGGGCAGCATGGCTAAAAGTACTCTAATAGAACAAAAATTGTGACAAAATGTCACAGTGGTCTACACACAGATTTATGCATTGTAAAGGTAAGAAGAAAATTAATTGTATCATATCAATAATAAGTGCCACATTGATTCGAGTAAACAATATCACAGAAATACAAATGAACCACACCTCAAAGAGGGTATTGACCTCACAACCTATTTTTCCCAACTGGTGTATAAATCACAGGGTTGATATTGAGGTTTTTTGAAAAAAATCAGAAATCAAACTTTTCAGGTAATTTTGATACATGGAAAAAGCAAAAATGTGTATAGACTTGAGAAAGAAACTAGAAATGTCGCTTTGGCGACTGGTATGCCTCCGCCATAATGCATGATTTTCCCAATAGGTCTAGATAGTACATGTGGACAATGTGTGATTACATTTTCACAAAATTGGCAAAATATTGAAATGACAAGTTTGTCACAAATGTGTTGAATGTTCACATTCCTTGACCTAGGTTTAATTGGATGAATAGGAGAGTATGTATCTAGGGATTTAAGGACTTTAACTCGACTTTGACCCATTCATACATTTGGGCATTGAGAAATTTTCAAGGTACAGGTGTGGAGAAAAAGTGCAATTTCTGAATTGAATAGTAAATTGTTACCATTTTCATCTGGCCCTTGACCCTAAAATTCATAAGATAATCACTTTCAGGTAGAACATGCATAATATGTACTAAGTTTCAAGATAACTTGAGCCACTTCCGAGATATGGAGGAAAAAGTTAGTTCAGCACTTTCACTTGATCTTTGACCTTTTGACCTTTGAGGCAAAAAAAGAAGAAAAAAAAACTTTCCAGAGAATTTCGATTAGGTTACACATGTATGCATACACCAAGTGTAAAAAAAAAAAAATAATAACCCTGCTGGCATTGCATGATAGGAAGGAAATAGTAAAATTTTGAAGTGTTGCACTTGACCTTTGACCCCTGACCTTTGACCCCATGAACCCTACATTCTCTAGATAATCACTTCCAGTCAGTATATGTATATACTATGTTCCATGAAGATACCTTGAACAATTTTCCAAGGTATGGAGAAAAAAAAAGAAGTTTTAATATTTTTACTTGACCTTTTGACCTTTGACCTTTGACCTCATGACCCAAACTTTCACCAGAGAATCTTAATTGGGTAATACATGTATACACTAAGTTTCAAGAAAATATCTTCGGGCATTCAATAGATATGGTGGAAATAGTGAAATTCTATGTATTTGACCCTGACCTTTTGACCTTTGACCTTTGACCACATAACCCAAACTTTCACCAGAGAATCTTAATTGGGTAATACATGTATACACTAAGTTTCAAGAAAATATCTTCAGGCATTCAATAGATATGGTGGAAATAGTGAAATTTTATGTATTTGACCTTGACCTTTTGACCTTTGACCTTGAGCATGTGCACCCAAAAGTTGATAGGCACAACTTCACCCCCTAATACACATACATGCCAAGTTTCATTAGGATACCTCAACAGGTTTCGATAGTTACCTTGTCCACAAAATTCATTACGGACGGACGGACGGACGGACGGACGGACAACCCGAAAACATAATGCCTCCGGCACCACTTTGTGGCGGAGGCATAAAAAAAATCTGAAATCAGATTTCAATCTACAGAATATCATACCTGCAATCATAAATTAATCCTCAAATAATGATAGGAAGAAAGTGAAATATCAATATATCTTAAGTGCACAGATTTATTGAAACAGAACAGTCCTTTTGAATAAGCTTTGGTATCATATGAAGGTACAAATTTAGTAAGAAATATCTATGTCAAAATGTGTCCCTAATAAGCTCAATACTCTTGTATTGTGTAACTGTGTAAACAGTGTAGTGTCCATACACTTTGACCACAACCAATACAAGCGGCCCCTCTGGGAAATTTTGACCCATAAAAGTGCTTATCAAACTCCTGACTTCCGGACCACATGCTACAAATCACCGATGGCCCATTAATTAGAGATATTATTATGCAGCCAATCAGTAACACAATTAGACTGGGGTACAAGTCACCAGTGGTGAAATTAAAACTGTTGGCAGCTCCCCGAAGGAAAATCAATTTTATCGAGCGTTTCCGCTGGAATACGACGGGACTGGGCTGTTGTATCACTGTGAAGGAATGTAATCTCTTGATGGGTTGGTGCAAAGGGAAACCCCATTTTACAATGGACATCAATAAATTGTTTGTATTTGAATAGCAAAGCCCAGCTCTCTGTTAAACATTGGCTGGATGGGAACTTGGGAGGAAATGTTACTGGAAAAAAGAAAAGATAACAAGGTTTACTTCCTTCTATTATGGTACCAAATTTAACAAAAGTAGGCCAGATGTAAATGCATGTGAAATGCCAACCACTTCAAAAGAGTTTGTTGTTTGAGTCTGAATCATGCATCTTTGTCTATTTTGATACATGCCCAGAAACAACGATACTAGCAGTTTTCACATAAAAACCTAAAAATTTATCCCTGAAATGGCACTTGGTATCCCCAGGAAATTCATATGTCTAAATAGACCTCCCTCTAACAACAATCTTGATAATTCTCATTTGCAGCTAGGCACCTCCAATCGCAATGTTTCGCACTGCGTGTTTTCACAACTCAGAAATCTCATTCAGCACCAATGAAGAAAGATTGAGAAGATTCTGGAGGTACTGCGCATACCCAGTGCACTCGTTCAATCATACCCATTGTGCTTTTTGGTTCGAATTCAATTTACTGGTGATGACACAAATGCAGTACAGTGCAGTGCGATACTGGCCGCTCACACATTTCTTGTGTGCTAAATAAAAAACTGGATCTGCAATTCACATGGGGAATATCATAAATTTTCCTGCTCTCAAAGCTCTCATCAAAAAACACCTTCCAAAGTTCACTCGTAGTTTAGAAACATCACACCCTGATTTCTGATTTTCTTGCTAAGTTTCAGGCAGAGTTAGGTGAAGCTGCTAGACAACCTTCACTGTAACTTCACCATATTTTTAATCTTGCTATATCTCTATCCAAGTAAGAATGCCCAAATTAACTCTGAAAATACTACTTAACACTCTGCTGCAATAGATTTCAGTGGCACTCTATAGAAGCAACCCAAGGTGGGTTAAGACACAAGACAGCAGAAAAAAAAAAAAAAACATCTTTGTGCTGAGGGAGTTGTTGTCCTTGTAGGAGAGATGTCCTGCATCCTGTTTACTGTACATCCTGCATCGACAAACTTCTGAATCACAACACCCCCAGAGATTGAAGATGGTGGTAAACTCAGTTGTGGACAAAACAGTCCATGGATATAAGACGATGGTGTTGTCAAGATGTGTAATGTAATGTGTAAGTGAGGAATGTACACCGACATGTTATGACTAAACTCATCACACACCCGTACAATTTTTTGTTTGCAGTGATTGTTATTACTGCATATTTATTCACATCAAATGCTACATTCAACTGTACGGTAAAGCAGTTATTTTAATAACACAGACATTTTCTTGAGATGCTCTTTTCACAATTTGACATCTCAGCTATCATAGGTGCACTCACACCAGTCCATTTGCTATATTTTTGCTTATTGTTAAATTCACGGCCTAGCAATGATTCAAGAAAGTCACAAATATTAAGCCCTCGCAAAAATAACAGCTTCTTCAACAATCCTTTGTTTGTATCTTAGCTCACCAAATATGGATAGCAAATGCTGGCAGTGGTGTTTAATGCTCATGTTTTTCTCATTTGTCTTGAAAAAAAAAGTATTAGATATAAGACATTGCATAATGATGCTGGCAAGCATAAAACAAAACAAAAGAATGAGAAATGTATGCATGGGTAGTTTCAATGGAAAAGCAATGACTCAGCATCGCTTGTAAGTCTTTCGATTTTCCAAACCTCAACAGCATGTTTCAGAGCAAAATTTTGCAGGCAGTATCCCACATGCCATTTTACCCATGACCTGAGATACAGTACTTAGTTATGTTCACACAAACGCTTATTAACAATGGCAACTAATCATGAATGATTAAATCTTGCCCCATAAACTACAATACGTGTCCACAAAAACACCTAATCTTAGAGAGCGAACTTTTGAAAGAGAGTTCCCATTTGATGATGCGTAAACCACCAAAGTGGAAGGGTATGCAGCACTAGCAATAAACAGATCATGGGTGCCATGACACAGAAGTGTACAACATGCTCTAGAGATTAAACCTGGAAGCTAATGGGGAATATGGTTCAAGGAGAGGTCACACTACTTTCAAGTTTATTGCTTATCGCGTCCACATGATACTAAACTACAATATCCACCGATGTAAGATAAGCTATTCATATTTCACTCAGCAGCATATATGGATTTATTTTATGCTTCATTTCAATATTTCCCCAGCTCCTCATGCACTGTATGCATCTGCACAATTTATATCAAGAAATCATATGATAGATTATAGCTTCCTCCCATTTTCTTTGTGTGTGTTTGTGTCAATCCCAGCAATCCAAAACATTCCCTTTAAACCTGTTTCATACGGGAACCTGGCAGCCTGCGTATTAAGTCTATAGGCATTTCAGAATTCAGTATGGAACAGGTTAACAGAAGATACAATTTATATCATTCAATAATCATTACATGGCTCTTTCATATCAAACTAGTTTTTTTTTTTTCTTGATTTCAATCATAATGTACCTTTGGTTTCATATTTTGCATTGATAAGTATTTCCTTTGTGAAATTTTGTTACTTGAAAAGTTGCAGAAACCAGAAAATAAATGAATGAAAGAAATATTTTTATATTGACGGCAGTTATCATCTCAAACATTTTGGAAAGCACACCATGACTGTAAAGCACACGCCACCCCATGAAATGAAAATCACCCTTAGTATGTGACCATTATGATCTTCTGTGATGACTATTAAAAGGTCAAATGTAAACAAATGGGGACTCAAACGACTAGCCAATGGGTAGAAGGCGTGACAGATGAAAGGACCGTGGATCGTCCCCGTCTACCTAAGATGATGACGTAGTTTGTAGGGGTCCAGGTTGTTTTTCTTAATTGGCAGTGACCGCCATCAGAGGAGGATGTTAATTATCTTAACGCTCAGCTGGATGGCATCAATCACATCCAACAACCCCCTCCCATCCCCCTCCCCCCACCCCCCCCCCCCCCAAAAAAAAAAAGATGGAGGAGGAACGCATCCCTATCGATCGGCCGGTTCCCGACGGGCGGGAGATCGGTGGTACGCAATGAGGAGGAAATGAACTGCATGACAAGATACAGCTGTCGGGGTGTGATCCAAAGCCTCTGTCATGAGCGATTATGGTTGCTATGATGATGGTGATGATGATTGGGGGGGGGGGGGGGGGGGAGAGGGGGAGGGATAGGCAAAAGCCAGAGGAATGTAACATATCATGCCAAATCTTGCTCAAATAAACTACGATCGACTTGCAAGTTGATATACATGTAATGACATGCTTGCATCTTCAAGAGCATCACTAACTTGCACACCCCAGCGTGTTCTTTCCATTACAAAGGCCAACCCACATCTAAGTAATAAAATATCTTCATATATATGGAAAACACATGAGGGCAATCCCATCAAAAGGTGTGGCAGTATTTAAAGCTATGACCTACACGAACATGCTTTAAGAAAACACCTTTTTCTTTCTTACACCACAATCGAAGCATATTATTTTTTTTAAATTGCTTAATCAGAGTATAATGATCTAAAATTCAACCCCAAGACCTCCCGATCAGGAGGTCATGGGTTCAAATCCTGTCCCGAGTATGTAAATGCCCAGAATTTTTCATCTTTTCTCATCATGGTTACTACTACAACACCGATTTGGTGCCTATTTCAATCGATGTAGGGCAATCTGTCGATCAGTTGAGACAAAAAAACAACTCGATGCAAGAGTTTCATTAATATGAATGTACTGTTCTGTACTAGGTGAACAGATCTACCCAATATACAGCAGATATGTGTATCAAAGTGAGATATATTTCATACACGTACACATCCTCTCTGGTCAGTAAAGAATTTCAACCTCATGATGTAGGAAATACTGGTATCCAAATGAAATGAAAACTAGACGTGCATGTAATTTATCAATGCTTACAAAGTGTTGCTCTTTTCTTTTTTTGTTATTTGAACCAGTCTACAGAACTTAATAAAAAATTGGCTATCATTACCTGAGCACATAACAGCATAGGAAGAGCACATGATGTCTTTCCAGGTATGAATTAAAACAAACAACTTCAGGGGCTTAACATCATGCTAGTCTTGGCAGGAAACAACCAGCGATGGTAATCATTATCAACAATCACCAACCACAGAACACCATCTGTGGAAATGATCATGATAGCCAGATAGGGTCACTGTCTCTAGATCAAACAAGTTTCGTTTTTTCATCCAACACAATTACCATGCAAAATTTTCACTGATAACAGATCTGTACCAGTTCCTCTGGAACATAAAATTTTAAACAGTTCACGTACCACTATCAAATTTGGGCAAAAGCTTTGGAACCCTAATTTTACCAGCACATTTTCGATGAATCATGTGTATTTTGATCATTCATGTTTCACATTCAAAGAAAAATGATCTATCTTGTCTGCTATCAATTTCCAACTGCAACGAGTATACCACGTTGAGCCGATATTAAATTCTTACTGCAAGCTCGATCTGCCTCATGACATTAATAATTTTAATTTTATTGCAGAGGTTTCTGCCCAGACACTTTACTGCTGTATGCATCTAATTAGGCAAAAATAATTCCCAAGGCATAGAGGCTTTTATATTCTCTAGTCTAGACATGAGGAAGCCTCCTGCAAAATTGGGGCGACTCTGCAGGTCTGCTACAAGTACGAGCATCATTAAAACAAAAATATTTCAAAAGATTACGAGCAGCTTTACATACTTTTTTTTTGCCACAATAGCATTCATTTTGAGTTGGGCTATATGAAATATGATTCCATCCAACCATTCTATCACTGTATATTTGTGTGTGTGTGTGTGTGTGTGTGTGTGTGTGTGTGCGACTGGGCATCATTCTGAACAGTGGATGCAGTCTTCTTACTCGCCTCTCTTATCTATCTTGCATGTGTTATCATTGATTCGGCAATGATGACACTCTTTGACTTCAAGAGTGGATGGGGCAGCTACGAAGGAGGGGCCTGGTGCATCTCTTAGCCCCAGAGTAATGGCAGAGAATATGAGCTGGAAGACAGTCATGTCCTTTCAGGAGCAGCCAGCTCCAGTCATCAGGGAAGCAGTTCACCTTCCAGGCATTGTATACACAGACAGTCCGTTGACTCACTAGCACAGTAAGACATTGGTTCATAAGCTCAATAACAGGCACCCTTACAAGCACACACACATACACACGTGATGTGTATGGCCCACATTTAAGCCATGTACATACACATCCTCCTGTACACATACACACGCATTTACACTCATGCATAGATGCATGCCACCAGATTTTCAGCAGCAAGTGATGCAGCACAGGACAGTGAGACAGGACGGGCGTGTCTGCATGGATGCCTTCACCATGGGAACCATTCTGGAAATCACCCCCTTTAGTTGGCTGTGTGGCACTTACACACAGACACAAACACACACATACATGTACACACACATACACCTTAACACATTCATCTTAATAATGAATCTCTTCTGATGGCTCGTTTGGGTTTATCGAATTTGATCCCTTTCGATATTGTCAAGCTAGAAATGAAAACAGCCTTTCAACCAAGAGAAGCTGTCTGCATCTGTTGTGATAGAACCAATCACTGACTCCAACATTCATCAGCTTCCTGGGCAATGGATTTTCTCAATGTAAAATGTAATGAGATAGCGGTAAGGATGACTATAGTTTATCATAAATAAATTTGTTGAAATAATGACATATTTAACACAAAAAACAGAAGCACTTTGAGATTGCACATTGATTCAAGCAGGAACAGAAAATGCCACATATTCCTTCACTCATCTCTAAAAACACTCTTTCACTTGAATGATATTTTCTTTTCATCTTCTAATTTTGCTGCAGAAAAAGAAAAAAAAAAAGGAACAAGGCACAGGGATTTCAGATATCATGCTCCACTGACAACACTAATATCACAATATCACTTGTTGCTATATTCTAGAGGGAGAATCGTGTGACACATTCGGTGAGCGCTGCAGAGGGTACATAATCCTGACTCAGCCGTAAGTGTAAACAGTATGCAAGGGTAAACAGTAAGCAGGAGTGATGCCGCGTAATGCGAGAATGCCATCCTCATGTAAACATACCCTGCTTTCCACCGTGCATCCAACCCAAGTACGGTGGAGAAACTGCGTTCTTCAAGACATCTTCTAAAGCCTGAGCTAGCATGGAGTAAGTTTATCCTCAAAACTCTTTTCCTTATCACGCACAAACACAGCACAAAATTGTGATGCCACTTATGAACAAAAGTCATAAATATTTCCTACCATCAACGTTGCAGCATGGCATCTGCCTCACACAGCGGCCAGACCAGCAATTAATTAGCACTCTTTGTGATTACGATTCTCAGTCTGGGGGGTCAGTTTTTATTTGTTAGGAGGAATACCCATCTCGCTCTATGTTTAGACCACCAATCTCGCAAATTGTTATCAACCTCTATGTCATTGACAAAGGGGGGGGGGGGAGGGGGGTTGGGGGAAAAAAAGAGAGAAAAAGGTCCCTTGACCCAGTCTTTGCAGAGCCTGCATCAAAGATGAAGACCGCGTTTATACAATGCTGTTGAGTCACAAAATACATCTACTGTGATATTTTGCCATATGGCCATTTTAACTCTGACAAAGATTCTGCTTGCAGCATGGATTACAAGCTCAGGCCCCTCTTTGACTCCAAAATGCATTTTAATAGGTGTTCAACATTCACCTTTTCTGACATGAGCCTGTGTGTATCTAGGCATCAAAAGCGGTAAAACCTCCTTGGAAAATGTGAGAGACTTTCTAGGCATCATCCTAGCTCATTGATGAAGCAACTGAAGCATGAGCTTCTTATAGAGGCTGCAGAAGTAGTACTCTGTTGGTAATTACCTCCAGACACAGCAAGCCTGACAAGGATAGTAATCAATTTTGAAGACCCAGTAGTGTGGGGATTCATGGGTGGCCCAATTCATTTTTACAGTAAGCACAGAAATAATGCGTTTTTGTGAGATTTGAGTCACAATGAAAATCATACAAATTTGTGATATTTTACAAGACACTAAGTTGTAAGATTTTATATCCTACAATGCACCACATGAATCGCTCCTTGCTATTTTTACCATGCTGTGGCCTTGAGACTTGGACTTGTAAGCATACTACATACATATCCATAACATGCTCAAGTCAGCTCTTCGCAAATAATTGGATGACAGGGACCCAAAATGTTTTTAATTTTTCTCTTTTTTTACAGTGAGAATGCAGAATCAAATAGAAGCGACCCTGATCACGACCCAAATTTTGACATTTTGGCAATGAGAACAGCACTACTGACTATAAAAGTAATTTCACTGGTCGTAGTGACTAACTGAACTAGTCAGTAGGACCATGATATCATGCTCAGCTTCAGCTCTCCAGCACTTCATTCATGCTAACATGCCATCATTGCTAACAACCATGTGAGGGTCTTGGAAAGAGACTATTTCATGAGCAGCTCAAAAGATAAGCATTTTGATTAATTTGCTTTCTCCAATAGACACAGCTCATCCCACTTTAAGACTACCAACACTGACAATAGTGTCTGTGTTTCTACTGCCAGATTATCACTTCATAGATTGTTTTTCCACGACAATTTCCATAAAAGGTCATGCATATCATGGCTAATTCCTACTCATTGGATGAAATAGATTGCAAGTCCCAATTTCAAGGCCAAGTGAATGACATTCATAAATTGCATCTGTATGATCAGATTCAATAGCAAAGTTGATTATATCTCTTTATTCCTGTCAAATTGTGCATCTGTGAAATGTGTACTTTTGTTTGTACAGAATGCATGAGCAATCATCCAAGTCGGCTAATGAAAATATTTTCAGCCTGTCATCAGCTAGCACCAATAAAGAGAAACCACAAAATCCCCAGTTTATTGACTGACAGTAGGTTTAGGTACATTCATATTTATGGGGAAATACTGTTGCATTTTGTGCAGCATTTGGCAACGTGAATGCAAATACATCATGAAATACACCAAGAAATACATTGCAATTAATGCAAATGTTGAGAATTCAATGAGGAGACATCACGCTACATATACACACGCGATTAGTTAAGGTATGTAGCTCAATGGACACTTGTCAAAGTTTCTTTGATGGTGGCAAAAGGTCGTTTTATTGCAGCTAATCAACTCAAAATCCAGTTGTAGACAAGTGATTGTGATCCTGCCACCTCGCTGGTTTTCACTTAACTCCTTCCTCTTTCTATTCAAACTAAGTTTTTATTATTTTTCATGGTTGTTACGTCTTGCTAACAACGCAACGTAACGCAATACAATTTTGTGCAACATTAAAAGTCATGGTAAGGTTCACATATGCCGCAACATCACAACATCACAACACACAACAAGTGTGTCTACATCACAATGCAATATACTACACAAAATACCATGGTATTTAGGGTTGGTAATCTATCAACTTTGCATGTAATTTATGCACTTGAGCATGAATCATGTCATGAAATACCACTGAACTGACAGCGGTATATTTCTGACATGCCCTGACATACTACCCGTCTTCTCCCATTAGAAGATTATACACATGTGCAGTGCTAACCTCAGAGAGGTGAAGTTAAGGGCTAAAAATACCATGGAATTTTGTGAAAAAGAATGGTACCTATTAAACCTAGTGAATTAATTCTGCAGCATTTCGCCAATAAGAACAGTGCCAACATACTACCCTGATATTTGATATCATTGTAACTCAAATGTGAATGCACCTCATGATGCCTAAGTTTGTAGCAGATCATGTATCCCTGGGAAAGATGGCCTCCAACTCGTAAAACAAAACGATACCTTCTTTCGATTGACTCATTCTGCTTTGCCATCAAGCAACATCATGAATGGCCCTGCATACCACAAGTATGAGGAAATCAGTCCCAACCCATCACAGAAGTGTATCTGATTAACCCCCTGATCAGACGCAAGCCAGTTTATACCAAAACTTGATAAAGAAACGATGTATAAAGAATCATCATATGTGACCCTGCACCACAAAACAAACAAAAAGTCGCCAGACATGAATTTGTAGTTAAGACCATATTATGAAAGAGCAGACTTTAAGCTTTAAAATGATGTATAACTCAAATCAAATGGACTCTCCTAACCTATCTAAATATTGGAAAGAAAGCACAAACTCAGGAAAAGTGTGAACTGAGAAAAGAGGCTCTGAAGTACAGTGTCTATTCAAACACTTAATCTTTACCAAACCGTGCTGGCTGTGCCATGAATGGGACAAAAAAAAAAACAGGAAGTTAACCACCCTAGTAACAACAACGAAGGGATTATCAGATTAAACTGAAATTAGGCATGCCTCATTAACACATTCTGTCCATAATTAATGCCAACTTTCAAAGCAATAGCCCTATTCTTTCAAAAGTTATTAGAGGTGAAAGTGAAGAGTGTGTACAAGGTTTTTCAGAAACGAAAAAGGGACTCTAAAGACACACCTAATCACACTATTCTACCAAAAATGTTCGAGATAAACTGCTAAAAAACACATTTTCCCGCCCGTTTTATGATCCCAAATTTTAGTATAATGTAAAAGAAGACTTGCTCTTTCAGAAAATATGAAAAAGTCAAGTTCGGCTAGGTTGACCCATTTCACCTATTTTCAGTCGTCACGCAAAATCAGTGTGTGCGACTTTTTGTTCATTTTGTGATGCACGGTCACATATAGCTAATAGCTAGGGTTAGGGTTAGCTAATCTCGACCGTTCTGGAAAACATCGTATAGATGTGCAGTTTCTCACTGCGCATGCTGTTATGGTCATGATTGACAGGTATAGGTGCACCTTTCATGTGCGCTCAACTTTACCGTTCTATGGTCGCCATATGTTCAGACACATAAGGGACATGATAGAATGCTGATATTATCAAGTCCTAGTTCAAAACGTTGCTCTGACCGTCGTTTCGCTGTATGTCGTTTCATTATATGTCATTTCGTTAGTCACCGTTCAGACGTATAAATTCATCGTATAGCTATACCATTCTAGTATAAATTTTTTGCATCAGAACACCCTGTAAGGTCTAATCACTTGATTACCTTTATCAAGGGGCTTGTAGATAATGGTGACATTGAAGCCCAATGAACTGTTGATAGCACTGAGTCCTCTTGACAGAAATTACTTAGCCCCACAAGTGTATGAAAAATAAAACTGGCCAAAAAAAAATAAAAATGAAATGTATAGCCCCCCCCCCCCCCCCATACAAGCAGTCGGTAAAGTTTCACAGGAATGTAGGATGTGTACCATTCTAATCATTACAATTCCCAATTCAGTCTTGAAAGGATTCTTTTAATAAGTAAGGCCTATACAATAAATGCTACCTGGCATACTGATGTTTTGCATCAGTATGACATCTAAAGAAAAAAAAGAATATTTTACAACTATAAGAATTGATGGTAGGTTACAAAACAATCTACGGATGCTTCTTTCCTGACACCAAATACAGAACTCATATCAAATTCTTTCTTTAATCTCACATTATCTACAATACTCAAGGTCAATGCTAGAACCAAGTATTAGGATTGCACTGCACTGGATGATACAATACCAAAGCTTACAGCTCTGGTTGAGGTGAGGATTTAGCTTTTGATGTTATGCGAGATATTCATAAACCACTCAATGAGATGTCAAAGAGCATGCAATTCTAAGGGGTATCAAAAGTTTACTTGATGAAAATCGGTTCTGAAATGGCTGAGATATCCAAAAACAAGGTGAAACAAAGAGATCCTAATAAAAGGCGTGGGCCTGTCGTCTTTTATTATTATCACTTTTTTGGATATCTCAGCCATTTGAAAACCAATTTTCATCAAATAAACATTGAATCCTTCTTAAAATTACATGCTCTTTCATATTTCATAAGAGGTTTCTCCTTATCTCACTTATTGATGTTATAAACCTGAATCCCCACTTAAACCAGTACTGTAGAAGTCCCTTTATTGTCCCCATTCTAGCAATATGTCACTTGCTTGCTGTGGTTCTCGCTATGTCAAATCATATTACAGCTGGGAAAGCAAAATACAAATCACCAGTCTATCAGGAATAACCCGTGGTTGAAATCAAAAGCTCATATTTCTTGAGATCACCATTCAAGGAAGCTCCATAATTCAAATCAAAGATTTTTCTACTTCTATGCAGAAACCACCACAATGAACACAATAAGCCATGATATTTGATATTCCGTACACACCCCAACCGCTGAATAACCCTGCCTCTTTCCTATTCACAGATCCTGGAGACTGCACGAAGAAAAGAAAACAACATGAACAAAAAAAAAAGTGCAGGAAGATGGCATTCATGTATGCATACATGAGAACGGAAAAGCCACGAGACCGAGGCGAAAGGGAGAATACTGCCATGAAATGAAGCGCGAGTTGATCGACATTTGGGGAGCATTTGAAACCTATCCAATGCAGATTCTGCAGGGTCGAAAGGACGCATTATAATGCAATTCATGCCACCTCGGGGGCTGTGTAGCTCATGTCTAACCAACATCTCCACGCCACCATGGTTAAAGGGACTGTACAGTACTGGTTGAGGTAGGGATTCATGTTTTGAACATTCCTAAGTGAGATAATGAAAAGCCTCTTATGAAATATGAAAGAGCATGTAATTCTAAGAAGAATTCAACGTTTATTTGATGAAAATTGGTTTTCAAATGGCTGAGATATCCAAAAAAGTGCTAATAATAAAAGGCGACATGCCCCAACTTTATTAGTATCTCCTTGTTTCACCTTGTTTTTGGATATCTCAGCCATTTCAAAACTGATTTTCATCGAATAAACTTTTGATACCCCTTTGAACTGCATGCTCTTTGACATCTCATAGAGTGGTTTCTGAATATCTCACAAAACGTTAAAAGCTAAATCTTCACCTCGACCAGAACTGTACACACCCTTTAAGGAATGAGAGGAAGAACAGAAATCTATCTACAGGCAGTCTGTGATGACTGCTGCTTGTCTAGTCACGGCTGCACTATTCAGGAGGAATTTGAGAACATTATAGAGCTGAATGATAGCAAATACGAGAGGTGGTGGGCATTAGCAGAGAAAAACAAATGAGACGTCCACTGACGAAGACTGGTTGTCTAGGTAATAAAGCTGCACTACATCTGCAGACTTTCAATTTTCAAGAGAGCAGGACGATCTATAAAGATGGTTAAATGTATAGTTTGTCTTGATCTAGAATATAAAACAGGGTATATCCACTCGAAATTAGATCACTGGCTTCAATATAATAATAATGATAATAATGATAATAATAATAATAATAATAATAATAATAATAATCATCATCATCATCATCATCATCATCATCATCATCATCATCATCATCATCATCATAATAATAATGATAATGACAATGATAATAATGACAATAATAACAATAATGACAATAATAATGTCTCCTTTATCAAGGGTAGTTTCTTCAGTGTTGCCACTGCTCTACCAGAGGACCCTGCCATTATTATTACCCTAGCATTGCCAGGTACCCATGTAGAGACCTGGGTGGGGAGGGACATGGTGGGTAAAAGCATCTTGTCCAAGGACGTAAGCACGAGGCGGGATTCGAACTCGGTCCTCCGATCGGGAGTCAGGAGTCTTATCCACTATGCCACAGCACTCCCATCATTACTGTCACCACTCAATCTATGAAACCTCATTATCATTTTTATTGTAGTGATCAACACCATTACCATTTTCCGCAGCAATTTGTTGATAATAATTCAATTTTAGCCAAAACTGTGGACAACAGTTAGATGAACATTCACAGGAATTACCCCGGTGATGCAATGTATAATGTAATATTATGATGCAATATATACCAGGAGATAACATTTACGGGTAAAATGATACTGATAATAAAATTACCACTTCTTTGATCAAAATATCCTTGACTCACATACTGTCGATGGCTGACGTGCATGTTCACATTTACCAGCATTTCCGGGTCAATTTCAAATTTAATGACAGGGGATCTCACTGAAATCAGACCCCGTGCAAGGATCAAATTTTGTGTCAGCCGAGAAGGTTGCATTTAAGCTCGAAGCGTGACAGGAGTACCTGTCAAAGTAAGATCCTGTTCTACACGACATCACATCATGCTTTCAGCAGTCAACGTAGACATCCAGTGTATCAAAGACAGCACTTCGATCATTCACTTTGCTACACCTTACTTTCACTAAAGGCCAACGGTCTCTACACTAATTTTTTTTTTTTTTTTGAGACTTTTAAATGCAGGAAAAGCAAATAAAACTTAAAGGGACTGTACAGTACTGGTTGAGGTGGCAATTCAGGTCTTTAACATTCCTACATGAGATAATGAGAAACCTCTTATGAAATATGAAAGAGCATGTAATTTCAAGAAGGATTCAATGTTTATTTGATGAAAATTGGTTTTCAAATGGCTGAGATATCCAAAAAAAAAGGGATAATGATAAAAGGCGACAGGCCACGCCTTTTATTAGGATCTCTTTGTTTCAACTTGTCTTTGGATATCTCAACCATTTCAAAACCGATTTTCATCAAATAAACTTTTGATACCCCTTAAAATTGCATGCTCTTTGACATCTCATAGAGTGGTTTCTGAATATCTCGCAAAACATTAAAAGCTAAATCCTCACCTCAACCAGAACTGTACACACCCTTTAACTGTTATGCTATCTATGATAAATTTATGTACATTGGACAACTTAGCATAAAGTGGTCTTTGACTGATAAAATTCATTTACTACACGAGGTGTTTCAGAAGCTAAAAAAAAAAAAAAAAAAAGATATCAAGAAATTAACAACACAGGACTTTTGTTCCACTAGGACTAGAGAAAAAATTCATTACATAAAATGCTGTGTTGTATCAGATGGTATTTCATCATATCAGAAGCCAAATGGTACACCAGATACTTTTATCATAATATGTATTTTGTATGTACCTTTTACAGGAATATACAAACAGGTATAGCAGGTACTTTGTATACTGGTATCAGACCTTAGCAAGGGAAAGTTGACACTAGTCATACCCACACTTTGGTAAGACACACCCCCAGATCACTCATTAGTATGCATAAGGTAATGCATACTTGATTCACACTTAACACCACTTGATGACAGGCGTACTTTCTTGACCTTGTTACAGACGCAGGGGCAGATCCAAAAATTCTGTAAAGAGGGGCGCCTTTACAAAATTAAAGAGGGGGGCACACACACCCCTCCCCCATTTTTTTAAATTTCTTTTGTTTTAACAAAAAATAAAGGGGAGCACGCGCCCGGTGCTTCCCCCTGGATACGCCCCTGCAGACAACATTGAAGTTTAACCTGCTGAAGACTAGTCCTCAGTATACTTGGGCAAGTGTTTATGGGAAATAAAGTATGTATGTTCCAAAATCAGATTGTCTTAAACGGGATAATAGAACTCTAAAAAAATGATCTCAAAACTGTTCTCCTTTCTCATTATCAATCTCAGCAAACCAAAAATGGGTTAATCATATGAAGTGAAAGAAGTTTGAATGTCTGAAGTTACAATTTATACAAAAAGAATGTTTATGGGTTGGGCTGTCAGGCTGGTATCAAAGGAAAATTTAAATCAGAAAAAAAAAATCATATGGAAGCAATAAAAAAAAAAAGTGACTGAACAAAACACAAGTATCCATTCCTCAAGCAAAATCAGACACTCCAGGGACAAATTTCTATGTGTAACAAGGAAAAGTAGAAATTACGCAGTGCGTAATATATGTCCCCACCGGAAGTAGCATTTTAGTAGCAAAATGTACAATATAGGTAAAAAGATGAAGGTCAAAGGTCAAAATTCTATGTAGAAGTTTTGAAGCCCTCACCTAGTGCCATCACATAAAGCAAACGGAATTGAAATCGGGTTAGAAATGGCGAAGGAGTAGCATTTTGTAGCCAATGTACAATATAGGTAAAAAAATCAAGGTCAAAGGTCAAAGAAGTCAAAGGTCAAAATTCTGTGTAGAAGTTTTGAAGCCCTCACCTAGTGCCATCATTTAAAGCAAACGGAATTGAAATCGGGTTACAAATGGCAAAGGAGTAGCATTTTGTAGCAAAATGTACAATATAGGTCAAAAATCAAGGTCAAAGGTCAAAGAAGTCAAAGGTCAAAATTGTATGTAGAAGTTTTGAAGCCCTCACCTAGTGCCATCACATAAAGCAAACGGAATCGAAATCGGGTTAGAAATGGCGAAGGAGTAGCATTTTGTAGCCAATGTACAATATAGGTAAAAAAATCAAGGTCAAAGGTCAAAGAAGTCAAAGGTCAAAATTCTGTGTAGAAGTTTTGAAGCCCTCACCTAGTACCATCACATAAAGCAAACGGAATTGAAATCGGGTTACAAATGGCAAAGGAGTAGCATTTTGTAGCAAAATGTACAATATATAGGTCAAAAATCAAGGTGAAAGGTCAAAGAAGTCAAAGGTCAAAATTCTGTGTAGAAGTTTTGAAGCCCTCACCTAGTGCCATCACATAAAGCAAACGGAATCGAAATCGGGTTAGAAATGGCGAAGGAGTAGCATTTTGTAGCAAAATGTACAATACAGGTCAAAAAATCAAGGTCAAAGGTCAAAGAAGGCAAAGGTCAAAATTCTCTGTAGAAGTTTTGAAGCCCTCACCTAGTGCCATCACATAAAGCAAACGGAATCGAAATCGGGTTAGAAATGGCGAAGGAGTAGCATTTTGTAGCAAAATGTACAATATAGGTCACAAAATCAAGGTCAAAGGTCAAAGAAGTCAAAGGTCAAAATTCTGTGTAGAAGTTTTGAAGCCCTCACCTAGTGCCATCACATAAAGCAAGCGGAATCGAAATCGGGTTAGAAATGGCGAAGAAGTAGCATTTTGTAGCAAAATGTACAATATAGGTCAAAGGTCAAGGTCAAAGGTCCCGACTTAAATTCTGCGTAGAAGTTTCTAAGCTCCCATGTAGTGCTATCATATAAAGCAAACAGAATCAAAATTGGCTCATAAATGACAGAGAAGTAGCAAATTGAAGATTTTGATCACACACGGACGCACACACGGACACACGGACGGACGGACACACGGACACACACACGTACGGAGCCCATATCATAGTCCCCTGCTCGAACTCGTTCGGCGGGGACAAAAATCATTTCATGCCAGGGATAAAATTTCTACTACGTGTATTACACGTAGTAGAAATTTTATCCCTGGCATGAAATAACTTTTAAAAAGTTATTTCATGCCTTGGGTAAATTTATACTACATGTTAAAGTTATATCATGCCAGGGGTAAATTTCTACTAGTACTATGTGTAAAAGTTTCTTCATGCTAGGGATAAATTTCTACTATGCGTGAAAGTTATTTCATGCCTGGGGTAAATTTCTAAATGTGTAAACCCACTCTCTCTCAGCATTGTAATTCCCTATAGGGTTATTACATGACAGGGCTAGCTCTTGTTAGAAACAGGTTATTGTCAGAACCTCTTGGAGGCCTTGAAACCCACATGGGCAAGAAATGTAGAGGCAAAAATAGCAACCACACCATAAGGAAATACCACTGGTATCTGATATATGCATATAAACATTGATACTTTCTGATATTTCCTGTCTAAAACAAATCAAAGGCATTGGTGCATGATCTGTACGTGCCTGGCCAAGATTTCCTTCCTCTTCGCTGTTTGATTTTATTTTGTAACTTGAGGTAGCATTTAAAGGAAGTGCATGAGACTTCCTGTCGTGAGATGCAGTTCACTACATAAATTTGTCATTGCTGGAGCCTTACATGTGATTTCAATCAAAAGTTTGTAGTGCCGCAGCTTTTCTTTCTCTTGCTTTTTCTTTTCCTTTCTTCATAATGTTATGTCTCTTTCCTAGTGACAAAATTTGATTTCTAATTTGACATACGAACCCAACCTCCCTATCCTCAACTTCCACATCCCCAACCCATTCTTGTGATATGTGTAGAATTCATTCTAGAACATACAATATAGATGGCTTTATTAGAACATGTATACACTTTAAAAAGAGGCACAAAGGTAATGATATGAAAGACTAGCATGTTTATTTTTAAAAATTTGATGGAAGAGGTATCATCTCGTGTAGAATCCATGTTAGAACTGGAGCTATTATGTATTTTTTTTTAAACCATTGTCAAAGCACATACAAACAAAGGTCTTTGAAAAGAAAAGATAGAGATAATGATGACTTCTTCATAGATATATCTGCCTGGGCTTTATCCCTTTCTGTGCAAGGGACTTTGGACAGTGTGTATGTGCAATGCTAAAGGGTTTTCTGTGCCAACTGGCAATCAAACCACATAAAGTAAAGCATATTTTAAGTCCCAGACATTCAAACGAAAACTTGCCGGTGGAGACCTCACCTCAGCAAATCCTTAACAGCACTACAGAAATCGTCTGGAAGGAAATCGGCCATTCGGCATCAACTTTCATTTCTATCAACACTTCCTCTTCCAAAGCAACGTCAGCCCTTTATTCCCCTCAGCAGCTAGACCGTTACAACAACAGTTAGGCTAACCGCATACCACAGATGAAGCATTGCTTAGTAAAACTTGCACACCACAGATGAAGCATTGCTTAGTAAAACTTGCAACCCCAACAAATGTATTCCTTAGCCAGTCCCATCAGTTGCTGAACATCTATTTCATAAATTGGAAACTGTTAGACTTCAAAACAATGGCTACAGCGTACTTAAAGGGACAGTACTGGTTGAGGTGGGGATTCATGTTTTGAACATTCCTAAGTGAGACAATGAAAAGCCTCTTATGAAATATGAAAGTGCATGTAATTTTAAGAAGGATTCAACGTTTATTTGATGAAAATTGGTTTTGAAATGGCTGAGATATCAAAAAAAGTGCTAATAATAAAAGGCGACATGCCACAACTTTATTAGGATCTCTTTGTTTCATCTTGTTTTTGGATATCTCAGCCATTTCAAAACGGATTTTCATCGAATAAACTTTTGATACCCCTTAGAACTGCATGCTCTTTGACATTTCATAGAGTGGTTTCTGAATATCTCGCAAAACGTTAAAAGCTAAATCCTCACCTCGACCAGAACTGTACACACCCTTTAAAAGTGTTAACTACTACACTATCATTGCAAACAATAATAACTGGAACACAAGTCTGAAGAGTAATACTGCCAAAAAATTAGTAAAATGATAAACTGCATAAATCACTAGTTCACTTTCCATCAAACACAAAAACATTCTTATATTTTTTTTTCTTTTGAGAATGAAAAAAAAAAAACAAACAGAAGAAGTAGCTATCATTCAAAATCAGGTCAAATGTCAATTTTGCATTAGTCTGCCATCTTGAATTTCAGATTAGTGAAGAATATCCCGGAGCCATGTCATTATAAACTGAATCCTTCATCAATCAAGAGATACTGACATTTAATACACAGTGAGCTCTTTCTGTCACTATTCATTATTGCTCTGTTCAGATATTAGTCAGAATAGATTGACGAGGAAATTAGCCGTGCTCTCTAAAGTTCATATCCAAAAATGAAAGAGAAAATCTATGTGTATCTGTTCTAATTTCAGGGTTCATAACCTCAATGCTAAGATTGATTTCCATCTTTATTTAGCACGAGGAAGAACACTGCAACACAGTGCAAACTCATCCAAATAGCAAAATGACCATTCACACACAAGACTTCATGGTTTTTGCATCGTGATGCAAGAAAAAAAGAGTCACTTCTTTACTATGACTCTTCAAAATACACCCTAAAAAATACACACACCCACATTTGCCCACACCTGTTTCAAAGTATTCCTTTCTACACACCATCAACTTGGGATGACTGAATGAGCGTTTTTGTTTTGTTTTGTTTTGTTTGTTTGATTTTTTTGGGGGGGAGGGGGGTTGTCTTGTTTTTTTTTAAACAAAGGAAACAGCAGTACTCTGCACTGTGGAGCACTGAATCAGAAGTGACTCTCGGAGCATGCCCAGAGCTACAAACTGTAGTTGAAAACATTATCCATCTTGCTGGCTGGCTTCCAAATGATTCATAGAATTCTTGAGCTAATTGTAAATCGCTTTCGGCAGCTTGTGTGGCGCTGACAAAACCTATACCAGAGACTTTTTAATAATCAACAATATTGGCAGGAGTGATCGTGGTATTGAACAGGAGTGCTGGTTGTGGGAGTAGTAGTATCAGTAGCAAAAGTACAGTAGTAGCAACAGTAGAGGTAGTAGTAGTAGTAGTAGTAGTAGTAGTAGTTGTAGTAGTAGTATATTGTAGTAGTAGTAGTAGTAGTTGTTGTTGTTGTAGTAATAGT
Organism: Diadema setosum; assembly: GCA_033980235.1. Classification (NCBI taxonomy): domain Eukaryota; kingdom Metazoa; phylum Echinodermata; class Echinoidea; order Diadematoida; family Diadematidae; genus Diadema; species Diadema setosum. The sequence continues at coordinate 3,567,394 of CM067063.1, read as the reverse complement.
AGTAGTAGTAGTAGTAGTAGTAGTAGTAGTAGTAGTAGTAGTAGAAATAGTAGTAGTAATAGCAGTAGCAGTAGTAGTGGAGTTGAAATTCCAACAGTATAACTGCTCTCAATACCATCATTAAAAACATTGATCAATCTTTCAATTAGCAGAAACTCATACACATCAATGTTTCTGATATCTATAGCCCATTCAAGAAATAAAATCAAATGATGAAGTTAATTAGGAAGAAAGATTTGCGGTGACACCATGTGTATGTACACATGGTGTCACCGCAAATCTTTCTTCCTAAAATCAAATGATTTCTAGGAAGATCAATAACCATTCTATATAATTTGTGGAATTTTATGGTCAACGAACGTGAAGACCCAAACCAGACCAAAAAGGCTACAGATGTGCTTAACCAATGAATGCAGCCCACAATGGGTCCCCTGTACTCTCGAGTTAGTATGTCAGTATTTTCAGGGGCAACGAAAGTGAACTTGACACTCTTTTCCTTTCAACTTCACGCCTTGTTGCCAGTCATGAGGGTCGGAGGGCTAGGCTATCGTTCAAACTGGCATAACAGTCCGAGCCATTTCTGGATTTGTATATTTGGCCTGGGAAAATGTAAGCGATACCACTGACAAGATTAGTTTCCACAAACACGAACATCCTCCTCAGCAACTGAATCTCTCCTCTCCGGCAGACCAAAATAGGTTTCCACGAGTGCTTGATTTCACAAAATTTTTGTGTCAAAGAACAAGATGCTAGTATACCTTACATGGCTATGCTATGGTTCACTCAATGCTAAAAGGCTACAAAGAAAATCCTAAATACTCAATGTTGATTTCAAATGAAAATACCCATCTTCAAGAGACTTTGCTCACGAGTGCAACTATTCTGTTATCTCTGCCATAAAAAAGATAAATTTCCAAATAGTATTTCTCCTCAGCGCCAGAGACAAAGGGCACTCCATAAAAAAAAAACAAAGTTCAAGTACCAGCATTATACGCTATGAACAGTTTACCAGAATGTCTTCTTATATAACAGAATGGTTCACCAAGCAATAAAAACTACCACATTCTACTAAAATATGTAGGCAAATTTACTCAAAAAGAAAAGACTAATTCTAAGGGTACAAACCCAAATGCTGACTTTAACTTATCCATGTAAGCTGTTTAATTTGATTAATTATCATTAATACTGAAATAAATTTCCTAAGCCTAGTAATTGGTTCTCACTTTCATTTAGTATCAAGTCTCAATTTCAATTCATAGATTATCACAGGATTTGATGGCGTTTGAAGCTTTGCAAGTTGTATTTGTGTGTGCTTCTTGTGCATACCTCGTTGAGCTTAACCTATCCAATACTGGAATCACGCAAGTCACGTGTTTACCCAATGGAGATTATGTATCTGAGGCTGTTTCTTGAATCTTTGATTGCCACATTCACACCCTGAAATCAGTCAACGGCTTGCCAACTTCCAAATTTTGGCTTGAAAACGTACAACCTCGCGCAAACCGATAACTACATCGCAATATGCCACAGTGCATTGAAAGAGTCAAGCGTGATTCAATTCCTTACACGTAGCTTGTGGTGTGTGGCAACTGTACAGCCGCATTCCATAAACCATAGGGATTTTTCGAGTAGATTCTGATTTTCTGCTGAGGTCATGTCTTCAAATAGTTGTCTCCCAAACCTATTCATGACAGTATTAAATGTGTAATCATGACCATGATTACAATTTTGCTGTCTTTTGGGGGTTCATGATTCAAATACTGGCCATTTGCAAGAAAAATAGCCATAGCTTTGTCATAAAGTTTACATCACAACAAAGCTTGCAATTTTCTGTACAACTTTGCTGTACTGAATTTCAAACAGTAACGCTTACATATAAAATAGTAACGGCTTTCAGAAACAATGTTTTCAATGTCCTCATGCATTGTAATCTCAGAATAATGTGGCATGTAGGGGGTGTATATCATGGCACGGGAGTTGATTCTATGCCCCCCCCCCCCAAAAAAAAAAAATACTCATAAAAAATCTTGCACCAACTTCCTTGTCTATTCTTTTGGCTGAGTCACCATTTTCATTGATGACACTTAATTCATATTGAAAACTATCTGGAAGGAGAAGAATAGATTCATACGAGCATGTGTGTACATCTGCGCACTTAGCGTGCGATGCCACGAGCGGGATGGACGCATCAAAGGTCCACGATGCACGCTCATTTGGACCCTGAAGGGAAACGAAAAAAAAAAAATGACTAATCCTCCGTACAACATGGCACTTTCTGGCGGAACAGGTGAATCTGTGAGATCACCAAACCACAAACTCCTTTTTGAGCCTTGATTGGGGAGAGGGGATGCCAGCCAGTTGCTAGGAAAGCAATTGTTTTTCTCCCAGTCGCGCTGGAGCCGTTCAACCCAGGTCCGCTGACAGAGAAACCCTACTTAATTTCCAACCTTTAAAGGGGCGCGATTGGAGCACAGTGCGAACTCCTGCGACTTATTGCCTTCAACACCCACGTGATGTCGCCATTCTCCACCAAATGTCTTTGCCAATTTGCAGCAACCCCTAACTGAAGATCCTTGTTTATGCACAAAATTCTCCATGAAAGAAAATGAATCATAGACCACAAGAACATTGCATTAGGAAGGGGGAAAAAAAAAGTTGTATAATACATACATTCCAAAACAAGCAAACTACATTCTTTCCAAGTGATAACCACAACACAAATGCAGTTTGGGATGCCCACGACAACACTGATCACAAAAGTACCCTCATTCTTCTCTATTACACTGTACAAGCATTATCAATGTGATGAACATAAGGGGAAACAAGCACTCCTTGCTTAAAGGTAAAGTCTGAATCTCTCCAGCTCTCATTAGACAAAGTACGTCAACCCAACACATGGCATAGCCTGTAGCTGTGCAATCTGTAGATGATAACCCAACATGGAGTACATTGTATTACTGATGCTCTTAGTAAACACACAAAATGCATCAAGTTGAGTTATTGTTGTTGTTGTTGTTGTTATTGCTACTGTTGTTACTGTTGTTGCTGCTGCTGTTGTTTTCTTTGTTTGTTTGGGATATATGTGTGTGTGTGTGTGTGTATTATGCATTAAATCATTCTATGCTTGACCCTTTATTTGGCAAGGCACAGTTATAGGGCCTAAGCTTTCAGGCTATCTTTCCAAATTAACCAAACTGTAAGTTACTGTAAAACGAGGAATGTATGTGTGCACTTTAATTTCATGAATGTCGCAAGAGCCAAGATTCGGGAAATTAAAATGCACAGGGAAGTTCTCGTCTACACAATACGCATTGAATGTTAGAGGCACTCACAAAAATTTTATGCCGCAAAAAAGGCAGTTGGCTCCAATTCGCGAAAATTTCATGCCACGAAATTATGTTTCACAGTAGGCATCCCTCTCATGGGCAGCAATGTGTCTCAGTCCAATAGGAAGGCTATGGTGATATATGTGTGTGTAATAAGGATTACATTTGGATTATGTAATCTCCGTTCATTGGCAATTACATAGCTTCCAGACAACCGTCTTATGAGCAGAGGAAGTACTTGGAGGATATACCAATTGCCAAACAAAGCATAGTAATGTCCTCTGTTTTTGTTGTTTGGGTTGAGATATAAAGTCCCCAGCTATAACTTTAAAGGTCCAGTTTACCTTTGGGAGCAGTGATTTCAAAAATTTTCAAGATATCACATTTGATGCATATGTGTAGGTCTGTTGTACCATAAAACATCCTACCATATGAAATATTTGCAATAAAACCTAAAATATAAGGAGATATCAGGGTTTTTCTCAATAAACCATAACTGTATACGGTTTAGTTTGTAAACATTTTTATTATAACTATTGTTCACATTTTGTGTATTTAACAACACTTAACATCGATTATACGGATTCAAATTCTGACATTGGTTGTTTCTATCCCTAACTCACATTTTAGAACTATTTTAATGCACTAATGCTGGGTTTTTGTTTCATCTGCAAATGGTAAATTATGCCTTTAATCTACAGGGACTACAAATGAGAAAAAATGTATCACTTGAATGATTCATGTGAAAAAAAAAAATCAAATTACAATTTCTGCCAATAAACCGTGCGCTACGCCTGTTTGGATGGCTCTTACTGTTGTTGATGCATCCATATGTGCCACTGCATACCAGAATATAGCACGATAGTATCACAACATGTACTTTTCACTACTTAAAAAAAAAAAAATTTTAAATTCTTTATAAGTTGTTCTTGAAATACAGATCCCTCATTTTTATTTTTTTACTGCAATTAATCATCCCTTCTATTTAAATGGACTAACCCATCTCCCTGAGAAAGAAGAAAAGGTAACAAATTTACTATGTTATGAGTTGACATAGATTCCACTGAACACCAACACTTGATAAAAGCGTCTGCATACTCAAGAAGGTCTATGTGCACCTAGAACAAACATAGTGTCTCGTTTACCTTGATCTTTGGAATGGAACCTTCAAGCTCCATTTTTCTTTCTCTCGATTAACTCATTCCTTCCCAAGATTCTGACGTCTGAGTAGACTCTCAAGGAACCTAACATATCCCTGTGGGCAATGGGTTACCTCGTTGTAGAACTTCCTGGATTCTGTTTGCTTGGTTGGTGAATAAATGTGACTTATCGCCTTCTGACGTTGGCTTTTTTGTCAGCTAGACATGAACGTGGTATGAGGGAAGAACTGGATAAAATGATGGGACCATCATGTCATGTCTGGATTTGCTTAAAGTATGATTTGCTTTGCAACAGAAAACAGATATTAGCTTTAGAACTTTATGTTGATGTGCACTATGTGTCTTAGATAAGCATTTTGTGTGTTAATGTACTTAACTATATTATCTGCAAGGTTTGTGTGTAAATATTACACATTGGAAAACAATGCACCTATACTGTTTCTTGCAATCCATTTGCTGTTTGATACATTTAGATGTACTAAAAAAGCAGAAACTACCACATGCACAGAACATGTATGATCAATTCCTTTCCACAAAGTGCATCACCACCAGACAACTTATCCATTCAGACATTTCTTGCCAATGCCATTTTTTTTTTCATTTGGTTGGCATTTCAAAGTATTTTCTCATTCCTCATCACAAAGATAATTACCCATATTCTTCATAACCAGAAAAGAAAACATTTTTATACAAATTACAAATTTTTACTCTATAATTTTCGAGGATTGGGATATTTTGAAAGTTTTACTCTCCGTAAGTTCTTATGCTATGCATGAATTTTCTGTGCAGTGCTACATGTTGATATTTAAAATTTCCCAATGTTCTTTCAATTCTCAGTGTATAATTTCATCTTGTGGCTGAATATGGTCATAAAAATTCAATGTTAATATAATGGTCCTTTTTACCAAAGAGCAATGAAAAAATGGATTCATGTGACATGGAACTAGCATTAAGAACTAAAGCTTGCTATTTTTTTTGTTGCTTACTGCTCTACTTGTTCATTATTTGTAGTTTTTTTTCTTTGTTTCCTGTAGCGTGTTAACTACAAACAAGTTGCCTTTAACCCTTGTATATTTGCTGCCAAAGCCCTTCATCGCTGCAGCAGCAGCAAGCTGTTTAATCCGTTGAGGACAAGTCCGAGTATACTCGGGCAGGTGTCTATGGGAAGTGTGTGTTGTTGCAAAATCAGTCCGTCCTCAATGGGTTGAAGTACGTGCTGAACTGTCATGACTGTCTCTGAAATCAAATACACTATAAAAATTCATCTTACCAAGCTGAGAAGAATATAATGCTGCTTTTACAATAACCCACTTATGGAATACCGAAATGAAGAACAATCCATTCAAAAGGTGACATTTTTAAAGTTTCAGTGTCACCATTGCTGGATGAGAAGACTACAACAGTTTGTCACATCAATGCAGAACAATGATGTAAACGAAAATATAGAATTTTCTACAAATTTTCCACAAAATTTCAATTTTGGTACTTTACATGTTAGGGTAATATTGTCCCCCCTGCTTTCTGATAGAGGTTTACAAGTTACGTGCTCTTTCATTTTGCTAGTAGAAAGTCCAAAATGTGTTGAATTCTGTTCATATTTTCTTTATACCATTGTCCTACAGTGACATTAAAAACTGTTGAAGTCTTCTCATCCAGTGATATAGAGTGGTAATAAAACTGTAAGAATTCAAAACTTTTGAACGGATTGCCTGATCTTCCTCAAACTTGCACTGTCATGTTCTTCTAATATTGCTTCTTTAACTCAATCCACATAATTACATGTCTATTTGGGTGAACATGTCCTTAAAAGACTCGAGACCTCCTGTTTTGAGTCCATCACATTATCCACTGCAACCCACCAGTGCTCCTAGTGTGAAAATGAGGGATACAGACATAAAGAAAGAAGAAAAGACAACAACTGACAAAATTTGAACCATGTTTGCTCCAACTGTTATGACTGGTTGCCAATCCAGGGGGCCCCCCAGGTAGGAATAACGTAACCCGACTACCTGTTGTATATCTTCTTCACACCTTATCACCACCTCAACAAGATAGAGAAGAACGAAATTAAAATGGGAGCTAGCACATTAGATTATTCAAGAGCCAGAAAACTGACAAAAGGAAAAGCCAAGTGTCGGACCATCACCAGAATAACACAAGATTTGGCAAAGCTCTTTTTGAAAAGTTCCTACTATAAAATGTTTGACCCTTTTACATCAACAGTAAACAGACATTAGAAAGTAAATGCATGGTGAGGACAAAGACCAGTAAATTTAAATGCTGATATCGATTTAGAAGTGGGCCTGGTGCAAAGCTATACATGTCCCATACCTCTAATAATACTAAGTTTGTCCATACCTTGACATTAATAGCACATTGCATGGGGGAAAATTATATTGTATAGTATAACATTTATTAATTTTGTCTGTGCATATATCACAATTATGTACCTTATGGCACGGGACTACGGCTTGCTAAATTCAAGGACCTGGGAAGATCTGCAGGGTTCTCTGGATGTGCTCTGGTGCCATCTTAGCCAGGCTTTTAAAGGACAAGTCCACGTTCATAGACATGTGGACTGAGTGAATGCAGCAATATTTGTTGAATTTTTGAACACATCAGTGAGAGTTTGAGGAAAATCGGACAATCCATTGAAAAGTTATGAAATTTTGAAGTTTCTGCTCAGTCACTGCTGGATGAGAAGACTACTACAGCTGATGATGTCACATGCATACAACAGTATAGGGAAAATATACAGAGAATTTCACAAAATATTACTTTTTGAAAAAAAAAAGCAAATTTCCTCGACTTGTCACTGCTGTATGTTAAGGGTAATATTATTCCCCCTGCCTTCTGTAAGAGGGAAGTCAAGCATTCTCTTATTATGTGAGAAAAGTGAAAATATGTTGAATTTTCTTTATATTTTCTTTATATCGTTGTACGCATGTGACATCATCAGCTGTAGTAGTCTTCTCATCCGGCAGTGACTGAGCGGAAACTTCAAAATTTCATAACTTTTCAACGGACTGTCCGATTTTCCTCAAACTCTCACTGATGTGTTCTACTAATATTGCTGCATTCACTCAATCCACATGTCTATGAAGGTGAACTTATCCTTTAATAATTTGACAACAGTGAATAAGCTGCAACTTCAAGCCAAGATATATGAAGTCCTCCACTGGTTATTTTTGAAGTTTGCATTTGTGAGTCAATTGCATTTAGTGTTAGCATATAATCCATTTGGCATGGTGCTTTGACATTAAAGACAGTACTTGGCATGGGGGGGGGGGGGGCATTCGGCTCTGCTACATGGTAACCCTCTTCACCTGCCCTACACACTTCATGTTTCACATTGAAACAGTTTGTTGCTGTTGCTGTTGTTGATGTTGTTATTGTTGTTGTTTTGTGTGTTTTTTTTTTTTTGGGGGGGGGGGGGTCGGGGACAACAAATGTGACATGCACTGTTGGCACAATGTTCACTACTTGCACAATGTAGATATAGATGCATGAAATATGAAAAACTTGATAAATCAAGCAATTGAAGGCAGCCGACACATGAAGTGTAATGGACACCAGTCATCAGCAGATTCCAAGTATTAAATGCTACACTCAGGCTGACACTTGTATGTTCTGTATTGCACTTAAGAAATCATGAAGTGTTTCTGAAGCATTTGGCTTTGTAGTAATACCATCTTTGTGGTTAAAGTCTCAGAAACCTATGTTATGTGGAGAAATTTGAGCATTCATTATGCAGCTTATAAGTAGCTAGAAAGAAGGAAATGAAAGTAACACTTTGGTAAAATCCTTCTAAACCAGCGATTTGCTTTGGGCGAGGTAGCAGGCCGGGGTTGACTGTCGCACGCAATATGAGTTGATTTTTGCATGTTTTGGTGATCATTAGCACTGACAAGGTGAATATACATCAGCACACGTTGCACCGCATTGGCCGTGACACCTCGCCCTGTTTCTCCTAATCATAATATCACGACATTGGCGGAGCGAGCTTGCCCAGGTCATCCCATGCCGTGAGTCATGTTGCCCTAGGATTTCGGCAACATTTTGCCTCCTGTTCAAGTGATCTTTGTTCACTGAATGTGCATGGGTTTAATAATAGTCCCAAAACATCCATGTACACAGGCAGCATCCTTGCCACTCACTTTGCATTGTATCAACTGTGCCAAAATGTAAAAACTAAGAGCAGCTATTAACTCTTTAGGTGCCACGTTCGCACGTCCGACTCAGTCGGCGGCGTGCCAACTTCACATATTCTGCTCAAACGCACCAATCCGCCCAATCCGATCAATAAATTGCCAAATGCCGCGGTACAATGAAAGCGTTTCTCGCGCTTGTGTTCCTCTCACATATGATATAGCTTGCATTTCATGTAGTGATTGATTATCAAAAGGTGTTCTCTACTGAATTTGAGAGTAATTTCTAAGTTTCTGTCACTGTTTTGTGTGCAAAAGTCATGCCTTTGCAGTAATGTAGCTACTGGTCATGTGAAAGAAAAACGATCATAGATTTGTCATACAATAATACATCAAAGCAAAGCTTTGGCAATTTTTTTTTACAACTTTACTCACTATTTGTCCAGATCAACAGAAATCTATAAAACTTACATAGACTTGAAAAACAGAATGTTTTCTCAAGCCATGAAACTGTTAATGTCTCAGAATAATATGGCACAAAGGGGGTTTCCATCATGGCATATGAAGAGTTAAATATATTTTATTCTAATACCCCCAAGAGATCAAAAATCTGCCTACACTGGTAGGAAATATTAATGTATGTAATTAGTAACTGACATGTATAATATACATTTCAATACTTGATTTTTTTTTTCAACAAATTTGCACAATGTTAGCCAGTCATCAAAAAAGCTCTAGATTAGAATTTGGCAACTAAATCCACAGCTTCACACCCTGAATGGCACATTTCAGCTAGGAAACTTCCTTTGCACACTGTCATGCATGAGTGGAAACTAACTGTCAAGGAATTAAGATTACCTAATCCCCCTAAACCCCCTAATCCCCTATTGTGACATAATGGCCTTCCTGTTCATAGACTGGGGCAGTTTACTCTAGAGTCAATATGAATGAGGTCAAGGTAGAATGATTATAAATCAAATGCTAACAAAACAAGTTGTCAAGTTTAAGCTAAGTGGCTGGGCTCATAAAAGGTCATTGGACATTATGATGATAATAACTATGATGAACACCTGATCTACTCTACCAGTGTTAGACTCTTAACCCTTTTAAAGCTACTGAAAATTCTGTACATAATGGCCTGTTGTTCCCCAGAAGGTACAGCAATTTTACTCTCATTTTGACAACTTTCTAAATTATGTAAAATAGCTCGCTGCATGTTTATTTTCATCCATTATAAGTTATGTTTTACCAAGAGAATGGTGTCACATAAATATAAATTCTGACCTTTCACTGACCTTTGACCTCTTAGAAATTACATAAAATATTTTATATGAAAACAAAAATGGTAAAGCATGAAATTATTCTTAAAAAGAAAAAAAAAAAAGATGGCGGCCGCTTTTCGGCGGTTCACTTCATTGAGAGCATGTTCTCCTAAACTTTTGTCTGACTGATATGCTCTTATACTGGTACAACGAGCTTTCTATTTTAACACCCCATTTTTGCAGGGAATAATTTTAACTTCTCAAATTTTATTAGCAGTTTTGATCAAAGGTGAAAATATTCTTTCTTTTTTTAAGTTCTGTACAGTCCTATATGAAAAAAACCTACTTCACACAAGAAATTGTGCAGGCCTACAAAGCAGTCATATAAAAAAAAAAAATGCATAGAAAACTGTGATGCGATACCAGGAAAATCATGCCTCGAAGAGTGACTGTGAAAATCTAGGAAGCAATTTAAAATATTCCAGTCAAGAAGAAAAAGCAATGCGGTGAATTGAGGCAATAATAGTAAAGACTCTGGGAGGAACTAGCTCGGGCAGTTTGTGATCACAATAACCCCGAAAAGTTTGAAAAAGGAAATAGATATTTCTCAGATCTTCCGAGGTCACTTCCATTACATGCTTTCATGACTTAGCAGTCCTTACTCACAAAATTTGATTGGGAACACCAGTCTTAGGCAGAAAATGATGCATCACAGCCATTAAAAAAAAAATACCCATGCAGATTAAACTTTTTGTTGGATAAAAATAATCAAATCAAATCAAATAAAAAAAGTGTCACTAAAAGATTATCATAACTTAACTCTAAGAACTTAAATGTGTCATGTGTAATTTTATGCACTGTAGTCCAGAAACATTAGGGTACTGCATATGCCAAATATTTCGCAAGGTTTTTATTTTCGCGAATTTCGCAAGTCAGGTGCTATTCGGAAATCAAAGACACAAGAAAATATTGACTCTGATCCCAATGTGAATATGACGTATGTGTGTACACTTCTCCGTTCAGTACAGGACTCAACGATCGCGAATTTAACCACTCGCGAAATCGTCGGGAATTCCCGATTCGCGAAAATTTAGACTCGCGAAATATATGGCGTATACAGTAGTATTGATACATCTAACTTAAAAGAATGACAAAGATTGAGCCACTTGTTTGCCACATGATATTCAATCTCGAAGTTTTCTCAAGTTTAGGCCACCAATGAAACAAAACTGCAAAGTTTCAACCGCTTATTTCTCAGTGGTCTGGTGAAGGAGAAGAAGAGAAGAAGAAATGTACCACAATGCAAGGTTTTGAAAATCTCTTTTTAATCAAAATTTGGCGAATTGAATGACTGAATTATGATATTTCTTTGGGGGGATATAAAAAATAAGTTTCCCCACTACATGATTGGTACATGCAATGGCATGTTCTCTACCGCCATCCTAACAGATCATATCAAGCTGTGTCTTCAAGTTGTAAACAGAGAGGAATCACATAATGCCTATGGATTCACACAGCTTCCTACTTTTCAGTGTGATTCCAAATATTACCATGAAAAATGAACCATTGTTATCAGAATGAAGACTAGTCTGCTATGATTTCATTTCGCATATTTTTAAAAGCTATGCACGAGACAGATAACATCAAATAAATTTAACTTCACACGGTATTACTCCTTATTGATAATGTCTCAAACGGAAATTATTTTATCAGAGATTACCAAGACATCCAGACACTACATCAAAGGCTTAGAGAGAGAGAGGTGATCCCTGTTAGTGTAGGATCAACAGCATCATCCCTTATGGTATGAAATATTCCTCGAAAAAAAAGTTGATGAGTCCCTTTAAAGCTCCCAACTGCTGGGGTAGCCCACCGAATGAGTCATCTTGCAGGCATTGTGGGTGCATTTGAAAGGCTTTTGTTGAATCAAATAATAGGTCTTTTGTATGCACACTGTCTGGTCCCCAGACACTTTGCAGGTCTGCGAAAATAGAAAACCGCTCACCCATACAATTACTTCTGCAGATGAATTCTTGGCCGCAAATCCTCTACCAGCAATATTTAGGAATTGGCGGTTCCATACAACAGATTAAAAGAGCACTTGGAGACATTAGTTGTTGTTTTGTTCTTTTCATATTATATTTCTTTTCATATTACAATTGTACATTGCTCCGTGATGACTGAAATGGAAATTCAGACATCAATAAGGGGAAAATATTGACACATAAGACACACACATACTTGCTGTGTCTGGGACTTGTTTCACTTTGCCTTTCAACACAGATGTAATGAATACCGAAAACACTTCTGTGCAGTGGAGGTTGAAATCTTAATAAATAATGTGTACTTCGGCTAAACCAATGAATAGCAGTCAGTGCCGCATTGTGCAGGGCGGAGTCAATTCGTGAGAACCCACATCCTGGAATATGAGGGCCAATGTGCCATGTCTGCATCCAAGACACTGAGGAGTGGACTATGTGTATGACTATGATGGCGACCATTTTCTTCCTCACGGAACTACTGTAAAAAAAAAATATATATTTTCGGTGCATGAAATTTTCTCAAATTGCCTTAAAGGTCCTGTTTACCTTTGGGAGCAGTGATTTAATAAATGTTCAAGATATCACATATAATGCATATGTGTAGGTCTGTTGTATCGCAAAACATCCTACCATATAAAATTTTTGCAATAAAGCCTAAATACAAGGAAATATCAGTTTTTTCTCATTAAACCGTAACTGTAGACGGTCTAGTCTGGAAACATCTTTATTATACCTATTGTTCACATTTTGTGTATTTAACAATACTTAACATCGATTATACGGATTCAAATTTTTACAGTGGTTGTTTCTATCCATAACTCACATATTGGAACTATTTTAAAGCACTTATGCTGGGGTTTTTGTTTCTTCTGCAAATGGTAAATTATGTCTTTAAACATTCAATGCATAGGCCTATAGTGTGCATTTACATTTCGCGAATCTTCACAAAATTAAATACATGCAATTATTTCTTGTTTTAAAGTCATATTCTGTCTATGTCCCTTCCATTCACAGACACTGATAAAGCATGATTATATGACCAAGGGGTTAAAAAGTACTATTAAAATTGACCCTCTACAAGCCAATGTGTAAATATTCCTTTTGGTACTGCACATGTATGCGATATTTGCTTTGGCTGTATGAAAAGGCTAGCTGTCCATTTGTATCATCAGAGCATCTGCTAAGCAAGATGCATCACAAATGTAATGATCTGTTTCATTCTTCTTGCATTTTTTATTTGTTGGGAACAGTATTATGGCAAACTTTCAACAGGACTACACAAAGAAAAAACAATAAGATCAACAAAAAGAACAAATATGAAATGTATTCTTCATATTTCAAAAGAACAAAGGATCAAAGGGGACTAAAACTGATGAAAAAAAAAATGCCACATTTTACATGTTCTGTTAACAGGGAGCAAATGTATGACTGTGTTGGGAAAAAAATAAAGCACAGCAGTTGTTGAACAGATGGATGAGTTGTGAATCACACCAGTCAATGAACAATTATTTCTGTTCACAAAGATCAGAGCAAACTTTCTTAAATTCATTCTTCCCACTGGTCAGTCTGCCCGAGAAACTGATCAGGTTTCCCAGGTAACAAACAATTTCACTCTCTATGCCATTGGGTCGCTGCCAGCCAGGTCAGCTCTTTCAGGCATTTTTGCCTAGTCTCTTTTCAGTCAAACAGGAAGTATCTATCTTTTGGTGTTTTTGATTTGTTTTTTCTGCTGCAGTTGTTTTGCCTTTGTTTTCTTGTGACATTTCTAACAGGAAATACAATTTTGCCCTCCCAAGCTCTTCCACTGCTCGTTACAGTTCCGTGGATAATAGCTAGAAAGCATTCTATCATTTGTAACTGATTTCTTGGAACATTCAATGAGTACATTTCCTCTAACCAAGCAGCACTGGAATCAATCAAACAAAAGAAAAAACTGCTCACTTCCTGTTTCTGTGTGCTAAGCACCATCCAAAGACCAACAGCAGGCAAACATTGATAGCCTTTGCTCAAGAAGTAGGCCTACATTAACACACCTTATGTAATTCATGCAGAGACATCTATGAGCAGAAATATACCATACTGTACATCATGTCCTGTCATGAGCTTCCAAATTGTACAGTTCACAGTTGTTCATCTGTATTCAAACAGATTTTTTTTTCATACGTTGGTTTAAAACAATTTATGTCGAGTTGCATGCATTAGACAGCCAGAAATTGAACTTTGATTCTGTGTTCTGCTGGACCACAGTGCTCAAGTTTCTTTAGACATACTGAGACAGGCTGTTATGGGTAGTGAATTACTTACGTTCACCCAAGGTTAATCTGGATACTAGATGTGAAAATCACGAAGATGAAGAAAAGGTTTCTGTCACATCACAAATTATACACTAATGCATATCTAATAAGCCGCCTCCCAAAGTTCAAATTGTCACACTTGAAATATTGCTGCAACAGTAACATCTCCTAACTGACTTATTCAAAGCACAGACTGGGAGACAAAGTCTAGGGTATAGTTAAGAAACCACTTCTGGTATGATGTATATTATGGGTTGTGCTTCACTGCAACCCAACACTTGCTTTACATACATGCATGCTGCAGTTTTCACATGCCAGCACCTGAGCTTCTCACATACAGCATTTTCACACTTGCACAAGGGCTCATTTGTTATCACGTTTCTGAAACGTGTTTCCTAACATATTTGGAGTCATGGATCATTCTGACTCGCCGACTCTCCTAGAAGACAACTACACTGTACACACAAATGACATTCCATGGAGCATCTGTTTCACACATACCATGACCTGTTTACATGAACATGGTATTCAATTTATGATACATACTGAACAAGTAGGGGCCTACAACTAATGTATGACAGTTAAGTGAATACATGATCAAGCTATGCTTCAACACTCCATCATTATTTTAGAAGTCGTGCCGTTTACACTAGCATTCTCAGAAGAAAGAAACACTCAAGAGGAAATTTGAATGCTTCTGAACAACCATTAATACTGGTGAAGCATGTTTGTGAGGAACAAAATTTATGTTTGCTTCAATTTCAAAACCCATAAACATGAAAATAACTCATCCACTGACATTAAACTTGTTCTTCATGTGTTTGCAAACATGTTCTTTCGTAAATCTGAACTGGTTCAACTGTGTCCCTGGCCCAGAACAGGCAGGCAAGTACGAGTCGTGGGAGAGAGAGAGCGATGCACAGGTCTTCACAACAAATTCATGACTCACTTCATCTCAAATTTCATCCCAGTCCCTCCAAGGCACTGACGGTTCCCTCTGCTTCCAGTTATGATAATCTGTCCTCCTTTGTACTCGTCTTGTCTCGTAACCTTAGGTTTCCATGTCACAATGAACATGGCAGTGATGTGTGTTGGCATGGGAGTCATTTTCTTTGAAGTGTAATTTTCAATTAGGGCCCACTCATTTCTGCGGCTATATGAGAAATTATTACAAGGGACTGAATACACTGTCTTTGTTACAGCTGTAACTGTGATGATGACTTAAGCACAATTTTGAGAAAGTTTTGAAGACAGAGCTGGCTATAGAAGAGTATCACTTCAGCCTGGACATGGATGCAGCCAGCAGAATGTGGGACAAGTTCCGAAGTCGTAATTTGATTAAATGGCATTCACATTAAACGGTCTCCACATCATGTGGCTTAATATATGATATTTCCACGAAATCAGATCATTCACATCATGTCTCACTGAGAAATTTTTGTCACACATCTTCATGTACACATACCTACATTCACTTGGGGGTTATTCAAATTTCTAGCTTGAAGTCTACAAACTGTCTGTCTTACCATTTATTCAGTCTCAGGGATTCCAACATAATCTTCCCAAGAGCTGAATTATGGGTATCAAAATACAAAGAGACAAAAGAAGATTTGAATAATCACATTCTTTCTTTCCTGATCCCCAACCTTGGTTGGAAAGCAGGAGGGTCAGGAAGAGCCAAAATGAATACAAAGGGATACATTTCCTCCACAGCAATCACTGACTTATCGGTGCACAGATGGGAAGGAGTGATATCTCTCTCTATCTCACCAATCCCACGACACAAGAGCGACTCCTCCAGAGGACCATGGGAAGGCGAAGACAGGAAACGCGGCATTAGAGTCACACCACAGGAAAGACAAAATCTGGCATCAGTTGGGATTTGATTTGGAGGACGGCCAATATACCGGCTCCACTATTATTCCAGGCGGCAATCCCCACGATTGTTGTACTCACAGCTCGTGCAATTGGAAGAATTGTTCGTATGAGATGAACCACACTCTCTCTGTCCCAAAGTGTAGACAACACATCAACAGAGTGATTACAATGTGGCCAAATTATGCACAGTGGGATAATCAAAGGCTAAAATTGGTTAACCCTTTTTGTGTCAGGGACTTTGGACAACTCTGTGTGTACGAGGCTTTGGGTTTTTCTGTGCTAATCGGCACTCAAAGCACATGAAGGATTATTGAGCATTAGTAACTACTACAAATGAGAGCAGGTGATATGAGCCATATTTCTAGCTACTTCTTTAATAGTAAACACTTGTGTGCTCTTCTTTATACCAATTGTAACGATCTAGTATCATGCTCTCCCATTATAACTAACATGGTTATAACGAAATTCCGGTTACAATGAAATGATCATTTAGACCGCAACATTATCCACTCTTTGTTTTTTATTGATTCTTTGTTCGATTACAACAAAATTTTGATAAAATGAAAGAAAACTGCCGGTCCTGAGGACTTTGTTATAATGGGAATCCCCTGTAATTGTACCATGAAGCTCCTTACCCATTCTGACTAATCTCAACTACAAAGCAAATCAAAATACAACATGATACCATGGTGACTTTTTAACATGTAGAAATATAACATGGAATTTCAACAAGGCTCCACTATGCGAGTATGTCTTTTGAATAGTCATGGGGGCTATTCAAAGAATCTTTTAACAGTATTTACAGGACTTGACTTCCTGTAAAGTGTGGTAAGATCTGATAAATACAGCAAGATAGCACCTCGGACATCATTTGACAAATCAGAGCCAGTAAATCAGCAAAATGGATATCCTCATTTCTGTGAAACACAGATAAGCCACAGTTTTATGCAAGAAATTTTAACAGCCCTTTAGTAGCATTGTTGTTGTTGGGAGTGAATCAAAATAAACATGTGTTGGGATGTCAATCATACTGGCTGTAGCCATAAATCAACAGCTGGAAAGAACTGGAGCGGAGAGAATACACACACCCCTTCATGCACGACTGCTTATCATTTGACGATCCCTCTTAACAGCCCTCCCCAGGGATGGTGCTTTTGTTTTCATTCATAATGACAAGAATCACTGATTTCCCATGCATTGATTTCAAGTATCTCTACAAGCCTCATAACTGTTGCAATTCACAATCATAATTCATGCATTGTCATCTAATCACTGAGCACTGAAAGGGCTGCATCCTAATATGGGTATAAAATAATCTTAGCATTGAAAAAACAGAAATTTAAGCAAGCACATCACATTTATAGTGTGGTCACTTTGATGATCACAATAAAAAATCCTGGCAAATAATGTTTCTTCAAGGTTATACCTGACTTAATCATTACGAAGGCACTCAGCATTATCCTACAAACGCGATATAGGATGGTGAAAAGACAACATGTCACAGAGAAATATACTCAAACAAAAGGAAGCTAAAAGAAATCAAGCAACAGCATGTTGAAAAGCAAACAGCCAAAATGTTGCAGACTACTATTCAATTTCAAATGTCAGCAGATCAATCCAGTGTGTTCATGGCACCTCTGACCAGCCATTATTGGAACATCATCCATTAGTACTGTATCTGGTTTATCGATGAAGCACTTCCACTTACAAAATAATTATCTCAAGGAAGCATTATTTAGAAGAACAAATCTTCTGCCAGGTCTTTCAAGACAATGAAATTGAATCTTTTAGGAGACTTTAAAATAAAAATTCCTAGTTTTCAACAATTTATTTTTGTTACACTAAGTTTGGTATAACCTAAACAATAGAAAGCATAGTCAATTATGAAGATCTCCTTTTATATCGTCTAAGCTAATCCACCAACTACAACAATTCATATCCCTTCTACATATTCTAATTTGATTTGTTTTCTATTTTTCTACGGCAGTACCAGGTACTATACTTTCATAGCTTAGACATGATTTGACATCCCTGTGAAATATATGCTCTAATTATAATGATGAAAAAAAAACATAGATCATTTCCAATCAAACCTATCATTTAGAGGAAAGTGCTGAAGCTGGTTGTATGCAATGCATGAATGAATTTAAAGGTGATTAATTAATCATTTTGATCATTGTATATATATTCCTTATTTTTCTCCTCTACCCCACCAATCCCCACCAATGCGATAATCTTCAAAACTTGAAGCTGCACTCTACCTGGAAGAAGAAGAAGAATCCCCCTTTTTTCACTCCTCTCTCACTCTTTTCCTCTCTCTCCTTTTCTCTTACACCATTGTTATTCTCAATATGAGTCAGTGTCTACCTCGTTTACACAATTAACACGTCTGAAAACTGCAATTCATCCAAGCATAAAAATTAAGTTCAGCACACCAACAACATGCCTCACTTTGAAAAGGCTAGACTGATCAATGACAAACCAGGGGCAATTCTTACTTCTTAGAATAATGCATTATTCTGTCATAATATACATAGGGTCGGCCGACATGTAACATTTATGTACCATTGTGGCATATTCTCCAACCAAATAGCATCTCAGAACACACAGTGTTTAATAGCATACCACCACAGCACAGCCATCCTTCGAGGAACAATCCTTATCAACTCAAACTCATGATACGTCATACATGTAGGGGCCTACATTTTCACCACACAGCATTCACATTCACTACACACCGGTTACCGGGATAGCACATACCAATAATAAGTATGTTCAAGCTCCAACTCCATTGATACCATCATAACCATGGAAGATACCGACACTGTTGACAGTGTCATTACTAGGGTCCTAGATGACTCCCATCGATTAACAGTATTTTTTTTTTTTTAATACCAACTACAATGTAGTTTGATCTTGAGGACAGTAGACTAGAATAGGCCAACATTAAATCTTGAAAAGGGTTCCATCAGGGTGACAGGGAGGTAGAAAGAAGATCAAATCCACACTGTACAATAAACAGGGATGGGCATTCATCTAGATCCAGCATGCACCCATCCCCGGCCTATAAATCTTTCGGTGATGAGGATGACTTGGTTGGCCTTCATCAATCATATCATCTGTTATCTCTTTCTCCCTCTCTGTTTATCATCACCAAATCGCTCCATCCAGTCATCCTCTGTTCCTCAAATCTCAATTACAAAATTAGACTGAAAGCCAGTCACCTTATCAATTCTACATCTATCCCTTTCCACCTATTTCTCCTCCTCATGAGCTGCATCCATGGCATTTTTGGAAGCTACAACATGTACGAGAACAAAAACTGAGTCAGCTACAACTCCAATGTATTGAACGAAACGGCTGGCAATCATAGCATGCAGCAGGAAACCCATACGATACCTTTCTCCACTTCAGCAAGGATGAGGTCGATGTAATCCTCAGATAAAGGTTCTCCAACAACCACGAGCATGAAGTGGGAAAGAGACGCTGGAAATCCAGCAGAAATGCTGGGCTGAGCTGCACTCTCCTCCACCGAAGCCATGTTTTGTTTGTTCCACAGACAACTTGGCTGGGGTGGCTCGAATAGATTCAAGCAAAAGGCAGAAGCTTTGTGTCAACGAGAGAAGAGATATCTATCGGTCCACAAAACTGGTTATAACCAACTGCGCAGTTTTGTCGAGGCCGCTGTACAGCTCCGCTCTGATATGATGATGAGAGAGAGATCGAGAGAGACCTCCACACACATCCACCACACAGCTAGCAAGAGTCGTAGGGTGCGCACGTGCGTCTCTCGCCCAGTCCGGTGTACTTTGTGATGGTAAAAGTGGGCAGGGCATTTGCTCACAGTCTACTCATTCCAGACATCTTTTTTTTTTTTTAATATTCACTGTGCACAGCATGCAGTAACCATCGAAATGTGTGATTCGATATGTGCCCTCTACGGCTTTGGACTGTACAGCCTAAATAGGGCTCTGATTTTCATCAAAGTGATTTTTCTCCTCACCACCACCTACAATAAGCTCTTTGGATTCTTATACATTCAGTTCATTTTTTTTCCAGTTTAGTTTAGACATGTGGGGCCTGTCAAACAGCTGTTCAACGATATATCACATCAACGGGGGAGGGGGGATTAAAAACGTTGATATTATTCTTTAATCAAACCAGCCCTTTGATAAGTCACATTAATTATACAGGTCTACACACTGGATGTGCACACAAATACATTTCTCGATAAAAAGAAAATAATAATAAAATCAGACATTCTATTTTGTGATGGGATGAAATATTTCAAAAGAAAAAACAATGTATAGGTAGGCCCTAAGCCAAGAGGATGATACAGAATACATTATTAAAATGGATACTCGAATGTTTTCCTGAGTAACCATGTCCATTAATAGCTTCATTGAAATTGACTTTCCATGCAACTATCTTTTGGCCTTGAGGGGATACAATACAGTACATAGACCCACTGTAACATAGACTGAGCTATAAGATACAAAATATACAGTGGCAATTCTAGAATCACCCTACATTTGAAATTTCTCAAGACCAACTGAAGGCGCTATTTACCAAAATGATAAAAGAAATACATAGGAAATTATGCTGAACCGTGATTTCTCTTTGCAATTTTTTGTTACGAGTATCATATGTCTTTAATTTTGGATTAACTATTTTCATTTTTGCCACAAACCAAAAGCAAGTCAAACCGTTTAAATAATACTTTGTTTGTCATGGATAAAATCTTTCAATGTCATTACATGGGAGTGCTATTCTTTATATTTCTATATTTCGTTACAGTGTAAAGAAACATATTGTGGGACCCAATGCATTTTTTTTTTTTTGGGGGGGGGGATAGGTACATGTGAGCCTCTAATTATCACATCAATATTTCCATTGTAATATAATTTTGAATTGCAGACTGATGACATGATAAACAATAGTAAATGATACTATAGGCAAAACCTGAGTGGAAGATTCATAATGACACAATAAAAGTAAATCTTTGAAAAATATTTTCCATTATTTCTATTACAGGTGTATCTATTTTTTATGCCTGTGTCATATGAAAAATGAAGGAAATGATAAGAAAACAAGCAGAGTCATTCACAACCATAGGTTCTTCATGTTTTGCTAATTCAGCAAATTTTGGCCAAGAATCCCCATTTCATTCAGTCATTCATGTAGTCTTGGACATGAAAATGGAAAAAAAAAAACATGAGATGGGGATTCAGGTTCTAAATTTTATGAGATCATTAGGAACCCGGCTTGCATGAAATATCATTGAGCATCAGCTCTAAATGGAATTAAAAGTTTGTTTGATGAAAATGGGGTTTTCAATGGATGAGATAAAAAAACAAACACGAAAGTGTTCTTGAATAGATGGTGGGTACATCTTTTATAAGAACTTTGTTTGTTTGTTTTTTAAATATCTCAGCCATTTCAACTACAAGCTTGACTTTTTAATGGAACACTCTTTTGCATCGTTACAATTACTTCTCTCTATCTTTTTTTAATGACAAATAAATTGTGCATTGTTGTTTTTTGTTGTTGTTATTGGGCCTAATATCATTAATGCATATTAGTATAATATGTGTTCAATGAACTGTCTTTTTCAGTTAGATGAAAGACAAATTGACAGATGCACTGCTTGTATAATGTAAGTTATGGAAATAAAAGAACTATATTGAATTGAAACCGATTTTAATCAAATAAACACTCTTAATTCCTCTAAGAAATAGGCGGTTTCTAATCATTTCACACCTGAATCCCTATCTTACCCCAAAGGTTCTCCCAAATGAACAGAAATATATATATATATATATATATATATATATATATATATATATATATATATATATATACAGAACTTGAAAACCCATTATGAGTCTACATGATTATGTGATTTCACTTTGAACAACAAGATACTCGTACACTGTAACTCGGAATGTAAATGGTAGCGGTATGCTGATATGGTGACGTCAGAAGTTGTACGAAGAGCCTTGTGTCCAGACAACGCGAGCAGCATGAGCATGTACGCATAGTCCGCGATCTCCGGAAAGGCCCCGAACAACAAGAACAGATCTCTGAGGTGAGCTATAGCTTGCGCTAGAACTGCGCTGCGCTGCGGCTGGCTGTGCTGTAGAGTGTATCGTAAACCACGTAAACACTAGTTGGTGAAAGGCAGGCGTATTCCTACTGGAAATCCTAGTTGTAAGTCCACGAAACTTTCGTGATTCATTCTTTTCCTCTCTTTTGTTTGAATTCCTCGTGAGTAAGGCTGTAAATAAGCGGGTGAAGTTCAGGTATGTGTGATGGAAGAGAGAATACGGACACAAAAATGGAGAGGTCAACAGTACCGGAAACGACAAAATCTGAGCAGTTACGGGTAGTCGGTGGGAAGCGGTGTATGGCGTTCGGGTGCTGTAACTCGTCTGTGAATTCGAGTTTTTCCATGCACGCAATGCCGGGGAATATGCCAGTCGGGACGGAACAATTTTCACCTCTGCAGAAGGAGTGGATCACATTTATTGGAAGGAAGAGGAAATTCGACTGCAAGGACGCAAGAAACTATTCCAACATCATCGTATGTTCCGGACACTTCAAGCAAGAGGACTTCGACTCGACACAAGTAAAGTTTCAAACTTTCATATGACATAAGAGTCAAACACATTGGAATAATATCAAAGCACAAGAGGGACAAATACAACCATAGAGCATAGTGACAGGTGTAAGTAAGTACATTGTAATAACAAGTGGCGACTTCATGATAATGGCGACTTAGTAGGTGATAAAATACAGCAAGGCGCAGTAGTGTCTAGAGCATACAAGTCATTGAAGCAAGATATTGCATCATTTCTTATCATTTATTTTATATGCACAACAGAGTGGCCTTCAGAGTGTGCAGTCAAGATGTAGTTTGTTTGTTTTTTCTAGGAAATTTCTAGACAGTCTTGATATCATTACGATGATTTCATTTTTCTTCCACGATCCAATCTATTCCAGTTTGAGATGTTCAGGAGGGGCCATCGCAAAAGACCCCCCAGACTCCTTCCCGGTGCTGTCCCCAGTTTGTATGATGCAGTCCACCTCTTTCCTCCAGCGTGTTTCATACCACCTGCTCTGGCATCATCTCCGGAAGATTCAACATTAAACCAGGAATGTCACTATGATTCGCTTGGTGCTGATGAATCTGACTTTGCAGATTTAACTGACTGTATGGATTCAGCTACATCTGATGTTAAACTTGAAGAGCCTGAAGAATATGAGGTACAAATGTATAGTATATTGTTTTGTTTTATTCAACTTCTAATACCGGTACCGGTATTTCATGGTTTTACCTGCCATTTGCATTATATGCTGCCTGTAAGTTTTTTGTTTGTTTGTTGTTGTTTTTTTAGATGGGAGTAATTTAACTATAATTTATGCACTTAATGAGGCTATGATGACCACAATTAAGCTAATTTATAGACTGCAATAACCAGTTAAATTTTCCTTCATTTCAGGAATTTGATGTACAGTTGCATCCATTATTGTAATTTCTTTTTTCTTTTGTTTTTGTATTGTAAATGTACACAGTGTCACTATTGTGTACTGTATGTTGGTATTGAAACCTATTTCATTGAAGTTTTGTACGTATACATTGTCATTAATTTGTTCACGTATCAACTTGCCACTTATCAACTAATTTATTTCTTGACAGTTTGCCTCTGTTGAGATGAAATGTATGTCGCCTGAGAAAAGACCTTCTGCATCTCCATATGACTGTGTGAGAGAGAAAAAGAGACAAGAATGGGTATGTACTATAGGCAACTCCTGTTATTTCCTTGGATATGATTGGCAGTTTGTTTGTTTGTTTTTGATATTAAAAAAAAAAAATGTTATAACCAATCAATATATAGATACATTGTATATATAATACAAGTAGTCACTTTGGAACCAGATTTTTTTTTTTCATAGTAACAAAATCTATTTATAATCATGCTTGTTGCAACAAGTCAGCATCCCCGTCGTATCCCCATGCTACTGGGTCTTCGATTTTCAATGCAGTTATGATTTTGTGACAGAAACGGTATAAACTGATAAATGGGGGAAATACAGTATGTATGAATCACTTAATTTCAAATTTCTCTCTTATGAAAAGTAGGAATTTCAGCAAGTATGGGTATCGTGTGTTTAATATTATTGTAAGATACATTTTTTTTGTATTTATTTGATGTATGTTTTATTGTTTTGGTTTGTTTCATTTCTGTTATTTGGTAATTTTCAGGAAAGTGGCCAAAACAATCTCAAGTTTGTGGACAGCTCTACTCAAACTCCCATGCAGCTGAGCACTACTTCATCTACCCAATACAATGTAGAGTGTTGTGATGCTGCTGTACAAGTTCCAGACTCCGATGCTGCACCTTCATCTCCTGAGTGTGTCAATGACCTTAATGAAGCACCTCATCATCACCCAGCTCAGGTCCATTTGGATAGGACTTCTGTATTACAGGTATGTTTGTTTGTTTGTTTGTTTGTTTTTTGTTGCTGTTTTTTGTTTGGGGGGTCAATGAAAAGCATTTTGATAACTTTGTAGGCTGCAGTTTTTCATGACGGAATGGCCATTTAAATCTTTGCTCAAGTTTTGGGAATGTCATAGTATTGTAGGTGTATACTGTATGATATTCTCTGCTGTTGTTTTGAGACCATGTGACACTGTGACTGGTCATTTGTTTAAATTCGTTTATTTATCAATGAGTTCTTTTTGAGCAGTTTGACACCGTTGTGACAACATGCCTCTTTACAGAGAAAATAAACTTTTTTTTTTTTTAATCTTAAGGATGTATATAACTATGCATTTTCTTGAATCATATACTGATATACAGTAGATTGATAATTATACCCCTTTGCACACATATTGCACAAGGGGATAACTCTGACAGTGGTTTGCAGGGTGGTTTGGCGTTCTATCGGTCCATCAGTATATGTTGCAAAATTTTGTCAATTGAAGTACAACTTTGTACTCCTTCAGTTTTTGAGCAAGTAACCTGAAATTTGGCACATATGACCGCTGCTGCTGGTAGATGTGCAAGATAGCTTCTTTTTTTTCTAGTTTGGAGTAATGCATTCTCATAGTAAGTGCAGATGTTAAAAAAAAAATCAGAACAAACTGTTGTGGATCTAACACCTCAGTGTTTTAATGCAGTTCACTTGAAATTCAGTGCATGTGATCACTATGATATGTAGTCTTGCTGGACACTTTTTTTTTTTGTGAGTGGTTAGTTTCAATTTCAGGACAGTTGGGCAACTATTGCCATCACATTTCATCAGTCATCCCTAATACATTGCCCATCTCTTTAAATGTTCATCTTTTTCCCCACAACCAATGGGTAGATTTCAACCAAATTTCTTACAGATCAGCCTTAAAGGAAGGGGAGCCAAATTTGTTTATGTGATGGTGTATTTTTAAATTTCATTGTGTATTTTGAATGTAGGAGGACTTTACTCGGATAAAGAGTGAGGAAGAGAAGTCAGTCCCATGTGATCTTGGGTGGGTCATTGATTTCCCATCTCCCATCCAGCCTCAGTCATTTCAGGTGAGATTTCGCTGTGTTTGTTTTGCTTGTTTACTTACATGGTTTATTATACCTGATGAATTTATGATCTTTATCTCGACTGCATAGCTGAAGCGAGACACAGGCATCTCTTTTCCTCCTGTGGTATTAGTGGCAGCAGCAACATCAGCAATTTGGTGTAATATCTATAACTTTCATCAGGTTTGAACTATGACCACCAAAGGCACACCACAGGTACATAAGGAACAAAAAAAAAATGTTGGTCGATTTGGAATATTGGTCAAATCTGAAAAGTTGAAAGGTCAAGTGGTCAGTTAACTTTATGTGGTAATCACTGTACTGGTAGTAGTGTTATGTACAGTGTACTCTCATTAACTTTTCACAGCTTTGAGCTGAGACCATAAAACTCACACCTCGGGCACATCACATGATGATGCCAATTGAATTTGAATATTGGTAAACACAAGGTCGAAGGTCAAAAGTCAATGAGCTTACAATGAAAAACACTATACTTACAAAATATCATATGCCAGAGAGACATCCCTTCATATTAACAAGAGGTTTGCAGGGAAACATTAAAGTTTTAAATGCTTGAGTCCAAGGGAAGGTGCATTCCAGTGTCTTTTGATAATCATATTTAACAGTTCTTAAAAAGTGACTGACAGATTTTTTTTTTTTTTTTTACGTGAAGGGTTGCTTGTTTGTTTGTTCTTGTTTTTTGGGGGGTGTAGTATCGTGGTAACTTGAAAAAAAAAATGTTATGATATATTTGGCACATAAAGGTGTATTAGTGAGAACATATGCAATTATTACGGGAAAAATGAATCGACACAATTAACATGCATTTGCAAAATATAGTTCCTTAAACCCTGTGCTTTGTGTGCAGATAGATACATACGTTGTATACTGTAGTGCTTTATTTGCCACAAATGTCTCGAAACATATTGTCAGTAAGCAGAGATTGAGGAAACATTAACAATAAAACAATAACAAACTGAATTCTTCAGGTGACAGATAGCCTACCGCCCTATGCAAGTCATCGACAAACTTCTCACACAGGTCCGTCAACGTCAACCCATAACGATCGATCGACTTCACAGAGATTACCAAAAGATTCAACAACTAGTCAGGAATGTAAACATGATAAACATGATGCTGATGAACCAGATTTCTTGGATTCAGTTGACTGTATGGATTCAGGGATATGTACATGTGATGCTGAACATGAAGACCCTGAACCACATGAGGTAATCTTTATTTTATGTTTTATGTTGCCTAGAATGTTTTGGTGTTAGTTTATCAAACTTAGTATGGTTGCAATGACCAGCATTTAAACTTTGTAGACTGCAGTTTTCCATGATGGAATAACCATTTAAATTTTGCTCAAGTTCTTGATTTCTATCTGCCCATCTGTAGTGTTTTCATATTTGTTTTGTTTTTGTCTTGTTTTTTTTTTAATATTTAATGTGGTATTTGGTGCCCCAGTGTACAAACAATTTTTTTTTTTTTTTTTTTTTTTTTTTTTTTTTTTGTGGGGAGGGGGGAGGCCTCTGGGTTACCCAGAAAAGGATGAACCTGATTTACACTGCTTTATACAAGAGGATATTGTTTGTCTCAATGCAACAGTGGATGAGTGGTAATGCATTAAATAAATTGTATCATTTGATTGATTTTTTTTTCTCTCTCTCTCTCTCTGAGTAGGTAACCAAACAGTATAATTATGTGCTGAACTGGGTGATTAAAATGGGGTCTAATTGAATTACTGTCCAAAATGATAATTAAAAAAAAAAAAAAAACTTTGAAAAAAAATGCTACAGATTGCATCGTTATCATTGCTGGAGTACTTTTGTTTATGTCATTTCATGAAGCATTTTGTCGCACAAATATGCTCTCAGCCAATCAGATGCAAGGATTTCGCTAGCTAATAACAGTTTGTCGGAAACTGACGAAACTTTTCATGAAATGCCCCCCTGGAGTGCCACCATGGCCTTCATGTTGGACTGAGGCACATTGCTATTCATGAGTGAGCTTTGCTAGGTTTACAACAAAGTCAAGTTTGGATAGATGACTGAATGCTGATGTAAGAGAAAGCTTGGCAAGATAGCTTATCCCATTGAAGACTAATCCCAAGTACTCTGGCAGATGTCTATTGGAAATGCATGACAAAACAAAATTAGTTTGTCCTCGATGGGTTAAGGTCGATGCGCTTGAAGGGTTGATGGTGACAAGTAATCAATCCAAATTGGTGCTCTTTTAACAAAGCCTGTAGTAGCCTTATCTTAGGAGTGTAGTCTGGTCCTTGTAAATCACTAATAGTGTACTCATTTTTGTTTACAGGTTACAAAGGCATTGCCAGAATCAGAGAATAATGGAAATGTTGATCAGAAGATGATTGTCAAGATCAAAGAAGAGCCTGATTGGGGTAAGTTAAAGGGAAAGTTTGCCCAAGTATACATGTGGATTGAGTGAATGCAGCAGTATGAAGAGAACAGTTAAGTGATAGTTTGAAGAAAATCAGACAATCTGTTCAAAATAATGAATTTTTAATGTATTAGTACCTTATCACTGGATGAGAAGACTACAGTGGTTGGTTATGCTAATACATAACAATAACATGGAAATATATTAGAATTTCACAAACTTTAGTTTTTTTATGAAAATAAGATGAACCTTTTACCTCTTACTGACATATGCTAAGAATAAATGTTGGTGACATTATTTTATCAGGAGACTATAGTGACACCGCTGCTGAGATGACGTTTCAGGTGAAGAGGGAAGCGGCCACACTGGCTGAACCCGAAGCTGCTGCGGCGTTAACTCCAGACAATGCAAAGAGCTGTGGAGAGTCAGAATCCAGTGCCATGGTGATAAAAAGGGAGCACTCGCAGTCAGAAGGTACCGGTACTTATTGTTGTTGTTTTTTGTTGTTGTTTTTTTTTTTTTTTGGGGGGGGGTTATCTGTATGTTACTCCTGCCAACTTGAGGAGGGTGCAAAACACAGTCCACTTGGAGACAGAGCACAGAGTGTTTACTATCCAGAAACATTTACACCACTGATGCATGTAGGAAGTATCTGGATATTCCACTATCCAATCGCTTTGAAGCCACTGTGCTGCCACATTGCCATGCACATTGCCAAGCACTTGTGTATGGAGCCCTCAACACCATGTGACCTTGGTGACAATCTCTGCTGGAAAATGTGCGTATGTCTGCATAGTGTGTGCACTGTGACATGGCAGCGTGCAGGGATCACCTCCCTGCAGCGTGGCAGCTTTAGTTGTTTGTATGGCTTAATGAGATATCCAGATACTTCACATAGAGATTGGTGATTTATAATAAATACAGCCAACAATTACATAGTAGTACAACTTGCTAGTACAAGTAGACAATAGGAAAAGTTAGACAAACTACAGCTGGGCCCCATTTCATAAAAGATGTTAAGATGGCATCTGTTGCTGGAATGGCAATTGCCATAGTCACGACAAGAATCCAGCTTCCTCATTGGCTGTTGCTATTGGAAGTTGCCATTCCAGCAAGAGTTGCTATCATATCAACTTTTTATGAAATGGGGCCCTGATGGTTTTTACTGTGAACAGATTCATACATACCCAGTATGACAGAATACTTCAGATGTTGCATAATGTTACTAAGAAGTAAGAAAAAACGTTTAAAAATTTAAAGATAAGCACATGCAGTGCCTGACAGCTAGGACATCCTAGTGTCTTGAAACCTTTTTGGACGGGGTAATTGTCCTAGACCTGTACAGTATATACAGCACACAGGTAGATTTCATGTGGAATGCGTGTTAACTTCAATGAGTGCCCAATCTGAGTAGCAATAGCCTGGTGTGATGACAGTGGACAAAGCTAAGATCAATGCTGGAACAGCATCAACAGACTCATGAACATTTTTTTTTTCTCAAACCAGTTTTCAAAAATTGCTCAAATAGCTCAGAGTTTTGGTTGCTGTATATGGGGTACGACAACTGGACTGAATTCTAGCTGGGGGAAAAGTAGGGGAACTACGCTGTATACTTTGAAGGATTTCAAAGAGGTCACAAGTGTAAGTGCTTACGTCCTTGAATGAGATTTTTGTACCCACCATATCCCTCTTGTCGTAGGTGTATTAATAGGTACCTGGCAAAGCTAGTAGGGTGATAATGACAGGGCTGTCTGGTAGAACAAAGTACCATTGAAGAGGGTACCTTGGATAACTTAGACTATAGTTTTATCATTATTTGACTGTTCATCTATGATACAGACATTTTTGGACATCGTGTTGTATTTCACTGCTGTTAATTTTAAATATCAAAAGTCTCAATAGTGAGACTGTGCATTATTGCGTAGGAGAATACGTGAGAGATCCCGCCTGCACGCATGTGTTCAATTCATTCATAGCTGTGTTCTAGAAAGGAGCAAAGCAATGTGATTCGACATAATTTTCACTGAAATTTTACAGTTTCACCTCAATTTCAGGAGTGTTTTACCCATTATTACAGTTCCTGGTACTTTATGTCAAATGAAAAGCTGAAAGAAACGACAGAGAAATATCTAGTTTCTTTGATTTCTCCATCTGTTGCCTTGCTCTTCTCAGCCGAGGTTCAAGCGCGATGGGCTACAGGCAGCAGCCTAGCTGCGTCTGCATGAGAAGGCAGTACGTGAAGTACTTAAAGGACAAGTTCACCATCATAGACATGTGGATTGAGTGAATGCAGCAATATAAGTAGAACACATCAGTGAGGGCTTGAGGAAAATTGGACAACCCATTAAAAAGTTATGAATTTTTGAAGTTTCTGCTCAGTCACGGCTGGATGAAAAGACTACTATAGCTTGTGATGTCACATGTGTACAACAAAATAAAGAAAGAATAAAGAAAAATCAACATACATGTATTTCCATTTTTCTCGCAAAACAAATGAACACTCGACTTCTCTCTTTCAGAAGACAGGGGGAATAATATTATCCTTAACATACGTCAGTAACAAGTGGAAGAAATGTGCACTTTATTCAAAAAGTAAAGTTTTGTGAAATTCTCTTTTTATTTTCATTATATCGTTGTACGCATGTGACATCATACACTGTAGTAGTCTTCTCATCCAGCAGTGACTGCGCAGATACTTAAAAAATTCATAACTTTTGAATGGATTGTCCGATTTTCCTCAAACTTCCACTGATGTGTTCTACTAATATTGCTGCATTCTCTCAATCCTTATGTACATAAAGGTGGACTTGTCTTTTAACAAGCTGACCGTGTTGTGATGGCCAGTAGCTAGGGAAGAAAAAGCCTAAATGAGGTGAAACCTCACTGAGACACTTGATTGCGATTCACTACTAGTGACAGTTTGAAGTCAGACATAGCCAAAAATATCTTCCTTCCCAAGTTCTTGATGCCCTGCCAGGCTCTTTGATGTACTACAGGCAAGACGATCGTAACATACTGAAAACACATGGAGAATCTGTGCATGCAGCTGAGGCACTGAACCGCCAGGATCTTTAGAACAAAGAATGTGACTATGCTGCTGGCACCTACATAGTATTTGTGCACAAAGGCCCGAATTCAGGAAGGTGGTACAAATGAAACCATGGTTTAAACCATGGACAAAAACCATGGAACGCCAAGTGTCGCATGGAATATTTCATTACGAAATGGGTCATTTCTTCGACAAAATGACCGTTT
Source organism: Diadema setosum (assembly GCA_033980235.1). Classification (NCBI taxonomy): domain Eukaryota; kingdom Metazoa; phylum Echinodermata; class Echinoidea; order Diadematoida; family Diadematidae; genus Diadema; species Diadema setosum. The sequence continues at coordinate 3,536,054 of CM067063.1, read as the reverse complement.
CGTTAACGAAATTATCATTCCGTGGACGAAATGTTCGTTTAGTTTACAAAATTTTGTTATTTCATTACAAAATAATCATTTCGTCGACGAAATGACTGATTTCGTAACGAAATATTCCATGCGACACTTGGCGCTCCATGGTTGTTGTCCATTGTTTAAACCATGGTTTCATTTGTACCACCTTCGTGAATTCGGGCCAAAGAGTCCAATCACTACATCATATTTGGATTGACAATATGAAAAGGACAAAATGTGACCTGCCACGACAAAAGGATCCAAAAGTCGCTGACAGCTGAGCCAAGAAAATCGAGTTTGAAGTCAGAATAACAAAATTGGTCAAAAGCATGAAATTTCTGTTTTTTGGCACAATTTTGTAGTCTACTGGTTTGTCTATTATCTGCCAAAATTTAGAAGCTAAGTGATCAAAGAAAGGGCAAAATATTAGCGTTTTTCTTGGCCATGATTTTCTGACTTTCAGTGGAACAGAAACCTGTCTGAAGATTCGGATTTAGCACCACAGATAGGCTCCACCCCTTGCAACGATGGAGTAATCTTGTTGGTCAGTGCATGGCATCCTGGTTGCTGAGTGGTTATGCGCAGACTGCTAGCGCTAAGTTTGAATGAACATCGCAGAGGTTGCTGGGACCATACCTTCTATTGTCAAGAGGCGAAACCTGTCTAACCTCCACCTTGATCACTATCGTGTCAGAAGGAAAACAGTTTTCTTGAAACGCTGATTTCTTGGACCACTCGACATATTCTCATATACACGCTGTATCTCTGCAACCGAGTACTTTTATGAGTCATGTTATATGAAATAAAGCAGAAGATTAAGGGAATAATGTCATGTCCTTTTCCATAAAATTGACCTCCCCCGACTTTCAGAATGTTTTCTTGTTGCGGGTCACAAATTATCAATTGAGGTTAACCGAGGCCATGTAATCAAGCAGAGCATACCGTTATATTGTGTACTGTAAAACACTATATATTCGCGGCATGAACATTTCGCGAATTGGAGTGGACGGCCTTTCTCGCAGCATGAAACTTTCGTGACTTGCCACTGGCATCCAATGCATACTGTGTAGGCAAGAACTTTTGTGTGCATTTTAATTTCGCGAATATTGCCGCTCGCAAAATTCGCGAAATCAAAATGCACGCGAATTTCCTTGTTCTTCACACCTACACATGTACTTGCCAAACATAAGACTTTTTATACTGACCTATCTAACAGAGTACCTAAACAGTATGCAAAGATGTAGAGGCACAGACCAATTCTTGTTTGAATTGACATGCAGTAAACCACATCACTGTGCATTGTCATGAACTTATTTCCAGATGGTTAAAACAGGTTCTGGCGAACACAGGTGTTGACACTCACATTTTCAAGGCAGGTCTACGAGAGTAGCTTCTGTCTCACCGGCAGACAGCTTGAATGTTCCCATTACTAATATATTGACAAACGCAGGATGGGCTTCAAAGAAAACTTTCAGAAAAGTCCATTGAAAGCTGCTCCCTGACTCAGGGATATTTGCTAATACTCTGCTTCTTCTTCTTCCTCTTCTTCTTGCATATGAGTCAGCTATGCAATTTGGATCAGTTGCAGCCAGCTCACTGTATCCGGGTCGGGGTTGGTCAGGTTGATGGTGGTGCTTTCTGGTGGGCTAAGGGTAGAGCAGTCGTGGATTACATGGTGTGCAGTCTGGTCGGGGTGTCCACAGACACAAGCTGCCGATGGGCGCAGTCCCCAGCGTTTCATGTTTTGATTGTAAGCGGATCAGTGTAACCCATTCTCTGAGGGCTAGTTCTGCTCCGGGTGGCAATAGTGTATTTGGATGGACTGTGAATTGGGTGGGAAGTTGGATTTCCTGCCAGCGGGCGCTCCATGCTTCGAGCATGTTGAAGTTGGAACGGCAAAGAGTAAGTTGTGGCATGGCAAGAAAAAGGGCGATGGGAAGGTAATCATTGGCGGTCGTGGTTGGGAATCTGGGCAAGGATGTGAAGGGGGTGTCCTGGGTCCAGTCAGGCTTTTTTCACCAGGCTGTGGGTTAAGTGTTCTCTGCGTAGGGCTGCGGGTGCTATGCCAGCTAGCACAGGGAGGAGCTCTGCTGAATACTCTGCTGAACCAGTAGCTGATCCAGACTTACAGAGATGTTGATTGTGGGACATGCACACATGTGTATTTCCCTGGTTTGACAAGTTTGGGGAATGACAGCTATCCTGTCTCCCATGCCATTTTCCATCTGACATATAGGCTTAGGCCCGAATTCACGAAGGTGGTACAAATGAAACCATGGTTTAAACCATGGACAAAAACCATGCAGCGCCAAGTGTCCCACGGAATATTTCGTTACGAAATTGGTCATTTCGTCGACAAAATGACCGTTTCGTTAACGAAATTATCATTTCGTGGACGAAGTGATCATTTAGTTACAAAATGTCATTTCGTTACAAAATAATAATCTCATCGACGAAATGACTGATTTCATAATGAAGTATTCTGTGCGACCCTTGCGCTCCATGGTTTTTGTCCATGGTTTTTGTCCATGGTTTCATTTGTACCACCTTCGTGAATTCGGGCCTAAGTGTCTACTATGTTCTCATACACAGTAATGTGTAGTCTTGATATCTAGACTTACATTATAGAACAGAAAGATGTAATGATAACTTACCTTTATGAAATTTGATCTTTGTTTTAGGAGTAGTAAGGCAAAGAGGAGGTATTATGTGCCCTACTCCCCCATCCATTACATTTTATCTCACTAAGACTTTCATTGTGGTAAGTTCTCATCTTTATTTTGCATCTGAATCCTGTAGACACTTAGTCACTTTAAAGATTGAATATGTGCACACAGGGCGTGATCTCTCACATATTCTTGTATGCAGTTAATGTGTAGTCTCTCCTCTCTAATAAACAAAGGTCAAATTTTGAAAATGAAAGTTCTCATTGAATCTTTCTGTTCTCCTGTCTATGCAGATGTGCTTTGATGATTCCTCTCTTTCTCTCTCCCCCTCTCTGTCTATCTCCTTCATCTGAATGGGCCAACAGCTGCCAAACTACGGACAGCCAATGGGCAGGGATGTACCACCTCTCAACATCAGGAAAGAGTACATCTAATCCGCGAAGGGGAGCCTATCCAATGCCGTGACAACTCCATCAGAGAAGAGAATAGAAAGACTGAAGAAAGGAGAGAACAGTTTTCAAAGTGTAGTGTGTGCTCCAAAGTGCTCTTTAAAGGTGGCTTGTGTCCGGACCGCAGTGGCACATCTTGCACTCTTCTTTTGTGTACTGCTTGCCAAGCCTCTGACATATTGAATGAACCAAAATTAATGGAAGATATTGTAAGAGCAACCTCAGGAGTCACTGTGACAGTCTCGCCAGGAAGTAAAAATCAGGATGTGCTTGAAAGCACAGAAGGGATGCCAAAGAAGTCACAGAAAGATGAGAGTCATAGTGGATCACAAGAAAAACACGAAACATGTGATGAGGGAACAAGAAAGGTCATAAGGAAAGACAAAGATGGCAAAGTGGCAAAATCTAGTGGAAAGAGACGAAGCAGCCTATGGACACCACACACATGCTCTGTGTGCAGGAAGAGGTTCACACGGAAGGAACACCTTGTAACACACATGAGAATCCACACGGGTGAGAAGCCGTACCAATGCAAGGACTGTGGCAAGGCCTTCTCAGACAGCAGTACCTTCTCCAAGCACCTCAAAATTCATGCCAAGGGGAAAGGGTTGCCGTTGATAGGAATTGCCAAAAGGAATTTAAAAGATTACATAGTAACAAGAGAAAATGACAAAAACCATGAAGCCAGAGTTAAAAATCATGACGGATACCATGTATCCTTGATGGAAGATGATGACAAATACCACGAAGCTAGAGCAGAAGATGATGTCAGATACCACAAAGCCAGAGAGAAAGATGATGATAGATGCCATGATGCCATGGTGTTAAGAGAGGATGAGAAAAGCCAGGATCCCATGGTGGAAGATGGTGCCCCTGCCACTGTATCTCCTGACCACACTCTTGCTGATGATAAACATAGTGGTCCAGCAAGACCACACACATGCTCTGTGTGCAGGAAGAGGTTTACACGGAAGGAACACCTTGTAACACACATGAGAATTCACACGGGTGAGAAGCCATACCAATGCAAGGAATGCGGTAAGGCCTTCTCAGACAGCAGTACCTTCTCCAAGCACCTCACAATTCATGCCAAGCGGAAAGGGTTGCCATTGAGAGGAATCGCCAAAAGGAATTTAAAAGATTACATAGTAACAAGAGGTGACAAATGCCATGAAGCCACAGCAAAAGATAATGACAGATACCACAGATCCATGGTGGAAGATCATGACAGATACCATGAAGCCATGGTGGAAGATGTTGAAAAATGCCATGAAGCCAGAGTGGAAGATGATGACTTATACCAAGAATCGAGAGCTGAAGATGATGTAATGTACCATGAAGCCAGCCACAAAGCCAGATTGGAAAATGATGAGAGATATGAGAAAGAAAGAGTGGAAGATGATGGCAGGTACCAAGAAGTCAGAGTGGTGGAAGATGATGACAGATTCTACAAAGCCAGACCGGGAGGTGATGACAGACACCACAAAGCTTGTGTAGAAGATGATGAGAGATACCAGAAAGCCAGAGTGGAAGATGATGAGAGATACCAGAAAGCCAAAGTGGAAGATGATGGCAGGTACCAAGAAGTCAGAGTGGTGGAAGATGATGACAGATTCTACAAAGCCAGACAGGGAGGCGACGACAGACACCACAAAGCCAGAGTGGATGATGATGAGAGATACCAGAAAGCCAGAGTGGAAGATGATGACGGATACCAAGAAGCCAGAGAGGTGGAAGATGATGACAGATTCTACAAAGCCAGACTGGAAGGTGACGACAGACACCACGAAGCTGGTGTGGAAGATGATGACACATACGATGTCATAGTGTTAATAGAGGATGAAAAAAGCCAGGATCCCATGGTGGAAGATGGTCTTCCTCTCACTATATCTCCTGACCCCACTCTTGCTGGAGAGAAACATAGTTGGTCAGCGAGACCATTCATGTGCTCTGTATGCGGAAAGAGGTTCAAGCGGAAGGACCACCTTGTGACACACATAAGAGTCCACACGGGAGAGAGGCCCTACCACTGCAAGGACTGTGGAAGGTCATACTCAGACAGCAGTTACTTCTCCAAGCACCTCACTCTTCATGCCAAGCAGAAAGGGTTGCCGTTAAAAGGAAAGGTGAAAAGGAATTTAAAAAGTTACATAGTAACAAGAGAAGATGACACATACCCTGAAGACAGCATGGAAAATGATGACATATACTGGAAAGACATGGTAGAAGATGATGACAAATACCACGAAGTCGGAGCAGAAGATGATGAAAGATACCTGAAAGCAAGAGTGGAAGATCATGGCACATACAATGAAGCCAGAGCTGACACTGATGTTAGATACCATGAAGCCATGGTAGATGATGACAAATACCATGAAACCAGAGCAGAAGATGATGCCATGATGTTAATAGAGGATGACAGGAGCCACAATGCCATGGTGCTAATAGAGGATGGCATAAGCCAAGATCCCATGGTGGAAGATGTTCCTCCTGCCACTGTATCTCCCGACCCTTCTCTTGTTGGAGAGAAACGTAGTAGGCCAGCGAGACCACACACATGCTCTGTGTGCAGGAAGAGGTTCACACAGAAGGACCACCTTGTAACACACATGAGGATCCACACAGGTGAGAAGCCATACCAATGTAAGGAATGTGGCAAGGCCTACTCAGACAGCAGTTCCTTCTCCAAGCACCTCACAATTCATGCCAAGCGGAAAGGGTTGTCGCTAAGAGGAAAACCCAAAAGAAATTTAAAAGATTACATAGTAACAAGAGCAGATGACAGATACCATGAAGCCAGAGTAGAAAATGATGACAGGTGCCATGATGCCATGGTGGGAGATGATGACAAATACTACGAAGCCAGATTGGAGGATGATGACACATACCATGAAGCCCGAGTGGAAGATGATGACACATACTGTGAAGCCAGAGTGGATGATGATGACAGATACCACGATGCCATGGTGTTAATAAAGGATGAGAGAAGCTATGATCCCATGGTGGAAGATGCCCTTCCAGTCACTATATCTCCTGACCCCGCTCTTGCTGGAGAGAAACATAGTGGGCCAGCAAGACCATTCATGTGCTCCGTATGCAGAAAGAGTTTCAAGCGGAAGGACTACCTTGTGGCACACGTCAGAATCCATACGGGCGAGAAGCCATACCAATGCAAGGACTGCGGCAAAGCATTCACAGAACGCAGTACCCTTATCAAGCACCGCACAATTCACACCAGGGAGAAAGGGCCACAGTTAAGCAAAAACGTCAAAGGGCAATTGAAAGATTACGTGGTGTTAGTAGATGATGGTCAATGGAACAATGCCAAAGTGGAAGATGATCCGCCTCCTGCAGTATCTTGTGACCCTACTCTTGGTGGAAAGAGGAAGAGTAGGCATGCAAGACGACATGTGTGCGCTGTGTGCAAGAAGAGGTTTAAGCGGAAAGAACACCTTGTAAGACACATCAGAATCCATACAGGCGAGAAGCCATACCAATGCCATTTCTGTGGCAAGTCATTCTCTGACAAAAATCACTTCTACTCCAAGCACCTCAAAAACCACATGAGGCAGAAAGGGCTGCAGTCAAGAGAAAATGTCAAAGGGCAGTTGATAGATTACATGGTGTTACTAGATGATGACAAAAGCAACAATGCCAAAGTAGAAAAGGATCCTCTTTCCGCAGTATCTGACACCACTCTTGCTGGAAAGAAAAGTAGTAAGCAAGCAAGACGACACATGTGTGCTTTGTGCAAGAAGAGGTTTAAGCGGAAAGAACATCTTGTGAGACACATCAGAATCCATACGGGCGAGAAGCCATACCATTGCAATTTCTGTGGCAAGGCATTCTCTGATAAAAATTACTTCTTCTCCAAGCACCTCGCAAGCCACACCAGGCATAAAGGGCAGCACTTGACCCCTACCAGTACAGCACCAGTAGACACTAGTACTCAATTTGCTGGAAGATGTTCCCTGAGCACTGCTGCTCAGTGACCCATGTCTGCTCTCAGGGAAAAAAAACCATAGCTGCAAGGTGTGTAAGAAGAATTTCACTCGGTGGCACCACTGCCTGTGCCTAGTGTGGGAAGTCTTTGTGCACTTAGGCCACCATGAAGACCACATGAAAACTAACTCCAAGAGTGTGGTCTCTGGTGGCAATGGAGCAATGGACTTTACAAAATTAAGTAGAGAGCAAAGTAGAGACTGTCATGGTCTACCACAGAAGGGGTTAACAAAAGCCTGACAAAATGTTTTGAAAGGTTCATAGAGGAAGATGTTAAAATAAAGTGTTAACCCTTTCTCTGTCACAGCCAGAAGCCTGCCGAAGACTGCTCAGGTCAATTCAGTCGGCCCTATTTTGATTGACAGATTATTCCAAAGGTTTAGATGCTACCACTGGCACTGTGTTAACTCATTTGTGATTGGCTGACATTGTAATGAAATTGTATCTATTGTGATAAAAGCTTCACCACCGTCAACCAATCAGGAAAGCCCTCTCACAGACATAAAATTTGTGGTTGCCTCATGTTCATTTGCATGTGGATTTCAAAGTGCAGTATTGTGTACAGTTCTGACATAGGCTTCATATGTGGCAAACCTGCATGGATATACAACGTATATTTATATATATATATATATAATGTGAAGTGGGCTTGGCCTCGTACGTGGTGGGTACTGCATCATTGGTATATGTGCGACGGAAGGAAAACTTGCAGTATAGACGTTGCAGTGGTGTTCAGTCTTGCCTTTATTCCCCCGAGCTTTCGGCTATTTCACTAGCCTTTTTCAAGGGCTTGATGAGACATAACATAAAAGCAAAATAGCAACCAATTTGCATGCATTTGAACAGAAACAGGAATAGAAATAGTAATAACAAGAAGCCAATCAAACGGAATACAGGCAGTGACACCAATTCGCATAAATTTCAACAGAATAAGGCAGACAACAGAACAAAAACAAAAACAAAACCAAAAACAGAAAACAAAGCAAAAGAAACATGGGCAGCAATATTACATTCGCTCCAACGGAAAGGTAGTATTATCACATACACTACTACTACTACTACAACTGTATTTTTTCACCGCAAGTCAGCATGCCAGAAAAAGATTGTAGGTATGGATGAATTTCCATCTATTTTACCAGTGTAAGTCAAAATAGCAAAATATGAAGTGATTAGGGATTTCACCATCAAATTCTGTGAAGGGTTATATTTCTGGTAATATCGGCCTTGTAAATATCTGGAAGTGTAATGATAGATTGGATGGATACTTCACATTGACAGTGGAAAGTACAGTAGTCCTACAGCAGTTGTAACAATGCACCCAGGGGTGCAATAAGTCTCTACCTGGAGCCAGCGGGGCAGGATGTGTGGTGCAATAGATTTTACAGACTCCTACCTGCAGCTGCACAGTGTCAAAGCTGCAGAATTTTTTACTGTTTATCATGACATTATCAACCATCATGTGTGACCCGCCATGACAAAAAGATCCAAAAGTTGCCGATGGCTGAAAATCAGTCAAGACTGTAGAATTTCTATTTTAAGCATAATTATGTAGTCCAATTTATCGTCTATCATCTGCCAAAATTTTGATGCTAAATAATCAAAGGAAAGGCAAAAACTTAGCATTTTTCTGGTGGCATGGTTTTCAGGTTTTTAAAGGAAGAAAAACTTGACTGAAGATTTGTATTTAGCGCCGCAAATAGACTCTGCCCCTAGCAGCGACAGAGTAATATCATTGGTCAGTGCATGGCATACTGGTTACTGATTGGTCGTGCGTAGACGCTGGTGCTAAGCTTGAATGAACATCATGGAGGTTGCTAGGAGCATACCTTCTATTGTCAAGAGGTGAAACCTGTCCTACCTCCCCTTGATCACGATTGCACTGGAGGAAAACTTTGAAGGAAGTTTTCTCGAATCACTGATTTCCTAGACCACTCAAAATACTCTCATAAAATCGATATCTCTGCAACTGAGTTATTTTATGAATCATGTTATATATGAAATTAAAGTGGAAGAGAAAGGGAATAATGCCATATCATTTTCAGATAATCTACCTCCCCGACTTACGGATCCTTTTGTTGTTGTAGTTCAATAGAGGTATATCATTTTAAAAAAAAATGACATCAGCAATAGTTCAATTCTGTTCAGGAGAGTGCAGAAAGTTGTCAAGTTTACTCAACTGGCATGGATATTGTGATGACTGATTATATTTAATGACTAATTTTACCCTTAGGGTATCATATCATAATGGCAATATTACAGGATATGTTTTAATCTGAATTGTATGCAGATAGCAAAAGTCATATTTTCACTGAGTAATAAGCGCACCATTTCAGGCCGACATTTCCTTCGTAAAATCTGAAATTATGCATAAATTTGTGAAATGGTGGTTGTAAGTGTTTTGCCACGCACCTTAGTTCATGAGGCCCCCTTGACGTATGGCATGATGTGTCACTACTGCAAAAAGGCATCGCCAAGATGTTGCTCGACTTTTTATGCCTCCACCACGAAGTGTTGCCAGGGGCATTATGTTTCCGTCCATCTATAATCAATTTTGTGAACAGCAAAACTTAAAAACTGCTTGAGGTATGCCAATGAAACTTGGTACTGTATGTGTATGTATGAGTGGACAAAGTTGTGCATGTCAACTTTGGGGCATGCATACACAAGGTCAAAGGTCATGCTAAGCTGCAGTAATTACACTCATCTCCATATCATGTCAATTTCTCATTCTATAGACTTAATCAAACTTGTTATGCAAGCATTTTACCACATAATATTTCCTCCACACCCATACATTTGTGTGTGTGTATGTATGTTTGTTGTTGTTGTTTGCCCACTGTGCTTCAAGTAATTGTTGTTTCTCATTTAAATAGTCTTGCCGTCTGCATTAAATAGAATTGTTTATTTTATCAAACAATCTTTTTTGTTATCTATTACCTGATTACTTTGTTATTTATACCATATTCCTGATATAGATGGTTATTATGACATAAATGCAGAAATTGTCTGCAAACAACCAAACAAACCATGTGTACTGCCAGGCCATGCAGAAACATTTAGTTTTCAGGGAACTTGCATCACAAATCATTTGGAAATTATGATGCTATGAAATCCTGTGTTACTTTTTGTACAGGCTTTGCTCAGAGGAGGTACATTTTGTATACACCATGTTTCATTCTCAGTTTCACTTTATTTCAATTGAATTCAATTCAATTCAGATTCTATTTCATTTTTTCAACAAAACCACACACATGTACTTATTTAACCGTAGCAATTTTCATTTGATTTAGAACAATGCTTAATGCATATACACAATATGTATATACAGGTATATGCATATACAATGTACATGTATATACATGTATCATATTTATAAACTGACTGGATGGCAAACTGTAAGTAGAATTTTTTTTTTCTACTATTGAAACATCGACATTATGAAAGCCAGAATCTCACACTTCAGGAGTTAAGAAACACTGTTAGACTTATTCCAAGTTACATTGCATAAAAAAAAGAGCAAGCAGTGGAGAGGTGAGGTTTCTACAATATCAACATTATTGCTTAATTGTAATTTCCAGAGTGTCTACATTTGGATGCTCATGGTTTTTATAAGCCTGGGCTAACAATGATACGAGATACATATATAATAATAATTGCAAATTTATTTTTTAGAATATTTTTCAGTGAACATTATTTCTATTTCTAAAGTACAATCTTTAGCTTCCTTGGTATTTTCTATCACTTTATTTCTGAAATTTGATTATAATCCAAATCATCCATATCTTCATATTTTTGTACATTTCTTGTATTAAAGGACAAGTCCATCGCACCTTCATAAACATGTGGATTGCATGAGCAATATTAGTAATAAATAATAATAGGGAGACTCTTATAAAGCGCACATTTCTACCTAAAAAAGATACTCAAGGCGCTATAGAACAGAGTACATATTGTGTCACGTTACAACAGTATCACAGAAACTAAGACAATAAACCAACAAACAATAGGCCTATATACGTACACATACTATACATACAGGTATACAATATTGTTAATTTAAATTGAAAATATATGTTTTGAGATTCTTTTTGAAACCATCAATGGAAGATGCTTCTCTAAGAGATTTTGGTAGGCCATTCCATAGTTTTGGGCCCATATATGAAAAAGCCCGATCCCCCCAATTATGCTTGATTCGAGGTACCTGTAATTTTAGCGAGTTTGATGAACGGAGATTACGTGGTGGTTGGTGAAGATGAAGAGTATTTTGAAAGTAGACAGGGGCAAATTTGTGCAATGTACGGTAAACAAGAAGAAGAATCGTGAAGTTAATACGTTTTTCTACAGGAAGCCAGTGTAGGGACCGAAGTATTGGGGTAGTATGCACAGTTTTCTTCTTGAAAGTAAGTAATCTAGCGGCACAATTCTGAAGATGTTGCAGTTTACTGAGTTCTTTTTGTGGAAGGCTGCAAAACAGAGAATTGCAGAAATGACAGTAGAAACAGTAGAATGCATCGGGGAAAGTTTGAGGAAAATCAGACAATTTGTTCAAAAGTTAAGTACCTAAATGATTTGCATATTTGTTCTATAAACATTTCATAAATTTTGTTTTAGATAGTAATAAAGCCATAGAGTAACAAGTTTCCTCCAGGACTGACTTCCACACCGCAGGACTCTGAAAGATACTGATACACGTGATATACTAACTTTGGGTAAAAGAAAATTTGCGGCACTCGTAGTTTGATAAATATAATGTATTCGATAGTTTGTACTCGAACAGGATTTTTGAGTGGTTCACAATTATACAAGTAGTCAAATGTATGCCTATGATATCATTCATAATTTATTCTATGCTATGTTATATTTTGTTGGAAAAATGAAAATAAAATGACTTGAATTGCATTGAATAAAAATGAGTACACTGTATTTCAATTTAAATTGAAATATTTTACCAGAGAGATATAGGTACAAAAATGTTTGTAACATATAAAACATTAAAAAAAAAACTCCTCACTGAATTTCATAAAAATCCTAAATATAAAAAAAAAAATGAATCGTGAAAGATTGGAGTAGTATGAATGTAATAGAAATTGATGCACCAGTTTCTAATGCAAGATACATGCAGTGTATTTTTTTTTTTTTTAGATGCATACAATGTATTGTACGAGCTACCTCGACAGCCTTATTCTTTACGTTGCATTCATCTTCATCGTCATTGGAACCAACACTTCTGAAGAAAGCTTAAGAATATTGCAGATGACTTCAGAAGTGATGTTATATGAACACTTGCTATAATCTTTTACTTTAGAAAAAAAAAATCAAAACCTTATCCATAGTACTTTGCTATATCATGTGTTCCGCCTAATCAACGTGTAGAAGCACTTGTAATCAGGAGTCTTTTTGTCACAATTTGAAAATTGATGCTGTAAAATCATTTCTGTCTTGTGTAGGCCTGCACATGCTTGGCTCTTTGTACACTGGTGGATGAATGTGGGTGCTGTCTACTGCACCAACCACTTGGGGAAATACAGCAATCTCATAAAGTCTTATTTGTGTCTCCCGTATTTCTGTCATTCTTGGAATTGCTCACTAGCCATGTCTCCCATCTTCGAGACGACTCGGCGGAGTCGAGGTCGGGGATGAACAGTGAGATGTTCCGTGGGATCGAAGCCATGGTCGACGTCGCTGACTGCTGAAGTATCCTTGTCGCCAGTGTGATGTTTCATCATATACACTGTACAGCTGTAGGGCCTACTAATGTATAATCATGTCACACAGCATACATCAGCAGTAAATCAACCGTACAAAATCAAGTGTTCGCTCCATACAATTGTAGTGGTTGGGAGGATAAGTGAATTTATTTCAGGAATCTGTATTCAGGATTGAGTTTACATTTTACCGGTGGTATTTTACAGAATATGACTGTATTTACAACTCACTAGGAGGATAACTGTTGCTAGTACGTGTACATGACCATTTAATTGAGAGTTGTTTGTACCTTGTAATTTTCTAGTTGTCATTCCCGATATGGCAGTGTTACGTCAGTAGATCCAGGCTTTCAAGCAGGATAGTGTAAAAAAAATAGGAAAAAGTAGGACAAAAGAGGGAAAAAGTAGGGCATGAGAGTAAAAACGTAGGAATAAAATAAGACATGCGCTGGCTTTTTGGAGTAGTTTTCGTCAATACCAGAACTCTTGATGGTTCATGTAAATCTTAATTTGTACTCACAACCTTGCTGCTTCAGCCTCACTTTTGCTCCTGGAAGGGCCTGAAAAATTAAAAAAAAAAAAAGAAATATTCATTTCACTTTTTGATTTTTGTTAGAACAGTTGAAGTCAGGAAACAAACAAAAATGCATGTTCAACAGTCCAGGCAATATGAATCTTGAGCACTTACTGCAATGCATGCATAGTTCGCTAAGAGACATCATTCTGTGATTGACATAAACACCTGCCCTATATAATCCCACAAAATATGACATAAACATCACCCTTTTCCATGACATACATAATGTGTATAAGTTATACACTGCTGCCAAATGTAAGTTATACATCTCCATTTGAAAGATGACATCGTTTATCTGCGTTCATTTGAATGATTTGAGGTTGTGAAGATATGTGTTCTATTTCAAAATATGAAAAAGACTAGAAATGAGGCTGTTTGACAAAGCTACAGTATTTCAGTGATGCTCAAGACAAGTATGCTCAACCCCCAGTGGAATGACCATGAGATAAGCTATAAACTAACTTTCCAGGAAACCTTCAATTTCAAATAAGCACTTTCTGTGTTCAAACATGTAAAAACTAACAGCATTATTCAAAGTATGTTGTGCTCAGTAGGCCCTACTAGTCTTTAGAGCATCATGTTATCACATTATTTTGTACAACATGAATCACTGGTACAGGCAAGACATGTACACACAAAGAAATGGGTTGTCTCACGCATTAATATCTTTATTTTGCAAAACCTGGTCCACTCCGAATACACACTCAAATACTCAAATACTGTGAGTTTATGGCAGTGTCTACCACTAATTTTCCTGTACTATATCATAGATTATCTTGGTATAATCACTTGAAATAATGGAAACGTGGGGCAAGCTCAATTTGAAACACTTTAACCTATAGAACATTAAAACCTCAAAAGCGAGAGAGAGAGAAAAAAATACAGTGCTGTAGTATCAACTTTACATTTTAATATTAATCAGGAAAATGTATAACCATAGAATTGTTGCATGCATAGCAAGAGAAGACTGCAATATAACCGAATGACCCCACTTTACAAGATGTGAGGAGTGTACTTTATGTATATCTTCTTTTTGTTTCTCATTGTCTGTAGCCTTACTGACTTTTCCGTAGCAAAATGACTCTATTTTTTTTTTCTGTACATAACAAATAAATAAGTTTTCATTCCTGATTGGTTTTCAAGATGCTAGATTCCATGTATTTTTTTTTTAATCTCACATCTATATTGAGTAGTTTAGAAAGTTGCAGAAAATGATCATTCTGTACATTTTAATGGCTTTCTTCTGTTTGCATTTTTTTCCAAATTCACTGGAAAGAGACAACAATTCTTTATATTCAACTTCTTTTCAGCTCGTCATGACCCTTTTTGTCGAATACACATACAGCCATTCGTTCTTGTGCAATTGTTGTTGTTTTTTTTTCAGGCTCTTTTAAGCTCATTTAGTATTGTCATAGTCAAATTCCGTAAATTGTGAAAACATTATATGCATTAGCCTTTGAAATTTTATATGGTTGAGATTCTGCTTTTCATTTCCCCAGATATCTATCCAAGCTCAGTATTTCAGCTGGTCAATTTTATAAACTACATGTACCTGTGCCAGAATGTGGGAAATAAACAGTCATCATCATTCAAGTCCTTGCTTGCTTGTCTGATTTCCCAGCAAATTCCAATTAACAAACTTTTTTGGGCAGTTTGAGGGCAGATAAACTCGAGAAGATCTGTATACTTGCCATGCAATTCCTACTTTTTTCCTCTCTCTTAAATACAGTGTCTTTGCCTTTACTGACCTTTCAATTTTGATACTCTCCATTGTTCTTTTGATTCTCAATTTCAACTCATAGTTTTGTGTGTTGACCTTATATATTTTGAAATACACATCCATCCATTCACTTTTTTTGAGGAAGTTTTTCTTTCTCACATGTTACAAGGACTCTGTTAAATGGTTCAATATTTTGAGTATGTCACATCAAATGATCCATCAGATTTTAAGCACTTCAATTAAGAGATTTCTGCTCTACCATTTTCCCTATCTAGGTCAAACTAGCTGGGTGATTAAAGGATGTTCAGCCTCATCAGCTAAAGTTTGCAAGATCTGTGGAATAACAAGACATCATCGCTGAAATTTCTGTTGGCTTCTAATTTCTCTGCAATTTGTTTCCTCCAAACGTAAGAAACTGTCCTTGGCTGTTCACCTTGAAACATTCATACACTTGCACAAATTTGTGGAATATTAATTCATTATCTTTCCTCATTTTTTTTTTCAGGTATGCTGCAGTCCGCTTCCTTTTACATTCTTGGTGGTTCTGTAGTTGTCTAGTAAGTACAGGATGTTGACTCCTAATGTCTCATGGTTTAAACTTCCATCAATCTTTAAATAATATTGCAATATTGTGTTTGTTGTTTTCCATGAGTTTCCTTCATTTCCTACTTTCTTCTAAACTCTTCAAGGTGATTTATGTGTTACCTATAAAATTCAACATCTTAAACAATACTTCGCAAGATATAAGAAGCCATCAACTTTTAAGATTGTCTATAAAGAGGTTTCTGCTCTCCTATCAGCATTTTTCTTTCAAGATGGCTCAGTAATTCATGTTGTTTTCACTTCTTGTGAGATCTGTAAATCAAACATTTCTCGTTGTTCGTGTGATTTTTCAGCAACTAACTTTTTTTTTTTTGCTGTTAATTTCAGATAGATTAAGCAAGATTCCTATTAGTTGTCTTATCAACCACCTGCCCACGATTTTAATGGATTTCGCAAGTCATATGCCTCATGTCAAACCCTCTAAGTCTTCAAAGTTTTAACATTTGACAAATTTGGCAAGTTTTGTTAAATACGCATCTATAATCTTTCTGCGTTTTCCATCCAGTTCTTGCTTTTCCTTTAGAACTTTTTCCATTTTGCTTCGAGCAAACTCCATTTTTTTGATTGCCACCTCAAACAACCCTTGGGCAACACTCATCTCCGTGATGTCTTTATCAATCATAGCTTTCTGTAGCCTTGTGTTCACTGCACTGTACAACCCTTCAGCTACCTTCAGCTCCTCACGATATTTCTCCTGTTCTTGGCCGAGAGATCTTTCTGTGTCTTCAAGCTTCCTTTTGTTACTTTCCAGAGACTGGATGGCTTCCTTTTGTTCTTTGGCTTCTTTTTCTTTTTGGTCTTTCAGTTTTTGATCTTTGATTTTCTTTTCTTTCTCTTCTTTCATTCTGACGCTGTATGCATTGTACGCCGATTTTGGGGAATGCATCAAGCCTGCAGTGATTGGCATAGCATGGGCTTGACCATGTCCGATGACTCTGACAGCATCTTTGGTTGTCCTAAGTCCATTGATGGAATCATCCGAAAGCAAAGTCCGTTCACTTGTGACAGCTCTCTTGTTTTCTGACAGAGAACGCTCTACTGAAGCATTGCCATGGGCGAGGCAAAGAGATGCTTTCACCAGTTTAGGAAGGACTACATATTGTGGTGATCCTATGCAGTTCTTTTGGTCAAGCACTTTCTTCCAGTAGTGATCTATGCGTACATACCTCTCTGAGTCAGTCTTGCTGTGCCAGCTTTGTGGAATTTCCTGCCCCTGATACAGTTTCCACTCATTTGTCAGTAGGCTGAATTCTTCTTTTCTAATGATTTGTGGCATCTTTTTGGCAGTGCGTTAAAGCACGCACCCCATGTTCAGTCTTCTGCAGAAGTGGATGTAGATATTCCAAATCTCTCAGGATCTCATTTCCAAGAGGAAGCTTTGTGACAACACACAGTTTGGTAGAACGTTCTCATGTTTGTCACTGGCACTTTCTGCTGATCTGGCTTCATCTTCCCAGTGCCGCTCGAGTGGACTCGCCAAGTACAGCTGGTTCTCTTGCAGATGTCTACAGAAAGCAGTTTCTTGCCTCTTCTGTCTCCCAATGCTTCTGTGCTGAGAAAGCGCAGCATCAAAGAACGTACTAGTTCTTGACAGCTGATCATGAAGTATGTGGATGAGGGGTTCCTCCCTTTGAAAGAGAGTCAGGAAACGGTTGAATATTTGCTCAAGACTCTCAAGAAAGGCAAGCTGGACCCTCACTGTTGGATCTCTCAATTTACGACAGATGCGTTTGTACCTCCCATTTCCCTTCCAAGGCCCTTTCTGTATTGTTTTCCTTTGCAATCTTTGGCAGATCTTTGAAGAAGTACTGATTGACCGCTGTCATTTTGTCTGTGACTTGCTTCACTGCTGGGATGAGGGTAAACCATGTAGACTGTACATGCCTGATGAACATCTCTTCATCCAGGCCAAGACCAAGTTGAGTTTCAATGAAGTCTTCTTTGCGGCATGGAGAAGCTTTCAGGAAGTATATAGAAAAGATCCGGAACTAGTTGTTCTGCATGATCCTCACCGAAAACATTCAAGCCCTGTCGGAATGCATTATGAATTATGTATAGGTTGCATGGTATGAATGGCAGAAGCCCTTACAACCCTGAATCCTTCATGTGCTCATTCACAATATTCCAGACAGCTTTATTGACGTTAGGTCCATCAGAACCCAGGCTGACGAGTTGACCCAATGGCAATTGGAATCCTTCTTCCGAGAGAACACCTAAAATGGCTTCAGCAACAGCTTTTGCAGGGGCATATGACCAAACCAAACCAGAGAGCTTTCAAGAATCTCACACAGATTTGATTCAGGTCTGGTGACCAGTAGGGCTTATCTGATCAGAATGTCACACTGCTTTCGGTTTTGAGAGTTGCCGGGTTCATCATACTGCAGGGTGAAGGAAATGTTTGCCTCACGTATGGAGTTGCACATCTCTTTTCTGTAGTATGGCCCAAGTCCATCTGAAAGCAGGTAGGAGGCCTTTGTCCGGCTCATCGTGAAGTGTTCTGATGTGTCTCCTGGAAACATTCTTCTGAAAAGTTCAGGTGTACCATCACAAGAAGAGTAGCTGAAGTTGCTTTGGGCAACTTTAAGATCCCAGAGTATTTCTGCAGTAGACACTCTCTCTACTTGACTAGGCTGTAGTCCAAACATTCCACTGCTGCTCTGTTCTGGAGATGCTTTTTTTTCCCGCTCACTGTCACAAATTTTTTTTTATGTTTTCCCAAATTTAGTTCTTGCTAAGTCACTGTGCTTCTTTCCTTCAGCATGGTTAAGAACCTGCCTGAGGCCTGTATGCTTTGCCACACTGAACTGACTTTTGACAGAGGAAACAGAAGGCCTTGTAGGGATAAGACTCGTCTTCACGGCACCACTCTCCTACTTTGTGTCGTGCAATGTCTGTCTTGTCCAACCAGGACGGCTGAAAGTGTGTTTTGCCATGAGGCATGATGAGATGATCCTACTGTACTTCTGTTGCTAGAATATAGTAGAAAATTTGGTAAGCATCGATAATTCATAGCCTTAGTCCCACTGGCATGAAACTTACATTTCCTTTTCTTGAACACTTGCCAAAAGATCATACTGATGTATCTCGAGAGCTTTGATTTAGCCCGCAATAACAATATGTAAAGTTTCATGCTAATGATCCCTGCCAATCCATGCTTTCTTGGGCGTTACTCATCCTCAGATCAACCTGATCTAGTTGTTTTTTTGTTGTTGTTTCTGGCAAAAAACTTACTGTAATAGTAAGTTGTAGTATATTGTAATAATTGTTAAAGGCATAATTTACCATTTGCACATGAAACAAAAACCCAGCATTAGTGCTTTAAAATGGTTCTAAAATTTGAGTTAGGGATAGAAACAACCACTGTAAAAATTTGAATCCGTATAATTGATGTTAAGTGTTGCTACATACACAAAATGTGAACAATAGTTTTAATAAAAATGTTTCCAGACTAAACCGTCTACAGTTACGGTTTATTGAGAAAAACACTGATATCTCCTTATATTTTAGGCTTTATTGAGAAAATTTTATATGGTAGGATGTTTTGTGATATAACAGACCTACACATATGCATCAAATGTGATATTTTGAAATTTTTTGAAATCACTGCTCCCAAAGGTAAACTGGACCTTTAATCATCATTAAGAGCATGAATTATTGAAGGATTTCCGGCAAAGGGGATCTGGGCCCTGTTTCATAAAGATGTTCGTAAAGTTACGAAAAACTTACGAGCGACTGGTGATCACTTCTTGTGCTGAATTATGGAAATTCTGATAAGTATAGCACATCAGAACTTATCACCAGTCGCTCGTAGGTTGTTCGTAACTTTACGAACAGCTTTATGAAACGGGGCCCAGAAGGTTTTATTTCTTGTTTTGATATGACCCTTATGATGGACGTGGTAAACCATACGTAGCAAAGGAAATCTCTGGGACAGGATTTGCATGCCGGCACATGCATGAGATACAGTTATGCCTGAACTCTACATCCAGTAAAACTGGCTAGGTATTATTGTTCCCTCAGTTGTCTTCATTAGGAGTCACATGCCAAATTTTATTTTCAGGTGTATGGCAAGCTTACCTGGTAATTTTGAGTGATGATGAAAGCTGGTTGAGCACAACTCCAAGTCCTAGGCTGCAATATCAGTGAGATCCATCACATCTGCACAGGAGCAAAAGCTGAGGCTGGCAGCAGTCTTCTGGTTGATTGCTCTGTCTTATCCCTCATTCATGTTGAATAGGCTTTCCTCCAGTAAAATTCTGAAACTATAATGTTACTCATCATTTCTGAATATTAACTCTTCAAGTAGCCTTGCACACTTTTTTTTTGTGGAGCTTCAACCCCCCAAAAAAGTAAGGAAAAGTAGGATTTTAAGCAAAAAAGTAGGAAAAGTAGGGCCAAGGGTGAAAAAGTAGGAAATAGTAGGAAAAGTAAGATCACTTGAAAACTTGTAGATCAAACCTCATTTTGATTCCATTGTGGAAGGATGGACCCAGGACAATGTCGATGTTGATGGACTTATTAATCTTCCTTTAATGTTCAAAGATGATAATACATTATACATTGTTAAATATTTTTTATTGAAATTATTTGCAGGGTATATGATTAAAGTAAAAAATGTATCCTCATCAATAAGCTTTATTGAGAGAACTTTGCGATTTGCTGCTTTTGTATTTGATTCTGCCAAAGAGTTTTGTGTATTTTTTCTTATCTTTTTGTAATATTGTAATCATAATATTGTGTATGTATTACTAGTACCTTATACAGTACGTTGATTGTACCACTGTTTTCTATACATCATACGGACTTGCTGAAAAACAGCCTGACGGCTGTATGAGCTAGTGCAAGTATTCTAACCCGTGCATAAATGAAGCAATCAAACAAACAATCAAAACAAACAACCATGAAATATAACGAAGGGAAATATTGTGATATCAAATGAACAATGTGTTTGGGGTTCCGAGACGGAGCACAGTTTGGGGTTCCGACAAAAAAATTAGGAGCAAAGTAACTGGGGATTGAACAATCATAAAGAGACCCGGACGACCCGCGACAGGATAGGCAGGGCATCGTCACCGACTTGGAGCAACCAGTAATGGGAGCTTCTTGGAAATGTGGAGCAGCCAAGCTCGTCTTGAGTTGAAGAATTGGAAAGCTCTGGATTTTGTACTCTAATGTTATTATTAAGCTGGTTTCATCATTACACGTTTGAAAGCAATATTCTGTTCTTTTGCTTTTCTTCTCTTCCCTCTACATCTCGTATTCGGGTACAAACTGTACCCTCTTATTCTTGTCCCTTATATTCTCGTTTTTGTAGCTGTTATATCCACTTTGTGTTGTCTTTTCGGTCAAATGACATTGAAAATACAAGTGAGCTTGAAAGTTTTACATTATTCATTCTATAGTTTATATGTTCTGTTCCTTCAGTTAAAGAGAGAGAGAGAGAGAAGGAAAAAATTGTTACCAGCCGGAATGTCTACAGGCCATTGTCCAAGTCAAGCGATTTGCTAAGATATGCCATGGAATATAATTATACACGTTTATTTTGTATACAGGGGTACTGATTTTTTTTTTTTTTTTTTTTTTTTTACACAAGTGGAGAAATAAAATTACTGAAACTGAACGGAAACTAATAAACTCATTGTTATATTGAATGAATACGGCGTGATTGGCTTCTTATTTCGAGGCACACCTATAGTTGCACGAGTCGAAAGAGTTGCTTGAACGAATGGTATGTTAGCAATCAATACCAACATGTATAAATGTGTCTGCACATATTAATCTTATGTAATACATTGTAAGCAGTGCAATTCACTTTATCAATATTGCACTGACTGTGAGCAGGCGAACAGAAAAAGAAGAAGAAGAAGAAATAAAAGTAGGTTGGCATTTCCCTAGTCGACTTTCTCCAATTCACTTTGCAGTACACAATGCCTGAAATAACACACACGTGTATCATACATGTGTAATGTACATTATTGTATCAGACACTGTCAGTGAAATTCATGGTATCCGGCAAGTAATGGCAATGTTGTTTGGAAACTATCTGTAGATTGAGACATGCCTATATAGCCTTGGCACCATTCATCTTAAAGACGATAAGTTCACTTTTCATATTTTACCCATTTGAATTTTATGTATTGACAAACTATAAGCAGTAAACAATCCATGAATGCATAAAACATATGAAGAGTTTGTTTGCAAAAACCGATAAGTCCATATTTGCCAAATGGAGATATTTGCGATTAAAGGTCAAGAAAAATAAAGAAAATAATTAGAAAATTTTTGCCTCTTTTGACCATAACTTCAAAAATATGTCTTTATATGTAGTGACCAAAATATCATTTAAAAGGTATTATTTTGTACTTTATGACAGAGATCGTACTTCAAAATCTTCAAAAATGGACTTATCGGTCTTTGCAAACAAACCCTTCATATTGCAACTGATTGACAAATTGCCCTACATCGACGTAAATAAGCACTGAATTGATCAGTGTTTTAGTAGTAGCCATGATAAAAAATCATGGGCGTACATACTCGAGCAGGATTCGAACCCACGACCTCCTGATCACCGGACAGGCGTCATCTCCACTAGACCACCGAGCTTTCGCCCGACAGCAAGTGTTGGTTCTAATCCTTATAGCATGCAGCGGGTACTGCTTTGTTATTCAAATTTATGAAGTTCTTCCGTCGAGATGTTTTCATTGCAACTGATTGACAAATTGCCCTACATCGACGTAAATAAGCACTGAATTGATCAGTGTTTTAGTAGTAGCCATGATAAAAAATCATGGGCGTACATACTCGAGCAGGATTCGAACCCACGACCTCCTGATCACCGGACAGGCGTCATCTCCACTAGACCACCGAGCTTTCGCCCGACAGCAAGTGTTGGTTCTAATCCTTATAGCATGCAGCGGGTACTGCTTTGTTATTCAAATTTATGAAGTTCTTCCGTCGAGATGTTTTCATTGCAACTGATTGACAAATTGTCCTACATCGACGTAAATAAGCACTGAATTGATCAGTGTTTTAGTAGTAGCCATGATAAAAAATCATGGGCGTACATACTCGAGCAGGATTCGAACCCACGACCTCCTGATGAAGAACTTCATAAATTTGAATAACAAA
The DNA here is from genome assembly GCA_033980235.1 of Diadema setosum. Lineage (NCBI taxonomy): Eukaryota > Metazoa > Echinodermata > Echinoidea > Diadematoida > Diadematidae > Diadema > Diadema setosum. The sequence continues at coordinate 3,513,189 of CM067063.1, read as the reverse complement.
GCAGTACCCGCTGCATGCTATAAGGATTAGAACCAACACTTGCTGTCGGGCGAAAGCTCGGTGGTCTAGTGGAGATGACGCCTGTCCGGTGATCAGGAGGTCGTGGGTTCGAATCCTGCTCGAGTATGTACGCCCATGATTTTTTATCATGGCTACTACTAAAACACTGATCAATTCAGTGCTTATTTACGTCGATGTAGGGCAATTTGTCAATCAATTGCAATGAAAACATCTCGACGGAAGAACTTCATAAATTTGAAAAACCCTTCATATTGCGTTAAAAAAATGACTACAATGCACCCCTGTTACAACGAACACGATTATAACGAAATGTTGTCATGACAAAGTAAAAATTCAAGTACCAAAATTATTATTATTAAAGTATATATGGTACAAAACTCGTTTATAACGAATATGGTTCTGGCCGTACTCCTTTCTTTACATCACTCTTCGTTCGCTCCGTGTGACAAGAACCGTACGCTCTGTAGAAAACTTGCATTACATGACTATTTTAATAATGTTAATCCGATAATTTATGAAACACGGTTCGATGTTTCGAAGGTTCGAATCACGAAACACGTGCATTCTGATATTCATACCAGTAGATGTTTGTTAATTCGAAAAGGAAATAGGTTTTGCAATTACAAACATTGTGGTGTTGGTCAGAAGGTTCGTTTTCGTAAGGTTTGTTAATCCAACAATTAAACAAAGTTCTTTTTGCAAAGGGTTCGTTAGTCCAAAATGATAGGAATCTTCGTTATTCCAAATGTTTGTTAATCGGGACACGAAACAAGGTTCGATAATCCAAAAGGCAAAAATAAAAAAGGGGAGTACACTAAAACAACTTCGGAATTACAAACTTTACATCGTCTTCGATTAAAAACGCACCTTCGGCACAAGAACCTTTCTCATCTTTGGATTAACAAACCTTCGGGATAACGAACCTTGGTAAATAGGTTCGATGGTCCGAAAATAGAATTTTCATTTTCGGATCAGCGAACCTTACCTCTCTTCCAGAATTACGAACTTGCAGAGTAACGAATCTTTGAAATAACAAACTTTAACCAATTCTTCGATTTGAAATTGTTTTCCAGCATATGATAAGTATTTAATAAATAACATACAAAATACTATACGTATAGTTTGCGTGTTTGTACTGTAGGATTACATGTACTTGTTCGGTTATAACGAAAGAAAACTGCCGGATTTCGTTATAGTGCCCAGTGTACTACTGACCACTCCTTCGAAAGTATTATAACAAGGTGATGGCGATACAAAATATATAGCTGAATTCAACCTTCTGAATTGGAAAATGTAGGCCGAGCCATAGCTATGGGTGTACAAATTATTGATCTCCTGATCATTTGAAATCATTAACAGCTGTAAGCTCTCAACCTTGTCTGAAATAGTTTAGGAAATGTGACAAAGAAAATAGACCTATATATCGAGATGTAAAGCCATAATATGAGACACAATCACATCAGTGTTATCCTATACCGGGCATGTCAACAATAACAACTTCATGTTTGTAGAAGCTACAAACAAATAACTGAATAATGATTATATTCACAAGATGCCAGCATGCGACATAATACTATATAGCAGCAAGAGGTTCCCTATCATCAGAAGACAACTGATGGAATATTTCACTAATGAAATGTAAACAGCATTTTAAAATTCAAATCAACATCAAGTAACAGTGGCTTGATTTTTAATCATTGACCTATTATGATATCGAAAATTAATGCATTGTTTCTTGATGTTCTCTGAATTAGAAATGCTGTTGTATGTATAGGCCTATAGTGCCTGTACAGTTCAAGTTCAATTTAATTTTCCATTGAACATAAAAAAGCAAAAAAATCAATACAATGAAAATATCTAAAATGGAGATTAAAAAAAAATAAAACAATATATCACGACTGATTTTGGTTAAGGCAAAACGAGGAAAACATATTATAAACACGCAAAACAACAACAACAACAACAAACCATGCAAGCACAAAACTGATGCATACATGCATATATTCATGTGAATGGGGATCAACAGGGAAGAACAATAAAACTTGTGAATCGCTTGCCCCTCACCCAGGCCTATAGTGTACATCGTGAAGCATAGAAAAGTAGAGAGCTATTATAGAGAGACACAGAAAGAAACAGAATAGAAGAACATGTCAAGAGACATTAAGTGCAACTATTATTAAGATAATTCCAATGGCGAATGTAAATTCAAAAATATTAATTTCTTCTAAAACTTCAAAAAAGGGTTTCATTTTCAAATCAAACGGTACTTCTTTATTAATGGACTTAAAAAAAATTGTTCTAACATAACGGATATATATATACACATATATACAGTTTGTATATATATATATATATATATATATATATAGTTGTTGTTGATTGAGCGGCGGAGGGACTTTTTGTAAAAAAAAAAAAAAAACAGCAGTGTACCAAAGTCCCGTTTATAGAGCATTTAAAAGCAAATTTCTAGGGAATTTAACATAGTAAAAAAAAAAAAAATCACTGCGAAGGACTATGACTATAACACACGGGGACAACGTGACGGTGTGAGATCCTCGGCGAGGGAGCGAAGCGGCCGAGCGGGGGAGATATAGGTGTGGGAGGGGGCCGGACCTCCCTCGGTAAAGACTTTTTCTAAAAACAGAGTACAAAAGTCGCGTTTGAGCATTTTAAATCAAATTTTTAGGGACTTAAGAAAAATATATCAGTGTGAAGAATGATCATAGACCTACGCTAAATTTACTCAATAAGTGAATATTAGTGTGTATTATAATTTCACATTTTCAGTTATGAAGTTGCATATAGCAACTTTTAAACAAGAAAAGTCCCTTCATTGTTCATTTTGGTCTTTAAATAATGTATTAATTATTTGTTACAGGGGGCACTTTGGGGGCAAAAACTCGTTTTGCCCCCCCCCCCCCCCCCCCCCCCCCCCTTCCAGCGCCCTTCTTGGACTCTAACAGATGCACTTGATATCCCTACAGGGAGGTGAGACTCGCCTCCCTGGTTGTACACAAAGTCCACGTGGTACCAGTACATGGTTTACAGAATTACTGTGGGGTCCCGGGTACGGATGGTAGGCACCCTAAAAAAAAAAAAAAAAAAAAAAAAAAAAAAAAAAAAAGACTTGAACATTGCTGCACCGAACGGAGATGATCTATGAAGTCAAACCTGGACATTTTATCCGCATGAAGAACTTGATACCAAACTGATGGACGGTAAATACTGTTCACTTTTTAGATGTTCTTCAGTTATGATGAGGATGTTATCTGTCAGTATTGTTCCGTGACTGGTAGTAGACCTCTACATGTTGTAGGAAACCCCAGTGCTGTATTTTGTGTAAGCACCACGTATAAGTTTTTGTGTACCGTAATCTTCAATCGTATCCTCGGTCAATTTGTAGTGTTTTATAGTAACCGTACGGTAAAATTGTATGGTATCTCTATTTCCAGCTACTACTCTGCTGCGCATTTAACACAGACAAGCAGTTATAACATAGATTTAAGAATATAGATCAAAAGCATTTTGAAAGAAAAGTGGCAATAGCTGAAAACTGCGCACAGTAATTCTGTACATGATGACCTGCTATGAGTGTGAATTCACTTCTCTGTGTGTGTGTGTGTGTGTGTACAAAGTGTATATGCACTGTAAGATATGACAATCATGGGCATGGCATGATGTGATATTGTTTGAAGCTAGCTCGTCATGAGCAGGAAAGGGCTGAGATTTAAGCTAATATTGCCACTTTTCTGCCAAATGCTTTTCTTTTGAGCCTTCCTGTTGGACTGAAGCAGGCTTGTCAGTACTCTTGTGACCTTGTCTCAAAAGTGTAGTCTGGTCTAAATGTTCTTTATTTTGTTTTTGTTTTCAAACTACAGGTTACGATGGCATTGCCAGATTCAGAGAATAATGGTGACATTGATCAGATGATGATTGTTGAGATCAAAGAAGAGCCTGATTGGGGTAAGTTAAGACTACTGGTGAAAAAGAAAAGAAGAAGAAGAAATTTAATGAAATGGTGGAAAGATATAAAGAAATAAGTGGCTCTGGTTCCATTGACTTTTTAAGTTTTCCAACATTCTATGGTTACTTTGAAATAGTGCTACAATCATCTCTGAAATTTGGTCTTAATAAAGCTGTTGCTTTAAAAGTGAAAATGTTCATGGTGTGGAAATTTCCGCGCATTTTGCACAAACATAAACTATCGCAAAAATAAAAGCATGCAAATATTTTTGCTTGCCTATGTATGCCTATAGTGATTAACTGCAGAATTAAAAACATGCAAAATTCATCTTACCCAGCCATGTGCAAAAATTACTCACATTTTTTTTTTTTTTTTTGAACAGTTAATGTTTTCAGTTTCAATTTGAACTCTAATACCCCTGTAACAGTAGCAATGACTTAACATTGCTGGTAAGTACTTGTATTATAAGTGCTATCACCACTTCTAATATAAAGGAACGTTAATGACAATGATGGTATCAAATGTGATTGAAAATTACATTTTTGGATGCAACAACTAAAGAACTCTAACTACTAGTGTGAAAATTCCACACTTGTCAGACACCAAAGGTATACACTGTAAGTAGAAGTGCTTTGGTAGGTCAGAAAGGGCAAAACTTTCTCACCTGAATCTAAACCATCCTTTTAGAAATTGCAATTTTGTAGATTATCCCCTCTTGAAGAAATTAGCCTGCAGTGATTATTACAAATGGTAATATTCTTTTAGGCAGTTGTCCTGAATATGCAATTTTACATGGTTTTATTCTGGAAGATATTCTTGATCAATCTCAAGCTGGATTGAATCTAGAATTTAAATTGCCATGTGTATACGCCTCTTACCTTCTCATCACCCACAGAGGGTAGAAATGCCAATGTGGCAGTGAAAATTCCCTAACACACATTCATAATCTTTGCCATTACCGGTACTTTAATAGATGGTATGAGAGAGACAGTTCCTAAAGAAAGCAGAGAAACAAAATCAGACTGGTTGTCATTTTATCATTCTCAATTGTTTTTTTGTCTGTATTTTTAATCTTGTAAAGCCAGTTCAGCTGAACCTGTTATGAGATTCTCCAATTCGTATATATTTTGTACATAATCCAGCAGGTATCTGCGGACAATGTAATTATTACTTGTACAATTGCTTTGCACTGTCCCACAGTCATGCCATACTGATGATATTTTCTTGATAGAAAGACACTTAGAATTGTGTAAGGAGACATAGTGGTTGTAGGAAAGCATGTTTTTGTATTTTTTATTACAATTATTCTTTCATCAGGAGACTATCATGACAGCAGTGCTGAGGTGATGGTTCTTGTGAAGATTGAACCGGATGCATTGGCTGGATCCGAAGCTGCAGCGGAGTCAACTCCAGACAATGCAGAGAGCTGTGGAGATTCAGAATCCAGTGCCATGATGGTAGCAGGGGAGCATTCACAGTCCGAAGGTACTTAACCCGTTGAGGACGGTGTGATTTTGCTACAACACGCATTTCCCATAGACACCTGCCCGAGTATACTCGGGACTCGTCCTAAACGGGTTAAAGCCATCAATTCTGTGAAAGTGGAAATTTTCGTGCATTTCATGCAGCCTGAAACTACACTGTAGTGCAAAAAATAAAAGCACATGAATATTTTTTGCTTACCATACGTTCCAGTAGTTGATGTCTCGATTCTGCGAAATTAAAAACATGTGGTTTTCATCTTAACCGAGCCGAATGCAAAAGAATTACTCACGCAAAAATATCCACTTTTGCAGTAGTTTTGTATTCCTATATCTTACATCTTCTGACTTTGAAAGATGCAAGACACAATGTGCTTGAAGGCAAAGCACGATTGCGTTTTTTCTCCCCGAAGTGTAATGTTTATTCTCAGTACATCCAGTGATTGCAGAATAGCACAATCTATTGAGAAAGACTGACCTGATGCTTTTCTGAAGAACAATGACCCGTTGAGGACGAGTCCTGGGTATACTGGGACAGGTGTCTGTAGGAAATGCGTGTTGCAGCAAAATCAGTCCGTACTCAATGGTTTAACTGTTTAATTGCCATACAGCTGTATGGAGAGCAGAAAGTCAATTAGCAGATTGAAGTTAAAAGATGATGATGACTGGAAAGTGATGTTGATAAAGGCTACCTGTACTGAGTAGATACAAACATTCTTTATATAATGCCCACGGCCATACCCCAGGGTGCGGCATTGTTAAGCGCCATCTAGTATTCATAAGATGCACAGTTACACACCCAAGTTCGAATTCTACCCAGCGTTGATGACTTTGGACAAGATCTTTCTAGCCATAGTGTCTATATTTATATACTGTGTTGAACTGGATATTTGGCAATGCTAAGGTATACTAATGGTAGTGCCCCTTGACAGGTCAATTTTCCCACTGAAGAGGATACCGGACAAAACTAAGGGAATACTAATATCATTATTTGGCTGTTACCCGCAAGATGTGAATAGTTATTGTTGTGACGTAATCATGCATTCCATTGCTGATTACTTTCATTTCATTGTGCAAACAAGTGTGCTATGTTTCAAAATTGTGTCTCCTGTAGTGAATTAAATGCATGTTTGTTGAGATATGTCTGCAATAAAGATGTCTCATAAAGACCTCTCCCCCTTGTCTGTTTGTCTCCTCCATCTGAATGGGCCAACAGCTGCCAAACGAGAGACAGCCAGTGAGCAGGGATGTACCTCCTCTCATCATCAGAAAAGAGAACATCTAATCCACCAAGGCCAGACTCTCCAATGCTGTGACAGCTCCATCAGAGAGGAGGACAGGAAGACTGAAGTAAGGAAAAAAAGGTTTTCAAAGTGTAGCGTTTGCTATAAGGTGCTCTATGGAGGTGGCTTGTGTCCAGACAGCAGGGATACATCTTCTAGTCATCTTTTGTGCAATGTTTGCAAAGCCTCTGACATCTTGCATGAGCCAAAGTTAACACAAGATATTTCAAGAGCACCTCCAGAAGTCGCTATGTCTAGCTTACCAGAAAGCAAAAATAGAGATGTCCTGAATAATATGAAGGGGAAACCAAAGAAATCATGGAAGACTGAGAGTGAGAGGGGATCACAAGGGAAACATAAAACACATGACAAGGGAACAAGAAAGGTCAAGATGGAAGTGAAGGATTGCAAAGAGACAACAGATGATGACAGATACCACAAAGTGAAAGTGGAATGTGATTCTCCTTCCAGGGTATCCTCTGATCCTACTCTATCTGGAAAGACTTATACGAGGTCGGTTAGACCATACATGTGTTCTGTGTGTGGGAAGAGGTTCAAGCGGAAGGACCACCTTCTGACGCACAGCAGAATTCACACAGGGGAGAAGCCTTACGTCTGCGAGGACTGCAGCAAGGCGTTCTCTGACAGCAGCAGCTTCATCAAGCACCGTGCAATGCACTCCAGGCAGAAAGGGCTACAGTTGGGCCCCAGCAAGAAGGACACCGGTAGGCACAAGTGCCCCACTTGTCAGAAGATTTTCACCCAGCACTGCACTTTGGTGATCCACATGAGAATGCACACAGGGGAAAAGCCCTACTTATGTGAAGTTTGTCAGAAGAGTTTCACTCGGGGGCACCACTTGAAGATTCATCAGAGGCTCCACACTGGGGAGAGGCCATTTGAATGTGATGAGTGCGGGAAGACCTTTGTGCGCTTAGATCACCTCAAAGGACACATGAAAACTCACTTAAAAAAACGAGCTCGCCATGGTTGTTCTGACATCATCTCTGCTGGCAAGGGAACCAGGAGACTCACGAAAATTAAGAGGAGAGGAAAATCTGGACCAGCGAGGTCTGCCACAGAGGGGCAAAGAAAAGTGTGAAAGAATGTTTTAAATGTTTAGGGATGAAAGTGTCCCATCATAGAGTCAAAAAAAAAAATGCAAATACCTCCTTGTGATTTTTTTTTTTTTTTTGCACTGAAGCATCACAGAGTTGTCAATGTTGATCAGTGGCAAGCAAATCAGAAGCAGCTTTTTTGGCCACCACCTAACTCAGTAAACAGTTCTGCTTTTTAAAATTTCTGTTCAATTGTGTTTTGGGTTTTTTTTTTTTCTCATTCATGCCAAACTGCCCATTGGCCTCATAACTTTGTCATGTGAAAACAATTATATTTTCTAATTGGGATATTTGTCATTATTGATTTCATTACAACTCTGTTGATAAATTCAGTCAGTTGGATTTTTGTGCAGGATAGGACTTTTGAAGTTAATACAGTGGACCCCCGTTATAACGAAGTCCTCGGGACCGGCAGTTTTCTTTCATTTTATCGAAATTTTGTTGTATCTGAACAAATAAACAGTAGAAAAACATAGAGAAGGTACTGTTTGGACCTGAGTTTTTACCTCCGTGCTACTGGAATTTTGTTATAACGGGAGTGCACTGTAACAAAACGTGTACAGTAATCAAATGAGCTTGATGTAATATGGGGCTTTGAATTTCCCAATTGCATTGTGTTTATGTAGACCTAAAAATGAAAACTTTTTGATAAGCTTGAAATTCTCACAAATTAGCTGCTTTCTACTGGCTAAAACTTGTGAGTTTCTTTCAAGATCCCTTCTTTTTCTTGAATTTACCAGAGCTGTTATTCCCTCCGCCAAGGGAGGAGGTTATGTTTTCGTTACTGTTGGTTTGTGTGTTTGTTTGTCCGTGTGCAAAATAACTCAAAAAGTAGTCAACGGATTGGGATGTAACTTGCAGGAAATGTTGAGAATGACACAAGTAACAAACGATTAACTTTTTGTTAGTGATCGAGAATATTGGGGGAATTTATGAAGGATTTTTCATATTTTGGCAGGTAGGGTCAATGAACTTAGGAGTTCAGGCTGCGCGTATTTGAGGTTTGCATGCGAGCACTAAAGTGCGTGCTCTAGTTTCTGCTAGGGCGAGGTGCGCCATGCTGCTGAGGGTTTATGACGTAACAAAGGCTTCTATTATATTGGGGAATTGCGTGACTTTCAGCACACAATGCTATATTAGTACGTATGGGTGGAAATCTCTGATATCTCTATGGAAGAACAAGATCAGTGGTGGAAATGAGCTGCATGCTTGGCAGAGGTCTGCGCTCTCAGAGAGCTTTTCTAGTTTTTATTGTTTATATAAATGATTTTTGCAGATCATCTGACATACTCTCATTTACACTTTTTGCTGATAACTCAAATGTTTTATTTTCCCATTTGTAATATAATATGTACTTAAAAGACACCATCAACTCTGAATTGGAAAAAAAAAATGACTCAGTGGATAAGAACTAATGAATTATCACTCAATCTTTAGAAAACTAAGTGTATGCTATTTAGTAAATCCATAGAAACATTAAGCTTAGATCTTATTTTTGATGACACTTGATTAGAACATGTATCCCACATAAAATTCCTTGGTATTACAGTGGATGATAAACTTTTGTGGAGGCCTCATATAACTAACATAAGTAAAATAATTTCATGTAATATTGGTATTATCAACAGACTTAAGTATCGCATACCATTGTTGTCTCAGTTAACATTGTATTTTTCTTTAATATTACCTTATCTTGATTACAGAATTTTAGCGTGGGGTAGCGCCCATCAAACTTTGTTAGAATTAATTGTCACTGCAAAAAAAAAAAAAAGTACTTCGTATTATTTGTAGGGTTTTGCCATGTTCCCATTCAGTTTCATTGTCCACTAAATGTAAGATATTAGAAATTAAAGATTTGTTTCTTTTTCAACTGTTTCGGTTCATGTTCAGTTTTAACACAGATGCTCTTCCCAATATTTTTAATTCACTGTTTTCATGAAATCAATCTCTTTATAATTATCCTACGAGGTGGTCTAATGAGTTTCATTTACCTCTTTTGAGAACCTTATTAGCTCAGAACACATTTATATATCCCCGCCCTTGATTTTGAAATCAATTAAGTTCTGAAATAAAAAATTCTCCATCGTTATACTTTGTTTTGTTTGTTTTTTTGATATCTTTTTTGTTAAATTCTGGCTGAGATATTTATTTTCATTACCTATACAGGTTACAGCAAACATGAGGATCATCAGTCATTGAATTCATCATTACGCAGTGATAAACGGCATTACTAGGCAATAAAATACGGCATTTTATTTGCATAATTTTTACACAGCTGCGTGCAGTCATCAGCTGTTTGAAGCACTTTCTTAATTCTTTCTTCCGTTTCTCTTGTTCAGCATGTAGGCATTCTCTCTCTTTCTTTCTTTCTTTCATTTTCTTCCTTTAATTTTGTTTTTGTCCCATTCTATGCAATCGTATCCCCCTCAGTTTAATCATGTCATGTTGTTGTGTCTCTGTTGTTTGTACCATTTTGTCTAAATTATTTTTGTGTAATGTATTTGTAATTGTAGTTAGTATTTTGAAGAAATTCTTGAGTGGTCCACAATCTACAAACACTGCTTTTTAGTGGACCTCTCAGTTCTCTTTTTTTTTCTCCTCTAAACATAACTTTGTATTTTCCAGTATGCATACATAATCTGTTTCTATTAATTTGCAGACTATCGTTTATCCCCCGCACTTTATAATATTTATATGCTTATGATGGATTTTCTGATTTACCTTGTGTTATGTTTTGTTGGAAGAAAAAATTGAGAATGAAATAAATGAATTAAATTGAATATTGAATTATGAATTTTTCATGAAGAGTGGCTTAAAGTAGGTCTTGATTATTACTGTAACAGTTGGGTGTGATAATACGTGCTTGATGCAAAGTACAACACTGGAAAGTTTGTGAATAGAGATCTGGTATAAAAATGCCTGGTATAATCCTCTTACATTGTATTTGATTCGCTGACATCACAAATTATACAACACCTAATTAGAATGTTGCTATCCGATTGGTCAATTGCCCATCACATGACATGTAGTTAAAAGTTCCATCACACGCTGAGACTGTCAGCCGTGCAATTTTGTTTGGGCAAAAATGGATAGCACATAGCTGATGTCGGCCATTTCCATTGACTTCCGTGTTAAAGCTTAATACGGAAGAAAGTCTATATTTGGCATACATGTATTTACACTTCATTCGAAAGGTTATTTCATTGTAAACACAATTGTGATACTGTCCTTACGCCAAATCCCACTGTACTGAAGTGAAAATAAGTGAATTGATCTGATTTTCGGAAATTTCTCAGATTCTTCGGAACTGAGAAACTCCATACTAGTGACGTCAGTCTAAGGAGAATTATATTCCACACACATAAGAATCTTGCTACAGGATTGGTCAAGAGCTGATCACGGTGTACGTGATAAAGCGAAGTTTTGCCCATCACATCACCTGAGAAAAAAAGTTCGTTACACTCTATGATAGTCATTTTGTTGCGCTGAGCTCTTAGTCCACACGGTCCTAACACGTGATATAAGTGAGTATATATATATGAGTATGCGCGAAATGAAAGTGTGTTGCACTGTGGCCTATCATTTGACCTGGGTCAAGTGATAGACCACAGTGCAACGCACTTTTATTTCGGTGCCACGCACGGGGCGCTGAGCAAATTTGTTGTTTTATCATGTAGGCACATACGTCATAAAGTAAACTACAGTTGTATATATAGCCTAAGCCCTGAGGATACCCTAAGACAGCTAAAACGGTTTCAGATGCACATGGAATAAAATGGGAATATCTAGGACCCTAGATGTGGAATATCAAGCAAATAATCAACCTTTAATTTCAGGCAATGAGACAAACTATCACTTCCTCGGTGATCTGTACGTATACGCTATCTTTCCTCAGCTGCGCTTCGGAAAGATAGCTACATCCAGATCGCCTCAGAAGTAATAGTTTTTCCCATCACCTTCACCAACGTTGATTATTTGCTTAATATCACGTGACACTCCGAAGTTGTTCGAGCTAGCTAGCTGTGCTGCGAGCAGTGCAACACAATATTGTGTCCCGGTATGTGATTTGTTGACGATTATTTTCTCACCAAATTTCAGTCAAATTTCATTCTTATTTCGGTGGGAATATTTTCTAGTAGATATTGTGTGTATTATCAATTTCATCAACCTGAAGTACAATTTATTTCCATATTTTGATGCAAATTCTTTGAGAATTGCTTTTTAAAAATGTCATTCGAGTCTTGGCAATCAGGATTCGTCGTAATAAATCTTGTGTTGTAGTCTACCACACTGCATATATTATTGAATTGAACGAACTTCACATCTGGCCTAGATTAAATACAGTGTAGAATGGGCTGTATTGAAGTTATGAGGTAAATAAATCATGTTGTTTAATTTCTTTTATTAAATTGTGTATAATTGTTGAATAATGATAATGAGGAGGAATTGTAGGGCGCTCGAGAATACTTGTCCGTGTACACCCTGGCAGAAATCAAAAAGTTGGCCTAACTTATAGATTCTTAGCAAAGTCAGGAATAACCGAACAGACTGAGCAAGTTTCAAAAATCTATTTCTAATTGCAATTCAGTCCTAAAATTCTCCAATCAGATTCAAATTGTGATGAGAAAAATCACATCAAAGAAAAACTGCAACAGTCTTGATCATAACTGCAAAAAGTATGAAAAGATCACTAAATTTAGTTTTACCACAGTGGCGAATCCCGGCAGGGGTGCAAGGACTTTGAAAGTGAACATGTAGCACCGATTTTTTTTTTTTTTTAAGTACAGTCCCACATATGGATTTTTGGGTTAGGTATTGTAGGCCTACTATAACTGTAGTTTTTGCATAAGACATTTAGAGCCACAGAAGACCCAGAGACAAACTCAAAGCCAAAATGATCTTAAATTTTGGTGATTCTTGTTCCTAAATTTGACACCTTAAAGACTAGGTACAGTGAATTAAATTTGGGTGACGAAAGGTGGAGACAATGGAAGTAATGCTCAGTGATAGTGATGACCGGTAGAATCCATGTTTCAGTTTAATAGCAGTTTATCTTTGTTTCTTAAGAATTATTACTTTAGCTTCCATCTTTTTTTTTTTTCATTCAGGAAATGAAATCCATGAAGAAAGCATCAAGCAATCGGAAGAGGAAGAGGAGTTGCGGGTTTAGATGCCTTGCCTATGGATGTGGCAATACACACAAGAAAGGCTTTATCATCCATGGCATGCCAGGAAACATGCCCAAGGAGACAGAGAGATTTACTTCTGTGCAGCAGAAGTGGATAGACTTTATTCTTAAGAAAAGGAAAGATGTGGAGGTCGGAGATCTCAAGAAGTACAAGCGAATAACTCTATGCAGTGGACACTTCTTGGAAGAAGACTATATCAGCACAGATGTTCAACAGTATAAGAGAGGATTTAGGACAAAAAATGGTCCATCTCTGAAACCAGATGCTCGACCAACACAGGACCGAGCAATCGATCCCTTTCCACCATCGTGGTTCATCCCAGCAACATTGGCATCACCCCTTGTGACAGAAGATCCAGAACCAGCGCACCATGCTGAAGCAATTACACAGGAAGCCAGAAGGGAGACATCCTCCAGTGTGGAGACAGTTAGTGTGGAAGACAATGATACTGAGCCTAAGGTGAAACGAAGAAGGGAGTCGACTTACGTGAGAAGAAAGGTATGATGTCTCTTTCAATTTTTCTTGCTAGTTACCAACCACAAGATATCCCAGAATGATAAATTATGGAGTTTGGTGGTGTCAAACATCATTACCACGGCATCTGTAAAAAATAAAATATGTACAATAGAAGCACCAACGTATAGGCTTACATTATGGAAATGCGTAAGTTGTGACTTGTGAGTAAAAGATCAACAAAAGAATCAACCTCTGATTTTTCTTGGGGGTGTGGAAAATGTATGTGTTTGGGAATTATGTTTTAAGGGTACAGTAGATATTTGATAGAATCTTATCTCTTTCACAGGAGGCCGCTATAATCTTGTCGAATTATGAGAGGAAGATGGAGGAAGAACTTGCCAAAGAAAGAGAAAAGGAAATCAATGACAGATCAAAGGGAGAGCAGTATTCCATTCAGGTAGGAACATAACAAGAGACAGTTATTTTGCAGCAAACTTTTTTTTTTTTTTAATCCCATTATGGGTCTTGTGCCATAGTCATCGTAATGTAGTTTGTCGTCCAAAATTCATCAACAGATCTTCAGAATGCTACTCCTTTGTCATTCCTGGGCCCCGTTTTGTAAAACCTGTAATCAGTGACATCTGCCACATTTCTATGACAAATTTGCTCTCAGCCAATTAGATGTTAGGGTTTCAGTAGCTTATATTAAACATCTATTACCACTTGTCACTGATAACAAGTTTTAGGAAACAGGATCCAGGTCTTTTTAATTCTGTTTATTTTATGATAGAACTCATAGGATCAATACAGTAAAGTGCACTCCTGTTACAGTTGAACCTCTCGTATCCGGACAAGTCGGGACCGGGGCTCATCCGGATAAGGGATTTGGTCGGATACGGGAGACTCAATGCTTTATACATGTACATACATACACATGTACTGATGTAGCCCATTGTAGTACCACATGTAGTAATGTGTATACTGCCAACCTTTTCATTGTTACATTTGGGGATGTTTGGGGATGTTAAAATTTCTGAAGGTAAGCAATTTGGAAGGAAATTTGATGTAATGTATGTTAATCATGTTGGAAGTAATATGTAATTCATGTCTGTTTGTATAGGAGTTCTCATGGAGTTGGGAATCCCCCTTTCCTCTCGTAATTATTAAAAAAAAAAAAAAAATCACGGCGAGATTGCGTCCGTATAATAGAGAGATCCGGATAAAGGGAGGCCGGATAAGAGAGGTTCAACTGTATAATGAAATTTCGTTCTAACCAAACAAATGCAATATGTATAACGAAAACAAGGAAACCATGCATGTATCATATTCTGTTTGTTGAATACTCATCGTACACTGGAAAGCTATGTGAAATGGGATGTAATGGTACCTTTTTGATTTCGTTTGAACATTACATTTAAAAGAGAGCATTAAGTTGTTTGTAATTGTATTGTCACACAATAAGTCGTATAGAAAATGACGGTTTAGGATTCGGTTACAGTTCGTTATTCCAAAGATTCGTTTCTTACTTAAGTTCGTCACTCCGAATGCTCCTTATTTCGAAGTTTTACCATTCCCGGGATTCCGAATGTTTGTTCATTTGAAGCTTCGTTCTTCCGAAGAGTCGCTATTCCAAAAGTGCATAATTTACAACTTGTAGATATAAATATATTGTTTGTTTTCCAAAGGTTTGTTGATCGGAAAATTAAATGAGCTCCGAAGGTTTGTAAATGAAAAAAATGAGAAAGGTTCACTGTTCCGAATGTTCGTTGTTCCGAAGGTTTTTTAATCCAAAAATGAAATAAGGTTTGTTATTCCGTTCGAAGAAGGTTTGCAAATCATCGTTTAGAATTCCGTTGTAAACCATTGTAATAAGAACCATATTTCATTGCAGATTAATGAACCTTATTAACAACGAACCTTTGGAATAATGCCAAAATGTACTAATAACAAACTCTTCAGTTCCAAACTAACGGACGTTAAGGTGTATCAGAATCCTTGTGTTTTGTAATAAAGAATCTTCAGAACAATAAAACAAACCTTGTTTAATTTCAGATCATTGTGTTACAATAACGCAAGTTCCCCTTGGAAACTGTGCATGACATGTGCGTGACACACAAAGCGAGCACACAGTGATGTGAGGCGTTTACCCATGCAGAGATGCTATAAATGCTTGTTCCGCTATGTATTTTCGGAAGCGATTCGCATTTCGTTATAACGGAGCACATTTCTTTTGTTTTTCTTTGTCAGTGGCGCTCGGAAAAGACTTTGTTATAGAATGAAAATGTCGTTATAAACCTGTTCGTTATAAGTGAATTTTGTACCATAGACTTTAATGGCAATAATTTTGGGACCGGAAGATTTACTTCGTTATAATGAAATTTCATTATAACCGTGTACGTTGTAACGGGAGTGCACTGTATACATCCATTATAATTTTAGATATTTTAGCTATTAATTTGCCACCTAATTGTTCAGAATGCTTTTCGACTGCTGATCAGATTTAAATTAAGTTTGTTTTATATAAGGATTACTTTACATTTATTCCCAATAAGATTTTTTAGCTTTAAATTTGCTTCTTTCATTACATTATTATTTTGTTTTCATTTTTTTTTTTATTTTTGAGGGCAATACGTCATGAATGATGAGAAATTCTACAAGATACAAGTAAATTTTATAAAGATGCATTTTTTTTTCTTCCCGTTTAGATGAAAAGCCGCAAGGTGCAATGTCAGCTGCGTGCAACAAAGACGCGCACTCGTGGGAACCAAGTCAGGCCACCAAGAAAATTAACCGCGACCAAAGGTATACTGTAGAACAATTCATTTTGCATCCCATGATGTGGACATCAGGTATGGATAACAAAGTAGCCTGACATTCGCACACACACACACACACACAAGACTTGGATATTAGTGTAGAAAGTCCAGACGGGGAAGGTAGGCTACATTGGCACCTCAACAACATGAAATTTAAAATGATATATGTATTATAAAAATGTTTTTAATCTGATTTTAAAGGAAATTGTCCATTATGTGTTAAAATTTTGAGAATTTTTAATGTGTTTCACTTTTTCAAAATTTTTAAGATTTATTTATCTATTATTTTTTTTTTCTTAATTGATTTAATTTTTTTTTTGGAGGGGTTTAGCAAATCATTGCAATTAATGGTTTTCAATATAGTATTGCCTTTTTGTGACCAATCTTTGTCTGCAGTTTATTATGAATATCTCCATTAGATTGCATAATTAGGAAAGATAGATTTTAGGTACTGTATAGTATCTCCTTGCTATCCAGATCTAATTATAAATAAGATGAGATTGAAATTAACAACTATAAAGTGTGAAATTACATTTTGACTTTTTTTTTTTGTATTTTCTTTTACAACTCTCTGCAGGAACACAAGTTGATATCACTGTGAAGCCCATTGGTGTTGATATTCCTGTCTTGTGCCATGATTTTTCCACCCAAACTGACCCTGTGGAAATATCAACAAAACCTTGCAATAGCGGTTCTTCCCCAGTAGATGAAGTTACCGAAGATGACTTTGAGGTAGACGTTGAGGGGGACGATGAGAGGAAAGACTCATCCTGCAAACCAACTGACGACCTGCCAGCGGATGAAGATGATGAACATGAAAAAGTGTATGTATCTTGACTCTTTTTTATGCTTGAATAGGCTCTATATGATAAACTAATGTCACAAGCAACTCGTTTTATATAAATATGATTTCAAAAATTATTATGTGAATTAGACATTCCAAATATTTTTTGAATGATAGAATTTACACAATTTGAAAAAAGTGTATGTACCTTCTTCCCTCCCCATTCTTGTATTGGTTTCATATGAAATTAGATGTAAGCACCACATTTTTATGTACGTTCAAGTCTGTCACGATGTCGAAAGGATGGTTTGCACCTTCCAGTGGAAACCAATTTAGCCCTATTCTAACTGGGGGGGGGGGGGGGGGTCAAATTGACCCCCCCTTGACATTTTGCGCCACGATTTCGCAACGCGCGAAGATTTTGCCGCGTCTTTTCACGACTTTTTTCATTGAAGTCTCCCGCATATTTTGAGACCAAATTTGCGATGTCCGGGTGCACCGTTTTGAAGTTACATAATGTTTTGCATATGCATGTCAACCAAAAAACAGCTCAAATTCATATCGTGTGCAAATCCAATGCAAATTGTGTTTTTTGGTTAAACTGATATAAATTAGATTATTTCAACTTTTAACCATTGAAATTAATCAATTCTAGTGTAGATAAGCCTGAAAAAGTGCCTGCAACAGCTTTTGGCAAAAAAACAATAGAAAACAAAAGGTCGAAAAAACAATAAAATACATAAGAAATTAACAAAACAATAAAAACAAAAAGAAATTGATTTCGATTGTGCTATTTTTCTACATGCAAATTGTTTGATGTGTCTTGAGGAATTCTGACACAAAAATTTAGCAATCCTCCAGTCTTTTTAATGGAGTTAAAGGTGAAAATATGATTTCAAGCACAAATTTGCATAATTAATTTATTAAAAATAGAAAGGCAATATTTTTCTATTGTATGACCATGTAATCTTGTAGTTGACATCCAGTTCTATCTTCAGGCAAAATTTTGCGGTGATCGCGCGATTGACGGCCGAGATCTGAAGGGGGGAGGTCAAGTTTTCAACTAGCAATAATCGCGCCTCGGATAAACCTCATTGTCTACCCCCCCCCCCCCCCCCCCCCCTCAGTAAAAATTTGGTCTCAAATAGCCCAGTTAGAATAGGGTTAAGCATGCTTTCACTAATACCATCTGATTGCATAATACCTCCATGTGTATTGTTCAATATTACACTTATTATGGACTGGCTTTAATTTGATTTAAAAAAAACACTCCTCCATTAGACATTACAAACTTTTATGAAGTATGAGATTAAAACAATTTCAGTTCAGTTAATGTATTTTCTATTTCAGTATGCTTTTATAGTGGGTCTTCTACTGTATACTAGTTGCTAAACTTGTTTTACTGTACTTGAAAAACTTTTGGAGTTTTCCCTGATTATTTTTAAATTGCATGTACTGTAGCTGTGTAAAAGATTAATTGGTTGGTCCCTTTAACCCGTTGAGGACGAGTCCCGAGTATACTCGGGCAGGCGTCTATGGGAAATTCGTGTTGTAGCAAAATCAAACTGTCCTCAACGGTTTAATACCACAAATTGTCGGTGGGCTGGTAAAACCTTGTATATCAAAAACATACATTGTTCAGGAGAGCATGGAAATGTTAACAGTGTGGTCTGCGGGAAAGGCGTTTCATTTTTGACATGCCCTGGGCTTATCTTTGGACTTTGGAGACTGAGAAATGAAATGTTAATAGTTTGCAGCTTATATTTTGTGTTTTCACAATACATTATAAACTCTTTCTGACAAAAAATGAGACTGAGATTGGGGAATGATGACACATTTTTGAGGGGCTGACATTTTTTGGGTCACATTTTCCTGACCAGGTGGGTACCTTTGATATATGATCCCCCGCCGTAAATTTGCAATCAAAATAATAGAAACAAGAAAGGAATTAAAAAAAAGGGGGGGGGGGAGCATTTGATCCCTGATTTCCGCCCATGTGTAAATGCCAGTAGGGCCCTTTAATGTAAACCTTAACATTCTCAATAAAAATGTCGTCATTTTGTTGCACTGACAGGAACAAAGGTGTTTGAAAAGCCAGGTGAGGAGCTCCAAAAACCAAGACTGGCGAAAGACATGAAAAAGATCACCACTCACACAAACCAGCAGTGTGGAGGCCTTCCATGGTATCATACTTCATTGATGTCCCAAGATGCTTGCTTATTCATATCTAGGCATGAAATGCAGGTAGATATTTCAGATACTTTGCTTGTTTATATCATCTTGTAGAATTGCCATTATAGGGCTTAGCATTGTAGTGGGAGGTGACTTTTTTTTTTTTCATCATCAAGGTACATAAAGATAGAATTAGTGTAATTTAAAGGAAAATGGACAAAACTGGGCAAAGTTATAGATTTGGGTGCAAATCTGCAAATATTTCATGTGCTTACCATGAATTCTCATGACTCTTCAATCAAGAGATACATGCTGAGATCGTGCTGGCTTAGGGTACCTTACTGATGAATTAGGAGCGGCTGTGATACTGCGTTTGTGTGTAATGTGAATGGGACCCTGTGAAAAGCATGCATTTTCACCTCCCAAACCATCAGTAAGGACACTTGCAGGACTTGCAGGATTGGCTCTAAAATGAAAACTACTTGACCAGAATTGATGCTCTTGGTGTCATAATCACAAAAGATCATTCTTCAAGATGTGCTATATGGTATTTTGCCATTCTTCTTTACAGGATGCTCATGTTTTGGGGGGCCACCCTGTATAGTAAACTTTGTTGATATTGGGTAATAAAAAACAATAAGATTTCATATTAAAGTAAATATTTTTTTTTTTTTTTTTCCATTTCCAGACTTCTTTTAGCTGCTCTTCATTGGAATTAAAATTCCGGAAGAAGCCAAGCCACCAAGAGTGATGGGTCACCTATTTTTAGAATCGCCTATTCCTTTACCTTGTCAAGAATAAGCTCAAACTCAGAGGGGAGATCCCAGCCCTAGCAGGGAAAAGCGCCTCTTCAAAATACCAGCATGTCGGCAAGAAGAGGCAATCAGACAGGCAGCTGCACATCGCCATTTTACCAAGTACAGTGCACTCCCGTTATAACGAAATGCCGAGCCTCGCACTGTAAACAGGGTCCAATGTAACTCCACCCTCTACTGCGTTAAGCCTATCTATCCCAACTATCTCCCCCTAAATAAATACCTACTCTTTCCTACCGACTCTCCCTTTCTAAATTAGCCATTCAACCCTGACTCCGCTGAGCCTCCCTCTTTCTTCCACACTGTCCTTTCTCCCTAACCACTTCTCTCCACCTGGCTTGATTCTGAATTTCTATGCTGTGTACGCCTGCTGTCCCCATTTCCCACCTGATGGCTTGCCTGAACAAAGGAATCTCACACATTCCACACTCGCACTCTCAGTCACATGGTGACAGTATGTAAACTCGTAACTCCATACAGCATTCAAATTATAGCTGCCATTTTTCTTGGGTAAGACTTTTTCAAAAAAAACAAACAAATAAACATCAAGTAAACCTTGTACCGAGAGCAAACATGTAACTCAAAGCCAATTCAGAGATGGTTACAGAAAGTAACATATATGTATTACATATATTATTGCCCATCTATATAATGTTTAGGATATTTTCATCTTTTTTCAATTTGAGATTTCCATTAATATTTTCTTTATTATAAGTCTACAATGAAATGTTATATAAATCATATTTAATTTCCTAACATTGTATGAAGAATAAAACGTCATTCTGCTCTCTTCAAGACTTCAAAGTAATCGAGAAACAAACGGAAAAAAAAATCTATATTCATATCTTCATGTTGTCTTGTTCTTGTTCTTTTTTCTATTTTTCACTCCTCGTATTCTAAAATTTTATCACAGTGCATATATCATGTATTATGTATGTCTGCAGTTCCAGTTAAAGTCCAGTGTAAATCAAATAAACCACAAGTGGACAGAACTACTGCTCTGCACCTCTTCAGCAGGTCTTTTA
This sequence comes from Diadema setosum, assembly GCA_033980235.1. Taxonomy (NCBI): domain Eukaryota; kingdom Metazoa; phylum Echinodermata; class Echinoidea; order Diadematoida; family Diadematidae; genus Diadema; species Diadema setosum. Next base: position 3,492,065 of record CM067063.1, on the reverse strand, counting down.
AGGACATATTTATGGGGCAATTGCCTGCTTTTTCTTATGTATTTCCACGGCATTTTAGTATCTGAGATGTACATGTACATCTAAGCGTGTGATTTTTCTATTATTATCTTTCATTCCTTGTTGACTTAAATATTTTACAAAAAAAAAAAAATACAGTAGTTCACATTGGGGTAAAATGAGCCAGGCATTGGGTTAAGCTGAGCCATGGCTCAACATGCCCCAATCAAAAGGCACATCTTACCCCATGCACGCAATTTGGAAAACTTCACACAGAATTGTATTTTACTGTTCAATGCGCCTCAAAGGTCTTTACACAAAAATCCACAATAATCTATCACATCAATTCAAATAAGCAATTTTAATAGATTCAAGATGGGAAAGTATAATCACTCTATATCTACGAAAACAAAAACAGCAAAAAACTGTGAAAACTATTAAAGAATATAACGATAAATTTCCTGCTCTTCTCCCCCCATGTGACAAAAGCAGTTCCAGCGATGAAGAGTGAATAGCTTTCACTTGTTGTGGTTTCCTAGCAATGAGGGGTAGCTCAACTTATCCACAGGCTCATCTTACCCGACTTTCCCCTAAAGATAAGGCAGCCGATAAATAATACCCAAACAAGGTGATCGCGCTGTCAGCAGTGACAAGTAACTTTCTTTTAAACTCCATTGTTTTACTGCCTACCAGAGAGATGAGTCACCTCCCTGCTGAGATTGCTGAATATTGTAAAAGAGTGACTTGCTCAACGATTCGTCCACGCGATACCTCTTCAAATAAAATCTCCGAATATTCCATGTATGACCTGTTTGCCCGATGTCTCATTTTTCTTTATACGACTGCGATTAGTGAGAAGGTGTTTTAGTTTTACTGTTAACGAATCCTTAGCTAGCTCATTCTTCAATCACTAAACTTTCTTCAGAACACTTAATGAGCCATTAAAAGGTCCCGACTTTGTGCGTAACAATCAATATAGGAACCAAAGAAATAGTCCACATTCACTTAGATTGCCTTTGATAAGACAGGGTCAAAGGTCAAATCAAAGGCAGACTGGCTGAAGTTCCATTCAATTCCTTTGACGAAACTCTATTCAAATTTCACCCTTTGTCAATGTCCACTTCAAAAATATAGGAATAAAATGAAATCAGACACGGTAGAAGGTTCATTAAAAATTGGATGTAAAATAGTTACGAGACGCTAAATTGAACACTGATAGAAACACAATGTTTTAATGGAACACTTTTTAGAAACACTTTATTATTTTGCAATTTGTAAGAGGTGATCTAATGTCACTGCTTCACAACGAAGTTTCCTAGTTTCAACGATGAAACAAAGACAAATTTGTACCCTACAAATCAATGTACATGTAATGTTCTGCAATGAAAAGGTTGCAATGATCTGTCTTGACAGAATTGCAGTTGCTACACACACACACACACATTATCTATTAATTTATTCATTTACATAAACATAAAGAGAGGGAAAGAGAAAAACAAGACTTGGCCATAGAGGGCAGCAAATAAACATCCTTTATGACACACAACTCCACAATCCTCTACACCCTGCAAAATATATTACGATGTAACACATTTTCTACCAGATATCTTATATACTTTCGTGACCTCGGGAAACCTCAAAACCATAGATTACAATTCTCAAAGTAGGAAAATCCTGAATGGCAATCACAACAAAACCAACGTAAACCATGAAGCTTTTTCTTCTTCCACAATATTCCCTGAAGATGGGTATCTAAATGACAAGTCCACTTTCATATTTACAAGGACTGAGAGAATGCAGCAATATCAGTAGAACATATCAGTGAAACTTTGAGGAAATTTGGAAAATCCTTTCAAGAGTTATGAATTTTTGAAGTTTCAGTGACACCATCACTGGATGAGAAGTCTGCTACAGCTTGTGATGTCACATGCGTGCAATGATATAAGGAAAGTATAAGGAAAATTCAACATATATTTCACTTTTCTCGCATAATAATAGACCACTTGACTTGCCTCTTCAGAAGGCAGGGGAATGATAGCACCCTTAACATGTGGCAGTAACAAGTCAAGGGAATGTGCACTTTTTTTTTTCAAAAAAAAAATGAAATTTTGTAGAATTTTCTTGTATATTTTCCTTTTATCGTTCTACGCATGTGACACCATACACTGTAGTAGTCTTCACATGCAGCATTGATTTCACACACACCAAAAAAAAAAAAAAAAATCATCACTTTTGAAAGGTTTGCTGATTTTCTTCAAACTTTCAATTATGTGTTCTACACTACTAACAGTGCTGCATTCTCTCAAGCCACATGTATAAGAAGGTCGACTTGTCCTTTAAATATTATGCATGCATTTTGCTTTGAAATAGTGGGATGGACAAAAGCCCAGGGACAAAACGTCACTTTTGCTATCAACCCTTTCCATTTTTTGTCCCCGCCGAACGAGTTCGAGCAGGGGACTATGAAACGGGCTCCGTACGTGTGTGTGTCCGTGTGTCCGTCCGTCTGTCCGTCCGTGTGTCCGTCCGTGTGTGATCAAAATGTTCAAAATGCTACTCCTTCGCCATTTCTAACCCGATTTTGATTCTGTTTGCTTTATATGATAGCACTACATGGGAGCTTTGAAACTTCTATACAGAATTTCAGTTGTGACCTTTGACCTTGACCTTTGACCTATATTGTACATTTTGCTTCAAAATGCTACTCCTTCGCCATTTCTAACCCGATTTTGATTCCGTTTGCTTTATATGATGGCACTAGGTGAGGGCTTCAAAACTTCTACACAGAATTTTGACCTTTGACTTCTTTGACCTTTGACCTTGATTTTTGACCTATATTGTACATTGCCTACAAAATGCTACTCCTTCGCCATTTGTAACCCGATTTTGATTCCGTTTGCTTTATGTGATGGCACTAGGTGAGGGCTTCAAAACTTCTACACAGAATTTTGACCTTTGACTTCTTTGACCTTTGACCTTGATTTTTGACCTATATTGTACATTTTGCTACAAAATGCTACTCGATCCTTCGCCATTTGTAACCCGATTTCAATTCCGTTTGCTTTAAGTGATGGCACTAGGTGAGGGCTTCAAAACTTCTACACAGAATTTTGACCTTTGACTTCTTTGACCTTTGACCTTGATTTTTGACCTGTATTGTACATTTTGCTACCAAATGCTACTCCTTCGCCATTTCTAACCCGATTTCGATTCCGTTTGCTTTATGTGATGGCACTAGGTGAGGGCTTCAAAACTTCTACACAGAATTTTGACCTTTGACTTCTTTGACCTTTGACCTTGATTTTTTTACCTATATTGTACATTGGCTACAAAATGCTACTCCTTCGCCATTTCTAATCCGATTTTGATTCCGTTTGCTTTATGTGACGGCACTAGGTGAGGGCTTCAAAACTTCTACATAGAATTTTGACCTTTGACTTCTTTGACCTTTGACCTTCATCTTTTTACCTATATTGTACATTTTGCTACTAAATGCTACTTCCGGCGGGGACATATATTACGCACCGCGTAATTTCTACTTTTCCTTGTTTCTCTCTCTCACTATATTTTTTGATATCATAGGAATGTATACACACACACACACACACACACACACACATAATTATGTAGTAGAAGGAATTTCGTGAAAGAGAAATGCATTAATTGCCAATTGGTATTTACATTGTATTCAAATTTTCTGGGGCCTCCCCCTTCCTCAGGGATGGAAATAACAAGTTATCTTTGTCAAGATTTTGGAATTTCAATAAATACCAATTGGCAATTAACGCATTTCTCTATTGTGTCATTCCTTCTACTACTATTACTACCAATATGCGGATCAAAAACTAAAACAAAAAAAAAACAACCGCTCTGCCCTACTTTGGCAAAGGGAAGCAAGTGACATACCATCCAAATTTGAGTTATTGATGTTTTCATAATTCACATAATGAACTCTTCTTCCAGGCCAAATTTCATGCAGAGACACTCATCCTACTAAGAGATATGTTGGATAAGACATCATGATAATCCATTGACGTCAGTGTAAATGACAGACATATTTTGCTCTTTTACGAGCAATGTCACTTTTGTCACTTGCTTCCTTTTGCCAAAGTAGGGCAGCACTGTGAACAAGAAAAACATGATTATAAAAACTTCAGGCTCGCCCAAGGATGAAACTTTTTCATGTTAGCAAGAAAAACTGAGCATCATCTTTATTTACATGTACTCTATCAGGATATGATGGCAAAGGTTTATGACAAAATCGACTGTCTTGCACAACGAACATGAAGTAAAAGCATCAGTAAATACAGCAAGTGTCAATAAAAGTTCTGACTGCATATATTTCTGTGAAGAGCTTTGGAATAGGCTGTTTAGCTATTAAAGAAAAATAAGATAGACTTGAAGAAAAAAGTATTCTTACCATAAGATTAGAAAAAGAGGGAAAAAATGTATATGTACACTGTAGTAATTCATACCACTGGTCTATGCAGTAAAGAATATCTAACATCAAGACTACTCTGTTACATGTCCCACTACACACAATTTTGGGTTAAAACCGTGTGGCATGATGTTAACCCAATAGTTTGTAGGAACTGATAACAATTCCCACCTGCAAGTTAAATTGTTCCTTTCCAAACTGTCTCTTTCACTCTGGTTTCTTGCCTTTTAATTATCTCTCCATAAGACTTGCAATCTGCTCAAATGCATATCCACCACATTGCAGCATAGTCAAATACAGTTTTAACTACAAAAGTGGAGTTGCAGTAATGTAGGCACAATCTATACAAAACTAAAATACCATTAGATACAAAAGTACACAGATTTTATCCCTTGATGCCCTATTTTCTGAGGAATGTGTACAATAAGATACAATATAGTTTTATACTGCATAGTATGTCTTCTTGAGTAGGGCATAAGTTACATGTATACGCATGCACAAGAGAAAAAATGTAAGCCACCACATCAAAAGAAAAATGGACAACAGCGTATCTGACAGTTTATACCAGACCATTGTTTGGCTACGCAATATGCTATGAAAGGTACAACAGGAATAACAATCTATATTTTTCCTTAAAGAACATTACCCCCTAAATAAATAAATAGATAAACAAAAATAGATGATCGAATAAATGAATAAATAAAGATAAATAAATACATACATAACAAATATAAAATTCAGCTGCTTACTTGAGGCAGAGGGAATGCATGTAAACAGAATGGAGACCAAAGAGTGACACAGTCAATCAAACAAAATCCAAGGCATTTTGAGAATCACAACTATTTCAGCTGATAGCTAGTGAACTCTCATCAATGACGATACAATTTCTCTTCAGTGACATCACAGTTTAAAGGGATGCTATGGTTTTGGTTGAGATAGGGCTTCAGGTTTCCAATGTTTTTTGACAATGACTTTTTGAGATAATGAGAAACCTCTTGAAAGAGCATGTAATTCTACAAGGAATCCAAAGTTTATTTGATGAAAATTGGTTTTGAAATGGCTAAAATATCCAAAACAAAGCGATCCTAACAAGAAGGTAGGGCCCACCTTTTATTACTATCGCTTTGTTTTACTTTGTTTATGGATGTCTCAGCCATTCCCAAACCGCTTATCATCATATAAACTTTGAATTCCTCTTTAGAATGGTATGTTCTTTAACATTTCATAGAGTTGTTTCTAAGTATCTCGCTAAAAGATACATGGCTGAATCCTCACCTCATCAAAACTATACCAAGTTTCTTTTTCTTTTCTTTGTTCCAGAGCCTGTCCACGCAATGGATCAAAACCTACTAAGCACAGATGCTCACACTGTTTTGTTTGGAAATGAAATTCCTGCCGATTCCTTTCCCATAATTCTTTAGGAAAAAAAAAAATATTTTGCTCCCTTTTAACAGCAAAGGAAATGGTTTTCATACAGAATGACAAACTAACAAGTCAAATACAGCAACTAGTACTTCAAGTCCTTAAACAAGTCCATGTTAATTGACTTACTACAGATACATCCACACTGTCAACAACTTTTGTGAAACTTTTGCATAATCGGCCAGGCAATTTTTCATGGTTTTTCCATGCTGAGCTGGCAAACATTAAGGTGTCCTTTTTGCATACATATGTAAGGGGGGTGTTAGTGTATGTAGAATAAAGTCACTTGTCAGGATGGCTTATTCTCACCCCGAATACATAATTTCATCCAAATGGATATATCACACAGAAATATTAAGCAAACTATACTGTATGTGGGCGTCAAAGCAGTGACAAAGACAATGTAGTACACATTGGATTACATTAATCACCTTGTTGGTGTTGAGATTTATTCAAAGTCACGCATCACAGCAACCAGTTTGGTCTCTTTTAACCATGAAAAAAAAATAAAAAGAGTTATTATACATATAATACGAATGACGGAGATAAGAATGTACTCGCATATAAGTCCATTCTGATATTCAGTGAAGGGGATTGGGTCATGCACTACCATTCAATTTTCGCGCAAAATGCTCACAAATACAGTCCTCGCGGTCGAATCAACATGCTAACTGATGGCGAATCTCGTTGGAGCGCTCAGTTCATGAAGTGAAGAGGGGCCGCGAATGATGACTTGAAGACATCTCTGCGTTGAGTTGACTCACACATACAGTTGGGGGGGGGGGGGGGGTCCTTGTCCAAATGAAAGTTACTTCGGGATTGCTGCACATTCTAAAAGCTGCATGTCTGGTCCTCAAAACACTAAGTAGTCATTTGACTTTTCCTTAGATCGTCCAACATAATTATTACAGACCATTTTGAATGTACAGCAAAGCGTCCATAAAATATCATTGAAACATCTATACATTCGAAACATCTATAGAGTTGGGGGGGGGGGTGGTCCTTGTCCAAGTGAAAGTTACTTCGGGATTGCTGCACATTCCGAGAGCTGCATGTCTGGTCCTCAAAACACTAAGTAGTCATTTGACGACTACTGTGAGATTGACCAACATAATTATTACAGACCGTTTCGAATGTACAGCAAAGCGTCCATAAAATATCATTCGAAACATCTATACAGTTGGGGGGGGGGGGGTGGTCCTTGTCCAAGTGAAAGTTACTTCGGGATTGCTGCACATTCTGAAAGCTGCATGTCTGGTCCTCAAAACACTTAGTCATTTGACGACTCCTTAGAGCGACCAACATACTTATGACAGACCGTTTTTCGAATGTACAGCAAAGCGTCCATAAAATATCATCTGAATATCAACTTTGAACTGATGTACAGTAGACATGACGTAGTTATGTCGGGACAAAATTGGGTGCATAGATGCAAAAGGTTGAGTTTCTCCACTAAAACATTTAAGTATAACAGCTTGGTCTCGGAGAAACTGGAACACGTCCTTCCACTTCACAGGGCTTGGGGAGGAGAGCAGGGAGGTGGGAATCCACCTCCCTGGGAAGAGAGACTGGCCCAGTATCAACTCCAATATATACCATATATACTTTCCTGCTCCTACTATCCCATAATACTTATCTCTGGTATGGTACCCAAGCTTTCCTGACTAACCCTTCTCAAAGAAACTTTATACAAAAACTTTATACAAAAACTGACCATGAATGGTAAGGGAGAGAGAGAGAGAGACAAGGAGGCAGAGAGAGAGATGGGGGAGAGAGGGGGAGATTGAGAAAGAGACTTGATACAAAGCATTTTACATGTATGCTGTACTCTGGTTCTTTGTACAGCATCACAAGGTGGCAAACTTCAAAGTAACATAGAACTGTAGCAGCGCTGTACTGCGTTACCATAGTGACATTTTGCAGTGCCCACTTCTACTGCCAATATCATAATAAAAAACTGTACAGAGGGGGGGTCAAAATAGCTTGGGCTTTATAGGGTTAACCTACATTTCTGTACTTGCATTGTTTGCTAGAGATCTGTACATAGTATACGGTGCGTTTCTTGTTTGTCGTAAGCAAGTGCTTTGGCAAGGACTTCCTTACTAGGGGGGGATTGAATGTAGCAGCGCTGTACTGCGTTACCATGGTGACCACAGTGCACTGCTCTGTCCTGAAAGTGAAAAATGTGCAAAAACCCTCTTGCATCTTGTATTTACATTGATTTAGGGAAAGAGAAGGAAAGGCTGTTTAAAACTAGGACGGGTGCCTGATATTGTATTTGTACAGTTTTTTATTATGATATTGGCAGTAGAAGTGGGCACTGCAAAATGTCACTCTGCAGCACAGCACCACAGCTGACAGTTGACCGCTCTGCCTGACATTTTGATAAAGTACCCCTTGGCCCAAAGCCTCATTATCACTGACCATAACAAATCACCACCTCTTAGGGAAGAACACCGCCACTGACCCCTCACTCTTTAGTGTTTCCGGGGTCGTTTTTCTTCCAAGTTCAGGGCAAATAGATCTCATTGTGTGCATAAAGATGACAGGGAAATATACCAGTTGCTGTCTGATTGACGCGTCCTAATGCCAGGCAGCTAAAAACAAAATTTGACCTCAGACTGGACGGAGACTTCGTGTGCATCTTTGACCCCTGAAGAGGAAGTGAGTTTGACCACGACCTCCACTTCGCTGTCATGATCGAGCCATATAAAAACCATGAAAACTCGGAATTAGTAGGGGACTTTGAAATTGCCATTGACTGCTGATTACGCTGCCCGAGATCAGCTCGTCTAGCTGATTTTTCTCCTCAACTTCATGACTTTTGGCTGAAAACTGTGAGAGGACTTTGTTTCGTCAGGCAGTCCTTGTTTCTCCACAATATTTGGCTGAAAATTTTGAGAGGACTTTGCTTCGCGTGGCAGCCCTTGCTTTTCAGCCTATGCCTCGACAGCCTGGAAATAAGCATCTTTCCCCGGGAGGAGAACAGCATCGCAGCCCACAATCAGTCTATTGCAACAGGCAATTAGAAACTGTTGACTCTGTATACACGTGTATAAGAGGATAATGTCCGCTCAATCTCTGCCGATGACTGTCACAATGCGGCATCTACATCATTTCAGGCAAATCTGACTCTTTGCTCCTTGCCACATTCATGCCGAGCATCCAGTCGACCGTCATCCCGTTCCCGTTTCATCTCGTTTTGGACCCGTCGTGTTCGAGCTTTTCGCCCCGATCTCGTCCGTCGCGCTCATCTTCGACGACGCCGTCCTCGCGAAGTGACGCACGCCATTCAAGGGATTTTCGCGGAACATTCCTGGACTTAACATAAACTGGAGATTTCGCGCCCTGATACACCGTGTTAGATTATTGGTGGTGAATGTTTATATCAATATTTGGAATTTCCTAATTCGGATAATATCTGTGGATCCACATTATTGAGCTTGATGTTGAACAAGTCAAGAGGGGTAATGTACGTTTGTTCAATTTATAGCGTTGTAGTGACAGACAAAATCTTATATTATTCTAGCGTTCAAAATAATGCTTACAACTAAGTATAAATTGAACAAACGTACATTACCCCTCTTGACTTGTTCAACATCAAGCTCAATAATGTGGATCCACAGATATTATCCGAATTAGGAAATTCCAAATATTGATATAAACATTCACCACCAATAATCTAACACGGTGTATCAGGGCGCGAAATCTCCAGTTTATGTTAAGTCCAGGAATGTTCCGCGAAAATCCCTTGACTGGCGTGCGTCACTTCGCGAGGACGGCGTCGTCGAAGATGAGCGCGACGGACGAGATCGGGGCGAAAAGCTCGAACACGACGGGTCCAAAACGAGATGAAACGGGAACGGGATGACGGTCGACTGGATGCTCGGCATGAATGTGGCAAGGAGCAAAGAGTCAGATTTGCCTGAAATGATGTAGATGCCGCATTGTGACAGTCATCGGCAGAGATTGAGCGGACATTATCCTCTTATACACGTGTATACAGAGTCAACAGTTTCTAATTGCCTGTTGCAATAGACTGATTGTGGGCTGCGATGCTGTTCTCCTCCCGGGGAAAGATGCTTATTTCCAGGCTGTCGAGGCATAGGCTGAAAAGCAAGGGCTGCCACGCGAAGCAAAGTCCTCTCAAAATTTTCAGCCAAATATTGTGGAGAAACAAGGACTGCCTGACGAAACAAAGTCCTCTCACAGTTTTCAGCCAAAAGTCATGAAGTTGAGGAGAAAAATCAGCTAGACGAGCTGATCTCGGGCAGCGTAATCAGCAGTCAATGGCAATTTCAAAGTCCCCTACTAATTCCGAGTTTTCATGGTTTTTATATGGCTCGATCATGACAGCGAAGTGGAGGTCGTGGTCAAACTCACTTCCTCTTCAGGGGTCAAAGATGCACACGAAGTCTCCGTCCAGTCTGAGGTCAAATTTTGTTTTTAGCTGCCTGGCATTAGGACGCGTCAATCAGACAGCAACTGGTATATTTCCCTGTCATCTTTATGCACACAATGAGATCTATTTGCCCTGAACTTGGAAGAAAAACGACCCCGGAAACACTAAAGAGTGAGGGGTCAGTGGCGGTGTTCTTCCCTAAGAGGTGGTGATTTGTTATGGTCAGTGATAATGAGGCTTTGGGCCAAGGGGTACTTTATCAAAATGTCAGGCAGAGCGGTCAACTGTCAGCTGTGGTGCTGTGCTGCAGAGTGACATTTTGCAGTGCCCACTTCTACTGCCAATATCATAATAAAAAACTGTACAAATACAATATCAGGCACCCGTCCTAGTTTTAAACAGCCTTTCCTTCTCTTTCCCTAAATCAATGTAAATACAAGATGCAAGAGGGTTTTGCACATTTTTCACTTTCAGGACAGAGCAGTGCACTGTGGTCACCATGGTAACGCAGTACAGCGCTGCTACAGAACAATACCAGCCACTTTAATGTGGTTTTCCATCTCTAAGTCACAGTCCAGTCATTGCCACTGTCCAGTCATTGCCACTAAATCCACTATTCAAGTAGGGTGGCAGTACCTCTTTTGTTTCATAAACTCATTCACCCTCCAGGTAGCATATGGTGGCACTATGTAATACACTGCGTACCAAGCACCTATTGTATCTTGGTAATGAATAGATTTCAGCTTTCTGGTTCTACAAACACTATACATTTTATACAGTAAAACGGGCAAGTTGCTCCATCTCTTATATTACATGTCTTGGCATGAAAACTAATATATTCCAGCTTTCTGCCAGTACCTATTGTATCTTGGTAATGAATAGATTCTACAAACTCTATGTACGTACTAAAGTGGGCAAGTTGCTCCATAAACTTATGTTACATGTCTTGGCAGGAAAGCTATATTCCAGCTTCCTGCCTGTACTATCTCTCCAGTAAAGTGGGCATGTTACTCCACCACTTTACACATATATGCCAAATACCTGTTCAGAATGATTTTGTCTCTTATATCATAGGAGTTTAGACACATTCAGTGGCTATAATCCACAAATATATCATTGACATAATACAGTAGAGATGCGTTGAGGCAGACAATGACAAAAATTGTGATGATGACTACCAAGCAGTAAGCTAAGCATAAATCACCTTTGCATTTGCACATCACTAAACAGTCTTTAGTCAAGTACACTATGTGCAAGAAACAGTGTCAAAACTGAACAGTAAGCCCACCAACATACTTGTGACGTACAATCCTACATCTAAATGTAACTTAGTGTCTTTTGATTTGGTACACATTTAACCAAGGGGTTACGACGAAGATGACAGCAACTAATGTAACTCCAATAAATCAAAGCTAAACTCCTACACAACAGACATGAGTAATGATTTCTTTTCTAGCTCTTGGCTATAGATACATTAGCTCCTATGTTACATCTTGAACCAAGATATGATGTTAACCCTTATTAAGCTAGGTCCATATGATGGCTTATACATGGAGTGCCAAATAATGACATACTTGGAGTGGACCATAATGTATTTGCTTGCAACAGTTGCCAAGCTATTAGCTTTGGTCGCTTCTTTAAATGTATGACAAAGTCTTTTATAGACCACACATGCCTCCCTTTATATCAGCTGAAAGCTGAATTGGCGGATTGGGGGGGGGGGGGGGGGGTCATAAATTGCAGGTGTTCAAAAAGATAGGTTTTTTTTATTGTTTTTGTTTTTTGTCTACATATCAATCAATCCGGCATTCTGGAGGTATGCGTCTAGGCACGTACTATTCTGGCATCTCCCTCAGCACATGAGAATATTTTGGAAGTATTCTCAAGTACACCTTTGTGGCAAAAACACATTCCTTGTACATATTTGAGCACATACCCCTCAACTTACTGAGCTGCTATGCTGGATTGGCATTACTTTAGCCATACTTTTCAAAATACTTGGCAAGACTGTACATCAGATAACATCAGCCAAATGATGCAAACAAGGGTTTTCACAAGATTGCAACACCTGGAACGCAAAACACAAAATGGGAGACTTTCTGCGGTTGTGAAAAATGTGTGATCCTGTGTTTGTTAATGCAGAGCCCCCACCCCTTGATTTTCCGCTCCATATCTCAAGGCTGACAAATCTGGTCATGAGTCCAGGGCCCTGTTTTATGAAGGGTTAAAATTGATTATAAAGTTGATTTTTCTTTGTTCATTTTCCATCTGTGAAGATGGCTGGATTGCCCATATTCAGCTATGTTAACCTGCGTGTTAAAGAAATTTAAAATCGATTTTATCTTTTGATAAAACAGAGCCCAGCTAGATCCCCTTAATCCCCACCATGCTCTAGGGAAAACTCTCACAGACGGAGACCGTTGCTGACATCCAGTGGATTCACTCGTCTTGCTCCAACTCCTGCTCGGTGTGAACCTCGCTGTCAGCAGTCAGATAAGCTTGGTTACGCTCTGGGTCGTGCAGCTGGTGGATGCGGATGAACCTGCCTGCAGAGATCCTATGTAGTGGGCAAATCATTATGAAATTTAACAGAAGTCAAAGCAACACCCTTCTAGGCTTTAAAAATCAACCAAACACTGCAAGTTTTAGAACATTTATCTATTTAAAAAAAAAAGAAAGAATATGAGGGGATGTGTATTTGAAAGCAGTGCACAATGCAACTTTTATTTCCTCAATTGCCAGAACTGCCATAATTTAACGTACAGCATGTTGGATTGCTTAGTTCTGAGAAAAATAAAGTAAAAAACCTTGAAAAATGTTATTCCACAGTTCAGTGAAACTAATATTGTTTTACAAAACACATACAAACACACACAGATATTTTGTAATATTGCTTCCATACCGCTAAGCAATTATTCTAACATGATTTGTAGTTGCATGTACTTATGGTCAGACTTTTATATCCGTTATGCTAGAAGGATTTATATTAACATGCTTAATCACTCCATGCCAAAGCAATTAAAATATTTCTTTGAAGAATATGCTTTTGCTGGTAATTTTGTGCAAATGTAAGAAGCCTTCAATTTTCATGGGCTGATAGCCAGTTTGCATTCTGTACTTACTCATCAAACACAGATACAACTATGCTTGGCATAAAACATATCCCACAACACACACAAAAAGAAAACCACACAAGCATATCAAACACACATATTCTTACATCTGCCCCTTTCCCTGCTACAACTAAACAAGTACATGTAATGGGAGTCTGGTACCTATGTTAAAAGTGTGTGTAAACCTAATATACGTGTAATCACCTTATCAGCACACGCTCGAGTGCATACACAGCACATGTCACATACCCCTCTCTGTTTCTATTACTAGTAGTCTGTTTGTTGGTCTCTCCGTCTGTCTCTCTACAGGAGCTAAAGCACACACACACACACACACACAATCTCTCCCCCTCTCTTTTTAAAGGAACTGATGCGCGCGCACACGCACACAGCTAGTCACAAACACACGCAACAACTTCTTACTAATGCATGTACAACGTAATGGTGGAAAATCTACCAGAAATACATAGCCGGCCAGGACAAATAAGACGGTGACCGTTGCAACTTGTTAAATGCCGTGTCACATCTTTCCGGGCAAGCCTTGCGTGCGACTTGCGAAGAACAATTTTTACTACCCGGAGGTCCCCGTAGATGACTCGCACATGACAGTACCTAGCACGTATCTCACCCGTAGTCGCCCGGAGGTGCGCACGCAAATCTTTTTACCCGTAACCATGTTTAAAGGCCCTGTCACACCTTTCCGGGCAAGCTACGCGGGCTTGTTGCGTGTAGGGATTTTCCAGCATACCGGACAATTTCTGAGGGCGGACAAGGATTTGGGCGAGTCAGTACAAGTGTCTTACTTGCTGGACGCGTTCTACTTAAATTCTACTTGTGGTTATACTATGTGACCTGTGTACCAGTCGCGAGGGGGCTGACAACTCGGTGAAGGAATTCCTCTGAAGGAATGGTCACAGAAGTCCCACAGAATGTCATTATCTTGGCTGCATATGGGGACTGCGAAGTGCCTGCGTGGGAGTTGCCAGTTGCGTGCAAGGTACTGCCGCTAAGGGCCTCCTACTGGCGTTCTGCGTGGACCTCTCCGGGCATCCCCGCGACTCAACCGGGAAAAAAAAAATTGTTATGTTCAAAACTTGGCTGCGGTTAAATCGGACTTGCGTGCGCACCTCCGGGCAACTACAGGCGAGATACGCGCTAGGTACTGTCAGGTGTGGACCAACCAAGAGCTCCGGGTGGCAAATCAAGCCAAGCCGCGCAAGTCAAGCCGCGAAACTTCCCCAGATAAGGTATGACAAGGCCTTGAGCATGCTCAAAACTTGTTTCGAGTAAGTCGCGGGGGTTCGCTCGCAGAGGTACACGCAGAACACCAGTAGGAGACCCTTACCGGCAGCACCTCGCAGGCATGTACTCCAACGCATGCAGTGGCGTATCTAGGGAAAACGGCGCCCGGGGCAAGCACGAAAATTGCGCCCCTAATTTCTGAAAAAGTGTTCAACCCCAACCCCATCCCGGTAGGGACCTTAGACAAGGTCCACATGATGCTTTTTCAAGCACTTAAAAGGGATCTTTTGAGGGTGATTTAACTGTAATGAATTTTGATAGATTTTGGCGAGCGAGCGCAGCGAGCGAGCCGAAAATTTTTGTATTTCAGCTTACAAAACATGGAATTCTTGTCATTTTTCGCTTACCAAATCTTACAATTCTAAACAAGATATAGTGACGGCCTTATAGATAACGATTTATACCCAAAAAACTGAGGACTTTAAAAAATACTCTAAATTAGTACGCGCGAGTGAGCTGAAATTTGTATATGTCCTCGTCATCATCATGTATTGTTCTTATTTTTTTTTAATATAAATTTGGGCGAACGAGCGCAGCGAGCGAGCCGAAAATTTTTGTATTTCAGCTTACAAAACATGGAATTCTTGTCATTTTTTTTTTTTTTTTTGCTTATTAAATCTCACAATTATAGTGACGACCTTATAGATAACAATTTATACCAACAAAGTGAGGACTTGAAAAAATACTCTAAATTAGTACGAGCGAGTGAGCCGAAATTTGTATAAATTCTGCGTCATCATTACGGTTTTTTTTTTCTTATCTTTTTGGATTTTTTTTTTGCGCCCCCCTCCCCCGTATGTTCGAAACCGTTGGCGTCCTCTTTTGATAAAATCAGCGATCGCTTCAGAACGAATGAAATTGCAGACGCTGCTCTGTGTAACATTTTTCCTGCTAAATATAAAATGGCATGAGTGAACACAATAGACATTGTCATTTTGTCCGCGTCATCGTCACGTTTTGTTCTTATCTTCTTCTCTTTTATTATACAAATTTTGGCGAGCGAGCGCAGCGAGCGAGCCGAAATTTTTTGTATTTCAGCTCACAGAACATGGAATTTTTGTGTGAACACAATGAACATTGTCATTTTGTCCGCGTCATCATCATGTTTAGTTTTTATCTTGTTTGATTTGGTTTTCTGCCCCCCCCCCCCCCCCACCATTCTCCCACACCCTTCCGGGCGAGTTTTTTTTTTCTTCTTCTTCTTCTTCTTCTTCTTTTCTTTTTTTTTTTTTTCTTCTTCTTCTTCTTCTTCTTTTTTTTTTCTTTTTTTCTTCTTCTTCGTTTTTTTCCCGTTTTTTTTTGCGCCCCCAAGGAGTGGCGCCCGGGGCACGTGCCCCCCTTGCCCCCCCCCCCCCCCTAGATACGCCACTGAACGCATGAGGTACTTCTCAGTAACCGTAAGTCGCTAGTAACAGAAAACGGATCGGTTTCAAAGCTTTCACGCAGGTCACACTGAAGACACGCAAGTAAAAGGTAAGTAGCAAGCGTTTAGTAGGTAAGAAACGAGTGCGAAACTCGCCTTAACATTCTTGTCCGCCCGCGGAAAATTCTCCTGTGTGCTTAACCCTAACTAGGTCGATGTATCGCTATCGCGAAAAGCTATCGCCGCGACGTTTCGTGACTTTTTTCTTTCGAGTCTCTCGCATCTTTGACACCCAATTTGCGATGCCCGGGCTCGCGGTTCCGAAGTTGCACAGAAATAATTATGTACGTGCATGTCAGACCCAAAAATGCTCAAAAACGTGAATTCGTGTACAATTTCAATGCAAACTGTGTTTACAGGCAAATTTTATAAAAGCATGATTATTTTGGGGTTTTATTCATTGAAATCAATAACATATTTTCTTGTTCGGGACAATCTCGCGGACAAATTTCATCAAAAAAAAAAAAAACAATGAAAAACACAGTCAAAAAAAATAATAAATTCAAAAAACAATAAAATACTTTTTTTTTAAATACATTTTTTTTCTCTTACATTTGCTAAGGACACTAAAAAGAATATTTACACAAAAATGTGCCTGTTATGAGATTTATTTAGTGATTTAGACCAAATTGTCTTATTTTATGCATCATTATGCATAAATTAGCACAATTTAGCATAAATGATAATTTTTTTAAAAATTAACTTCATGGTACTTTAGATTACATCATAAGCAATGTGTGTGCCAATTTTCGTCGCGATCGCGCGGTCGACGGTCGAGATCTGGAGGGGGCCTGGGAGCCCCCCCCCCCCCCCCCCCCCCGGCTCTATCATCTACCTATTATAGCCCGGCCTAGTTTGGGTTCAGGCCCTGTCACACCTTTCCGGGTAAGCTACGCAGGCTTGTTGCGAGTAGGGATTTTCCTGCATGCAGGAGAATTTTCTGCGGTCGGACAAGGATGTTGGCGAGTTCCGTACTTGCGTCTTACTGCTAGACTCGTGGTGTCCTGCGTGTACCTCTGCGGGCAAACTCCCGCAACTCACCCGGAACGAGTTTTGAGGTCCACGCAGAAGTGGCAGAACGCCAGTACGAGGCCCTTAGAGGCAGCATCTCGTAGGTAACTCCCACGCAGGTAATTTGCAGCTGTAACGCAGGAATTTCGCAGTTCCCGTATGTGTCAAGATAACATTCTGTGGGATTTCTGCTTCTCCTTCAGAGGGATTCCTTCACCGAGTTCTCAGCCCTCACCACAACACGCCTGACATGCAGGTCACACGGAAGTAGAACGTAAGTAGCACGGGTCCAGCAGGTAAGACGCATGCGAAACTTGCCGAAATCCTTGTGTCCGCCTGCAAAAATTGTCCTGCGTGCTGGAAAATCCCCATAAGCGACAAGCCCGCCTAGCTTGGCCGGAAAGGTGTGACAGGACCTAAACTTGGCTAGCTGCGGGTGAATGGGACTTGCGTGAGCAACTCCGAGTAACTACGGGTGAGATACGTGCTATAGTAACTGTCATGTGCGGGTCATCTGCGGGGACCTCCGGATAGTAAAAATTGCCCAGAAAGGGATGGCACGGTCTTAACAGCTGCACTGATATTGCAATCACTAACGTTGGAGACATCACACACCCGGCGCACAAACACAACTTACCTCGTGTCATGCGGGGTGAGGAAAATGAACTGGCGATATGATTGATACTCGGCGAACTCCTGCATCATTTCCATACACTCTCTCCTAGTCACCATGTCCTACACAATCAGAAGATAATGAACAGACAGATATTATGGTTAAAGCACGTCTACAGAAAAATAGCGGCTGATTACTTTATTGGAAACAGTGACCCTTTGATTACAGGACAATATCATCAATTTAAATCATACCTTAACTCCCCCCCCCCCATTCCCTATTGTCCAACTACACTGTACATAGACCTTTCAAATAAATGTAGTGAGTCTTTTCAACCTACGAATTTTCAGAACTCTAGGAGAGCACTTGCTTTGACATAATTTATACATCGCATTGTCACGAAGAGATGAAATAAGGAAGTTAGCACTCCAGTAAACATACAATTACAGTGTACAACTTTTAGCAATGTAGTTCATGTCTAATGTCCTGTAATATGCAGAGCAAAACCCTCCCTGCACTGGTATGGCTGTACTGCCAGGGCCACCCACTGAGAGCTTAATGAGATGATAACTTCTACAAGTGAGTAACGACAGGGGTTACACGGTCTTTTGATGCCCGTATAAATAAGCAAATAATAATCGACTGTGAGGGCTACGATTACAACCTAACATTGCTGAGGTGATCCGCTAGGTGTCTATCAGACCAACCAAAGCGATGTTAGATTTTAGGCCTATCTATTGCCAGAGAAATAGGAGATGATTATTTGCTTTATATCCCACATCGATTAACAAACTTGAGATTTGATAAAAATGCATTCCATCAACCACACAGATTTTTATTCTATAATCGTGCTAAATGATACAACACAGGTAGGCCTAGTTGTACCGTAAAACCACGTTTGTGGCACGGCGGCAGTCGAATGAACTAGAGTAACGTTTATAGAGCAAAGACGGTGTCGATGTCATTTCTATTGTGCGATGTGCACAGATCGATGTATGCCGCTGGAACTTGCTAGCTGCCCGCGTGGCTAGTTCGGAGCCATACCTTTATCGATTCCATTAATCGTGATGGGTATGTAAAGAGTGCTAATGAAAAAGACTATCAAATAATAGTCCCATGGTATGAATGTTGGGAGAAAAACATCTCTCAATCACGTGTTCCAAATAAAGTAATCCCATTGGGATATAATTTTATATGATGCCTTCAAATGAATGAATGCTTCAATCATGTGATCTGAGTGTTTTTATTCTTCTAATTTCCTCACCCTGCTGTACAGCTTTAGTAGTCTACTTTGTATCTATTATAGTTTTTGCTACATACTGCCTGTACGTTAACGTCGCATGCACTTTTTGGTTAGCAAGTTAACAGGTTTGTACATAAGATTTGACCAGGACACAGGAGAGAAGCACAAAATCAGCTACTACAGTGGGCGACAGAAATATCATTACATATTGTTATATTTCCAAATATACTTATATTATTATACTGCCCCGTTTTTATTAGTTTAAAAGAAAGAACTTTACTATTTTCTCCTTCCTTCGTTTGCACCCTCTTCTATCCCGCTTGCTTTTTATCACAGAACTTGGGTTTTGAGATATTAGCAGCACCAGTGGAAATCCGAGGGTTGTTTTGTTGCTTCCTCTCCCAACTCACAAAGACACTTCTGGCACCAACATAATACCCGTGGTAATCCAAGGATTGTCTTCTTGCCGCCCCCCGCCAGACATACTTTTGGCTACAAAATAAACAACAATAATAAAATGAAAAAATCGGAAAAGATGGACAGTCCCCCAAAATGCTTAAAGGACAAGTTCACCTTCATAAACATAAGGATTGAGAGAATGCAGCAATATTAATTAGTAAAACACATCAGTGAAAGTTTGAGGAAAATTGGACAATCGATGCAAAAATTATGAATTTTTAAAATTTTTGTGTTGGAACCGCTGGATGAGGAGACTACTAAGGCTCGTGATGTCATATGAGTACAACAGTGTAAAGAAAATGTAAAGAAAAATCAACATATTTTCACTTTTTTTGCATAATAAAAGAGCACTTATATCATGATTAACATTTCTTTTACCACTTTTTCATCTAAAAAATAATTATCTTCCCACCCAACGGACAATCCTATCTAAGTGGGTTGTCGTCCGTTCCTAATGTTGGTACACTTGTTTAATGGATCATTACACACACATAGACACACACAGACACACACAAAGACACACACACACACCTTTTCGACACACACAGAAACACACGAACAGACACACACACACACATACACACATACACACCTTTTCGATTCATTAAAAAGATGCAAATTGGTTATATTATCATTTATATTTCTTTTCGTTTTTATTTGAAAACAAAACTACGCTTTGCCACACTTGGCGCCCCATACAGCTCGTACTTTTTCTTTGCAGCCCTCGACGTCAACACAGAGGCGGAGGGCGGACAAAACCCAGTTGGCCAATAAAAGAGACCCTCCCGCGGCCGACGGCACCGGTGTCGGCGGCTGGGACCCGACGACATCGGAGGAAATAGCCGCACAAAAAAAAAGAAAAAAAAAAAGAAAGGGAAAACTACGGAATACCCCCAGCTTCGCCTTACCCTTAAAGGGATGGTACAACACCTAAACAGATTCTAGCTATCCGATTGGTCAACTGCTAGCTCATCACATGACATGCAGTTTAATATACCTTTGGACGTTGTCACTACCCTGATAGCAGAGACTGGTAAAAATCACGTCAAATTTACGTCTTTTTTAGGTCATGACCGACGTTGTTCACGTCATATATTTACGTGTTATAGTCCACAGTTTGCACCAGCACAAGACGTAAAATAAGACGTCATATTTTGACGTCTTTTTGACGTCTTATTGGTTTAAAATGACGTCATTATGACGTCTTTACGACCAGAATTTTGCGTTCACGCCGGAAAAATCACGTCATATTCACATCTTTTTTGGTCGTGTTGATGTCATACTGACATTGTATATTGACGTCTTTTTTACGTCTTCATGAACGTCATTTTCACGTCATATTTTTACGTCTTTTTGACGACAGTATGCACCAGCGCAAGACGTAAAATAAGACGTCATATTTTGACGTCTTTTACGTCTTTAGGTCACACTCCTATGAAAAAAAAAAACGACTGGTAAGTGTCACACGTCATATTTACGGCTACGTTCATATCGTACTCCTTTGCTAGATCTATAGTGCACAACCAATAATGACGTAATGTCAGCCTATTTAATATGTAAATGACCTATCCTACACACCCTAGTAATCAAGACTCTTATGTCTACGTCCTATTTCTAACTACAACTCTAACTACAATTTCTTACACATTTTAAGTTTGAAATCAATATGAATACCTTTTAGGTTAATGTATTTACTTATTGCCACTAGCTAAATTGCACATTAGATCATCCCTCATGAATATTCATAATCGATAGTTTCGCATGCAGTTTTTGTTGACCAATTATTTTGGATGTTGCACCCTGACATTCGTTGAAATTTGCTCCCTTGGTAGGCTCATTATCATATCATACCATTGCACACCTCTAATGTCACTTTCATACTTTGTAACAGACGGTAAATTAGCTGCAAACACGCAGTCAATCACTTCTCTACTCTCTACAATCCAACTAATCATAGTGATACTGTGCAATAATACAATTTTAATACACAATAATTTCCCTTTCAGGACCTAACGTCCGAGGTGTTGTGTAAAACAAACAGTGTATGCAATGGTCCTTATACTAAAGCAATGAAACAAGATTTCACACTCGATGAAAGATGAGGTGCTCTATCTAAACTCTGCTTTGCCTCGTTTAATAGCATGTCTCATCTTTCCTCTCGTGCAAAATCCTTCGCCACAGCACTCATGACAAATCACTGGCTGTATATACTGGTCTAACCCGAATGACGAAGGCTCTCGCATCACTGTGCTTACCATGAAGACATCAAACTCATCCATGACCCTGAAGGGTGACTCGATGGACTCCCACAGCGCCATGATGAGACAGACGGTGGAGAAGGAACGCTCCCCTCCCGACAGACTCCGCACGTTGGTGGCTGATGTGTTCTGTCTTCGACCCTTTAGAGCCTTACTCTGATCTGAATCAACCTGTTTTTTTTTATTTCAAATATAGAAAAATAGAGTTTTCGTCATATTTTTCTCATTAATTGAACTGACATATGATGTGATTTACACAGAAAACTTGTTTACTGTTATAAGGATGTCACCATGACTCAATTAATTCTACCTTGTTTTCATCGTTACCTTGTTGTAAACTAGCAAAATTAGCAAACTTCAGTAATGGTCTACCAGGACTGTAAAATTCACCTTATTAAAAGTGGTGCCTCATTGTGAGCATGCCCATTATATTCCTACAGGGTTTCAATGTATGAAATAAAGAATGATCATTACCACACAGTGCAAAATTAATGTATCTCCTGAACTGACCCGAAATCTCCTACATGTACAATTTGTTTTAGCCGTTTGCCAATTAAGGTCCTCGCGCTGTAATGGTGGTGAATGAATGGTGCGAACAAAGTGAGCTATCTGAGTTGGACAGTGCAAGGGTCTTTTGAGATCTGATTCGCACCCTTTAATGTTAGCCCTTTGAAGTACTGATTTTTGCTCCCCCAAAATCAACCAATCTGCGTGTCTGTCTGCCCAAGCCTGATTTGCATACAGCGAATGCATGCCAAAGACTTCCACTGGTGGTTAGTGATGCATGCATGCGAACACACCGGACAACGCCAAGCAAGACGGAGGATGTGGGGAGCAGGCCATTCCACTGCTTGTCCAGCACTGGTCAATATGACTACTAGTATTCAGTAGGGTTCATGTGTCATGAATAATAATGTGTGAAGCAGATCTCAAAAGGCCCTCCCCCTGTTACGCTCCGCTGGGCTCACTTCGCTCGTCCATCGTAGCTATCATACAGCAAGAGGGCCTTGACAAAAGACATTCATTTGAGAAATGAATCATCTGGGTCTGAAAGTTAGAATGATGATCGGGCTATCACCAAAAATAATCAGCAGCAAGACTAATGTCCAATCATACACCTCCATATCAAAGAAGAATGTGGGTAGTAGGCCTACAGCGCAAACTAGAAATGTGACACCATAGCAATTGCATACCGCTGCAGAATCCAAAGTATCGTCTGGTGATTTTTCTCTTGCAGGGGATCCAACACCCTACACTTTGATAATATCCTGCCATGAATTGTAACACGTATGACCATCACTCACAATCAAGTTGAGCTCCCCTGCCACATGGTCGAACTTGATCTGACCGAAGTAGCCACGGTTTGATATCATGGACAGGAAGAGGCACTGCGCCCGTGCAGCGATGGTGCGGCGAAGGTCTTGAAACTTCAATTTCCTCTTTTCAACCTGTTTTTCAAGCACCTGAAAACAAACAATAGCCACAGGCATTGGCATCACATAATATGGTGGAACCTCTTTACAAAGAGGTCGGATATAGCGAGATACCTGACATAATGAGGTAATTTTAAAGGTCCCATTTCTTGTAAATTTGATTGTTTTTATCCCTGGTATAACGAGACACCTGATTAAATGAGGTTAATTAGCAAGCCCATACCTGTTATTCTTTTGTTTTTATCACTGATTTAATGAGATACCCACAATCTGGCAATCTGGAGGACACTCCAGTGATCCAAAGCTGCTCGTTATACCAAGGTTCCCTTGTATTGTGAAGTTCCAATGATGATAATAATGATAAGAAATCATTACTTAATTCCACCTAGCAAGGTAGATAAGGGGCAGGTAGAAACAAGTCTACCCTAAAACAAGGTCCAAGTCCCATACATTCCTCATGGTCGCTTGGTACCTCAAGTAAACAAGTGCCTGAGGATTAAAGAAACCTTGCATGATGATTACAGTGAGGGTGCAGAATAATGTAATGCTAACAATAATAACAGAATGTAATCTGATATCTATCAGGAGACCTATGAAGAGATTTCAAAAGTGAAATGGATAGCTACATGAATATTTCTTACTAAATGTAGCGATATAAATATGTTGTTTTGTGATCACGTGACACGAGTCTGGATTGCAAGCTGTATTGATTTTGTGTATAGTTCAGGGATGCATAACTCGGATTTATAGGAGTGGACTATTGAGGGAAAATAGAATGGAAGGTGAGGGAAAGGGTAGGGGGAAAGACATGGGGAAATGGAGGGGAAAAGGAGAGGGCAAGGATGGGGTAGGTAAGGGGAGGGGATTGCAACCTGTACTCATTTTGTGCGCTGTGCACAGATTTTAATTAGTAGCCAGGATTGAAAGGGGTAGACCAATGGGAGAGAGAAAAGGAGGGGGAAATGAAAAAGGCAAGGAAGGGGAAGGGGATGGGAAAGGGGGAGGAAGTAGAGGAA
This sequence comes from Diadema setosum, assembly GCA_033980235.1. Classification (NCBI taxonomy): domain Eukaryota; kingdom Metazoa; phylum Echinodermata; class Echinoidea; order Diadematoida; family Diadematidae; genus Diadema; species Diadema setosum. Next base: position 3,467,935 of record CM067063.1, on the reverse strand, counting down.
TGAACGAGACAGGGAGGGGGGAAAGGAAAGGGCAAGGGAGGGAGTCGGGAGGCAGAAGGAAAGGGCAAGGGAGAAGGACAAACCAGAGAGGAATCTCACTCTTATCATCTTCTTGCTGCTCTCAATCTGTTTCTCAACTGTTGAGTAGTTTTGTTTCTTCTCATTGTACGCCTCTGTGATTACAACTGGATCCCCTCGTCTGAGGAAAAGGAAGGAAATTTAGTGTTTTTTTTTTTTCTTGTTTCAAAAGACCACTCTCCATTTATAAAGTATGGTAGATGGGTACTAATATACAGTAGTAATGTACCCCAGTGACCCACACCAAAGGGACAGTGTCTTTGCCTGAAGACAGGCAGCCCTCACTCACTACATTCAACTCCACAAAAGGCCATCTTGACAGGACTGAGAACACATCAACTTTAAAAGTGATGTTCAACTTCTGCATGTACAGAGGAATAGACACGTAAGGCTTTGAATGAATACAATGTACATTGGAAATGCTTTTTTTTTTCATTGACTTAGCCAATAATTTGATATCATGCCCAGTTTAATATGTGTTGTGAATGTGTTTTGTGAATGGACAGATGATCAGATAGAGTCTCACATGGCAAAGCAATCTCTAAATTGGGGCATTGCTGCAGGTGCCCTGGGCCACACCATCCTAATTTCAGTGTTTCGGCCCCAAGATGCAATTACTATACAATACAATAAAATACAATATTGTAATTGTATTATAAGCTCTTATAAATATTATTGGTGCAATACTTGTTTCACAGGGTTCTAAAATGCAAAACACGTACCAGTGTCAAGTAAACTCTACAGAATTTAACTTGAATGTACACTGTACATTTCTAATGTTCGTATTTCTCATTATTATGGACTATAGTTTAAAGAAAAAATGTCTCTTAAATAACCATACCGTCTTCTTATTCAAGTTAATGTCATGTAGAGGATGCACACGATAAAAGAACTTATCAGATGTGGTTAAAACAACATTCCGGAGCAGTTAAAAATTGGTATGTAGAATACTTCTAGAAGCACAGCAAAAGGGCGTCAGTGCCTTTAAACCCTCTACTAAGGCTCACCGTTTCTTCTCCTTCCGCATCTGCTTTGATAGCTGAGCGACCTCCCGCCTGATATTGTCCGCCCCACGGGTGAGATTCTCCGGCCTCTCCGGACAGATCTGGGTTGCCTTTTTTAGTTCCACCTGTTGGATTTGCAAACAATGCACATGAAGTTTTTTCATGTGCCGTACTGGTAGGCACGATCATGTCACCCCCTTGCTGAAGCAGCTACAGTGACTACCAGTCGCAAAACACATTGTTTTCAAGATCTTAAACGGGATGGCTAGTAACTGATCAGTGGGAATCAGTGGGAATTCTGGAGGTTGATTGTTCCGATCCTTGTGGGATTCATTAAAGAGTACATTATATAGATCTATCAATTGTTGTGTGAAAATTATTTGCTTCAGAATGGTCTTATATTGGAGTAATGTGCAGTGTAATGTTTCCAGGTTAGCATGTCTGTACAGTGACGGCCCAGAAGGAAATACCAATTACAACTGGACCAGTTGAACCAGTTTAAATCAACTGGTATCCCTGAAAATTGAAATGGGCTAACTGGTCCTGTTGAATTCCAACTGGCTGGACCAGTAAACGAAACCAGTTACCTTTTTAACTGGACCAGTATACAAAACCACTTACCTTTCAACTGGTTTACAGTCAACTGGAATCAACTGGAATCCTGGCGTTGACAAAATTAATAATTTCTTGAGTTATGTTGGATGTTTGAGCATATATATACCAGAATATGTATAGACGGTCTAGAACGTATTTGAAGACATTATCTAGATATCAGAATTACATCTGATTCTGGTATACTTATGTAAGGCTGCTATTTCGTTTGCTGCACGTTGCCATAGTTATAAGTGTGCCCTAGCTGCCATTTTGTTTCTCACCTCTTTACACACGTTCTCTTTTGTTATTCCCTTTGTCCTGAGCTATCCGATTCATTCACCATGTACTTTCCATTGAGTTCATAATCGCTTGGCCTCTACTCAAATTGCCGGGGTTTTTTTTTTTTTCCTCTCTCTCTCTTTCTTCGGATTCGATCCGGTGCGCCTTCAGTCCTCTTTCTCTCCTTATTCATTTTGCCTCGCCCTGCCCCACTTCATTGTTTATCTCCCACTCCATTACCTCCCTACATGGCCGTCACAATGGCGGCCATGTCTGGAATTCAGGACGTCCCTCCCCTCACTGTTCTTAATGACCCCGAAGAAAACCCCGACCTTTCAGAGATAATACCTGACCCTATTCCGATTCCTAACCGCGACACTGGGTTTACAGAAGTTTCACGAAAGAGACAACGGCCAAATTCCCAACCCTACTCCGATGACGAATCTGAACTGTTTCACACACCCTCCCGTCCTCCTTTCAACCCGTATGTAACTATTATTGGAACCGTCAAAAACATTACTCTCATCAACCCCATCCAGGTCGCACGTGAAATCAATAAGTCAGTAGGAAAAGTGCCTCAAGTCCAACGTAAACAAAAATCCTTCACTATCAAATGTTTCAATCCTAAACAGGTTCGTACTCTAATGGAACTGAATGAATTCTGCAAAACCCCTATTCGTGTCACTAACGACAAGTCATTCTCTCCTGTTCTAAAAGGAATCATCAGACGCGTCTCGCCCGAAATGACGGAACAAGACATCAAGGAGGCGCTGGTGGGCCAGGGTGTGACCGAAGTTAAGCGCATCTCAAAACGATCAAACGATGGTCCTACCCCAACCAATGTACTCGTTCTCTCTTTCGACTGCCCCTCACTACCGGAATCGGTGTGCATTGGCTACGAAACTTTCCCAGTAAGTGTATATGTTCCCCCTGTTTCTCGCTGTTTTCACTGCCAACGGTTTGGTCACACAAAAGATACATGTAGATCTAAGCAGCGTTGTGTAAGATGTGGAGAAAACCATGATCTCTCCTCCTGCCCCTCCAAATCCAATCCAAAATGTCTGCGATGCGGGGGCCCCCATAGCGCGGCCTACGCAGGTTGCCCAAAGTTCAAACTTGCACGTAAAGTACAAAATTACTCCACTTTGAATCATGTTTCCTATGCGGAAGCTGCCAAAAAACTACAGGTTACCCAATCCAACACCCAAGCTATGAATTCTAACCAAGATCAATCTGACCCGCGACATCTCCCAGGTCCTCATGTGCCCGATTCTCCTCCTCAATCTACCATATCTGCTCACATTCATAATCCCAATTCTAACTCTACCACCTCCTCCATCACCACTTCTCGCTCCCATCCTTCCACTGTGAGTGTGACCCATGCACCTGCTCAACCCAAACAGGCTACTGACAGGACACAGGGTCACAGAATCCTCCCTGTCCCTATAGATACAACTGCGGCCTCCACACAAACAAACAAACGGCAACTCCCTCCTGCAACATCCATTCTCCTAGTGGAAAAACTAGTCTCTTTCGTGAGCACAGTTATAAACAATCTTGATGCGGCTGATTCTGATCACAAGAGAATCATGCTGGTTGTTCAATCTGCAAACACTTGTTTTGATGTGGTCGTTTCCAGGAAAAGATATATGAACTCCTACATCCGAATCAATAATGGATTTGAACCTCATTATTTGGCAGTGGAACGCCAGAAGGCTCCCCTCTAATGGCGCGGAGCTGACTCGGCACATCTACTCTTCCCCTTCACCCCCACATGTTATCCTCGTGCAAGAGACCTGGTGTCACGATGACACAAATTTGTCCATTCCTATGTATACTGCTCTGTGGCGCAATCGCGTCTCCTCACGTGGAGGTGGCTGTGCAATTTTTATTCATCAAGACGTAAATTTCAGCAATGTTCATTATCTCCCTCACCTAGAGGGATTGAAAGTCAATATTTTGTATAGAAATGTTTCTGTTACCATGGTAAATTTTTACAATCCCATAAAAAGATTGTCCACACAAGATTTACTTTCTCTTACAGTCGACTGCCTACCTTACTATGTCATTGGAGGAGATTTTAACGCCCACCACCCTGCATGGGGAGGACCACCATGGACCTCAATGGAAAAGTAATATTTGAATTTTGCAATGATCACGATATTGTTGTACTTAACGATTCCTCGGCAACACGCTTTGACATTGCCAGAGGATCTTCCACGTCAATTGACCTCACTCTTGTTCCTCCGTCATTAGCCCCCCACTGTAACTGGTCGGTATCCCCTTTTTCCCTCGGGAGTGATCACTACCTTATATCCTGTAATGTTTATTTTAGTTTGCCGTTAAAGCGGCTTTCCATACCCAGCGCTTCCTCTCAAAATAATGACAATCTCCCGCCCCGTTGGGCTTTTCGAAGAGCCAATTGGGAATTATTTCAGCTTGAATTAGAACTGTCACATCATTCACACAGCTCCCGTCCAGTTAATATCTACGATTTGTATGATCTTTTTCTACAATGTATTTCTCAAGCTGCTAATGCCTCTATTCCCCTACAGACCCCGACCTGTCGCCCACCTCTTCCCTGGTGGTCGGCGGCTTGTTCGAGAGCTGTCCGTGACCGTCATCGTGCCAAACGTAAGCTTGATAAGTCTTATCATTACGATGACTTAATCAATCATCTACAATTTAATGCTATAGCCAGGCGCACCATTAAATCACCCAAGCGTTTTCATTTCACTACTTTTTGCAACTCTTTGAACCGTTTCTCCCCACTCTCAGATGTATGGTGCAAAGTAAAGCTATTGTCTAACAATCATACCAGGAGTACCTTCCCACCCATACTTATAAACAACACTTATACTCATGACGCCCACTGTATCGCCAATGCTACGGCAGTTGCTTTCTCTCAAAAGCCTTCTTTAACTCCCTCTCTCCCTCTCCCTACTTCCCAACCCCCATCATATATACATGACAATGATTCTCCTCTCAACGCTCCTTTCACTCCCAAAGAGCTCGAAATGGCGATCAAAGCTTCTAAGAACTCAGCCCCTGGGGTCGATGGAATCAACAAACAGTTGTTAAGCCATTTAACTGACAATATGTTTTGCTCTCTGTTAGAGATTATTAACATGAGTTGGGAAACGTCTGTAATCCCGCCCCAATGGAAACACTCCATTATCAAGCCCATACTAAAGCCTGGCAAGGACAAACACTCAATCAGCTCCTACCGCCCAATTTCTCTCACACCTATTATATGTAAACTCATGGAACGTATGATTGTCCGCAGACTCTCGTACATTATTGATAAATATGATTCAATTTCTTCCCATCAGTCTGCTTTCCTCCGACATCGTAGAATTCTCAATAATCTCTTGTGCTTAGAATCCCAAGTAAGGAAATCCCTATTCAGTAAAGGATATACGGTCGCTATCTTTCTTGACATCTGTCAAGCCTGCGACTCTATTAATAATCAGGCACTGCTTTCCAGACTTTACTCAGTGGGACTTCGAGGCCGATTTCTAAGCTGGGTACAAAGTTTTCTGGACTCGCGAACTTTTCAGGTACAGATAAACTCCACACTTTCAGACATTCGTACATGCCAAGCTGGCCTCCCGCAAGGTAGCGTCGTAGTCCTCTATTATTCAATCTGTTTATTGATGGAATTATACATTATTGTGCATCAAACCTGTCTATGTATGCTGACGACATTGCTATATGGCATTCTTCCACCAGTCTTCGTCACATCAATACAAAACTCCAGTCCGATGTGAATAGCATCTCTGATTGGATGACACAGTATGGACTCTCTCTGTCTACTAACTGACAAGTCTAAAGTGGTTATTTTTCACTCTCGACCAGTCTCTCCCACAGGTTTCTGCATTCGTCTCCAGAACGCTCCGCTTGAAGTCGTCCCTTCTCATAAATACCTAGGGGTTACCCTTGATTACTCCTTGTCATGGTCTCCTCATGTTCAAGACATCCTAATGAACTGCAACAAACGGCTAAACCTCCTTCGTCCGCTAACCGGCTCAAACTTGGGCGCCGATACACAAACCCTTCTCTTACTCTACCGGTCTCTAGTCCGCCCTCACCTCGACTACGCCTGTGAAATCTATGGTTCTTTATCCCCGCTCCTTCGTTGTAGGTCCATGTTTCAAGCAAACTAGATACCATACAGGGCCATGCCCTTTGAATATGCACCGGCGCGTTACCATCTACTGCCCTGCATGCACTTCAAGAAGAATGCCACGAACCACCACTCCATATACGCCGCGAAAGGGCCGCCTTTATTTACTGCGCCTATATACACACTGTCCCCACTTCACCCCGTCCGAAAAGCCATTGTCAACTGCTGGCAATTCTCATCGAATAAATGGCCACAAAACAAACTTCCTTTCGCTCTCCGAATCAAGCCGCTTACGGACACTTTTCTAAAGCTGCAACCTATCCACGTTTATCCCAGTCCCCCTTGTTCCATTGAACATCCCAATATTGACCTCTCCCTTCACAGCTCATGTCCCAAGACCGCCCTCCCTTCAGCGCAACATCAAACTGCTCTTCAAACCATAAATACCACATATTCAAATCACCTGACAATATTTACACTGACGGTTCCCATGATCCCTCCACTAACTGTTCTGGCATTGGAATTTACGTACCTCACTATCGTCATGAAATAAGTGAAAGGGTTTCACCCATCTCAATTAAAACGTTTTTGTCGTACAGAACTGGTAGCGATTCTTCTTGCCTTATCATGGCTGGAATCCTCTCCCCCTCTCAGAGCTGTTATTTTCTCAGATTCTCTCAGTGCCTTGACACTTTTGAATAATCACCCTCAAATATCCTTGACCTTCCCAATGAAGTCCTTCTTAAATGCTAAAATCTTATAATGAATGGGTGTGACATCACTTTAGCATGGGTACCAGCTCACTGTGGTCTAGTGGGCAACGAAAAAGCCGATTATCTTGCCAAACAAAGCTTACGTAAGAATATTACAATCAGTGTTCCTCTAAATGTTGATGATATACGATATGTAATTAAACATAGGTGTCTTGACGCTAGGAACGCGTTATGGCGCTCGTCTATTAAAGGACGCCATCTTTTCAACATCCAACCCTGTGCCTCAAACACCTTCACCTTTGAAAGTCTGAATAGACGTGATGAAATAATAACTCACCGACTCCGCATGGGCAGAGCCAGATTAGCAACTTTTTATCATATTATCCGTAAGCACCCCACTGGACTTTGCTCAATATGCAATGAATTGGAAACCGTGGAACATTATTTATTACACTCCAAACAACACACAAATCAACGTGCGAATCTCATACGTGCTATCCATAAGCAATCACCAAACATCTCTGATTTACTCGCAAACCAAAAAGCTCTGGACGCAGTTATTACCTATGTCAAGGAAACCAACAAATATCACGGTATTTAACATTGCATAACTTTGCTGTAGCATGGACTTTGCGAAGTCTTGCAGAATGTATGTACCATCATTTTGCATACGTAGATTTCAAGATATTTTGTGAGTCGTCGGTATTATATGTTATTATATGCATTAGCATTATTATACATCAATTGTGTATTAATAATGTCTCCCACGTTGCATTGGCATGCATTTGGGGAAGCTTGTATAATGTATGCATTATCATTTGCAGTGGTGGATTTTAAAGATGTATGTATCATCATCTGCAAACGTAGATTTTCAAAATAATTGCGAGTTGCCTAGTAGTACACACGTCATGTTGGCATATATTTGCTTATTAATAATCATTATGTTTGTTTTGTTTTGTTTTTTCTTCATTTATGCTTAATTGTGATTAATCTCACTTATGTTTTATTTAGTCTCGCTTTCCCCTTCCCAGTACACAGGGGAAGGACTTTCACTCTCTCCTATCCTCAGCGTAATAGACCTTCACGACATTCACAGCGGACATCGCTCTCCGGTTCCCTCCGAATTCAACCCGACCTTGGTCAGCCGTCACGTCGAGGCCTCCTAGTCTTCCGTCCACCTCGCCCAAGTGCCGGAATCTGCAGCAAGCGGGTTTTGGGAGTCACTCGCTGTTGCAGATCCCGGCATCTCCCTCAATGGGTCTCTATTATATAAAACATATACATGTATATTGTCTTACGTTCCTTGCGTGCGTTTCCCTAGCAAGAACAGGGGATCCCTTCGTCTATATACTTATTTATAGTTATTCATAAATGATACACTTTTCATTCTTTTAGTAGTAAGAACAACTCAAAATTTTTGTAAATCCCCTCTCGCATGAGTCGCCTGCACCTATCTAATACCTATAAACTTGTGGTTTAAATTCATTTTGAAAATTATTATGACTCCCACTTTCTGGCACAAAATTTACTTTCTTTTCTTGGCTTGAAGCCCGCAGGTATACTCATACATCATAGAAACCACGATTATAACATTTCTCCGCCGTTTGCTACAAAAATATATTTTCCTGTATCAACGCCTCTGATTTTTTTTCCCGAATCATTGCTGTGACGCTCAGAGCTCCTTGATATAAACACTGTATTTTTTTTTTCTCGAAATAATGATGCAGCCATAGTAATCTTATCTATTTTGTAAAACATATCACTGTGTGTGTGCTCTATCTAAATACCGTATATTACACTGGGTTGTACTATGATATTGGTATGTATGTGCGTGGTTGGAGGTGTATGTGTGTGTGTTTGAGTGTGTGCACGTGGATGAGTTAGTGTGTGGTACACGCGCGCGTGTATTGTGTAGTTATTTGAGTTTGTTTGAAGAATATGAGGTATTCATCAATATCATAATGAGCTCCCTCGTGGGGACGTAATGAGCTCCTTTATGGAGACAATATGAGCTCCCTCGTGGAGACTTAATGAGCTCCTTTGTGGAGATAAATATGAGCTCCCTCGTGGAGACAATAATATATGAGCTCCCTCGTGGAGACTTGGTATATATCTAATATTCTTGTTTATATCTCTATAAGATTTATAATGTTTGTTTATGTTAAGTGCTCTCTGGGGCAAATTATTTGTATAGGGCCCCATTTTCTCTCTCTCTTCTTTCGTTTTTTAAAACAACAACAACATTATCAACAAAGTATATTTATTCAAATATTCACTTAAATTCAATTATAAAAACCTACACTACTTCTAATTTTTTGCAAAAATCTACTTATATCTATTTTCAATATTTACAAACGAGATATTTACAGAGGAAGAAAGGGGACAGGTTTAAGGAAAAGATGTCGCCTGCCTACTCCTGCACCGAAATGCAGGGTTACGCCATTCCCGTCGGCAACCAGCGGGTAGAGGGCCCGCTCGCCGACGCCGGTGAAGTCTCGGCCTTTCCCGGGGGCAGGCGCCTCTAGTTGTCTTATCGGCCTAGGTGTTATATTATTATTAGCCTAGAAGGCAGGGACATCGTGGAAGATGAGGGATGATAGAAGGATAGCGGAAAGGGTAAGGACAGAACAGAGAAAACAGACAGCAAGGGGGTGGAGGCCGGGTGCTGAGCTCCTCTCTCTGACATAGGGTCAGCCCGTTACCGTTACAAGAATGGGATGTGAAAAAATGAGTCACACTCATAAGAAGCATTGCCACGAGCCATTGATGATCCTGGCCTGAGAGAAAAGTACTGATATAGAACAAAGGACGGCGTTGAGTATGACGACGGTACCGGTATAGAACAGAGACGGCGTTGAGTATGTCGATGGTACACGTGTATGGAGTTCTCCCAATGAGTGGGTACTTTTAAGCTAAAATAAACGTAATACTGACTTCAATCGATAGGAACCTCTGCAAGCATCAGGCCTGTGTATAAATGTAGGTAGTGGAATAGCCTTTTGTCTAGGCCCTCTCGCTGTATGGTGTAGAGAGCCCAGCCGAGTGGGGTAGCGCGAGGCAGCGCGCTCGGATGGACTCGCTTCGCTCGTCCGTTCGCTCGTCTGTTACAGCGAGAGGGCCTTGACAAAAGGCTAGTAGTGGAATAGAGAGAGAAGGAAAAAATATATCAGAGATTAAAATATTGATTTGTGTCCTTGACATACTGAAGCAGGTAGTCCATAGACTGCTGATTCGAGAAAAGATCCGACATCTGCAGGATGGATTTATGTAATCTTTGTGCTAATGCTGTACGTTGTTTTAGGAATCGTGTGCAGTATAGCAAGAAGTGCCCTACAGTGTCTGGAGAATTGCAGATATGACAAAGGCCAGTGGGGTGTTTATGAATTAAATGTAGGTAAGCGGGAAGTCTGGCACGACCCATTCTGAGTCGAATGATAATTTCGTCTCGACGGCAAGTGCAATTTATGGAGAAAGGCTGTTTGACATTTCTGTGAATAAAGTATAGATGACGACCATGGGTGGATGTGCGCCAGGTCTCGTTCCAGGCGTCCAGGCATTTTGTCGAGATTGTCTAATTTCAGAAACGGTAGGAGGAATCATAATGGTTATGTAATCTTTTTTTAGGTTTTTTTTTTTTTTTTTTTTTTTTGCAAGGGAGTCTGTACACTCGTTACCTTTAAGACCACAGTGTGAGGGGATCCAGACCAGGGAAAGAGAAAATCCATTTGATAATGATTGTGAACATTTCAATAAGATTTCACACGTTAGATCATGTTTATTGGATGAGTAATTTTCTAATAAAGACAGAGCGCTGAGGGAGTCTGAAAATATTGCAGCTTTCAACGGCGGAGAAGTTTCGAGCCAGGTAAGAGCTTCTAAAATTGCAGTGAGTTCAGCACGGCATATGGATATCCGGGAGATTCTTTCATGAATTCTGATGTCATGGCGGGGGATATAAATCCCAATGCCAATCCTGTTGCTGGTGGGGTCTGTGTAGAGATGAAGATGGTTAGCATAAGTGGTGTTGATTATCTGGAGAGCAGTTTGTTTTTGCATTTCAAGGTGGGAAGTCTTTGTGCAGCAGTGGTCATGAATAGAGAGATCAATTGTTGGGTATTGACCATGGCGGACACGGACAGTCGGAGAGCGGGATGAGTTTGCTGAGAGTGGGAAATAAATGTGAGGTACGGAGGGCAAACTTTTTTGTGTGTTCAGGCCATTTGACTGTAGCAAATTGCCAGCAGTCAGAGATGGCGGCCCGGGCTTGGTGAGTGGTGGAGAGAGTAAATAAATATGCACAGTAGTTGAAAGCGGCCCTTTCACGGCGTATGGCTAAAGGAGCTTCATGGCATTCCACTTGTAGAGAGTGTAGTGGGGTGGAGGGGAGAGCACCAGTGGCTATACGTAGGGCGTGGCCTTGAACCGAGTCCAGCTTCTTGGCGAGTGTTGGGGAAATGGAATTATAGATTTCACATGAGTAATCAAGGTGGAGACGAATTAATGAACGATAAAACAATAGCAAATTTTCAGTATCAGTACCCCAGGACGAGCCGCGGATATAGACCGAAGAAGGTTAAGACGTCTGTTACATTTATTCAGTATGTAATTAACATGAGGCGACCACGTTAACGAGGAGTCAAAAATGACACCGAGGTATTTGTAATTTGGCACGATTTCTAAAGTAGTATCAGATATGTGTATATTGAAATTACAGGCGGCAACTGATCGTGGATAAAAAATCATTACTTTAGATTTATAGCTTGATAAAGTGAGGCCCCATTGCTATGTTTCAGCCAGGAAGCGATGTTGTCGATGTCGACATGATCCACCTGTAATTTAAAATTGATGTATCATAGGTTGGTGGAAGTGCGCCAAATCGCTATATCATCTGCGTAAAGAGATAATGCTTGGATCTGCTGCAGTAAGAGATGTCGTTGATAAAAAGAGTGAAGAGAATTGGACTAACAACGCTTCCTTGAGGGAGACCGATATTTTGGTGAGAAGTGTCTGACCAGCACGCGTACTTGTAAAGTCCGCTAGTCTAAAAAGTTGCGAATCTAGTCAAGGAATCTACCTTGTAGGCTGATGGATTTGAGTTTGGCAATGAGGGCACTGTGGTCGACAGTGTCGAATGCTTGGCTGAGATCTCGAAAAATAGCTGCGGTGTAATGTTTAGTGATTAGGGATTTACGGACATCTGATTAAAAAAGAAGAAGGCTGTTGGTTATTCTGCGATGAGGTAGAAAGGTGGATTGAGTGTGAGACACCAAGTGGTGTTTGTTTATAACATAAGTTAATCTGCTGGATATCATTCGAACAAAATCAAACAAGATAAAAAAAAATGACAATGTTTACTGTGTTCACACAAGAATTCCATGTTTTTAAGCTGAAATTTTCGGCTTGCTCGAATCGTTATCTATAAGGCCGTCATTATATTTTGATTGGAATTGTAATATTTAATAAGCAAAATATGTCAAGAATTCCATGTTTTGTAAGCTGAAATACAGAAATTTTCGGCTCGCTCGCTGCGCTCGCTCGCTAAAAATTTATAAAAAAAAAGATAAGAACAAAACGTGATGATGGCGCGGAAATATACAAATTTCGGCTCACTCGTGCGTACTAATTTGGAGTATTTTTCAAGTCCTTAGTTTGTTGGTATAAATCGTTATCTATAAGGCCGTCACTATATCTTGATTAGAATTGCAAGATTTAACAAGCAAAAAAATGACAAGAATTCCATGTTTTGTAAGATGAAATGCAAAAAATTTTGGCTCGCTCGCTGCGCTCGCTCGCCAAAATAGATAAAAAAAAAATATAAGAACAAAACGTGATGATGACGCGGAAATATACAAATTTCGGCTCACTCGCGCGTACTAATTTAGAGTATTTTTTTTTCAAGTCCTCAGTTTGTTGGTATAAATCGTTATCTATGAGGCCGTCACTATATTTTGATTAGAATTGTAAGATTTAATAAGCAAAAATGACAAGAATTCCATGTTTTGTAAGCTGAAATACAGAAATTTTCGGCTCGCTCGCTGCGCTAGCTCACTAAAATTTATCCAAAAAAAAAAAGATAAGAACAAAACGTGATGATGGCGCGGAAATATACAAATTTCGGCTCACTCGTGCATACTACAATGTAATTTGGAGTATTTTTCAAGTCCTCAGTTTGTTGGTATAAATCGTTATCTATAAGGCCGTCACTATATCTTGATTAGAATTGTAATATTTAATAAGCAAAAAATGACAAGAATTCCATGTTTTGTAAGCTGAAATACAAAAACTTTCGGCTCGCTCGCTGCGCTCGCTCGCCAAAATTTATCAAAATAAAAAAAGATAAGAACAAAAGCGAAGCGACAGCGGCTGCACGTCTACCCTATTCGTATATGTTGTCATTTTCAGCGGTGGGTGTACGTTTCCTTCATGAATATCTTTATTGATTGTAGAAAACTAAAATATATGGAATCCCCATAGTCTATGATATTCATTCAATAATCGGTATGCGATTTTCTATTCTATTTTTTATTACGTCAAAAACCCACCGAAATCCGTGATCAAAATCAGGTCTGTAAGCGTCCGTATTGCTTCACTCCTCATCTTTTGAGTGTTATTTGAATGGCAATCACTTTCGTATCTACAACGTAGCGAGTTGGAAAAGATCATGACCTTGTCGGAGCGGAAGTGACCCATGCAAAGGTCAAATCATGAGAGCAGCACGCGCGGAAATACATGTACGTAGCAGACGACAAGCTTTACGTAACACACAAAACGCACGGGCGTACGTAAAATGCTACCATGGTACTTCCGGTTGAGCATTTGTGGTAGTTCGTTGATTTTGTAAATCATCGCACGATCTACTCCGAAAAATTCAACAATAAGGTCTGGATACCAACAAAACACCAAATTCAACTCAACCATCAGCAAAATGCGATGTAGGTGAGTTGTAAAAATCATCCTATTGGTAAAATTAAACAAAATAAAAGACATGATTTTGCCGTCAAAAGCGATGGTCGTATACAACGTAAAACACTAGCAGATGTCAGACTGCTGTGCTTCGCACAACGGTCTGGTCAGGCTAGATGCATAGGATGAAAAAGTTGTAAAAGTCATAAATATTTTCAGTGTCAACATTCTTCATCTTGTAAGTATTGTTTAATTCCTTTTCAAACAGCTCCCAGTTGACCCTGTGGAAGGATAGGGATGGTTCAAGATCAAGTTCGAATTTATTCGTTTTTCCACAATAAAGTAATATAAACATAAATCTCACTTTCTTGAGTGACAGAAACAATGCATGTAAATTTGTACAAAGAAAACAACAATAATGGGAAAAGCTAACAGTATCAATACATTGCAATTGTTGCAGAGGTGACGAAAATGAAAGCATTGTCAATATGCACTGTGTGAAAAAACGGAGGGACCCACTAAAAAGACAATGCTTGTAGAGTGTGGGCCCCTCTTGTATTAAAAACTCGATGCAAAATTTGACTGAATATAGCAACAAAGCAGCACGAAAAGTTTGGCATAAAAAGTTTAGCAGCCCACTAAGAGACAGACGGACAAACAGTTACACACAAAACAATAACAAACAAAATAAAGAGCATGAGACAAGACTGGGACAGCAACAAGACTACTTATAGGAAAGAAAACTGACTTGACGACACGACAGGAAACAAGACTATAGCGCGACGAAGAGGTAACAAAACAGGCAGGAATATGCAACAGAGACAACGATCCTCGGAGGTTTGAGGAAGAAAGAGAAGAAGAAGAAAAGAATATACAACAAACCCTTCAACTGCGAGGTATAAGTTAAAGAAGATCTTATCATAATCAAAGCTTAGGCAAAAGTAACAATGATAAAAAGAACGGCAATAAAGATTTTGCGGACGGGTAACAAAATAAGCCTATGAACTAATCTAATTCCGGGGGTCGTCATTATAGGATTGCAAAAGAAAAAACTTAAATCTCCTTTTAAAGGAGTATATAGAAGGAGCTGATTTTATATTGTGGTTCAGGGAATTCCAATAATTAGGTCCAGTGTAAATAAGTGTATTCTGTGCTAGAATCGTTCGAAGAAGTGGTAAATGAAACTCGTTAGAGCGTCGGGTGGGGTAATTATGGAATGATTGATTTATTTTTTTTGGAACATAGAACCAAAGATAGGTGGCAGTAAACTGTTATCATACATATACATAAATTGGCCTAAGTTGTATAAAAAATAATTCGTTGATTTTTAGTAGCTTATTACAGTTAAACAATACATTTGCATGTGAACGAGTGGGAGAATAGGAAATGATACGGATTGCTTTCTTTTGCAGTAATAACACTCTATTCAGCAGCGTCTGATGAGTATTGCCCCAAGCTAAAATTCCATAATGAAGGTAAGGGAGTATCGAAGAGGAGTATAACACAAGCAATGTCTTTTCAGGAATATAAAATTTTAGTCTGTTCATAACACCTTTTGCGAGAAAAGATTTTGCAAATACGATCAATATGTATTTTCCAAGAAAGTTTATTATCTACAAAAATACGAAGAAATTTAAAATATGACACGCTTTCTAACTTACAATCATCCAGAACTATTTCTGAATTCAAAGAATCAACAGTATTGCTGAAAAACATATATTTTGTTTTTTGAACATTCAATGACAACTTGTTAGCTCTGACCCAGTTGGTCACTTTTTTCAATTCTGTATTAACTTGTTGAACAAGAACATCGATATCGTTATGGGCAAGAAAAACACTGGTGTCATCAGCATAGTGTATAAAGGAAAGTACCTCTGAAACAGAGGAAAAATCATTAATATATATTATGAATAACAGCGGCCCTAAAAGACTTCCCTGTGGAACACCACACTTAACATCTCTCATAACTGAATTCTTATCTCTAATTGAAACAAACTGTTTTCTGTTAGCTAAATAAGTCTTGAACCACTCCAAGGCCTTTGGAGTGGTTTTGCTGATCTAAAATCGGTGGGTGTGATGTTAGGTACAGGTGCATTTAGTGCTATATCACATTTGCTCAGGAAGTGATCACTTCCCATCGTGGTAGTAGAGACAGACCAGTTGCATCGTGCGGCTAGAGAGGGACTTGAAAGAGTTGAATCTATGGAAGACGTTGTCCCGCGTGAAATATCGATTCGTGTGGGGGAAATGCTGTTGGTTAGTATATAGTCAACTGTTAATCTTCCGTTATGATCTTCCGTGATTCCGCCCCACATAGGATGGTGAGCGTTAAAATCACCTGCTAACATAAAATTTGGGAGTCAATTAGAGGTTAGTGCTTTCTGATTATCTAAAGTAAGTTTTTTAAGTGGATTATAAGAATTAACTACTGACAGTTTAACGGTGCCTAACAAGACATTAAATACTTGTTGCGCCTCGAGCGAGGGGTTGTTACGGCACATTTTGGTAAATTACCAAAATGTGCAGTTACCAAAATGTGCCGTAACTATGTTACGGCACATTTTGGTAAATTTACCAAAATGTGCAGGACATTGACGGCACATTTTGGTAACTTTCTGCTCCTCCACAATCATCACAAAAACAAATTGTAAGTGCAGTTGGTTTTTGTCCCCACCGAATGAGTTCGGCAGCCTAAAGGCCGTGTCATTTCTTTCCGGGCAAGCTACGCGGGCTTGGTGCGAGTAAGGTTTTCCCAGCACGCAGGAAAATTAACTGCGCACGCAAGTCCGATTTACTCGCAGCCAAATTTTGAGCAGCACCTCGCAGGCAACGGCCACGCAGGTACTTCGCAGTCCCCGTATGCGGTCAGCGCGGCCAAGATAATGACATTCTGTCATTTCTGTTGGACTTCTGCCATTCCTTCAGATGAATTTCTGAGTTGTCAGCCCCCACGCGCCTAGCACGCAGGTCACACAGAATACCCGCAAGAAGAACATAAGAAGCACGCATCCAGCAAGTAAGACACATATGCACAACTCCTCACACGCAACAAGCCCGCGTAGCTTGCCCGGAAAGGTGTGACAAGGCCTTAACATGGTTACGGGTAAAAGTGATTTACGTGCGCACCTCCGGGCGACTACGGGTGAGATACGTGGGAACGTGCTAGGTACTGTTACGTGCAGGTCATCTGCGGGGACCTCTGGGTAGTAAAAATTGTTCTTCGCAAGTCGCACGCAAGGCTTGCCCGGAAAGATTAGGCCGTGTCACACCTTTCCGGGCAAGCTACGCGGGCTTGTTGCGAGTAGGGATTTTTTTTCACCTCGCAGGAAAATTTTCTGCGGGCGGACAAGAATGTTTACGATTTTCGCACTTGTGTCTTATTTGCTAGACGCGTGCTACTTACCTTCTACTTGCATGTATTCCGTTTGACCTGCGTGAGAACTTTGAAACGATCCGTAGCATGACCAAAACTTTTTTCCGGGTGAGTCGTGGGAATTGCTCACAGAGGTACACGCAGAACGCCAGTAGGAGGCCCTTAGCGACAGCACCTCGCAGGCAACTCCCACGCATGTATTTCGCAGTCCCCGTATGCGGCCAAACCCATTTTGTGGTACATGTACTTCTGCCATTCCTTCAGAGGAATTCCTTCACTGAGTCGTCAGCCCCTCGCACCTGGCACGCAAGTCACACAGCATACCCGCACGAAAAGCAATCGCAATAGCTTACTCGAGCCTTCAGCTCGGGTGAGCTAAATAAGTGTCTTGCCTGTCTTTACTGCTGCAGCAGGACCATATTATCACCTTAAAGGGATCGTATAGTTTTGGTTGAGAGCTGATTTCAGGTTTCTAACATTTTTTCGGTGAGATAATGAGAAACCTCTCATGAAATATGAAAGAGGATGTCATTCTATGAGGAATTAAACGTTTCAAGTTTGATGAAAATTGGTTTTGAAATGGCTGAGATACCCACAAAAGACTGATTCTAGTAAAGTGTGGGACCCACACTTTATTACGATCACTTTGTTATACTTTGTTTTTGGATGTTTCAGTCATTCCAAACCCGATTTTCATCAAATAAACTTTGAATTCCTCTTGAAACGGTATGCTCTGTAAGATATCATAAGTGTTTTCTTGGCATCTCAAAAAAAGTTAAAAACCCAATTCTCATCTCCACCAATACTGTACCATCCCTTTAACTCCTTGACCGTCTCAAGCCCGTCCATGGGTTTTTAGTTCAGTTACCAAAATGTGCAGGCAAATCCACTTTTAACTGCACATTTTGGTAACAGTCGATCCCTTCAGGTATAGGTGCACTATCGGCACATTTTGGTAACTTGCACATTTTGGTAATTTACCAATATGTGCCGAGTTACCAAAATGTACCGTAACAGGGGGCGCAGTTAATGATATCGTATGTGATACCGGAGCGTAAGAAGATGGCACATCCTCCCCTACGGGAGTTAGGACGGTGACGCCATATGGATACATAACGAGGAATAGAAAAATCGGTGTGTTTATGACCCCAAGTCTCCTGAATCAAAATGATGTGTGGGGGATCGGTAGAGGTGTTAATGTGGTGAAATACTTCATGTCCTTTGGACGATATTCCACGGGCGTTCCACTGCCAGAGGGCAAACTGCATAATGAGCAGGGAAGGGGAATACAGTATAAGACAAAGTAGCAGTATATCCATTATTGAGAAATGGATGATAACAGCTCATGGATTTTTTTTTCAGGTGGTATTATTGTGCCAAAGCAGCTTTTGGCGGCCTGTAGTGTTAGCTTTATTCTGTTGCTCTTCGAATGAGCAGTCTCTAGGTTATTAATAACAAAAACAAGGAAGGTGACCAGGTTTTCGACTGTGAGTGGAGAACCTGGAGAGCATTGCGAAGACTGGTCGACCCTGTCCACCTGTGTTGAGGCGTCAGATGTCTGAGGTCTTTTGGGAGGAAGGTTTGGGTTTGGGAGGACTCGAGAGTGTTTGGCTTTGGCGGGAATGTGTTGATGATGAGGGGTAGCAGACGACGTAGCGGTAAGGGATGAGTTCGTATGGAAAGAGGAGGGTTGGTTAATCAGCGTGGGGAGAGAGACGGGGTCTGAGATGACTTGAGAAGCTGAGCATTCGGGAGGAGGGTTATGGGTAGTTTGTGGTGAATTTCGTACTTGCTGGACCGCATGTGCATAAGATAATTTTGTTTAGTACTTTAACTGATTGTATTTTCCTGGCTTGTTTGTATTCAGGGCATCCGGCATATGCAGCACTGTGGGGACCCCCACATCTCAAGCATCGAGGAGTACCTTTTATGGGACACTGGTCAAGTTGGTGGTGCTCGCCACACCTGACACACCGCTGTTTGAAACGGCAGGTTTCGATACCGTGGCCAAATCTTTGGCATCTGAAGCAGCGAGTGATCAGAGGAATGTACGTCGATACTTCAAAAAGTTCGTACCCTACAGCCCTAAGGAGACAGCTGGAGGAAGAGATTTGTGTTTAAAAGTAACAATGACAACGGATGTAGCAGAGCGGGTGTTATGGTTCTTTTTGTAAATGCGGTGAATGTCGATGACTCCCTGATCCCGTAATACTTGATGAATTGAGTCGTCTGTTAAATCAATTGGAACACGCTTGATTACTCCCTTTGTTAAGTTGAGGGGGGTATTGGTGTTGGTGACAGAGACGGAGGTGTTGCAGAAGTTGGTTGTCGCTAAAAAAAAGAATTGACTTGTTTTGAGGTGGCGCATTAATGTCGATTTAGGGTGACGTTGTACTTGTTGACGTTGATTTCTCTCGCTACCTGAATAGGGTTAGATTAGATTATGTTTTTGTTGATTCCGGTTATTGTGACGAAAAGTGAGAGTGATGGTCGTGAAGGAGTGTGGAATTCATCTTCGTTGTCTTCGAGTGATAAAGTGTCTTTTCGGGATCGTTTTTTTTTTTTTTCTTTTGACAGGAGTGAACATAGTGTCGTTGGGGTCAGGGTCAGGTTCCGTTTCAGTGTCCTCCATATTTGATGGATTTGATTGAACTGAACCTATGTCTTGTAAATGATTGATATGGGAGTGCTAGAAAAACAAAACAAAACAAAAACGAGAAAGGGGAACTGTACAGGTGGAGAAAAGGACCTAAAACACAGAGATGCGAATGTGTATACCACAGACACAGATTTGATCCTGGTTGACTGAGTTTAAAACTTTCTATTTATCACTGATGAAAGGATTAGGGAAAGTGCGAGGAAGAAAATTTGGAGGCTAAATAGAGGGCGTCGGCTTGTGTGAGGTGCTGATAAACGGATATTGTTCTTGCTGAGGGAAGGGAAGAAATCTCCCGGAAGGATTCAATGGAGCTTCGATTACAGTGAGTATCTGGGCTAATCTCCGTGCTTAGGAATGTCCACTGTATTGTCTCAAAGAAGACAGAGTATAAATCTATGGAGTATAGAGAACTGTACAAGAATGCACCTGGGTATATAATGAAACCTACGGAAACCAGTGGGGAAAAAGAGGGAGCGCTGTAGTTATACCGCGCACAACCAGGAAAACTCAGATATGTTCAAGGTTTGTTCACTACATGAGCAGGAGAGGGAATATATTGAAATAACCTATGGTAGGAAAATACGGGGTCTGCTGATGTGGGGTGGCGTAGAACTCCCCACCACAGCCTGCAGAGAAAAACTAGGAAAAAATACAGGAATTAGTATAGTAATGAAAGTACAACCATGCGGGGTGTGGTGCAAAATCCCCAACCTCAGCCTGCGAAAAGATAATGAAATAAAAAAAAAAAACTGCTGTAATTAATGCAATGATGAGTATGCAAATAATCAATACAAACAAGGATATGAAGAGTAAGTGTATGCTGTAAAGTATACACTGTGTATGTAGGCGTAGCAGACTGCTAAGCGGAGGGTATATATAGACTAAGTGTGATACAAGGATTGGAAAGGCATCGGGAGAGGAAATACGATGAGATGTATCACTAAAACCCGATAAGTAAATGAAACAGAGCCGTGTGTATCACGGAAAACACAGGGAGTAAGAGAAAAAAAAAAGAAAAACAGCATAGACAAACAAAGGTATTCAGCGGCTGAAGTGCCCCACAGAAAAACTACTGTAAACTAAAAAAAAAAAATATATATTTATTTATAATTATCCTGGTATTTATTAAGCTAACATATTTTCTACTATTTATCAACTTAATACACTTTTGTGGTACTCATCGAAACCGGTTCAGCCTTCACCCGTATCTCTCTCGAGAGAGGTCCACGTGAGGAGAGAGGCGGAGAGAGGTGGAGGGGTGATGAGATACGTCCACCACCGATGAAAGCCACATGCCACATGGTACTAGACACATCACACTCATTTATATAGGGCCTTTTAGTTACAATGCTTTAATACGTGGTTACCAAGTAAATTGCACTTTTAATATCAAATATGAAAATGCCTCCTCATAACACAAATTGAAATAGTGAATAACACAATAATATTGAGTAAACTTTTTTAAAGATTTTATTTTTTTTTCAAAGCTTATTGTAATCATAAAAACAATTTCAACTATATTTTATCTATTTCCAGTCCAAGAGAATTTGAATAGCTTATGAATATGCATGGCCATTAGAAACCAGTAGAAACCAACTGGAATCAACTGGTATTATGGTTAATGGGTTTACATGTGGAATGAACTGGTATTTAAGCAAGCCCAGTCAGGTACATTGCTTTCAAGTGTCAATAAAAACTGACACACACCCACACAAGAACACAATACATACCTAGTCTGCATGTAGTGTGCTAGTTAAAATGTCAACTGACTTCAATTTGTACCAACTGAATTCACTTTTACCACAAGGATCATTTTTAATTTAAAGCATGTTTTCGTGCTTTGCTTGTTTGTTTCTTGGTTGTTGGGTTTGGTTTTTGTTTTTGTTTTTGTTTTTGTTTTTGTTTTTGTTTTGCTTTGCTTGCTTATTAGTAAAACCAGCTGGTATGAAATTTCCTAGCTTTGTCCAAAGTGTTCTAGAGGCAACTTGTTAGTGTGGGTATGACAGTGTATTAATTTTGTTTAATTGTAATTTTTTTTAGTCAATGAACGCATGGTAATGAAAATATGTATGTTCAGACTGGTGTGAAATTGGCCATGCAGTTTATCCACTTGTTTCAGCTGGATTCAACCACAGCGAATAGTAGATTTTTAGGTTAGTCTGCATGATGGTTTATTCCACTCAATTGTTTCAACTGGAGTCAACTGGAAGCAAACTGTCACATAATATACCAGTTTTGTCAACTGAATCCAAAAAGTAGACTTCAACTGGTATCAACTGACTGGTACCCAGTGAGAATTGGACTAGCATTAGCTGGTACCTGCAAGACCTCAACTGGTATCAACTTGTACACAAGATTTGATCAACTGGTATCAACTGGTAACCAGTGCAACTTTAGCTGGTATAAACTTGTACCAATATGACATCAACGCATCAACTGGTTTTAACTGGTACCAGTTGCAACCAGTGAAGACCAGTTAAACAGTATAGAGACCAGCTAAAATGTTTACTGGTTTGCACTGGTAACAACTGGTGCAACTGAAAACATGGGCACAGACCAGTTATCAACTGGTTATCAACTGGTTGTGGGGACTGGTTCCTATCACACGTACCATGTACTCGTACTGATTGTCCACATGATATTCGTTAGGGCCATCCTCCGAAAAAGTGTGCAATTACAGTTGTACAAATGACAAAAATTCAAGATCAAAGATTTCCTTGTTTCATCAATTCAGAAATTTTGATCCCTTAGGAATACAAAACAATCAATGGGTGATTTTTGAAAGCTCATTTTTTCCTAGAAACATTTCCAAACGCAGAGTCCTTTTTTACATGTTAGTACCATATATCAGCTTAGAAAAATCATTGATTGTCTGCTTATTTCTCGCTTTAAAATGGCAATGCTTATGTAAAACTACAAGCTTAAACATAAACAAACATCATGGAAATATTTTGGAGTGAGCCGTGATTTAATGTGTAATAGAAATGAACTTGTTTTATAAAGTGAAGGCTATTAAATAAAAAGCAAGAAAATACGTATATTTCGACTTAAACTATGTTACCCTAATTTAACTTTGTACCTGCATTTGAATTATATCAACAATTTCATTGATTATGTATGAAACATCATGAGTAAGTATTACACTTCTCATAAATAGCAAATGCCAGGTAACATCTCTACCAGATTAAATACATTCTGGATCGTAAGAAGAACGGTGTGTGGTACAGTATCTGACGCATCAAAAGTTCCGTTAGCATACGTTTCAGACCCAACACCAATCATGCCAATAAATTCATTTTAACTTGTAAGAACATCACAATGTGACTATTTTCGTTAAAACGTAAAGTAACGTAAACGTAAACGTAAAAAGTAAAGTAAAGTAAAGTAACGTAAACGTAAAAAGTAAAGTAAAGTAAAGAAAAAAAGTAAAGAATGATTTTGTCACACTTAGGTAAAAAATTAGAAAACCCTTGGACAAAACTTTGAGAAATACGTGAAATACGAGAACCAAACAAATACAAATCCGAAATACTTTTTTTCTGATATAGTTCCGAAATTTTGTAATTACATATATGGAAGACGGTAAAAATGAAGTTGGAAAACATTTTCTATGCACATGATACGCACGAATTCAATTTTCCTTTGTTCTTGTTTGTAATAAATTAGGTCTCACGAATCAAGAAACAATGGTAACGTATCTGACAAAGCATTTATGTTTATTGACACATTTAACTACCGATTAACATCAAACCCAGATCACTCAATCATGTGATTAAAATTACCTGATGCAAAACGTTAGACATCAAATCCTATAGTCATTTTCAGAGCATTGTGCAACCAAGGAAGTGCTCTTGACTTTAACCATAATACTGAGCGCATTTTATATAGATAAGATGCGAAATAATAATGAACAAAGTTATAGAGCGTTCATGTAGCCACGTTTGCTGTGAAGGTGACAGCATACGGTGGGTACCAGACTTAAAAGTCCTAAGTTGATTTTTTACAGACAAAAATTTATTGTGGCACAAAACGCTCACACACACACACACACACACACACACAAAACCTCAACAAAGCAGAAATAAAATGGATTTCTAACGTATATCTGACGGCACATTTTGTAAATTTTGTAGATGAGGATTCAGTTTTTAACCTTTTGCAAGATAATCGAAATCCACTAATACTTATGAAAAGTTTATTTGATGAAAATCGGTTTAGAAATGGCTGAGATGTCCATAATAAAGTAAAAGGAAGATGTTCAAATAAAAGTAGAACGGCCATCACATTTTGTTAGGACCTGTTTCTTTTACTTTATTTTGGATATCTCGGCCACTTCAAAACTGATTTTCCATTAAATAAACTTTTGATTCCTTTTAGAACTGCATGTTTTCTTATCAAGTCGTATAGAGCACGATGTCAACCGGTTAAATCCGCGCACAAAAGCGCGTCGCGGTTAACTTTGCTGCACGATACATTTCATTGGTAATGTATCTGACATGTTTGATGGTAACGTATCTGATGTGCCGTTACCGTTCTCACACTATTTACAAAATATTAATTTTCTTGAGCAATTTCTGTTGTATGATTAATCATTTAAGTATTCAAAAGTACCGGAGCTTTGCTTTCATATAACAGCATACTTTTTTCTAAATGAAGCAAATTTTAAGTAACGTATCTGATATCAGCTCATCGTAACATTAGGTTTCCACGGCTTCGGATCAGTATAATTTTTTGTAACAAGAGATTCCATGAATAAATCATGGTTCCATGTATACGTGAAGTTGACTTTGTTTAATACATTGAATTACAGTGCTATGCGGCATTACTTTGATCTTCTCTCAAGGGTCTCAAAAAGGGTAACGTATCTGTAATGACGGCGATTTGGCGACATGATATTAATGATCTCTTAGAGAAATATCAAAACATCATATTGTTATGTAATATTATTTTTCATTAAGGCACTTGAGGGGCAATGGAATGAAGCACAAAAGAGTTGATTTAAATGATACGTTAATGAGTAAGAACTTGTTATATGAGCACGTCCTCTTCTGCCGACATGGGGTTTTTAGGGTTACATCAAACTTCGGATCGCATTTGTAATATTATCCCGGGGGTCCCAATAGCTTTATTGATATTCATTTTACAGGTCTAACCTCTCGGATGACTTCAACTAAAAATGTTGATTTCTCTGGGACAAAATATCGATTTAAACTGTACGAACATGAAAACGCGAAAATTGCAGTTTTGCACACTTTTTGTGAGAATGGCCCATTAGAGACCAATTAGAGTCAACTGGAACCAGTTGCAGAACGACCAGTTAAACCAGTAGAGATCAGTTAAAAATTGTTTACTGGTTTGTACTGGTGTAACTGGTGCAACTGGAAACATGGGCAAAGACCAGTTAACATCTGGTTGTGGGGATTGGTTCCTATCAAATCCCATGTACTCGTACCGATTGTCCACTTGATATGCATTAGAGACCAGTTAGAGTCAACTGGAACCAGTTGCAGATAACTGGTTCCAGTTGAAATCAACTGGAACCAGTTGAAATTTCCAACAGGTGTAACTGGTTTTTCCTTCGGGGGGGGGGGGGGCAATGGGGGGCGATCGTTAACGATTAACTGCATAATACTTGAATATGAGACCATTCTGAAGCAAATTATTTTCACACAATATAGATATAATGTACTCTTAAATGAATCCAACAAGGATTGGAACAATCATCCCCCAGCATTCCCACTGATCCCCACTGATCAGTTACCAGCCCAATTGTGTACCAGTACAAGTTTCTTCAATGGAAAACTCTTATATACTTATATTAGATTTCTTATCAGCCCATACTAAATTCTGCTCCACCTGGACTACGTTCAAGTGCAGATAACACCTTACTTCGTACCCAAAACCGACAGCAGAGCAGGGGACAATGCTTCTGCGACGGCTGCACCACGATTGTGATGGAACGATCGACCACAGTTTGTCTGCATTTCCCATCCCTTAATTGATGTCTTCAAGAAGAATCTTAAGACTTTCTTTTTAATACCAATCTGTGACTAAATTTTGTTGTGAAGTGTTGTGAAACCAGTCACTGACTGTGTAAGAGCATTATATAAAATTGATCTGGCTGTATTGTATTGTACGTGTATTGTAAGTTAACAAACTCCATGAAGAGTATTCTCTCTCTGCATAAAGTATCTTCACACTTTACTATCTTTCCCATCTTTTTTTCCCCTGCAATCAGGGAAGCAAAGACTGCCAACACTGCTATACCTCGATTTAGATCTCACCACATGCATAATCACGTATATAATAAATATGCTGTACAGGCTTTACTTGAACTACGAGCCGAGAATAAACAAACAAAATGACGCCTTCTGACGCAGCAGGTTGTAATGCAGGTATGCCTTCCATTTTACAACGAGAAACCTGCTTCTGTATCGCAATGGAATAGGAACATTCATCCGGACTGTAAAAGAAGCCTTAAAACAACAAAACATTCTTCAGAATTCTCTTCTAAATGATTTTTAAACACACCCAACGTGCAGACAGGAGGCTCCCTTCGGCTATCTTTATGGTTTGTGCGCTTACATTCTGAATTCACAATGAGCACATTAAAAGTAAAAATATTGGAATCTGAACACTAGATAACACCTGGGCTGTTCCTTGAGAAGCCTTTTACAAAAGTGGAAATGTTTGTACAAGTTTGTAACTCTCTGTGCTCAGCGAGATAAGATGAATTTGACATCAGTATATGCTGCGAAATCAAAACGAAATTGTTACATATATTATGTTCAGTCAAAAATGTGTGCGCTTTTATTTTCGTGTTGTTTTCTTGTTGAGCTAAATAACAAAATTTCCATTTTCAATAACTGAAGTGATGGTTGTGGGCTGTGAGTACATACATCGACTGTCTCCGCCTCCTCTGCTAGCCGATTCCTGAGATTGGCAATACTCGTCAGCAGCTCCTTCTTCTTGTCCTCGTAATGTTTGCGAGCCTGCTTGGTGACCTCAACCTCCTGGCTGGCCTGGATCTTTTCACCCTGAAGGGAAAGAATCAGCACACAAGTTTAACTCATTGAGTCCCAGACACAACATATGGTTTGGTGCTGTGTTCTTTAAATACAAACCACATTATATAGTATTTATATAGTATATCCCCCCAAAAGAAAAAAAAAATACACAGAAATAATGTTAATAGCATCATCTGTCAAGCACTGCTCACGTACTAATGTGATTGCCACGACATTACGTGTAAATATGCAATTTATACTCCATCTAGAAGAGGGTGCATTTCAATGTCTTTTGTTAACCCATTAGTAGTTAGTAGGACTATAGGCCGGAACCACCCGAAACTGCCCGTCTTTACTCCCTGAAACGCCTGAAACCGCCCGTCCGCATTTCTATAGTTTTATGCTTTACGATTTTTATCGGTTTCAACAAAAGTATGTCAGAATTACTTCTGTGAAGCACCAGTCTCTTGGTGAGGTCATAATTAGGATTTTTAAACCAACATAACTTATGAAAAAAAAATATAAACATGCACTGATCTTTTTTAAGTCATTTAGAAAGTTGTCAAAATTAGAGTAATATTGCTGTACCTTTGAGGGAGCAATACGCCATTATGGACGAAATCTTCAGTTGCTAAAGGATTGAGTTTAGTACTTTAGCAATGATTGACAGATGACGTCATCGACAGATCTTGGTTCAACACTGTGTGTGGGGGGGGGGTGGAGTATCCCATAGATCTCTTGGAAAATATTACAAAATGACCATTAAAGCAGCACAAATGGCACATATTCAGATGTTCATTTGGCCATACAAATGAAGATCAGGACTCAGAAATCAAGAAAGTCAACATGCAGTTGCATTGCATAGGTTCTTAACCATTTCCCCAAAATTCAGGTTCTTTTCATGGGTGAACATACAATTAAATTTTATACATCAAGCAAGTACAGCAAGTAAATCCAGGGAATGACACACTAGACTATACAGCTGCTATTTAAAACCCACATCACAGAAAAATATCTGTGCAAAATTGGTACCTTTGAATGTTCCTACAGATAAATGGCACTATATAAATACTGTTTTATGACCATCATCATCAAAATCAGACAAAAGCTAAGATCCTTGGCTGAAGGCATTTGTTCCCATCGAGCAACTGACTTGATTAACAAGCGGTCAGAAATCTAGTCATCCTTAGACTACAAATATTTCAACATGAACACATATCACATGTTACCTGCACACACTTGAAGATTGTAAAGTCAATCCATAAATTTGAATGCACTGGACACATAACCATTCTGTAATTTGTAAAGAAAAGCTATTTCAGTGCATTTGTCTCTGGGATGTGTGAAAAGGAGCATGATACCACCCGAACAGGCATTCAGCTGTCATGTGGATATGGCTGGACCAATCCTATGCTATTAAAAAAGACCGGATACAGTGTATTCTCGTTATAATGAACAAGGTTATAACAAAGTTCTTGTTATAATGAAAGTGGTCTTTACAAAATTATTGTTAAAACGAAGAAAACTTCAGGTCCCAAAATTATCATCTATATACTTTACTTTCGACTATAATAAAACATTGATATATATGAAAGAAAACTGCCTTCCCGAGGGCTTTGTTATAGCATGAGTCACCTGTACATTATTTGTTTGGTTATCACAAAACTTTGATATCACGAAAGAAAACTGTCAGTCCTTAGGAAGGGAGTTGACTGTATCGTTTTTCATGGTCCTTGTCATGACTGTCGATGTTGTATGATGTACCTCCAGTGGATCCAGTTGGTTGCTGATCTGCTGGATCGCTGGGTCGATGATATTGTACTGCTCGATGGCCTTCTTGAGCCGATTGCTGGCCTTCCTGAAGTTACCAGCTAGTTGATCGACTTTCTGTGTCACCGTGGTTAGCTGATCCTCGATCCGCCACACATCTCCATCAAGCTCAGCCAGACTGGCCTCTTGTTCCCCCTCAGCCTCCCCCTCTAGCTCCAGGACTTGCTGTTGTGGTAGGATTTTTTTTTTTTTAAATTATCGCATGTTAGTTCCAGGACTTTCTATATAGTGTGAGACAAAATTTTACGTCATCACACTGATAGCTCTGGTACAGGACTTTCTGTTGTGGTAGGCAAAATTTCACATGATCGCATTGATAGCTCCAGGACTTTTTGTTGCGGGAGTAAACAAAAAAAAAAATTGACATCATCATATCTACGATGCAACAGAGTACATTCTTATCATGCACGGTGATGTGAACACATACTCAAATAGTTATCGATATATTGCCAATTACAGTGCACTCCCGTTATAACAAACACGGTTATAACGAAATTCCGGTTACAACAAAACAAAAATTTAGGCCGCAACGTTATCCACTCCATGTATGTCTATTGTTATTTTTTTTTCGGTTATAACGAAATTTCGATATACATGAATTACGAAAGAAAACTGTCTGTCCCAAGGACTTCATTATAACGGGAGTCCACTGTACAATTGTTGGCCGAAAGGGTGGGTTGGGTGGTGGCGCGTCGCGTTAATGGGAACACCACCCTTCGTCCAAAGCCCCCCCCCCCCCGGTTTTGCCGAAAGGGTGCGAATTTAATGAATTGACTGTAGACCAAATAGTAATTAAACCAAATAACAATTAGACCAAACAGTAATTGGACGAAATGATGACTAGACTAACAGGTTATTAGACCAACCGATATTAAACAGGCTATTAGACCAACTGGCTGTAGACCAAGTGGTAATAGAGTGTAAACCGATCCGGACGATAGCCGCTTTGAAATGGTTGTTTGAAGGTTAAATATAAATTAAAAACTCGTCTTTTAATATTACACGAGAAAAAGTACCAACGCACCCTTTCGGCAAAACCGGGGGGGGGGGGGGGGGGGGGGGGGGCTTTGGACGAAGGGTGGGGTTCCAGTCAACGCGACGCGACCCAACGCTCCCAACGCACCCTTTCGGCAAAACGGGGGGGGGGGGGCTTTGGACGAAGGGTGGTGTTCCCATTAACGCGACGCGCCACCACCCAACCCACCCTTTCGGCACAAGCCCAATTGTTGTACCATAAAATACCATGCAGTAACGTTTTGTTCACATGAGATTGCCTCGAGTCTCAGCCTTACCTGGCATTGCAGTGATTTATACTGCCAGCTCAGTTCAATGCATTAAAATGCATCTTTTGAATCAAATGATTTAAGAGATCTGCCCTGGTTTCCAATTCTCTAAGACCTGGTAGCATGGGGAATCATGGGTGGCCCCATTTATTCGCTGCCCACTTAGGTACAAACTGTACATTTAAAATCCACGAATAGCATCGGTCAGCGAATACCTACATCGAAGTGCACACTCATGGGTACACTCATCAGTATACGCTCGACTCCAGTCAAGATTCTGCAGCAGAGTGTGTACTTCACCAATTCGTGGATCACTGAACTATGTACAGTTGTGAAGTGGAGTAAAGCTGTACACAATTCGTTGCAGGGATTCTCAAATAAATCCGAACCGGACCAGCCTTCTCTGCTCCATGAATGCCCATGCTACTTGCTGATTGTGTACTTTTTAACCCTAAAAAGATTGGGGGGGGGGGGGGCTGAAAAAGCACCCCAAAACATTTTTCCCAATAAATCTGTAGCAGCCCTAGTCGTTTTCCCAACTGAAAATATATTTTTACATGTTTTTCCGACATTTCTAAAGTATTTTTTTAAACTGCATATTTTTGTGATTTTTTTAAATACTCTAAAAACAGCATATATTTTTCAAAAAATACTCTATAAATAGTACATTTTCGGGGGCATTTTTTCGAGTCTTCAGATGAGACGAATATTTTTTCTGTATTTTTTCATCTTCACTATAAACGTTCTTGTCAGTTTGTAAAAATACATGTACTCTAAAAACAGGATATTTGCGGGTATTTTTGTCAAATTTGAAATAAGATTGATATTTTCCAGTATTTTTTCAGCTGTATTATTAACAAACACATTAATAAAGCATTAAAACATGTTTAAAATTAAGAATGGATCCTTGTGGAAAAATTTAATTCAGTTGGTACTAATTGAAGTCACTTTACATTTCAACTAGCAAACTATTATGCAGGCCAGGTATGTATGTTCTCTTGTGTATGTGCTTGTTTGGGTGTGTGTATGTGTGTGTGTGTGTGTGTGCGTGTGCACGCGCGCGTATATGTGTCAGTTTGTATGTAAATAGTTTGTTTACACTTGAAAGCTATGTACCAGACTGGGCTTGCTTACCAGTTCATTCCAGATTAAAACCCATTAACCATAATACCAGTTGATTCCAGTTCGTTTCTACTGGTTTCTACTGGTCATTCATAATTATTCATAAGTATTCAAATTTTCTTGGAATGGAAATAAATAAAATAGAGTTCAAATTGCTTTTATGATTACAATAAGCTTTGAGCTGTGTTAAAACCTTTTCTCACTATTATTGTTGTGTCATTCATAATTTCCACTTGTGTTATGAGGAAGAATTTCCTTTTTCAATGTCAAAAGTGTAATTTACTTGATAACCACGTTTAAAGCATTATAACTAAATGACCCTATATAAATGAGTGTGATGTGCGAATTTAACGAATTGTCTGTAGACCAAATAGTAATTAAACCAAATAACAATTAGACCAAACAGTAATTGGACGAAATGATGACTAGACTAACAGGTTATTAGACCAACCGATATTAAACAGTCTATTAGACCAACTGGCTGTAGACCAAGTGGTAATAGAGTGTAAACCGATCCGGACGATAGCCGCTTTGAAATGGTTGTTTGAAGGTTAAATATAAATTAAAAACTCGTCTTTTAATATTACACGAGAAAAAGTACCAACGCACCCTTTCGGCAAAACCGGGGGGGGGGGGGGGGGGGGGGGGCTTTGGACGAAGGGTGGGGTTCCAGTCAACGCGACGCGACCCAACGCTCCCAACGCACCCTTTCGGCAAAACGGGGGGGGGGGGGGGGGGGCTTTGGACGAAGGGTGGTGTTCCAATTAACGCGACGCGCCACCACCCAACCCACCCTTTCGGCACAAGCCCAATTGTTGTACCATAAAATACCATGCAATAACGTTTTGTTCACATGAGATTGCCTCGAGTCTCAGCCTTACCTGGCATTGCAGTGATTTATACTGCCAGCTCAGTTCAATGCATTAAAATGCATCTTTTGAATCAAATGATTTAAGAGATCTGCCCTGGTTTCCAATTCTCTAAGACCTGGTAGCATGGGGAATCATGGGTGGCCCCATTTATTCGCTGCCCACTTAGGTACAAACTGTACATTTAAAATCCACGAATAGCATCGGTCAGCGAATACCTACATCGAAGTGCACACTCATGGGTACACTCATCAGTATACGCTCGACTCCAGTCAAGATTCTGCAGCAGAGTGTGTACTTCACCAATTCGTGGATCACTGAACTATGTACAGTTGTGAAGTGGAGTAAAGCTGTACACAATTCGTTGCAGGGATTCTCAAATAAATCCGAACCGGACCAGCCTTCTCTGCTCCATGAATGCCCATGCTACTTGCTGATTGTGTACTTTTTAACCCTAAAAAGATTGGGGGGGGGGGCTGAAAAAGCACCCCAAAACATTTTTCCCAATAAATCTGTAGCAGCCCTAGTCGTTTTCCCAACTGAAAATATATTTTTACATGTTTTTCCGACATTTCTAAAGTATTTTTTTAAACTGCATATTTTTGTGATTTTTTTAAATACTCTAAAAACAGCATATTCTATGCATATTTTTCAAAAAATACTCTATAAATAGTACATTTTCGGGGGCATTTTTTCGAGTCTTCAGATGAGACGAATATTTTTTCTGTATTTTTTCATCTTCACTATAAACGTTCTTGTCAGTTTGTAAAAATACATGTACTCTAAAAACAGGATATTTGCGGGTATTTTTGTCAAATTTGAAATAAGATTGATATTTTCCAGTATTTTTTCAGCTGTATTATTAACAAACACATTAATAAAGCATTAAAACATGTTTAAAATTAAGAATGGATCCTTGTGGAAAAATTTAATTCAGTTGGTACTAATTGAAGTCACTTTACATTTCAACTAGCAAACTATTACGCAGGCCAGGTATGTATGTTCTCTTGTGTATGTGCTTGTTTGGGTGTGTGTATGTGTGTGTGTGTGTGTGTGCGTGTGCACGCGCGCGTATATGTGTCAGTTTGTATGTAAATAGTTTGTTTACACTTGAAAGCTATGTACCAGACTGGGCTTGCTTACCAGTTCATTCCAGATTAAAACCCATTAACCATAATACCAGTTGATTCCAGTTCGTTTCTACTGGTTTCTACTGGTCATTCATAATTATTCATAAGTATTCAAATTTTCTTGGAATGGAAATAGATAAAATAGAGTTCAAATTGCTTTTATGATTACAATAAGCTTTGAGCTGTGTTAAAACCTTTTCTCACTATTATTGTTGTGTCATTCATAATTTCCACTTGTGTTATGAGGAAGAATTTCCTTTTTCAATGTCAAAAGTGTAATTTACTTGATAACCACGTTTAAAGCATTATAACTAAATGACCCTATATAAATGAGTGTGATGTGCGAATTTAACGAATTGACTGTAGACCAAATAGTAATTAAACCAAATAACAATTAGACCAAACAGTAATTGGACGAAATGATGACTAGACTAACAGGTTATTAGACCAACCGATATTAAACAATCTATTAGACCAACTGGCTGTAGACCAAGTGGTAATAGAGTGTAAACCGATCCGGACGATAGCCGCTTTGAAATGGTTGTTTGAAGGTTAAATACAAATTCAAAACTCGTCTTTTAATATTACACGAGAAAAAGTACCAACGCATCCTTTCGGCAAAACCGGGGGGGGGGGCTTTGGACGAAGGGTGGGGTTCCAGTCAACGCGACGCGACCCAACGCTCCCAACGCACCCTTTCGGCAAAACGGGGGGGGGGGGGCTTTGGACGAAGGGTGGTGTTCCCATTAACGCGACGCGCCACCACCCAACCCACCCTTTCGGCACAAGCCCAATTGTTGTACCATAAAATACCATGCAATAACGTTTTGTTCACATGAGATTGCCTCGAGTCTCAGCCTTACCTGGCATTGCAGTGATTTATACTGCCAGCTCAGTTCAATGCATTAAAATGCATCTTTTGAATCAAATGATTTAAGAGATCTGCCCTGGTTTCCAATTCTCTAAGACCTGGTAGCATGGGGAATCATGGGTGGCCCCATTTATTCGCTGCCCACTTAGGTACAAACTGTACATTTAAAATCCACGAATAGCATCG
This sequence comes from Diadema setosum, assembly GCA_033980235.1. Classification (NCBI taxonomy): domain Eukaryota; kingdom Metazoa; phylum Echinodermata; class Echinoidea; order Diadematoida; family Diadematidae; genus Diadema; species Diadema setosum. Next base: position 3,433,908 of record CM067063.1, on the reverse strand, counting down.
GTCAGCGAATACCTACATCGAAGTGCACACTCATGGGTACACTCATCAGTATACGCTCGACTCCAGTCAAGATTCTGCAGCAGAGTGTGTACTTCACCAATTCGTGGATCACTGAACTATGTACAGTTGTGAAGTGGAGTAAAGCTGTACACAATTCGTTGCAGGGATTCTCAAATAAATCCGAACCGGACCAGCCTTCTCTGCTCCATGAATGCCCATGCTACTTGCTGATTGTGTACTTTTTAACCCTAAAAAGATTGGGGGGGGGGGGGGGGCTGAAAAAGCACCCCAAAACATTTTTCCCAATAAATCTGTAGCAGCCCTAGTCGTTTTCCCAACTGAAAAATATATTTTTACATGTTTTTCCGACATTTCTAAAGTATTTTTTTTAACTGCATATTTTTGTGATTTTTTTTAAATACTCTAAAAACAGCATATTCTATGCATATTTTTCAAAAAAATACTCTATAAATAGTACATTTTCGGGGGCATTTTTTCGAGTCTTCAGATGAGACGAATATTTTTTCTGTATTTTTTCATCTTCACTATAAACGTTCTTGTCAGTTTGTAAAAATACATGTACTCTAAAAACAGGATATTTGCGGGTATTTTTGTCAAATTTGAAATAAGATTGATATTTTCCAGTATTTTTTCAGCTGTATTATTAACAAACACATTAATAAAGCATTAAAACATGTTTAAAATTAAGAATGGATCCTTGTGGAAAAATTTAATTCAGTTGGTACTAATTGAAGTCACTTTACATTTCAACTAGCAAACTATTATGCAGGCCAGGTATGTATGTTCTCTTGTGTATGTGCTTGTTTGGGTGTGTGTATGTGTGTGTGTGTGTGTGTGTGTGCACGCGCGCGTATATGTGTCAGTTTGTATGTAAATAGTTTGTTTACACTTGAAAGCTATGTACCAGACTGGGCTTGCTTACCAGTTCATTCCAGATTAAAACCCATTAACCATAATACCAGTTGATTCCAGTTCGTTTCTACTGGTTTCTACTGGTCATTCATATTCATAAGTATTCAAATTTTCTTGGAATGGAAATAGATAAAATAGAGTTCAAATTGCTTTTATGATCACAATAAGCTTTGAGCTGTGTTAAAACCTTTTCTCACTATTATTGTTGTGTCATTCATAATTTCCACTTGTGTTATGAGGAAGAATTTCCTTTTTCAATGTCAAAAGTGTAATTTACTTGATAACCACGTTTAAAGCATTATAACTAAATGACCCTATATAAATGAGTGTGATGTGTCGAGTACCAACTAGGTATAGGGTGTAGATACATCTGTAGAATTATATAGGCTCTAAGACTAGCTGTAGGATTATGATTGTGAAAGGTTAATTTGGATATTGATAATGTCTTTCAGGTATGTACATTCTGTATGTGTTCTTGGATATATGCTCAAACATCAACATAAGTCAAGAAAATATTAATTCTTCTGTCCAAACTCGACCATGTAAAACCAAAAAAAAAAATATATATATATATATTTTGCAGTATATTTTTACTTTTTTTTTTTTTTTTTTTTTTTTTTTTTGCTGTGGGAGCATGACGTGTCAAAAAAATATTCAAAAAATATATTTCTAACATACAGTTTTTGGCGTTCCAAAATTGTATGAAAAAATAAATCTTCAAAAATATATTCTAAGGTATTTTTATATTTTCAGTTTATTTTTTTATTCAAAAATATCGTAAAAATATATTTTTGGGGTGATTTTTGAAATATTTTGATGACATTTTTTTTTCTTCAAGCAGGGATGTTGCGACACAAATTGTCGCCCATCACAAATTGTCGCCCCCTGAAACAGGCGACAATTTGTGCATGGAGCTGACGGCACAAATTGTCGCCCGCCCTCGAAGCACATTTTTAAGGGGCAATATCATTCTTGACATAGTCATTGAAATACCAACACATAACTTACATGGCTACATCCATGCAAACAAGCCATGTAAAAAGTCACGGTGACGTTTCAAGGAAGTGCCTTTTCTCTCGGTCTCTCTCTCCTAGCCCGCCTCACCACTGAAATTGACACACCCATACTATTTTGAAATCAACGCCGCTGTGAAATCTATAAACACGTGCTCATAAACGTTGAAGGCATTTTCATTGCCACAGTAGTGCTTGCTGCTGCCCAAAAAGTTCGTTCGCACAAACATGAAAACACAAACACAAACAGACACACGCATGCACACAGGCACACGTATACACACAGACAAACAAACCACTAGGCCTACTAGTCCGGGAGCCAGCGGGGGTCAGCCTAGCTGAAAAGGTTACCAATTTTTATGTATATAGCAATTTAGTACATATGCCCCTAAGTATGGAAATGCACGTCTGGCTGGTCATCGGTGGTGGGTGTGGCCAGGAGGGCCAAAAAAAGGACCCCTCAAAATTAGGCTAGCCTAGCTGGAAAAGTAACCCCATGAAAACCACTGGAACTTGTTCGTTACACTTACAGGATAAATGAATGACCATTGCCAGACGTTTTAAGTGGTGGGGGGTAGCCGCCAGACGCTCTTAAAGGCCCAACTCCAGCTAGGCTAGCCTAGCTGAAAAAGTAACCTCATGAAAACCACTGGAACTTGTTCGTTACACTTACAGGATAAATGAATGACCATTGCCAGGCGTTTTAAGTGGTGGGGGGTAGCCGCCAGACGCCCTTAAAGACCCAAATTTTTCCAGCTAGGCTAGCCTAGCTGAAAAAGTAACCTAATGAAACCCACTGGAACTTGTTCGTTACACTTACAGGATAAATGAATGACCATTGCCAGACGTTTTAAGTGGTGGGGGGTAGCCGCCAGACGCCCTTAAAGACCCAAATTTTTCCAGCTAGGCTAGCCTAGCTGAAAAAGTAACCTAATGAAACCCACTGGAACTTGTTCGTTACACTTACAGGATAAATGCATGACCATTGCCAGACGTTTTAAGTGGTGGGGGGTAGCCGCCAGACGCCCTTAAAGACCAAACTTTTTCCAGCTATATAGGCTAGCCTATAGCTGAAAATATAACCTAATGAAACCCACTGGAACGTGTTATTTACACTTACAGGATATATGCATGGCCGTTGCCAGACGTTTTAAGAAGTGGGGGGGGGGGGGGTGTAGCCGCCAGATGCCTTCAAAGACCCAATTTTACCAGCTAGACTATAACCCTGGCTGGAAAAGTAACCTCCTGAAACCCCCTGGAACTTGTTCTATGTTTGTATCTCACCTGATAAACACTGTCGACATAGTATTCTGGTGTTCTTTCAGTAACTTTCCACACTTTTGAGCTATATGATCACCAAATTCACTCCTCAGATCATCTAATGATTGCTGTCAAGTGTTAATATTGGTGAAGAGTGACTACGTCAACAGTCAAAAAGTCAATGAACTAGGCCTATGCCATTTGAAAATCTCTGTAATCACAAAGTCGATATGTGGACGAGACATCACTTCGCTTTTGCCTTGTTAAATGGTGAATATTAAATTAATTTGTAAGCTTCCGTTTCTAATTCATACAGCACCAGCATACATGTCTGAGAATAGCGGTAAAGAAGATTAGAGTCTTTGGCAACAAGTGCAAAATTAAATTCTGTGCCTTATTTGCTAAACAAACGTGGTAGGAGGACAACGACCTGTTAGGCAATATGGCGGACCAATAGCTCTATATTATTAGTGTTATAGAATAAATGACAATGATGTAGTTCTGAAGCATACTTTTCATTAGATGCTTTTGCAATGACTCAATGTATACTTTTAATCGAACTAAGTATATATCCATGACTTGCTCATGAATTACGGCAGAACGATTCCGTGAGGAAAGTTTTCTGTCATGTCATTACGGAAGAAGTGAACGTGTCAATATTTTGCTATTTGTTCCATAATTATTTCTGAAGTGGTTAAATGTATTTTCCTAAAACATCTTTTTCTTTTATATAATACCTACGTTGCATCCAAATGCCTATTCGTTGAAAAGATGCGGGCCATGTATTCAAAGGTCAAAGATCATAGGTTAATGGAAGTAGGGCATATATTGTACAACATACATACATACATAATACATGTATTTAGTTTTGTAGTCACGACTCTTGCTATGAATGATGCCAAACTCTTCCCGCTCATACAAATGCAGCCGTTTCAGGGAAATAATTATGATAATGATTGGTAATGCTGAAGTGGTTCATAACATTCCATTGATACTATGTATAGAACAGAAAGTGAATTTGACAATGGTATATGATATCCGCAATTTACTCTTTGACAGGTTCTATCATCCGATTAATAATGTATAAATTGAATATACAGTAGTCCCCTATTCAGTAACTACAGGTTAAGTTAGATAAGCTGCATTCATTTTGCACGCGACCATGGCGTTATAGCCAAAGATGATTGAATTCTGTAAATCTCTGTGTGCCTGCACAGGATTGGAAAACGAAACAACTTTCTGTGTATAGAACAACGAAACAGAAACTGGTGCATGCATTATCTCAGTCACTTTGTTATGCATCATGATGGTTTGCTCATTGCAGTTCCGGAATCTAAGCTCGAGGGACTCGAATTGATCCTAAATCAGTCGGCATGCGTGTATCACCCAAAACAATATCTGAACACAATTATAACTGCAGTCCTCCATAGTCTGTATTGGTTGTCGATAAGGGCTGGTATCAAGTTTGATTTTCATATTATTTACAGAACCGAAGTTGTATTTAATTGTTTTCATCGAAATGCCCGTACACGGTATGCGTATCTCAGTTAACTCTTTAAACCATAGTTGCAATCTACGTGCCAAGAATCTCATGTTTTCAATAAGCGTGAACTCCAAGACATGTCGTGATAAGGACTTTAAGACAATTGGCATCGTCATTATAAAACGAATTCCCCTTTTACAAGATACGTTTTAGATTTTAGATAGAAATATGGATTCGTTTGAATGCATTATACAAACAGCTTCTTAAATCCTCTTACATTTTGTTTTTAAGATATGGTGTATACTTGAGAAGTGTAAGAAGCATGCTCTTGTTTTAGAGGCTTTGAGTACTGGTAAGAAGCATATGTTATTCTTATAGATTATGTGAATAAGTACGCATTCAAGAACGTTTTGAATAAAACGTATCCAGACAACTGCATATCATATTTTCACCTCTTCCTTAAACATGCAGATGTATACTCTTGCCGAGAAGGTTAACTGTTTGATAGATATAGTGCTCACCTTATTGAAAAGGTAATTGGGTAAATTTTTGGTTTCAGTATATTATTCAAACACAACTAAGTTAACTTTTACATTAACATTTTCACAACTCACAAATTCTGCACGCACACACATTTCATGATTCACAAGATCCAAGTTACACTAATCCTACTTACTTTGCAGAGTGCAACAACAGCATAAGTTATATGCTGAGCAAATAGGCTTACATCAGTTCGCACTATTCAAGGTTTAGAGTAGTTAAGGAACTAAATCGTACCCGATTTTGTGATGCTAAGTTGCACCTTGAGATGATGGTCAATATTGCCCCTGTAAAGGAGCAGGCAGTGACACTGACTTGCTCCTTTGAAGGAGCAATTTTGCAGCAGTCATGGAGCAAATAAGCACCACATAGGTGCAACATCATACCAATAAGGCACAAGGTTGCATCCTCAAGAGAGGGTACATTCTTGCATCCTTCGGGCATAAAGTTGCACCTAAAGGTACGAGGTTGCGCCTTTTTCAAGGGGGCAAAGTTGCTCCCGAGGGTGTAACTTTCACCCTTTCTTGCGGGTACAAAGTAGCATCCAAAGTTCCAAGATTGCACCCTCAAAACAAGGCACAATCTTGGAACTTTGGGTGTTTCTTTGCACCCTCACGAAAGGATGTAAAGTTGCACCAAGATGTAAAGGCTACACGGGGTGCAAAGGTGCGCCGAAAGGTAAAGGGTGCAAGATAGCACCCTCAAGAAAGGTGCAACTTAGCACCACTTAATGTGGGTGGAAAGATGCACCCAAGGGAACATTTTCGCCCCCTCAATAAAGGGTTCAACTTTGCACCCTCTCTGCAGTATTATTTTATACACACGTGAATTCCTTGTTCCTGTGAGCTACGTTTAATATGAGCGTGACCCAGTATTAGACACGTGTCAAGCCTTTGCAGACACAGAATTTTTTCTTCATATTCTTTAAAGGTCATTTAAAACAAATTTAAATATATATTTATTTCTGTTAAGTTAAGAGGAGCAAATGTGGAGATTATAACCTGTGATACATGTTACGGGAAGTCTATATTTTTATGTCTACTCGGTTTTTTTTTTTTAACTACAAGGAATTACCTATGAGCTAATTGGATAAAGAAGCTGAGCATTCCTTTTTTTCATCAGTTAATGTCAGTGCTGGTGTGTTATTCTTGAAAAGTTGGCATCTAAATGTCCTCCAAACCAAGTACTTACTGTATAAAATTATATTTCTGTGAGTTACGTTTCTTATGAGCATGACAGATCTGTAGACACGTGTCATAGTGGTTACAGACACTAAGTTTCCTTTGCTTTCATTGTTATCAAGAAGCGATTTTGAACAATTTCAGATGTTCAGGTTTTTTTCTCAATTTCGTTACGAGAAGGCAATAATGATTTCATGTAAAATATGTTAAGGAAAGTTGATAGTTTGGTTATTTTATCATTACTCATCTTCGTCTTCTCAACAAAAAGATGATACACATGAGCTCATTTGCTAAAGAAGTTGAAGGATGTTTAATTACTGTCATAACATTTTGCATCTTAATCCCTCGAAACTAAGTACATGCAGTATTAGTTTATAGAAAACATAATATTTTTGTTGTTGCTGTGACTGAGCTTATTCATATGAATTTTAGACATGTTTCTCATATGTTTCTGTCATATGCTTTACTGAAGAACAGCAAATGTTGAGTTTATTGGCAAGAGAGGTTGATCATTACTTTACATTTAAGCTCATTGAAGTGCCGGAGCATAAACTTGTCTTGAAATATTAGCATCCAAAACCCTCCAAACCAAAAACGCGCAATACTAGACACGACAGGAATTCCTTGTTGTTGTGAGTTATGTTTCTTAAAAACACTGATTTTTTCTGCTTTTGCAGTGTACTATGTTCAAAAACACTCTTGAACAATTATCAGATTTCGTTTCTTTCTTAAGAGAAGAAAACGGTGAGGTAATGTGAAGCATGTTCCTATAAGTTTTATTTCGTTAATAATTTTTCTTTACCCATCTCCTCAACCGTAAGGTGATATGGTACCTAAAAAGTCATAGGCCAAAGGTGTTGAGCTTTACTTCCCCTTTTTAAAGTAAATTTAAGAGCTGGGGCATTATTTTTTTTAAAGTTGGCATTTTAAGCTATGTACACCGAGGACGAGTCTTACTGAATGGATTTCTTGTTGCAGTAGAATTGTATTTTTTATGAGCTTGATGGAGTATTAGACAATTGTATAAAGTGTTTGCAAAAACTGTTAATGTATTCCCTTTTGCTAATGTCCAAAGAGTTCATTTGCCAAGTTTTGATTGTCTTTTGTTTTAATCATCAGGGGTCTGTTTTATCATGGTCATAGAGGAAAGAAACTTAATTATTAAAAAAGCCTTCATATAAGAAGAGATACTGTAGGACACAATTTCATCAAAAGTTGTGATTTTCAACATTTCCAAAATGCAATTGATGAATATTTCTCTCCAGGGCACAGAAAGAAAGTAGTTTTTGGTCTTGTTTTTTTTTTTTTCACGTCAGTATGTTATAATACCCCTGGGTTTACGCCCATCCCACCAATTTCCATCCGGATACTGTACCCGGCCCTGTTTTTTTTTTTTTTTTTTTTTTTTTTTTTTGTTTTTTTTTTTGTTTTTTTTTTTTTTACACTGCAAAGAAAATGAGAACACTGATGTTTGAGAAAAATCCCGACATGTTTGATTGGGCAATTCTTTTTTGATGTCTATCATTCTTTCCAAATAAGTTTTTTGGTTATCACTGAGGACAAATACAGATACCCTATTTCTTCTACCAAAACCACAGCACTGTATATTCTCATATTTCTACAGTATTTTGTCGCAACACTTGCCCTATTAATATTTCAAAGCATGTTTCCATGTGCGCTCAAGAAACTCCCCAATTAAAGGAGACCTCCGGGTGATTCTCAGATGTTTACATTTGTACAACTATGAATTAGTTATACTGAGGACAGAGTTTCAGAATTTGTGATAATTGGGATGAGGAATAAGAATATTTTCAAAAAATAGAGCAAATTGCAATGAACAAGGATGATGACATGGGAGAGTCACCATAAGAATGCATGAGTTGGGGCTCAAGGAAGCAGAACAAAAGAATAAGGCATGCATAGATTATAGACAGGTGAACTCGCAAGCTAGCGGTATTGTTATGGAATTACACTGCTATCATTTCTAAAATATGTGAACCTTATAGCTGGTAAAATTATGTCTTTGAGAGTGTCTGGGGGCTACGCCCCACCACTTAAAGCGTCTGGCAACGGTCATGCATTTATTCTGTAAGTGTAAGAACAAGTTCCAGTGGGTTTCATGGGGTTACTTTCCTAATTTTCAGCTAGGCTAGCCTAGCTGGTAAGAGTTTGGTCTTTGGGGCGTCTGGCGGCTATTGTCTGGCAACGATCATTCAATATCCTTTGAGTGTATCACAAGAACAAGTTCCAGTGGGTTTCAGGAGGTTATTTTTCCAGATATATATAGGCTATAGCTTAGTCTAGCTGGCAAAAAAATGGCGGCTTTCCCCCCCCCCCCCCCACAACTACCATTTAAAACGTCTGGCAACGGTCATGCATATCCTGTAAGTATAAAGAACAAGTTCCAGTGGGTTTCACAAGGTTACTTGTTCAGCAAGGCAAGCCTAGCTGGAAAAAGTTTGGTCTTTAAGGGCGTCTGGCGGCTACCCCCCACCACTTAAAACGTCTGGCAATGGTCATTCATTTATCCTGTAAGTGTAACGAACAAGTTCCAGTGGTTTTCATGAGGTTACTTTTTCAGCTAGGCTAGCCTAGCTGGAAAATTTGGGGTCTTTAAGGGCGTCTGGCGGCTACCCCCACCACTTAAAACGTCTGGCACTGGTCATTCATTTATCCTGTAAGTGTATAACGAACAAGTTCCAGTGGGTTTCATGAGGTTACTTTTTCAGCTAGGCTAGCCTAGCTGGAAAAATTTGGGTCTTTAAGGGCGTCTGGCGGCTACCCCCCACCACTTAAAACGTCTGGCAATGGTCATTCATTTATCCCGTAAGTGTAACGAACAAGTTCCAGTGGTTTTCATGAGGTTACTTTTTCAGCTAGGCTAGCCTAGCTGGAGTTGGGCCTTTAAGAGCGTCTGGCGGCTACCCCCACCACTTAAAACGTCTGGCAATGCTCATTCATTTATCCTGTAAGTGTAACGAACAAGTTGCAGTGGTTTTCATGGGGTTACTTTTCCAGCTAGGCTAGCCTAATTTTGGGGGGGTCCTTTTTGTGGCCCTCCTGGCCACACCCACCACCGATGACCAGCCAGACGTGCATTTCCATACTCGGGGGCATAGGTACTAAATTGCTATACACATAAAAATTGGTAACCTTTTCAGCTAGGCTGACCCCCGCTGGCTCCCGGACGCGTGTTTTTTTTAGACGGCACAGATTGGGGAAACTAAAAATCTATCGGGGACCCTATCACTTAACCTAACCCTAATCCTAATCCTAACCCTAACCATCAAACCCTAACCCTAACCCTAACCCCAATCCTAACCCTAACCCTAACCATAACCATAACCAAAAACCCTAACCCAACGTTTTTCCCATAGGTTTAACACGCGCCATGCCCCAATCTGTGCCGTCTTAAAAAAAAAACGCCCCCGGACTATACCACTATACAACCACCACACATGCACAGTTTCCACATATTGTATTATTTATACTCCAAACACACGCACACACACACAGCTATACGCAAACGCATGTACCTACACAAGTCACATAATACGCACCTACTAATCATACACAGCACATACCATGCAGCCCCCCCCCCCCCCCACCGTACACACACACACACGACAGGGTACGCATAACTTACCAGCCATACCCACCCCAACAAAGCAAAACACCGGAGCAACCACCCCAACCACACAATTAATTCACAATGCATGGCCGACGACAATTTGTGCAGCCACCTTTCATTTTGCCGGCACAAATTGTTGCCATCGACAATTTGTGACGGGGCAACAATTTGTGCCGTAACACAGAGAGCTTCCAAATGAGTCTGCATACTCCCTAGCCTCCAGAGTCCGGGCAAACAGTGCCGTATATTAAGAGAGTCTGGCCAACTCGGTTTTCGGCTTAGGTGTTTTGAAGCATGTGATTGGTCAAAAGCTGGTCCCGTGACCTACAGGCGCCATGTTGTTACCAAAGTCAATCACGCGGGCGCGAGCAGAGCTCATACGCAGTGCCCATTGTTCATTACGCGCAGCTGCGCGCTAATTATTGCTTGCCTTGGGGACTTCCCCTGAATATCAGTCATGGTGCAGTGGGGATACTGTCATTGCCGTTGTCAACTTTATTGAAGTAGAAGATACAATACGAAAGATGTTTTGATATCTTACTGCCATAAACTGAAGATTCGAACGTCATGCCTTCCTGCGCAGCATGGCGTTGCGCAAACCGACCTGGTTCTTAGTGTAATGATGCACCGCTTTCCGACAGATCCAAAACGAAGGAAAAAGTGGAAAATCAAGAGTGCGACGGGAAAACTACTGTATACGCTATAATTTTCGCGTACATAAATTTTCGCGAATTGCCGATGTCACACATTTTCGCGAGTGGTTAAATTCGCGATTGGGGGACCAGAGAAAATATGAAGTGGCAAAGAAAGTGTGAATTTTCAACTTACTTGTACTAGCAACGAATGCTACCACAGCGACTAGGCTGTGTATACTATTAGTTAACGTGGACATGCTATTATGTACGTAAACAAGCTTAGCCTTGGCCAGTATGGTCTGTTCGGTAAGCCGTAAAATGTTTGTATCGTCAAGGCAAGGGATTCATTTTGGAAGGTAATATTTTCGCGTGTTGTTTATTTCGCGAATAGCTCCCGACTCGCGAAATTCGCGAAAATAAAACCCACGCGAAATATATAGCGTATACAGTATATGATTTGTTTTCTTTGGAAGCCTCGCGGCGTCTTTCAGACTATCCAAATTTTGATTCACATTTGTATGTTTCCGCCATGATATACGAAAATGTCGCCTGAGGCATTTGTTTTGGTCGTCCGTCCGACCGTCCTTCCGTCTGTCCTTCATTCCGTAATCAATTTTGTGGGCATCGTTTGAGGTAATGAAACTTGACATGTATGTTTGTGTGAGTGGACGAAGTTTTGTTTTTCGCTTATAAACTTTTGTATAAGCACGCTCAAAGTGAAAGGTCAAAGTAATTTATATAATGGTTCAATTCTTAAAACATCACTATTTCCCTCATATCTATATGCAATTCCTGAAGGTATTTCCATGTATTTCCAAACGAAACTTACTGCCTGACCGTGATTTTCTTGTGATTTTTATTATTTACAAGTATCTGATACCGGGTGTATTTATTTATTTATTTTTCTTTTTTTTTTTTGGGGGGGGGGGTGGGAGTATGGGAGGGGTAAGGTTCAAGGATCAATATCTGTTGTTGAATTATAATAAATAATAATTTCCCATACATTTCCTAAATACCTATTTTTAAACAATTTTAGATCTTATTACTTACTTTAATACCGATGACGTTTTCATGTTGTACATTGTACTATAAGTGTATTCCTTTTGAATAACATACTATAGGCCTTCATGTCAGTTTTATACATAATATTATATGGGACGAAATAGGATGGTAATTGATGATTATTTACGTGCGAAACCTTGATAACTGTTGGAATTCGTCTATCATCTGTGCACAGCTAGAATTGTAAGTTTATATTCTTGTTCCTATCTGGACAACTTGCTAAATACAATATACATACAGTAGCATACAGTCTAGTGACAGTTTACGATACGACTCACTGTGAATTCTTCTTTTATTTTTACAGCAATAATTTATCATTTCAGTATATATTCAGGAATTATGCCCTTAAGACAGCTTCCCTATTATTTATACGGTATACCTGTGTGCTTGTGTCTATTTGGATGTGTAAAAATGATTGATTGTTGGCTTCGTTAAACGTGGATGGAATGAAAGAATGTCCCTCCCCCAACCTACCCCCTTTACATTATACATTTGTTACCCCCCTTTATATTGGTTACACCCTTTACATTGGTTACCCCCTACATAGTTACCTATAGCAAAAAAAAAAGGATTATTTTCAAGATTCTGTTATTACTACATCATTCAATTCATTCTTTTCCCCCCGTAATTCTGTTCAAAAATACAATCCGACACGAAGGCTGCGTTCATCATCTGATGCATTGTTACTCCAAACACCCAGAGTAAAACATGGATGGGGTGATCATGCTTCCTCCGTTATGGGACCAAAATTTGTGGAATCAGTTTACTATTTAGCTAAGGGAACTGCCATCTACAGAGTCATTCAAATCCAAACTTAAAACTTATCTGTTCCTCTCACACTGAGGACTGTAATTGCTGTATGTCATTGACAATATTGTAGTTTTTATTGGTTTATGTTGTATTCTTTATTTGGTATATATTTGTTTTTTGTTTGCCATTTTTTCTTTGTTAACATGTATACATGTACATGTATAATATGTGACCGTGCATCACAAAACAAACAAAAGTCGCACCCTTTGATTTCGCGTGAGGACTCAAAAAGGTGAGATGGGTCAGCCGAGTCAATCTTTAGTTTTTCATATTTTCTGAGAGAGGTATCCTTCTTCTACTTTATTCTTCAGTTTGGTATCATAACATGAGTGGGAAAGTGTGTTTTTATCAGTTTTTCTACAACCTTTTTTTTTTGGGGGGGGGGGAGAAGAGTAGAATGATTAGGTATCTCTTAGAGGCCACTTTTCATGTCTTGAAATCCTTTGCACACTCTTCATTTTGAAGTCTAATAACCTTTGAAAGGATGGCGGTACTGCTTTGAAAGTTGGCATTACTCATGGGCAGAATGTGTTAATAGAACATGCTCAATTTCAGCTTAATCTGATAATCCCTTCATTGTTGTTGCTCGGGTGGTTTACATCCTGTGTTTTGTCCCTTTCATGGCACAGCTAGCATGGCTTGGTAACGATTAAGCGCTTGAATAGACCATGTACTTCAGAGCCTCTTTTCTCAGTTCACACTTTCCAGAGTGTGTGCTTTCTTTGCAATATTTAGGTAGGTTAGGGGAGTCCAATTGAACCGAGTTATGCTCTGTCAGAATCTGCCCTTAACTAAATATCCATGTCTGGCGACTTTTTGTTGGTTTTGTGGTGCAGGGTCACATAATCTTTTCATTTTTGAAGCGCCATGAGCGCTGAAAAGTGGACCTGTGCGCTGTACAAGTAGCCACTATTTATCATTTTTATTATTATTATTATTATTATCATTATCATTATTTCTCTCTCACCCTCTCTCTCTCTCCCTCTAAGAGAAAGAAAAGTCAAGCAACACCGTGCCTTTGGGACGCCTGCGCGTACACGCTAACCCTCCAAGCGCACACGCTAAAATCATAAGCGCACTGTACGCTGGGTAACGACATGGCGTCCAATTTATGAGTTGGCCAGACTCTCTTAATATACGGCACTGCGGGCAAACTCCAAAGGGCACCCTCTACGGAGTGACTCACAGTGTTGATGCCACCGATCCTGTCCTGCAGCTGTGATCGCTGTCTCTGGGTCCGCTTCCTGAGACCGTCGTTCTCTGAAATGATTTGCTGCAGACGTTTCAACTCTTCTCTGACTTGCTCCTGCTCCCGTGTCTTGTCACTCAGCTCCTTTTTGGTGTCTCTGTTAAAAGGGCATTTTACCGGTTTTTTATTTTTTTTTTTTATATGTTGTTCTTTTAATTCTAAAAGACCCAGGCGGTGCAAACAGAATCAAAATTTCATAACGATTAAGTCCGTAATTTAATGTTAAAAATGGAACTTTTTAGGTGAGAATTATGCTAATGAGCTGACGAGCCCGGATGTTATGATGTCACAGGTGCTCTCACTGTATGATTACAAGTGCTCGCATACGCGTGCGTTAATTCGTATCGAGTAGCAGACGACGCTTAGGCCTAATTTACCTAGCAGGCGGCGCTTGTGTACTGTTCTATCCATGTAGATATCTCAAATTTCACTAAACCAAATCGCACCAAAATTACAGGATATACTTCATAGCATATTTCAAAGTATTCTCTTATATTTGAACGAAATCAGTAATCGAGAAGCATCAATATTGACGTCGACTTTCAAGTCGTCACTCAAAAAAAAAAAAAACTCACTCGTCGCGACTTGTGTGATACAGGAACTACATTTTTCATTTAACTTACCACAAATAATTTGTAAATTTATTTATTACCCCCGATTACTTGAGAGATTTGTCTCATGATATTAAATGGCTAACTTCAGTCTGTGCGTGCGCAGCAGGTAGGTAGGGCCTGGCCGCAATCACTCGTGTTAGTCGTAGAGCAGATTATTTTTTAGCGACGCCGACAGGAAAGTCGACATCTACACTTACGCTTCCCGACATGTGATTTGTTTCCAATTAACGTGAGCTGTTGGATATGAATCATAAAGTATTTCCTGTGAGTTTGGTGCCATTTGGCAAGGTGAATTTTGAGATATCTGCATGGATACGGAAGTACGCTAGCACTATACCTACACCAGCGCTGGGATCGCGAAGCGGCGACACTGTGTTAGAACGTGGTCAGGCCACTCTTCCGAGATATGGGTCCTAGTAGGCCTACTGAAACAAACTGTTAGATCTAACATTAGTCCTTGGTGTAAATAGCACCACTATGACATTTATCTCGACTACAAAACATCGGAAATCCATAAAGCAGATACCTTACCTGAAAAATCCAGCACAGGAACAACAGTGCCTGCAGGACAAGGGTCCAGATCCAGATCTGGAGTCTGGACTTTCGTCTGGACTTTCTTCAAGTTCTGGCAGCAGGGGTATGTAACGTTACGCTGTGCCTTATTAGGGAGCTTTAGATTTTAGACGCGCGGACGTTCAAAGGGAAAAAAACATGGTCTGAGCGTGCGCAGTAGCTTGACGTGTGCTACTGCGCACGCTCAGACCATGTTTTTTTTTCCCTTTGAACGTCCGCGCGTCTAAAATCTAAAGCTCCCTCACTTAGCGCTGTGCACATAGGGCCTAACTGTTACAGCTGCAATGTCGACGGTGAGTGAGTGTAGGGCCTACTCATCAAAACTTGGACTGCCACGTAGAACCTACTCCTTGACTGCTCAGTAGTCCTAGTCCTAGTTCTAGCATTTCAGAGTCTATGTGTACTGGGTACTGTTTTCATCTCACTAAGCGTAAATCGTGCGTGCCGTTGAAGAGAGTCTATCTACATTTGGATTTAGATTCACTCAGCCCTCATCTACGTTAGATAGTTTGAACTGGCGAACCATCGCTTGATAATCATGATCATCAATGCGTAACGTTACTTACACACAGTCTTCTATGGGCAGCACGTTCGGATAACGATGCCAATTTCATTTTGCATATCTGGAATTTCCCCACAAGATTTATCTAAATAAAAAGCTGTTGAAGAGATTGCTTTTAAAGATTAATAGATATTGTTTAACATGTTTATTATAGCTCCATATTGCAATTATACTAAATAACAGCTTTTGCAGTACTTCGTGTGAGATTTCATCAGTACATTGGCATTATGTAGTTCGTCTTGCTAATATAATGTCGGAGTTGTGCACCAAGAGCACCTGTGACGTAGGCCAAATTGTGTGGATCGTTCCATGGCTTGCTCGTTTTCATTTTTTTCAAAAAATCATTACAGGCTTATCCTGGGTTTTACAAACCTCTCTTTCCAGTAGTAGGCATCAAAAAATGTAGATTAGAATTATCAGACAATTAGAAAATGTCAGTACAGTTTTCTTTTAAAGGGATGGTATAGTTTTGGTTGAGATGGGGATTCAGGTTTTAACTTTCTGTGAGATAATTAGAAACCACTTATATGAAATATTTCAGAGCATACGATTGTAAGAGGAATCAAAGGTATATTGGACGAAAATTGGTTATGAAATGGCTGATATATAAAAAACAAACAAAGAGGTCCTAATGAAAGATGGGCACCACCTTTTATCAGGCTCACTAATAATGACCATTCTCTATTTTTAAGAAAACTTTGGTCCTCATCCGCACCGGATCTGACCATCGATGTTCCCCCGAAGGATGTGGGCCTCCCTCTGCATGCTGGCATAGAACCTCTGCTCTGCCCCGGCGTAAACCGGGTAGCCAGCCATAGTGAAAGCCTCGCGGCAGTTTGGCGGTGGGGTGTGGCGGAGGAACTGCCTGGCTTCCTGACTCTTCTCGATAAGAAGGATGTTCTCTACTCTCCGCTACATGGAGCATTTATATGAAATGAGAGCCATATCATTAATCACAAAAACACCATTAGCAGTCAATATATCAAATCTTAAAATGGTGACGTAGTATAGTCGTCAACATGCTTGTGTACAATTTACTTAATCATTCTATGGAAATTACTATCAGTGGATCGTTTTCAGAAGCACAAAGTATGTTTATTAAAAAAAAAAAAAAAAAAAAAAAAACCAATGACTGCTAAATTTCACTAACAGTGACAGCTATAATATAGCTCTTAATTAAATGATTGACCAAGAGCAATCAGTTGAATAGTCACTCACTTTTCCCTCAGGCACCACTTTACCTCTCACTGGTCATTAGTGTACCAATGAGGGGGACACACAACCGCTTGTCTACACTAAGCTGCATTGCAATTGGTTCTGTGAGTGGTTCAGTTAGCTTACTGAGCATGTGCTGGCCCTGGAATCTTGTGAAAATGGCTGCTGCAGCATTGAAATCACGTCACCATTCTGCTGCAACATTGAAATCACGTCACCATTTTGGGACAGTTTCCAACAACATCAACTGATCAATTACCCAAAGAGGTATTGATCGGCAAATAAAGATTATTAAGCCATTATTGTTTACAAACTTAATTCAACAACACTTTCTTGCATTTTGTCATAATATATTCTCTTAAAAGAAAAAAAAAAGACTCCTCCTCTTCCCCTTCCCCCCCCCCCAAACAAAAATAAAGTCCTCTGTGATCCACACCTTTGTAAATCAATATTTTGTGGTTCCATTCCAACCAACAATGACTGTAGCCTTACAGTAAGTCTCCACCAGTTAGTGAGGTAAAAAGAAGATCTTGCAAATTATTAACAAATTGCCCTTCATCAAAGAAAATAAGAACTGATTTAGTGTTTTAGTAGTGGCCATAATAAAAATCATAGGTACACATACTCGGCTGGACTTGAACCAATGACCTCCTGAATGCATGAGAGGTGTCATATCCCTAGACCCGCACTTCTCAGCCCCTTTTAACCAAGGCCCACTTTGGCTCCTAAAAAGTGTGTGGTTTTTTTTTTTTTTTTGAGGCCCACTTACATATATAGATTATAATTAGGTGATCCGAGTATCCTCCATTTGGAGCATTTTTCAAAAAATTGAAAAAAAAAATGGACAGACGCGTGCGCGCGCGCACACATACGCACGCAGAGCTCATATGCAATAGAAATTTCCCGTTTTTTCACACGGATCGAATGTCTAAAATGTCAAGAAATAATTCTACCAAGTTTCAAGTCAATCCGACTCAATATGACGTCATGCGGGCCCGTCAAAGTTGAAATTCCGCGCGCGCGTCAATGGCGATATACAGTGCAACTCAGTTTGCCAAAAACCCAATTTTCAATCCGATTTTACTCGTCAGGATGGACGGTGACCCCCCCCCCCCCCCCATTTTCTTTACATATTCTGAAAGCTGATGAGTTGTACATGTCATTTCATGGGTTGGCGACGCTGGAAAAATTATTAAAAGATATCAAATTTCTTAATAAATCTTTAAAAAGTAAATTTTTAAAATGACGTCATCAAATTTCAAGTTTACTCGAGCGTATCTCACTTTTCCTTTGCCGATTTTCACTCAGATTTAAGTATGTTGTAGCTTATTAAATTTTCTTTCATAAGTGTATATCAACATTTTTATTGGATGACAGCATCACCTCGTAAAAATGGATTGAAAGTAACCTTGTCGAATTTGACCAGTTTACGTGTTATCTCTATGGAAGTGCAGTTTTTCTGGAAATGAAAATTGACATGACTATCTTTTTCGAGCACTAGCTCACTTATCCTTCGGTGAATTTCTCCCAGATTTTAATATGTTGTAGCTGAGACTTTGGGCCATTGTAATTGTACCCTTCGTTTATTCATACGGCGTCGAGATCACGTCGAAAAGTTTGGTTGAAATTGGCACTTGGCTTCGAGGTAGCGTCATTTTGCTTAATACACAGAGCCTATGGGGGATGGAATAGGTCAGTGCATAGTGCATCGGACTTTTAATCTAAAGGTCCCAGGTTCGAGCCTCACCCCTGCTTTTTGCTTTTTTTAAAACACTTTTTTCTTCTTTTTCTTTAGTTAGTCTTATTCTCCCTTCCTAACTTTATATTTTTCTGATCTTTTTATGCTTCTCCTTCAAATTTCTATACAATACCTTAAATTTTTATTTATTTTTCTTCCTTTCTTCCACTTTCTGTTCAATAAATCAACAACAACAATGGCTATCAACCCCATATTTTGCACATGCTTAGTTCATGTCACGAACATCATTTCATAAAATAACAACTACTTCCTCCGACAACATCTTGGGTAGGCAGTACTGGTAGGTAAATTAGGGTCAAAGGTCAAAAGTGTTTAATCCTGTATCTTGGTAAATACACGTCTTATCTTTCCTACATTAAATTTTTTGCACACGTAAGGAACATGTTGCAAGAATCATTTCACAAAATAACAACATTTTGCTCAGATGCCATCTTGGCTGTGTAAAGTGGGGACAAAGGTCAAATATACTTTATTTTGTAATCTCATTAGTGTATATGGTATCACCGTCATATTTTGCACACACATGGACCTCGATAGAGGGATCATTTTGTATGTACATTTTCTTCTGGAAATGAACAATGACATGACTGTCTTCATCGCGCACTAGCTAATTTATCCTTCGGTGAATTTCTCCCATACAGATTCTTATATGTTGTAGATGAAACTTTGGGCTATCGTTCGTGTGATCCATATTCTTATTGAAAGTCAGAATTACGTCGAAAGACCTGGTTGAAATTGACGCTTTGCTTCAATGTCGGGAGATATGTCTTTCTTTCTGTGACTTTCTTTGCAATAGCTCAAGAAAAACACGCCCTTTCACCCCCACATTTTGCAAATGCTTAGTCCATGTCATGCACGTCATTTCATAAAATAACAATTAATTCATCAGACACCGTCTTTTGTAGGTACATACCTGTCCTATCTTTGCCATATTTTGCACAAGTATAGACCATGTAGCATGAATCATTTCATAAATAACAACTTTTTGCTCAGATGCCATGTTGCGTGTGCAAAGTGGGGCCAAAGGTCAAATATACTTCATTCTGCATCTTCGTTAGTGCATACGGAATTCGGTACCAAAGATGGCAGGTCTGACTCCCTTTTCTAAATGAGAATCCAAACATCACAAGGCCAATGTCCCCTCAACACAAATGAAACCGGTATGGTCATGCCTATTGGGATCAGGACGCAAATAATTGATTTCAGAATACATCAGATCACCTAATTTGTCAGTGTTGACAAATTCGTCGGTCCGGTCACACGAACCGACGAATCACTCAATTTTGGGTCAAATTTTCGATTTTGAGATTTTCAATCATTTCGATAGTAGACATTCCATACTACATATTCTGAAATTCTCAGTGTGTAATTCGGTGTAATTTTTACGTAGTTATCACTTTTGTAGAAGTATGTAATTCCATTTGTGAAAATTATTTGTTTTCCCCACTGACGCGTGTGTTAAACAATCGGGCGATTCGACGGTTCGGTGACCGCGCGTACTAGTACGCGCGATCACCGAACCGACGAATCAGTGCGCATTGACTTGCGTGTTGTTTTTGAGATTCAACAGTTCATTGACCGCGCGCATAGTGCGCGTACTATGTAATACATGTGTTGACAATGACAACGCTCAATGCACATGTACATATGGACACACATGGAAAATGACAACGTTCTTTGCAGACCGAAAATACATGCATGCAGCTCTTTGACGATTTCCCGCTTATTTGTTAACAATACAATTCGATAAAAACTTCACAAGTTAGAGCAAGAATTGAAGTCTGGTGTACTACAAAAATAATTGGAAATTATAGACATAAAAGTGTAGCAACCATGAGTCAAAAATGGGCTAACTTCAAACGCGTTTTTCTCGAATTGTCATTCTTACGCAAACCTGAGGGATTCGTCGGTTCGTGTGACCGGCGACGAATTCGAAGTCTAGTTTGTTTGTTTGTTTGGTTTTTGGTTTTGTTTTGTTTTTTAACATCACGGCCCACTAGTGGCAACTGCAATGGGTGAGAAGCTCTGCACTAGACTACCAAGCTTCCAGCCAACAACCAGTGATGGTTGTGATCTTTTGTTACGGCTACTACAGTGCTCACCCGGTAATCGAGAACCACTTTAACGGAACTCAGCTTAAGTGCAACAAAACTCGATGTAACAAATTTTCATGTGTTATTTCCACTGCTTAATCGGAACCATAAACCACTTTATCAGGACAAATTCTTGCTGAAACACTTCAATTGCCTATCATTTATGTCTAAAAATAATATGTAAATTCTCAGAAATAATCACAAGGATTTCATTTCCTTAACAGTATTATTTTCTAACCAATTCCGGAAACAAATTCCGATTGCAGAGTCTAAACAGTTGCCGTTACGCGGTAAGACGTGCTGGCGGTCACATCGAGCATCACATCGAGCGTCGTCAGCTTCTACTCCCGCAGCGGCACTTACCACCCTCGAGTCACCTTTCCCATGTGTGGCCCATACTCTCTCTCTCTCTCTCTCTCTCTTTGTCCACAGTACGCATGTAGTGTGTGTGTTTGTATGTGGCAGGCAGTGTAAGAAGGAGGCATGAAAATGAAAAAAATGTGTCCGTCACATTATGCGCAATCAGTGTCATCGCGTAATGTGCATGTTGCTGGCTCTCTCTCTTCGTAGATAGAGTCACAGGCATTGTGACTTGATATGTACTGTGAACTCTAAAATGGGATATTTTGTGGATCAAGTTAATGAGCGAAGGTTTGTTCCAATGATGTGGTGTGTCTTTTTTATCACCGTTTTGTGTCTGCGTGTTGTAGCATGTGTGTACTTGTTGCTGTGGTTATCCATGTGTTTGAGAACTGTGCATGGCTTTAGTGTACTGCCCACATATTCGACTTCATGTTGTGTGATTTGCATGGGCCAATAATAACCATCGCTTAAGTGGGAGCACCGCTTACACGAGAGAAAAACTTGTCTCCCGACCCCTCCCGATTAAGTGGTGAGCACTGTACAACAACACTAAATAACAAGTGCAATTTGTTAACGTCAATAAATGACAATTTGTTAATCAGTTCTAATAAAAACGATTAAATGAAAGAAAAAAAACAAGGAAAAGTAGAAATTACGCGGTGCGTAATATATGTCCCCCCGGAAGTAGCATTTTGTAGCAAAATGTACAATATGGGTAAAATATCAAGGTCAAAGGTCAAAGAAGTCGAAGGTCAAAATTCTGTGTAGAAGTTTTGAAGCCCTCACCTAGTGCCATCACATAAAGCAAACGGAATCGAAATCGGGTTAGAAATGGCGAAGGAGTAGCATTTTGTAGCAAAATGTACAATATAGGTCAAAGGTCAAGGTCAAGGGTCACAACTGAAATTCTGTGTAGAAATTTCAAAGCTCCCATGTAGTGCTATCATATAAAGCAAACAGATCAAAATTGGCTCATAAATGACAGAGAAGTAGCAAATTGAAGATTTTGATCACACACGGACGCTCACACGGACACACGGACGGACACACACACGTACGGAGCCCGTTTCATAGTCCCCTGCTCTAACTCGTTCGGCGGGGACAATTAAGTTGAATATAAGAAGGTCTATCTGGCACGCTACAATGACTTGTGTGCAAAACACTAGACGGCATTCAGGATTTCTCTACTTCGTTCATACCTGGTCTACTAGGGTGTTGAAAATGACCGGATTGCTGACCGCCACAATGTCCAGAAAGGCAGGGAAGGCGTCAGTTTGCACAGCAGCTGCTTGTATGTCATATGGATGTGACTGCAACAATCAGTGAAAGCAAGTAATGATTGTTAAGTTTAATAGCTATTTCATAAGCGATTTAAAGGGAGCAATGTACAATTTGTTATATTTTATTTCTCACAACCATTTACATAAATGGTAAGATGACCAAACCGAGCATGAGTGTATATAACAGAAAAAAAAAAACCAAGCAAACAAAACTGTATTTAGAAGTATAGCAGCAGTCACGAATACATGATTAAGACCAAACAGGTATCAGGGAGGTAAATTTCAATCACAGCAGTTACATGCAACATTACATTTCAGTGTTTACAACAGCTAGACTACATTTTGACATCTGGGCAGGAGTTATCAATAAATGCATTTGATTTCTATTTGCCTTAATGTTCGAGAATTTGGGGTAACATAGCGACAGGGCACAAATGTTCAGTAACTGTTTTCAAAATGTATACATTATCTAGGCATCAACTGCGACGCCATATTTGACGCTCAGGATCAATCAAACTGAATCAAACCAAATCGCCCATTTGCCTCGAACTTGGCCGTGACGATGGCTGGCTGGGGCTTGTCTGGTGGCACGACTCGCCCCATGATGCGCTTGAGAATGCGGGCGTCGTGCTGGTCATGGCAGCAGAACGAGTACAACAGTGTCCTCAGGCACGCCTCCACTCCGAGCGCCCAGCGATCATCTCTCAGTGTCAGAAAGGTGCCTGGCAACGGGAAAAGGACCATTTTGCTGCAATATTAGTGAAGCGCTTGATGCAGCTACATTCATCATTGCTGTACGCAACATAATTATGTTATTTGATATACTTAATGTTGGTTCCTCCCTGTAGAGTATAGAGACATACAATGGTGCACTTGGTACTCATGATGTGAACCATCATAAAAATATAGAAAACACGCTCAAGGGCGCCGGAAGCGGGGGGGCAGGGGTGGCACTTGCCCCCCCCCCCCCCCCCAAACAAAATGTTGGGGGGGGGGGGGCAAAACGAGTTTTTGCCCCCCAAAAAAATTATAATACACTAACAACATACATTATTGTATCTATACACTAATAGGAACTTATGAGTAAATTTAGTGTATAGATGGTAGCCTCGTGTCCTCGAGTGTGCCCGCTGAAACATACCTTTAGTAAGCCTTACATTTTTCATTTTCTTCTTTGTTTTCTAGCAGTATAAGAAAATTTTTTATTGTTCGAACGATGCGATCACGTTTAAGCTTTTAATGAATACATTTCAGATTTATTGCAAAGTGAAAGTGGCTCGCTCGTTCTGCCCGTACTTATAGTAAAATGAAAAGTTTTCATAAGTTATTATCATAGTCCATCGCAGTGATTTCTTTTACTATGTTTAATTCCTCAGAAATTTAATTTAAAATGCTCTATAAAAGCGACTTTTATACTCTGTTTTTACAAAAAGTCCCTACCGTGGGAGGGGGTATCCCCCTCCCACACCCTCCCCCGCTCGGTCGATTCGCTCCCTCGACGAGGATCTCACACCATCACATAACATACCCCCGTATGTTAAGATCATAGTCCTTCCATCTGATTTTTTTCAATATGTTAATTCCCTAGAAAGTTGCTTTTAAATGTTCGCTCCCTAGCAGAGGATCTCGCACCATCACATTATTAATGTACTCCCGTATGTTATGATCATAGTCCTTCCAACTGATTTTTTTCAATATGTTAATTCCCCAGAATTTACTTTAAATTCTCTATAAACGCGACTTTTATACTCTGTTTTCACAAAAAGTCCCTACCGTGGGAGGGGGTATCCCCCCTCCCACACCCTCCCCCTCTCTCACTTTGTTTAATTCCTTAGAAATTTGCTTTTAAATGGTCTATAAACGCGACTTTTGTACCCTGTTTTACAAAAGCTCCCTACAGTGGGGGGGGGGGGGGGGTATCCCCCTTTCCACCACCCCCCCCCCCCCCCGCTCGCTCGCTTCGCTCCCGCGCCGAGGATCTCACGTCGTCACACAAAATGTGCCCCCGTTGAGATTTTGCCCCCCCAAAACCAGAAGTGTTCCGGCGCGCTTGAACACGCTCCTACCTCTCTCAACAAACTGGCCACCAACTCTCTTTCACAATCTATCACCAAGGGTCCTCGATGCAGATTTGAACCTCAGAGATATCACCATGCACATCCCCTTATAGAATTTTCCCATCACCGTCACAATGGTTTCCGCTTTCATGTTGACTCTTTTTCTCTGATGTTTGCTGCATGTAAGACTGTGACTCCGTTTTGGAAATTCTAATTGCGGCTATTCATAAACTTATGACAAGAAACAGTGAACAAAAGGCACGGTCACACTACATGGAACTATACATTTTTCCGGATTGATGCGCTTAGAAACATCAATATTAAGCGCTATATAGATGTTATTCATTATCATTATCATTATATACCGCCTGCTATTTTGCTTTGCGTAGTTAGGGCAGTGTGACCACAAACTTCTTGAGAAGTTGTCAGCAAAACTTCTTTTAAACTTCCTTCATGCACTTGTGAAGTTTCTCACTTCTCACTTCATGCATAGTTTTGTGTAGTGCGACCGCGCGCGGATGAAATTTTGAGAAGTTTGTGACATGATAACATGTTGTTTACGCACATTGTGCATTCTTTTGTGCGTTGTTATACGTTGCATATTTTCCTGTTAGAGCTTGAACCTACGGGTAGTTTGGTATCACTGAAACTATGTGTAGTTTTTTTTTTTGGTTGTTGTTGTTGCTTTATTTTCTGCCGTGTGACCGCATGTTCAAACTATTGGAAGTTATCTGGAAGCAAACTAAGTATTGTTTACAAACATAAATCCAACCCTCAAAACAGAGATAATTGTGTCTGATATGACAGACCATTTTCCGGTGTTCGCTATACTGCCTCAAATGGCAAGTGAAAGAAAAATCCCTCTTCTGTAGAAATACATCAGTGGAAGTTAAGTAGTACCAAATTGAATCTGGTGAAGGAGGCACTGAGTACACATGACTGATCACATAATATAAATGATGTAAATATTGCACATGATAATTTTCTTGAAATATAGATTGTGTCGTTACTTGTATTTGTACTACCCCTATACATACTAGCAGTAAGGGTAATTCTAGTTATAAACCGGAAGAATAGACTTTATTACAGATATAAATCCAATCCCACTCCTAAGTTAAAGAAAAATATACTACTTATACAAACATTTTGTTTACTCTCTTACGCTGTGCAAAGAAAGAGTATTACTCCTAGTTCATTGAATCATGCAACAACGACATTCAATTCAATTCAATTCAATTCAATTCAATTCAATTCAATTCAAAATATTTTATTTCCATATAAAGTAATACAAAGTAATATACATAACGCTTACATGAGTACATAATATTTTAAGGAACTTCGAATTACGTAAGTTTCAAGAAAACATGAATGCAATATTTTAACGATATCAACTTTGGTTTGGATAAATAAACAAGTAATCAATACAATCTTAATTTGTAACTCTACATGGAAAAGAGGAATTCACAAGAAAAGCATAGCTTGTAAAATTTGTGAATTACTCTAGAAGGTGAGGGCATCTCAAGATTTGTCAAGGACTTCATGTAGGACAATTTTGATATCCTGACGTCAGGCGAAATAATCAGAAAATAAAAAAGGACTATGACAGGACAAGAACGAAAGCAGGGACGGAACAGACAGGAAATAAAACTAAACTAAGGTACATTAAAAAGACATGGAAAGTTATTAATGATGTTTTGCGCAAAAAGAAAAACATAACCAAAACAGACACATTGAATGTAAATGGAAAAAGAAAGTTGATTCTTTCGAAATTGCCAACGGCTTAGTGATCTTTTTGTGAATGTAGGTCCTAACCTTGCACGTAATATTCAATCCACTAATACACATATTTATGATTATTTAGATCATCACAATCCAAGCACACTGTTTTCTCTCCAGTTGTCATAAATATATATAATTGAGATTGTTAATACATTGAATAGTAGGAAAAGCCCTGGTTATGATGGAGTTACATCTGTAATAATATTCTTTTAAAGCATGTTATTTCTGAAATAGCTGAGCCTCTAGCTTGTGCACATATTATTTAATCTGTCACTCAGCTCTAGTATTGTCCCTGACAAGATGGAAATTGCAAAAGTTATACCAATATTCAAAAAGGGCTTCCCTGAAGAATTCACAAATAATTACAGACCAATCTCTCTTCTCCCTCCTTCTCAAAATTACTGGAAAAGGTGGTTTATTCTTGTGTTGATGATTTTTTTTTTTGAAAAAAACAATATCATATGTGAATCCTAGTTTGGCTTTCGTGAGAAACATACAATTTCTCATGCCATCTTAAAATCACTGAACACGATAGCTCAATCCATAGATGAATTGTCTAATACAGTCGGTATTTTTTTTTAAGTCTTTGATGACGTTAGCCATGATATAATTATAAGTTGTCTCGATACGGAAGAGACAATTCATTAGATCGGTTCAGTAGTTATTTACACAACAGGAAACAATTCGTCGTTGTTAATGGCCACAGATCTCACATAGAGACTATCACATAAGGTGTACCTCAGGGATCACTCCTTGGTCCATTGTTGCTCCTGCTGTTTGTAAATGATTTTCCGAAATCGAGTTATTTACTTTCCTTCACTCTTTTTGCCGATGACACAAGTGTATTTTATTCTCACCAGAACCGAAATTACGGTTCTAATTTGCACCCTAGAGGGTGCATATCGTTGTAACACCAGCGGCTCCATTTAGGGTTCTATTTTTGGGGGTGCTTATTTAGCACCCTATATTTAAAACCATATATGGTGCATATTTGCACCCCTCCATTGGGTTCCCTTTCTGCCCCCAATAGGGTTCATATCGTTGTAACACCAGCGGCTCCATTTAGGGTTCTATTTTTTGGGGTGCTTATTTAGCACCCTATATTTAACACTATATATGGTGCATATTTGCACCCCTCCATTGGGTTCCCTTTCTGCACCCCACAGGGTGAACAAAAATTCAGGTGCAAATTTGCATCCTTTCTGGTTCATATCGTTGTAACACCAGCGGCTCCATTTAGGGTTCTATTTTGGGGGGTTCTTATTTAGCACCCTATATTCAACACCCTATAAGGTGCAAATATAGACCTCTATACAGGGTTCCCCTTCTGCACCTCATACCTGCACCCATTATGGTTCATACTGTTATTGTTGTAATTTTGCACCCTATGGGGTGATAAAGTCACCGCAATATAGGATGCAATACAATTTGCACACGTCTCTTTATAGGGTTACCTTTCTGCACCCCATATGGTGAAAATTATTACCTTTTTTTTTAAACCAAAATAATTATGTACTGGATGCCTTCACTGACTTCACAAACAATTACCTAAGGTAACACTCCAGACATGAAGCAAAATAGCATGCATAGATTTACACACAATTTCTCAGTCAATTAAATCCACAATCTTTCGAAAACTGAAGTCAGAGACTTCAATTCAACAACAAATAGAACATGAACATGATGAATACAGTGCATACTTACATATAAATTATTAACATTTTAATATATGTCTCAGGGAAGAGGAACAAGTTAACAGCGATTTTCTTTTCATGGTTTCCTTTAAAGTGAACATCAAATATACATTGTATTTCTACAAATTCTCATACGAGATGCATATTTTGTCATAAAAAGGGCAATGTAAATCAAAAATGTATGAAATTTGGTCAGTACATTGAATAAGAAGAAAAATATTCGTTCTTTCCATCAAATGATTACTTTTTTTTCTTCTTTTAAAGGAAGTTACCACATTGACAAAAAGCACTAATTCTTTTCATTTAAAAAAATCCCTGAAGCTTGTGCAGAGTAATAGTAAACTATGTGACAAATATCTTTCACATTGTCCTTCTACTTCTGGAATGGATCATAGATATGTACTTTGAATTTACCGGTACATCTTACGGTAATCAAAAGCACCTTTATGACGCTCTTAGACATTAACAGCGATATGTCAACTCTGATTTCTCGTACACAAGTTATTGCCAAAACAATGAAGGGTATGGCAAAGTTCTGTCATATATATTTGAAACTCACTACTTGTACTGACATATTCCATCCAATTCCAAGCTTGAGAGCTTGCGAATGTGCCCCATTATACAATTAGTATACTTCACATTTTGTTTTTCATATACAATTACACCAATGATAAGAAAGGTGAAAAAAGGAATCAAAAAATGAAGAATGTACATCTAAATTTGGTTACTTTTTTATGCACACAGCTAAAGATATGTCCCAGTTATAAATCTCGGGCAGAATAGCACATCTGAAAACACTTTTCATTGCATCAAATTAACATTAAACAATTCCACAGAAAATGTTACCTCAGAAAGGGAAAATAAGGTTAACCAATCAGTGGTATGACAGACTGGACATAAAGAGGAAGGAATATGTCTTGTGGGAAAAGTTTAAAAACAATTTTTTTGATACATTGTTTTTTTTTTTCAAGCGTTGGAAACAAGAAGCACATTGTACTCAGAAGACCATAAATATAATTGCACAATGTATGCAGTTCAGCCCCAACATTCAAAATATTGTAAAGAGCAGTCGATTTTTCACATTTATAAAGCAGGTATTGGTATTGGGACAATCACAAGCATAATGATCAGGAGCAAAATATATTATTATTACTATTATCATCATTATTATTACTATTATAATTATTATCATTATCATTATTACTATTACCATCAATATTTTACAGAGATTTATGATCATGCATGAGAAATACCTCAAGTGTTGATCTTACAGTCTCACAACTCTTCCAATCATTTTAGCACTTAATTTTCACCAAACCTTACACAAATATATCAGCACTTTATACAACCTACTTAAATAAAGCTTAAAATTATGATCAGAGTTAGAGGGCACGTCCACCTTCATACAGACCTACATGTGGATTGAGTGAATGCGCAGCAATAAGCCAGTCCGGAGATAGCTCATGAGCACATAGGTACAAATGACCTTTCATTTTTCTCAGTTGGTTAGGCACTTCACTCAATTCAAAGTGACATCATGCAGCAGCTTGCCCACCATAGCCATTTATGGAACTCATATTCAAACAAAGAATGAACCTAACCAGTGTAGATGAAGTGACCAGTATGGTTCGTCAATCAACACTTAGGGAATCATCTATTTTATTAAGTGCTGTTTTGAATATGTTAACAAACTTTTTTTGTGTGTTAACATTGCCAAATACCAGGCTTTCTGTCAAGTGGATGTACTGGCAGGCACCATTTATAAGGATTCCATGAATAATCCTAGCATTACAGATGCTTATCTCAGTGAAATCAAAAAAATAACCTGTCTCTCAGTACAAATAACCTTTTTCTGCACATGCTCAAACTGGTACCCCGAACTGGCTTATACTATTAGAACACATCAGAAAAAAAAAGAAAGAAAAGCGGACATTCAGTTCAAAAGTTAACAATCTTTAAATCATTTGTGCAGTCGCAGCAGAGTGAGAAGAGTTTATGATGTCACATGCGTAGAACAATTCAAGGAAAACCTAAAGAGAATTTCACATTTTTTTTTTCTTTTAGGAAAAACATGCACATTTCCGCGACAAGTCACTGACGTATGTAAGGGCAATGATGATAGTTTCTGCCTTCTTAAAGAGTGAAGTCCAGTGTTCTTTTATATGCAAAAAAAGTAGATATTATATGTTGAGTTTTCTCAGGTTTTGGAACAAACTCTATTTTTCAATCCTTATTATACATAAAGGGTTTGTGAGAAAATCATGCTTTTGTCAAGTGTCACAAAGCTACTCTTATGACATTGCATTGTCAGAGATTGCCCAAAATTGACATACATTGTGTGACTGTCTACTTCAAAAAACAGCAGGCGACTTTTTTTTGTTTCCTACTTAAACAATCAATTCAAAGTGTGCATGTGTTGTTGAAGCACTGAGGCTATCGATGGTGAAGAAATAACTAAAATATGAACAATACAAACTAACCCCATCTGGTATGAAATATAATGGAAAGCATACTTGAGTATTTCATATCCATTAGCAGATTCATATTTTCATCCACAATCCACCCTCCCCCCCCCCCAAAAAAAAAAAAGAGATAAAAGTGAATAGAAGTCAAGTTCTCTTTAGGTTGTGTTTAAATTTTTAATTTGCAAGTTTGTTCTCTTGTATTTTTCTATTATATATTTCTTTAGAGTATTCTTGTAAATATTCAAGGCCAGTGCATTCTAAGAAAGGGAATAACCTGACAGCAGTTTAGAAGACAGAATAAATAGTTATCGTTATCTATGAAATTAGACATTTTCACATATATTTTGCAAAAAAAAAAAATGCTAATCTTCATTTCATGGAGTGGCTTTATGCTCACCCTCCACTAAAAACAGGGAGGTGATTACTTTCTGGATTAAAATGGAAAGATGTTTCTAGAGCCGTGGTGTTTAGCAATTCTAATGAAGGGGGGGGGGGGGAGATTCAATGTGACCCGTCTCAAATTTTATAAAGTTTAAACATACATGACATATAGGAGTCTCATTATTATGCCTCCGCCCTGAATGGTGACGGAGGCATATGTTTTCAGGTTGCCTGTCTGTCTCCCGGTCTGTACGGATGTATCTACGGAAAAAAATTGATGGGCTTTCATCAAACCTGGTTCAGGGATACTACATGATGCTGATGATCTTATTGGCTTTTGGACTATATCTGCTAAAAGTCAAAGAAAATTTGAAAATAACTTTTTTGTTACTTCTCTAGTCAGGGAAATCGGTGTATTCGTGTGTACTGGTTGGTTGGCTCATTCAGTTGGGTACAGCAAGGTTTCATCCTCTGCTTTCACAGGAAAGCCGACTCCCAACTTCTTGTTCTCGTAGTCAAGGTATATCTGCTCCTCTGCTTCAGCAACCTGCAGCTTGGTCTTCATAGCTAATCTCATCTTACGCTGCATAAGTCAAAACTCCTCGAGCTCTAGTTTTTGATGCATTTCTTTCTATAGCAGCTGCTTCAGCTGCCAAATAGTATGCCCTTCTGGCCATCACTCTCAGAAGAACTGGCATGGCTTCCACACTGACTCAACGAGGAACCAGGATTGACATCCTGAACATCTTCCATCTCCAGCTCTGGCATCCTATATGGCTCACCAGTCTCTCGAGGTTGACCTGCATCACTCATCCTGAAGACCATTATTGAACTTGATGCATAGTGAACTCGATGATAAATAATCAATCAAACACAGGTCCCTTTGGCCCAGTATGAGACCAAGCTAACATCATGCATCAGCATGGATCAGCAAGGTTCAACCTGTAATTGAATAAAACAAAGTTCAACATACAATCAATATTGGAATATCTACCTGCTAAAGTATGGGATCAAGTAGTTGTACTTCTGAAGTGATTTACCGTTTACATACCTTTGTTTGTGTGACTTATTCTATGTCATGTCTAGCACATGCAACTTCTCCAGTGGATATTATCTAAATTCACATGTCGTGTATCATTGCTTATGCTCTGTGACTATGGCATTGCTAATTTATAACACACATTCTATTTTCATTGATAGACAACAAGGAGTCAAGGCCAACCTAAATTTTCTGACTTCAATCTTCATACATGTCTTAAATTCTCCTAAATGAACCAGGAACACTATTTTTCTTCATTAGGCACATCATACATGCCTACATCGTTCTTTCTGTCAACTTCACAGAAACATATTAATATCCAACTGAGCCTCAACTCGGCTCAAACGTAATAATTCCCATTAACGAAAATGATGCGACTATATCCGGTCACCTATTTACGTACGTACCTTGGTAACTGCGTCCAGCAGTGAGCCCCATACGCATAGCGTAATTACGCTATGGGTATGGGGCTGTTGGTCGTAGTTAGTACCTTGGTTGAGGCTTTTCGTATTACCGTGCACTTTCATTGACTTATTCGCTATGCTTTACTGTATGTATGATCGCACTTCTGACATGTTAGTACACATGTACCTTGATACAACTCTTTCGCATCAGTTTTCACCACTCAGCATTCTATGAGCATAATTCACACATATCATCATCGATTACTGTGAAATATTTTCAACGGAATTACAGTACAGTTATCTACTCACAACGTTTGGCTCATCAAAAAGATTAATTCATCATCCCAACCTCACGGTCGTCTGTCCATTCCAAACGAGGAACGTCAGTAGTATGCACGTACGTATACCGCGCGACCTACGGCGCGGCGTGGCGTGCGCATGCGATTTTAGCTTTGCCATTGACCAAGTGCTCAACGGTCCACGCGTGCAAGCATAATACGTGTATACTCGTTTGCTTTCTCTCTATGATAACGTCATTGAAATGATATTCTTGATCCCGGTGCGAGAAGAAAAAGCAAATGTTTAATTCAAGTAGTAATTTTTTTAGTACAGTATTACTGATGCACTGTTACTCTTTAACAACGTGTAGTTATATTTTCAAATAAAAATATACGATAATATCCAAAAATAGTGTGGCATTTTAAGTAAACACCATTCAACACCCACATGTCAGCTTTCGGGAAAGACTATGGAATGGTTCCGAATTCGAACCCTTAAGACTTGGCTCCCTTTAGGGTTCGGATTTGCACCCCTACATCCATCCCGATCCCTATAAGGTGCCACTTAGTTAGATTTGCTCGTAGGGTGAAAATAAGAACCCTAATAGAACCCTAATTTCTCTGTGTGTACTAACCGTACTGCCCTTCTGTTTTATATAAGAAAGAACAGTCATGTTCATAATTACTCTACTCGTCAGCAAAACTTTTTTCCATAGGGCCTATACCTCTTACACGCACCACCTGTGCACACACAAAAGAAACAACTGTTGTTTATTTTGGTCCTAAGCTTTGGAACATTACCAACTGATGTTAAGTTTATCTGTTTATCTGCATTCAAGCAAAGATTTAAAAACATTTCATCTTATATGTTGATTGATGATAATATGACCTTTAATCAATGACCAATGTGTGCAGTGAATTTACGCCTACTTGAACTGTATGTCATTACTCGACTCTCCTTTTTTATTTCTTCGCTGTCTTCTCTTCCTTCCCCACTTCCCTCTTGTTTTGTTTTGGTTTTTTTTTTTTTTCCACCTCCACCCTCTATTCATCATGCAATACACTGCATATCACTTTAACTCATCTGCACGTAATATTTCTTTTTTTGAGGGGATCTTGCTTAACAAGCTGTGCTTTCTCAAGGTCCCCGAGCAACATTCCATGTAAACATGAACCTAGTTCAACTTTTCGTAAATATACAAACAGTGTACTTGTCCCCACAAGGGGTATGTGTTACATGTCAATGGTTTGTGAAAATAAATGAAACTGAATTAATTTGAATTGAATTGAAATTAGTTTTGCGGAGTGTGACTGCGGCTATTCTTACCAATGGGTCCAAGGGGTTTCTGGTTGAACTCGCCGGCGACAGCACATCTGTTGATCTCAGTTTGCAGGGCAGGCACATAGTCTCCAAACAACTTCAGCCTGTTCTTCTTGCTACCTTCCAGGTCTGTGAGCCGCTGCTTAATGGCCCTGATAGACTGGAGGCTGCCACTCCCCTGCAACCTGGGTCAAGGTAAATTTGGAAGAAATGAGCTGGATTGCAAATTATGACCGACTGTCTTTGGACTGAGCACTGCAACCTATGATAAACACATGCTGGGGCAAAAGAATCATTTCAATTTTTGCAATCTTTTGCAATTCTATTACACATTCGTGGCCTTGGCCATAACTGGCTGAGCTATATTGCATTCAGTGAATTAAAGGCACCAGAATGTTTTCCTAATTCCTTAGTTAGAACTAGAAACGTCGCTATGGCAATTGGTATGCCTCCGCCAATTGCCTGGTTCTCCCTATAGTTCTAGCGTATGTCTCGATAATGTGAGATGACAGTTTCACTTAATTGGCAAAAAAAAAGAAGAAATGACATACTCAGTATTTGACCAACATGTGTTGAGATTTTACTTCCCTGCACTAGGTTTCATTTGGATGGATGGCTAAATCATTTAGAAAATCAAGTATTTAGGCATTTGAGCATTTTCAAAGTGTGTTTTGAAATGGCTGAGATATCCAAAAATAAAGTGGTCCTAAGATGGAACCCATATTTTATTAGGATCACTTTGCTTTTGCTTTGTTGTCGAGCCCGCCGGAAGTGAGGGGAGACTAAGGGATCGCCTGCGGCGTCTGTCCGTCCGTCGTCCGTCTGTCGTTCGTCCGTAACGCTACAAAAACTTGAATAACTCTCTACTGAGGACTTCAATTTCAATCAAAGTTGGAAGAGTGGTTATACAAATTTAAGTAACACATTTTACCAAACATGAAAGTCACCTCTGTCATACCATGTATGTGTTGCGCGCATGCGCACGGTGCTTGGATACGAACATGGCGGTCCACAGCAGACGGTACAATAAATCAGAGCATGGTCCGTGAACCTACACCATAACTCATTCTTGTATTTGGTTAGCTTTATTTGTGTGAACCATCTCGCACAACATGGTGGCAGCTATGGTGATTGTCATTTCGATGACAAAGACAGAACTGTGATGATTAATCGTGGATTTTTTGCATCGTGATCGGTGGTGGTCACTGGCCCCTGGGATGGTGCAGCTTCAGACACTCGCGAGAGCCGTGCATTGTGCATGCCTGCACATGTATCCAGCCGACACTAGCGTACCGTCTACACTGAGTACTACGCGTTGTGTAGTAAATGCACGACGCGTCGACCGTGTTACAGACTGTCGTAAGGCAATCATCACGATCGATTCTACCGATCCCATGGCGTGATTATGCAGTAACGCTGATAAATCCATAATTCTTAATTAAGCATGTATGGACGCTTTGCAGTTTCATTAGAATTATGGTGAGTTCGATATTTTGACTTTGTGACATAGAATGCCTGACAGTGGTGATGAGAAAAGTCAGTTTGTTGTGACTGGTCGTGCACTGCAATACGTTACGGTAGCCTATGACAGTAAGGTTTAATGGACGCTTTGCAGCACACACAGGCTACATATACCGCTATCCTGTTGTAATACATGTTATTTCACATGATAAGTGATGCAACCTGGCCGCTGGGAGTTTTCTTCGGACTGAAAGAGGCTGATTGCGCTGGCTGTTCTACCCTGACGTGATACGACTACGACTACGACTACTCTACTGACACTGAGGTTCTACGGGTGCTACGGTCTACAAGAGGCGCGATTCAACCATCATTGGGAGTCTTCGGACTGATGCTGAATACGCAGGCTCTTCTATTTGCTACTCCGCTGCAACGCAGAGTGCTACACAAGTGATGCGATTCGCTAATTTGACTGTGAGTCTTCGGACGGACTGTCGACTGTGAGCTGAGCTGGACGCTACACAAGTCGAGCGTAGCATTAAGAGCACTGCATGCTGAGACCGATGTGTTGATCGAGACTTGAGATGATAAACACTAGACATTACCTTCTTCAGTACACAACAACTGAAGTTGAATGATGTGTCATTACATGAACACCAAGCAGTGCTTAGCTGAGAAGTTTCTCAACTCACATACACATAGACTCTATGTACTTTTACTACTTATGTACTAATGAGCCTAGCCTAGTTTGAGTAGGATGCCCTAGGTGTATTACTAGTCTACCACTATAAGACTAAGAGGCTATGAAGTGTGAATCTCCCGCCGAAAGCCCATTTTTGGAAAATCTCCCGTTCTCCCGTTTGAGATTTGATTTCTCCCGCCCTGGCTCTGTGTCTCCCGGTGGACAAGATTTCTTACTTTTTGCTATCGTATGTTGAAAAAATAAGCCTTAGATAGTACCAGAGAACATCTAGAACCCTAGGAACTTCGCGCTTCGCACACATCAACTTGGAGTCTCCCGTTTACTAGGGGTTTCGGGCGGGAGAATCTCCAGATCAGAAGGTGCTTGGGGTTGGAGTCTCTGGATGTATATAAGCAGTGTATACATTTACATGTGTACGTAGTGCTGTATTGTCAGTGACATTGACTTTTGGTGAGAGGCATCTGAGTTGGATAGCACTTTCTCCACAAATATATGTAGTTATGGATGCCTACATAATATGTACATACATGTGGTTGGTCTAGGTTCTAGAGACCATCTAGTTTGCTTTTGTGCATGAAGCAAAGTTTAAGATATTCACCAGTGGTTTCCGAACGGACAATGTGCATCTGTGTGACACAATAAGGTGTCGAATGCAATGTGTATCGATTACGTATTTGTACATGTCACGTACACTTTGTACATGAGAATGTACTGAACACTATTGTCTATTATGAGTGTGTATACAGTTTATAAACTGTGTCTAGCCAGTACACATGATATAGGTATTGATTATAGACAGTGCCAATTCATACAGCTTGTATGCAAATTATGTACAACAGTGTGTATGTTAAACTTCTGCAAGTGTATAGTACGGTACACATTCAGGTTTGCTTGCATTGTATAGTCACCTGACTGCATAAATCAATCCATGCTTGAATATAGTGTGATACATATTTATCATATTTTGATTGTACATTTACAGCTTTTGTTCATTTCCCTGAATAGCAAAGCAGACACCATGGCATCAGCTTCATTGCCAACCCCAGCCATGGATTGGTCTAACCCAGACAGGGCTCAAGCTCTTCGTAAATTCAAACAGCTTGCCAGTATGTGGTTCACGATCAGGAAAGACCCAGATGCTGAGCAACACACCTACGTCATTATGTGGTCTGGGAAAGAGGGGTTGAGGATGTTCAATACATGGAAGCTGACAGACGACGGAGTGAGGGATCCAGCAAACATTTGGAAGGCGTTCTAGAACCGCAAGAGAATTTCCGGATCCATCGTCTTGAATTCCAGCGTTACCGGCAAGGTTTAAATGAGCCAATAGATGACTTCATGCTCAGGTGTAGAACCAAGGCTGTGAAGTGCAGATTCCAGTCAGAAGCCATCATCGAGGAAAGAGTAATCGAGGTCCTGATTGCAGGTGTTAGACACCCAGAGGTACAGAAAATACTTCTCAGTCGGGACGAAAAGCTCACGCTGGATGAAGCACTGAAGATCACACGTAGTCATGAAGCCAGTG
Source organism: Diadema setosum (assembly GCA_033980235.1). NCBI lineage: Eukaryota > Metazoa > Echinodermata > Echinoidea > Diadematoida > Diadematidae > Diadema > Diadema setosum. The sequence continues at coordinate 3,396,548 of CM067063.1, read as the reverse complement.
CAGCGCACATGAATTAACTGAGCTCCCTGGACAAGACCTCTGTGCATGCCATGCACAGTGGGCAGCAGTGCAAGAACTGTGGAACGACACACAAACCGAAACAGTGCCCTGCATATCATTCCATTTGTCACAAGTGCAGACGAAAGGGACATTGGAAACAGTGCTGCAGGTCGCAGCGCAGGGACCGATCAGCGTCAAGAGGTCATTCACAGGAGAAACAAGCACGGGCCGTGGTCGTAGCTGCAGTCGTGGTAGAGGTTATAGCCACCCGAACCAGAAAAGCCGGCAACAGAACTCCAGGAATAACTGCCGTGACTCAAAGGATTAACATCTCCATCCAATAGGTTCGGATAGACGAGATAACCCAGTTCATACCTTTGAAAACCTGGCATTAGGAACAATCACTGTCGGGGATATACACAGTAACCAGGTACCTGGTGTAGAACGTGATGGGTTGTTTGCAACATTGAACATCAGCCTGAAGAGCAAGCCAGGTAACCACACGTTGAGGGTGAAAGTCGACACTGGAGTGCAAAGCAATGTACTGCCTCTTCGCATCTTTAAGATTGTGTTTCCTGATCTAGTCAACGAGAAAGGCTACCCACAGGAGTCTGCTGTCAAACCGAGTCAAACCAAGCTCTACGCGTACAATGGCTCAATCATACCGCAGTATGGAAGCACTGATTTTCCATGCCAGTATGCAGATGGAAAATGGTTTCGCACTGGATTTTTCATCGTGGAAACTGCGGGTCCTGCCCTTCTCAGATTACAGAGTGCAGTGAAGATGAAACTCGTCCAAGTTCTCTGCGAAACTCATCAAGAGGCGTGCCCAATTAGGAGCATAGGGGACCTCAAGTCGACGTACCCGGACAGATTCCAAGGACTGGGGAGGCTTCCACGTGAATGCCACATCACCCTGATGGAAGATGCTGTACCGGTAGTCCATCCTCCAAGGAAATTCCCTATAAAGCTCAAGGATGAACTGAAAGAGGAGCTTGATAGGATGGAAGCAGCTGAGGTGATCGCCAAAGTCACAGAACCAACAGACTGGGTTTCTTCTCTGGCTTTCAGCAGGAAGTCCAACGGCAAACTTCCGAGTATGCTTACACCCGAAGGACCTTAACAGAGCATGCAAGTGCACCTACCACAAGACACCTACAATAGAAGAGACCACTTACAAACTCCATGGTGCACAGGTGTTTTCCAAGTTGGATGCCAGGAGTGGATATTGAAGTATTGTACTGGATGAAGAGTCTAGTTTCTTGACTACCTTCAACTCGCCGTTTGGAAGGTACAGATTCAGATGCTTGCCATTTGGGATCAAGGTCGCGCAGGACGTGTTCCAGGAAAGAATGGACCAGATACTCGAACAATGCCCTGGAACCATAGGCATTGCTGATGACATTGTTTTCTTCGGACGCAATGAAGCTGAGCACGACAAGGCTTTCCACAACTTGATGACAGTCGCCAGGAAGTACGGTCTGGTGTTTAATGCTGAGAAGTGCAGTATCAAGCAACCGGTAATCACCTTCTTTGGATGCGTCTATGACAAAGATGGGATCCACCCAGCAAAAGTGAGGGACATTGTCAACCTGCCTGAACCAACCAACATTCGTGAACTGCAGCAGTTTCTGGGAATGGCTCAGTACTTGGCTCCGTTCACACCAAGCTTGTCGGACAAGACAGAGACGCTACGGGCCCTCACCAGAAAGGACACTGACTTTCAATGGTCTGCATCGCACCGAAATGCGTTCGAGGAGCTTAAGAGAGTTGTATCGTCACTCTGCACTCTCACCTACTTTGATCCCATGAAACACTCAACAATCCAGGTTGACGCTTCCACTCGAGGAATGGGAGCAGTACTCCCATTCCACTCGAGGAATGGGAGCAGTACTCCTACAGGAAGGGAAGCCTGTAGCCTTTGCCAGCAAGGCACTCACAGACACATAAACGACAGACAGACACAGATTTTACACATACGTCTACGGCTCGAAGTTCACAGTGGAATCGGACCACAAACCGCTGGAAAACATCCACCGGAAATATCCGGCCTGTACACCTGCTTCTTCGCCTTCTTATGACTTCAGTCTGGTATACAGACCAGGATCAGAAGTGACTCTCGCTGATGGCTTGACGTGACTCAATCCAGAGGAATAGCCAAGCATCGAGTTTGACGAGACTATCCATGTGATCTCTGTCGCACCAGACAGGTTGAGACAGCTCCAGGAGGAAACAGCGAACTGTCCAGAACTGAGAACACTCAAGGAAGTGATTCATAAAGGTTAGCCAGAGACAGCAAAGAAGGTGCCAAAGGAAGTATGTCAGTACTGGGCCCTGTTTTATCGAGATAAATTTAGCGTTGATTTTGTAGTCAGCGCTAACTTTATCCAACTTGAAGTCCGCTATAACTTTAAATCAACTGTAAGTCTCTGTTTTACGAAGAGACTTCATAGTCGATTATAGTTATAGCTCATCATCATGACTTAATTATTGATTTAGTCAAAACAAAAAACACAGGACTAGGCTGGTTTCCGGTACTGTCTGCTTAAAAACAATGTAATACATAAAGCAAAACAAACACCAAAATCACATAACAAAGCCACGGAAGCGTAGTCTGCTGGTGCGCCGCAGTATGATTAGCGCTACAGCCGCCGAATTACTCTAGTAGCAGTATTATTGCAACAGAACCGCAAAATATGCAGTTATTTTGCGTTGTATTGACGAAAAGTAGGTCGATAGATCTAGCACATCTCGAGCTCAACGAAAATCTGCGTACGCGCGTACCGTGAAGATCCCGCACACTGCACTTCGTAAGATCTCAGTCGCAGTATTCATTTACGTGGATATAAAAAACGTACAGTAACTGACTGTCCAAGGTGAAGGTCGTGTAGGCCTATGCATTGTTTCAAGGCTTGTGTGTTTACGTGTAGGATTATGGAAACTTGTGAGAGTGTGATGACTACAGTAGCTTGTTTTTACCTCTACGGCGCAGATCGGCGTTGTAAAGAATAGGTCGCGAGTCTACATGTCGAAATTCTAGACCTAGTAGACGCCGCTACCTAGTCATGCAGTGAATACGGTAAGGAAACGACTCGCTGTGTAACGTTTCTTACGTCTTAGGCCTGTTAAACGTTAGTTAGGCCTATTCACTGGTTAGATCTTAAGTTACTGTCGTACTCAGTGCTATAGAATTAAACCCTTTATTTTCTGTATAGGCCTACTGAACTCTTAATTAGTATCTATTAACGAACTAGCTCTACGTAGGCCTACGCACGTCAGAAATCACTGGTTTCCTTGCACATATGGGTTCTGTGGCAAGATATGCATTGCATACAGACGCGGTTCCATTTGAAGAGTTTGTTCGCAAAAACCGATAAGTCCATTTTTGAAGATTTTGAAGTAGGGTCTCTGTCATAAAATACAAAATAATACCTTTTAAATGATATTGGTCACTACAAAATAAAGGTACATTTTTGAAGTTTTGGTCAAAAGAAGCAAAAATTTTCTTATTATTCTCTTTATTTTTCTCGACCTTTAATCGCAAATATCTCCATTTGGCAAATATGGACTTATCGGTTTTTGCAAACAAACTCTTCATTTACTCGGTTACCCGTACTTTAAATTGCCCTTGCTGGCGATGGCTTGATTGGCGGGCCGAGGCGCCGGGCCGCGCAGGCTGGGATTGAGATTGCTGTCTAGGGTGTTTGCGTGCAGCAGTCGCGTAAGGAATGCGTGCCGATCGTGAATTTCATGCAAGGAAAAGACCATAATTACATGAAAGAAACGCAACTAAATGTTAGAGAAAGTGAGCAGTTAACAGACAGACATTTGTGACAAGACCCCAGCTAGACTAGGAAAGTGTGACAGTCATCTTTCTTCTGTAGATTGCCTTACAATTGAGTCTACCTAACTGTCTCTACTTAGAGTTGATATTTTATCAACTGTAAAGTTATCATGGACTTGGAGCGGTTGAGAAAACTTATAATTGATTTGGGAGGAAGTTGGAGTTGATTTCAACTCTGGGTGTCTTGATAAAACGGACTTCAAGTGGATTTGGAAGTTAATCATAGATTAAGTGGACTTAGAGTTAATATGAGAGGTTAATCATAGATTATCTTGACTTAACGTTAAATTTATCTTTTGATAAAACGGGGCCCTGGGCCCCGTTGCAAGAAAGTTGCAATCAATTGCAAATAATTGCTAATTTTGAAACAACCATTCTGATTGGCTCAGGGTCTGCCCTATTAAGAAGACATGCGTGCAACAATGATTTTGATTGGCCAGTGACAATCAGTTGCAAGTTGCGTTTAAACGCAAAGTTTCTAGCAACGGGGCCCTGGTCAAGTAGGGATTCGCTGACTGTAGAAGATGGGATCATCTTGAAAGGTGAAAGGGTTGTCATACCGAAACCAGTACAGCAGGAGATACTTCACAAGCTGCATGAACTTTACTTCAAATCTTGTCAGCGCTTTTTCATCAGCATTTAGTAATCTATCCAAACTTGACCTATCAGTAGTTGCATGGTTACTAAGTCCCTGGCGTGTAGGTGTAGCAATGTGCACCAGACCAAAAGGAAAGTCAGGGAAACAAAATGAGTATTTAGGGGATTTATAGTTAATCTCTATTTATGGGCAGTTAGTTTCCAGACATCTGCCAATAGGCAAGGAAAGCACGGCATTATGCATGACATTTCACAAGGCAGTGTAAGGGTAAATAATCATTCAATGTTAGAGAACAATGATACCAAATAGTAGTTGTTTTATGCCTCCAAGCCTCCAACACTCTACACACACAATGAATTTAACAAGTTCAGTCTAATCTTTCTTAGGCTGAAAAGATTAAATTTCTGCAACAAATTCTCCCATAGCAGGTCTCAGGGAGTTAAAGGTGCACATACAGTAGACACTAAATGCAACCACACAACCGTTCACCCCCCAACTGGGTACTCATTGATACACCTTGGTAGAGAAGTGCACCTTGGGCACAAAGAGTCTCTTGCTCAAGGACACAAGCACAAAAACATGGCTTGAACTCTAGACCTTTGTCCTGACAGCCCAAGGTGCAGAACACCACTGGACCAAAACACCTCCACAATCACGGTAGGACTGCTAGAGCTCACCTGAGATCGTAAGTCTCTGCCCTGGCCCTGTCGATGGCTGCTTTGAACTGACCAATCTCCCTGTCCGAGTTCTCTCTCTGAGCCTCAAGCATCTTCTTCTGTTCCTTGAGCTCATCTATCTTCCGTTCCCGTGCCAGACGTTTCTCCTCGAATTGGGCCTTGTCCCTGCATCGTTCCAAGAGTCAACCTTGCTCATGTAGTTCACAGAGTTCTATTTCCAACAAAAACTCAGAATTTTATCATTCTTCTGCATTGTCAATTACAATGGATCCTCACAATGTTCCACGTGATTTGTGGATTGTACTTTTTTTTTTTTCTGGCGGCATTTCTCTTTTGCAAAGGTTCACAAATTGATTCTAACTTCTAAAGGCCGTAGATGCATCTGATTTGCTACTTTTTTAAAGCTTTAACTATTGAATACATCTGAACTTATTTAGATGAAAGACATGCAGATACTCTTCCACCCAATGTATTCTCACATAACTTTTTCTCCCTAGCTTGTGTTGTTTTTATTTCAGTATGGTACAAGCTTAATCAGGCAGGACTTTTCTTTAGAATGTCCGTGCACAAATTAAAACAAACAAACAAATAAGAAAATAAAGAATATTTCATGATGTAATTTTGCAAAGTACTATAATATTCCAATAGTTCTAAGTCCCCCATGCAGGAATGGACAATGAGGGCAAGGTGCCTCGCCTAGGAGCTTAGTCACAGCTGCTGGTGGACTGTAACCCAGGGCCTTGTGATTCAGAGTTTTTGGTCTCTTCCACTGAGCCTCTATAACTCCTATCTTAAAACACAAAAGAACACGTAAAAAGGACTTTGTAGGAAAGCTTACCTCTCCTTCTCCTCTTTGATTATCTTTAGAAGATCGTCCCGGTCCGATTCCAGATCTTTCTTTTCAGAGGTCTTTTGCCTTAACTCTTTCTGCAAGACAAACGATAAAATGTTCCTTTTCTATCAGCAGGAGCCCAGTATAGTTTAGAAGACAAAAAAAAAATGGTTTCCCACAAAATGGAGGAGGAAGCCTACCAAATCTTCATCAAAGTGGAATTCCACTAAAAAAAAAAGATAATTAAGGTCATTAATGACATGAAATATAAAACAGAAAAAATACGTGAAACTTTACTAAAATCAGGTACAAGATTACAAAGCAATTAATGACCAGGTAGCGTGGGGATTCATGGGTGGCCCGATTCATTCGCTGCTCAGCGAGGTACATTCGAAAACCACAAATAGCATCGGTCAGCAGATATATGCATCGAAGCTCATCAGTATTCGATCAACTCCAGTCGAGATTCATTGACTATGTGTGTACATATGTAGAGCTCAGTCATAAAGCTGTACCCAAATCATTATGGAGATTCTCAAATTATATCCCAGCCGGGCCAGCCTTGCCACTCCATGGCATTCCCACTCTACCCAGTCGTTATATTTGAAGCTTCATATTTTCATGAAATTGATATGCAAATTACATGGATTGACAATGTCATCACCTCTCAAGGACCCATACTCACAAATCTTTACTAACTTTCCTTGTTTTAGAAATGAAATTAAGATAACAAAATATATAAATTCCTTCTTTCTCATCAAATTACAAAATGAGAGAATAAATTAGCAATTATGACTATCATCAAATTGGGGGTTCTGGGTAAATTATTCCCCCATAAACGATTTCTTATGTTTTTGCACAACCCAGTGGGAGAGTTGTGGGGCTCAATTCCCTTCTACAAAGATGCCCTCGCAGCAAAGACAAAAAACCCGGTAAATGCTAAGATGACATCAGAAGGTTGCTCATGTCATGCTTCTCACTATCTTAGCAGAACTGAGCCAGCAAGGGTGCCAGAAGATGGAAGGATTGTGCGTCACTAAAATCAGATTATTAGAAGGCACTTTTAGTGAGTTGAGGAGAGACCAAACATCCGAAGAATCCTTAAAAGACACACTCTCAGACGAAATATTTTTTTTCCGTCTTCTCCAACTGCCCATAAATAGACTATACGGCTCTAAGAATCTCCTGTCAGAATTGCTCACCTCAAAACCCTTAGCCGTCACCTCTAGACGGCGTTTGTAGGCTAAGATATCTATGCGTTGCGACTTGAGATTCTCCATTCTCCGTTTGAAATCATCAATCTGGTTCTGAAGTTTGGTAAACTTCTCTTCAGCCTCTAGTTCTTTGGCCTGCCAAGAAACGTTTAGAGCAACATCGGTATGATGACCATTACTTGCTTTTACATGATGAACAACACACACCGGTTAAGCCAATTTATGTCAGGTTCACTTCGCTGACATGTCGGTGAGTGATGTATTCATTTGATACTGCCAGATCGCACTAGAAAGGAACTTGAAGGTACTGCAAGAACTGTTATTTTCCCATACAGATATTTTCGCGAATGAGGAGGTCACAGACATTTTCTCGAGAAGATGTTTTCGCAAATTTGACACCAATTAAGGCTATTGTAAGTGCACTTACCAGTAATGCCTGTCATATGTCCACTTACTCCATCCCTTTGTGCGATCAAGACCGGGGGGGGGGGGCATTTCATTAAGCGTTTTGTCCGACAAACATGTAAGACAAATTAACGCAAATTAAACTCTAACAAAAATAACAGCTTTTGCAGTATATATCATTGACAAGTATTATTGCCTACTGTCAATGCTTGGGCTTAATAGTGTGAGTGTCAGAAGGTTAGTGTATTTTAATCCTCGTAAAGGACGTAAATTATTTTTGTATGAGAAAAAAACATAAAGACAGAGAGAGACCATTGGGTCTTGCACACACAGAGTCATGAGCAGTGCACTGAACATGAGGCGAACTATTAAAAAGACCTTGAGATTCTGGAAAGGTTGCTTGCCCCTTGGGCAGCATCATCATAATTCTTGGTTATCTGGTGTCCATTGGTCACACACAATCTCGGCATTAGTTTTCAAGAAGATGAAAATGTAAAAAGTTTACACACGGTAGACATTCACTGGTGAGCCAGCCATTCGGTTCAGGTGAGCTAAAATGACACATTCACCTTCGTTTCACTTGCAAGCTATGAAACCTCCGCAAGAATATACCAACACTCTGGCACATGGAAGTGCACTATTTTTCCCAATAAGAAAGCTCTTTGAAGGTCACCTTTCCTATGACTGTTGTGCTTTAAAATTTAATTCAAGAGTGTCATGTGAGTGAAAGGAATCGACTTATTTTCAGAGAGTAGTTATAGATCGAGAAAATGATCTTGGATACACGGGAACCAGCCAAAAGAAAACTTATAACTACACACTCTCCTCGAAAAACAAATTCATTTCGCATGTAATTTGCCTTTACGGAGCCTGATAAATTATGAATAACACCAACAGAGAAGGAATTTGCACGATAGTACCAGTAAACCCATTAACCATATACTCACTGACAACATTTCACTCCAGATTACGTCAAAGTATCAAAGCTATTGCTGGCTGTGCTCAGAGCCTACATAAGCTTTTCAAGCACACTTTTACATATCAGTACCTTGTGGGTTGAAAAAGATGAAAAGCAACCTCAGGCAGGAAAAAAAAAAGTTGTAAAAACACTAACATTTTACTTACGTTTCTTTATTTCAACTCTGGATATACAGAGAGTAAACTCTGTGAAGAAACAGCCAAAGTCCGATAATGGGGAAATCAACCAGTGTGTCAATCCGTGGGTAATTGTGCTACAAAGTCACATGTGCCATACAGTGAACTTGGGGTTTTCTGGTGTTTTGGTAATTGAGTAGATCAGACATTCTGAAACAAAGGCACACCACACAAATCTGGTTTTCTTTCCTAACCGGTGCATATTCATGATTGCAGCCTTACCTGCTCTGTTTTGATCTTGTCGTCAAATTCTTGAGTCCTGGTTTCCTCTTCTTGCAAGTCCTTCTGTACTTTATCTCTCTTCTGCAAGACAAAAACCACACTTCTGTTCACTTTCTCTTCTTTATTCATTTGCTAAATTTAGTGAATACACACACAAAAAGAAACTGCAGACCACAATGAAAGCACTTTTTTAAGATAGTAACTCCATCAAAATAATACAAAGGAAGACTGAATCAAAAGGAAAAGATGCAAACTACCATTTTCGGTGAATGTTGAGAGCAGAAGTCTAACTTTTCTCCTGAACGGAATAATACATACAATGTATGAGATGTACATACAAATGAGATACATGTCATGTACATCTCATTTTATCTCTGTGGTTAGCTGTACAGAAATTTTCTAGATTTGCAAAATGTCATATTTGCAAAACATTTGGCATGTACAGTAATGGTTTTTATAAAGATGGCATCAAAGCACTATGACAATTATTTTCACAAGTTTCCATAACTAACTCCATAAGCAAAAGCATTTTCCAGAAAGTTAAACAGCTGTCCAAGGCAGATCAATCTGGTGGGGAAGTGTGCGTGTGTGTGTGTGTGTGGGATGGGAGATGGAGGGGTCTGGACAGATGGAAGAGCATTGGGATAAGGGGAATTCCCAGTTTTTGTGATACATGACAAATGATGAATTTGATCGCAAAATGGGCTAAACTTTTACCAAGTCCATCATCAGAGCAAAATAAAACCTTTTCAGTGATACCTCACTCGTAACATAACAAGGAATGTTCTTGAAGTTATGATTAAAAGTTTCCATATTTCCTCAATATTTTCTTTGGTTTTCAGCAGCTTTGATCGCAAGTATCTCACTTGTCAGGAAAGGAGTTAACTAAGTCGTTTTGCTATCAAACTCAATCAAATGTGGCTGACCTGCTCCTGTTCCATGACAATGGCCCATGCTTCCTGTCTCAGCAGGCTCTGCTTCTTCTCCTCGAGGTCATGGAAACAGGTCACGGCCTTGAACTTGCGCTCCAGATCCAGGACTTCTTTCTCCAGCTCAGGCAATTGCTGTTATGCATGGATGGAGGCACAGTAGGGATCGAAATACAAGGAATGGTTCAACTACACAGTAACTGAACCTGCTACAATTTTCATGGTGGTTTCATTTTCATGAATTTTGTGAATCGCTTTTGAAGCACAAACAAAACAATGCGGAAATATAACATTGACAAGTTATGCCAGTGCTGGATTAGGCAAAAAAAAAAAAATGTTTGTTTGCCCTTAATTGTCAAAACCCAAGAGGGTCGGTAGGTCGTTTGTTTGTTTTGTTGTTGTTGTTGTTGTTGTTGTTGTTGTTGTTGTTGTTGTTGTTGTTGTTGTTGTTTTGATACAGGGTACCCTTTTTTCCATACTCAAAACTCCAACTGTCCAAGGGATTCATTCAAATTTACGTCTTGCCAGGGCCCGGTACGCGAGGCAGAAACACTCACTGACAAACACTTATAACGTTCATCTTTGTTAAATTTTGCAAACAGCTCCAAAAAAGTACCTTCCAGTGAGATGCTGGCAACTGAACTCCAAACAGTTTTAGTGCCATGACAGCTGGTAACGGACGCTGCAAAAGTAGCCATCTTGTGAAGGGCTGCACACTTACCCATTTTTTCTGCCGGTCCGACTTGTCTCTGTCGGACCGGTAAATGCCCCATTTTACCATTTTTTACAGGTCCGAACAGAAAATTTACCGGTCAACAACGACAACATAAAAAACGTTAAATGACTTGCAAACTTATTATCTTGTTTTTTATGGACGTACCCCCCCCCCCATGTACATTTTACAGATTAATATTTTTTTTTAAACTTGCATTATTTATTGCACAAGAAATTTAAAAATAAAGATAGGAAAAAATTAGAATGTTTGTTTGTGAATTAGTGTAAAATGATAATGAACAAAATCAGATTGTATCAAATGCGTTTGTGACTTTTTCTAAACATCGGCGCACGAACTTGCTGCGTAACCTGCTCTTGGTGGTCAGTTGGATTGCGATGATTTAATGAATTATTTTAGCTGTGATATTTTCTGATGCACACGATACAAGGGGTTCTTTATTTTTCTCCCGATAATCTCTTCGCATTTGTGCATGCGTTCTTGAAAGGTACACGACATGCAGGGCCGAATTCGCAATCCTTTCCACCTCAAATATTAGCGGGATTGTGACGATTTCACAAATTACTTCGGCTGTAATATTTTATGATGCACGCGCCAAAAGGGGTTGAAAATGTGTCCTTTATTTTTTCCCGATAAACTCTTCGAATTTCGTAAGTGCGTTCTTAAAAGATGTACCACACGGCCGAATTCATGATACTTTTTTGCGCCTATTTCTACCTCAAATGTCAGCGGGATTGTGACGATTTCACAAATTACTTCGGATGTAATCTTTTGTGATGCACGCACCAGCTAGAATGGTTGAAAATGCGTTCTTTATTTTTCTCCCCATTATTATAATCTCTTCGCATTCCGTAAATGCGTTCTTAAAAGTTATACGACACGGCCAAAAATCATGATTCTTTTTGCGCCTATTGTTTCCTCAAACTTCAACGGAATTGCGATGATTTTATGAATTATTATTCGGCTGTAATCTTTATGATACACGGGCAAAAAGGGGTTGAAAATGTGTCCTGTATTTTTCTCCCAATAATCTCTTCGCATTTCGTACATGCGTATCGACACGACCGAATTCATGATCCTCTTAGCGCCTATTTCTACTTCAAATATCAGCGGAATTGTGGCGATTTCATGAATTACTTCGGATGTAATCTTTTGTGATGCACGCACCAGCTAGAATGGTTAAAAATGCGTTCTTTATTTTTTCTCCCCATAATCTCTTCGCATTCCGTACATGCGTTCTTGAAAGGTATACGACACGGCCGAATTCACGATCCTTTTTGCGCCTATTTCTACCTCAAATATCAGCGGGATTGCGATGATTTCATGAATTACCTCGGCTGTAATCTTTTATGATACACGCGCCAAAAGGGGTTGAAAATGTGTTCTTTATTTTTTTCCCCGATAAACTCTTCGCATTTCGTAAATGCGTTCTTAAAGATATACGACACGGCCAAAAATCATGATTATTTTTGCGCCTATTGTTTCCTCAAACTTCAACGGGATTGCGATGATTTTATGAATATACTTATTCGGCTGTAAACTTTATGATGCACGGGCCAAAAGGGGTTAAAAATGTGTCCTGTATTTTTCTCCCTATAATCTCTTCGCATTTCGTGCATGCGTATACGACACGGCCGAATTCATGATCCTTTTAGCGCCTATTTCTACATCAAATATCAGCGGGATTGCGATATTTCGTTAATTATTTCGGCTGTAATCTTTTGTGATACATGCACCAGAAGGGTTGAAAATGCGTTTTTTATTTTTCTCCAGATAATCTCTTCGCATTTGTGCATGCGTTTTCAAAATTATACACTTCATGCAGGGCCGAATTCGAGATTCTTTTTGCGCCTATTATTGTTTACTCAAATTTCAACGGGATTGCGAAATTTTCATGAATTACTACTCGGCTGTAATCTATATGATGCAAGCGCCAAAAGGGGATGAAAATGTGTCCTTTATTTTTCTCCCGCTAATCTCTTCCCATTTTGTACATGCGTTCAGGTATACGATACGGCCGAATTCATGTTCCTTTTTGCGCCTATTTCTACCTCAAATATCAGCGGGATTGTGGCGATTTCAAGAATTACTTCGGATGTAATCTTTTGTAATGCACGCACCAGAAGGGTAAAAATGTGTTTTTTTATTTTTCTCCCGATAATCTCGTCGCATTAAATGTGCATGCGTTTTGATAGTTTAACCAACACGGCATGCAGGACTGAATTTAAGATCCTTTTTGCGCCTAATATTTCCTCAAATTTCAACGGGATTGCGTTGATTTCATGAATTGTTATTCGGCTATAATCTTTTATGATGCACGCACCAAATGTGTCCTTTATTTTTTTTTTTCTCCTCTATAATCTCTTCGCATTTCGTACATGAGCTTTTGAAAGGTGTACGACGCGGCCGGCCGAATTCCTGATCCTTTTTGGGACGATTTCTACCTCAAATGTGTAAGCGGGACAGCGATGATTTCATGATTATTTTTTTCTCCCTGGTATTATCTCTTCACATTTTGTGCATGCGTTCTTAAAAAGTACACGGAAGGGCCGATTTCGTGATCCTTTTTGCGCCTATCTTCATTGTGAGATCATTCTGAACGAATGAAAATATTCATTTGCGAAATGACTGTGTAAATTGAAAATGAACGCAATCAGATCCATTTACTGTATCGCTAAATATCGAATATGTTTTTACTTTTCTAAAAATCGACACAAGTAAATTAGTTCTAACATGTCAACTGCCACGCTGCTGCGAAGCTGGGATCGGATCGTGAGTAAAATGACCCAGAAATGCGTGCGCTTCTAATTCTATCAATGCTTCTTGTCTGGCATGACCGCAGATCGCAAGCAAACGAAAAGCAGTTACACTGTACATGGTCGACTGCTAGTGCTCAAAAATAATGTTTACTGTACAAATTGCACCGGTAGACATAAAGGAAAACTTGCGTAAAACTTGTTGAACAGTGCGATATCTTGCATTCTGTTTCTCCCTGATCGGGGCTGCTCTTTTTCTTTTTACTGACCCCGCCAATGCTTTTTTTTTTTTTACTGGTCATGTCGGACCGGTAACTTGAGGATTTCCTGAAAAGTTACCGGTCCGACAGTGACTTTTACCGGTCTTTGACCGTCGGACCGGCGCCAGTGTGCAGTCTATTTTAGAATAGACTAAGCTCATATATGCATGCATTGATTGGATTTCGTGCGCGTGCACGCATGTGAGCCAAAAAGGTAGCTAGCATGCAATGCATGCTATAAAACGTAGCCAGCGGCCCCGCGCGGCCCGAACACAATTACGACGGGTCGATGAGATGAAAAAAAAAAACACATTTTTAGACTTTTTTCATTCTTTCTTTAGCTTAAAATGGATAATTTTGGGTTTAAAACCATTCATTAATTTGTAGCAGATGAAATTTGTGGAAAAAAAAAATCAACTTGAAAGAGAGAGAAAAAAAAAACGCGACCCGAAATTTCCGTGATTTTTGGTGGGTCGCGAAGGGCAAACAAACCATTTTTTTTTTTTTTGGGGGGGGGGGGGCCTTATGTGCGACTTTTGACTACTGTAGGTCTAGCACACCGCATGCACAATGATATAGTGATGTCTAGGGCACACTAACATGCTACTACAATACTTTGAATGCAGAACACACCAACATTATACGGGCATATGTGGTGAAAACGGGGTGAAAACATACATTATTGGTATTGTTGCTTGTTACTCATTACCTCCACCCGGGGAGGAAGTTATGGTGGTTCATTACCATTTGTTTGTTGGTTGGTTTGTTTGTCCATGTGCAAAATAACTCAAAAAGTTGCGAACGGATTTCGATGCAACTTGTAGAAAAGGTTGATAATGACACAAGCAATATATTATTAAATTTTGATAGTGATCCGTGAATTTTTTTATGGATTTTATGAAGGATTTTCAATACTTTGGCAAGTATAGGGTCAATGAACTTTGGAGTTCAAGCTGTGCATATTTGGGGTTTCCATGCGAGTATTACAGTGCATGCTCTAGTTTTTGTAAGGGCTAGGGCGAGGCGCCACGCAGCTGGAAGTTGATGAGGTAACAACAGGCTTCTAAATTTGGAAAGTAGGCTATTTTCAGCATGCATGTATGAGTGGAAATCAGTGGTCTCTGTGGAAGAACACGATCAGTGGTGGAAAGACCTGTTTGGCGGAGGTCTGCGCTCTCAGAGTGCTTTTCTAGTTTCTATTTATTTCGTAAAAAGTGAAATAACGGTTACTTGACCCTCAAATCCAGGGTGCATCAGTATGAAAAATTATATTAAATCAAGCTCACCTCTGACTGCTTTTTGGTTTTATCCTCTGCCTCTTTTTTTTTCTCGGCGATCTCACTGTAATGCCTGGAGATTTGATCCAGCAGAGCTGCTTTCATGAAAAACTGCATCAAAATAGAGTGATGATGTAAAACGTGAGTGAGGAGAACAAGAGGGACCAATAGCAATAGCAATCATATTGTTAGCAATATTATTATTAACACTGATAGTGGTACTCTGCTACACAGCCAGGCTGACTTAAGGTTTTAACGAGTCAAATAAACTGAAGACTGAAAATTGAGGAGAAAAAAAAATAGAACATTTACTTCTAAAGTCTCCCATGTATACAATACATAAAGATAATAAAGAGTAATGTTAGTCATAGTTGAGTACAGTGAAAGTGAGAATTCTTGCACATTTCGTGCAACATAAAACTAGCACACATCTTTTTGCTTTATATGTGAAATAGTATTCTATACATTGATTCCAAGGAAATATAAAGACACAAAATTCATCTAACCCAGCCAAGCATGAAGAATCGTTCAGTACACAAAAATGTCTACAGTATGCAAACACAAGGCAAGTGCCAAAATGTGTCTCGCCCATTCGCGTAGAAGAAACTTTTCTAACTGCCGGAAGTTCATTGACGACGCATATGACCTTTGACCTTGTGGTAACCTTCAACTCCTCAAGGGACATTTACCAGACAAGTTTGGTCACAAACGGACATATGGGGCAAGAGTTATGAGCCATAATCGAAACGCGCTGTAAAAACGTAACATTGGGTCCTGAAAGTTCGTTGACCCCTGTCTGTGACCTTTGACCTCGCAATGAACTTCAATTCCCCGAGGGACATCTCCCAACCAAGTTTGGTCACAAACGGACATAGGGATCAAAAGTTATGAGCCATAATCGAAATGCGCCATAAAAACATAACGTTGGGCCCTAAAACTTTGTTTACCACTGTCTGTGACCTTTGACCTTATGATGACCTTCAACTCCCCAAGGGACATCTACCATCCAAGTTTGGTCACAAACGGAGATAGGGATCAAAAGTTCTGAGCCATAATCAAACTGACGCGCCTTAAAAACTTAACATTGGGCCCTAGAAGTTCGTTGACCCCTGTCTGTGAGCTTTGACCTTGTGGTGACCTTGAACTCTCCAAGGGACATCTCCCATCCAAGATTGTTCACAAACGAACATATACATCAGAAGTTACGAGCCATAATCGAAACGCGCCGTAAAAACTTAACATTCTGCCCTAAAGACCATTGCCCCTGCCTGTGACCTTTGACCTTGAGGTGACCTACACGTTTGGTAAAATGTGTAGCTTTGTCTAACCACTCGTCCCTCCAAGTTTGATTGAAATTGAAGTCCTCAGCAGAGAGTTTTGTAGCGTTAGGACGGACGACGGACGGACGAGAGACGGACAGACGCCGCAGGCGATCCCTTAGTCTCCCCGCACCTCCGATGGGCTCGACAAAAATGAAGTGACGGTATCCAGACAATGTTGAACAACCCTTCATTACTAATATGTTTACATTTCCTTTCAATAGCCAGCAACTAATACTTTCACTTGTAAAGTCATCTATGTTAGTATGAGGCAAAGAATTGTAATATCTTCCTGCTGAATAGAATAATGATAATGATTGTTGTTCAACATTCTTTATTTAAATAAAAAATGTGGCATGAAAGGCCTAGGCTGCCTCCTGGATTAAATAGGAGACACAAGGCAAAGACAGAGGACAATATAGAACAACATGTAAATACATTTACATAATAAAGGATTATTATGCTTAACAAGTACATTTACATAATCATGAACAAATTGGCATTTAAAAAATACATTTACACACAAACGAATTAAAATAATTATGCACTATCTGATTCTAAAACATTGTATCTTAATACAATATAATAGTATGATAATAAATTGTAATAATAGTAATAATCATAGTGAAATAAGTGAGAGCTGTGAGTAATTGTACCTTGTATTTGTCTCTGGGCTTCTTGGCCTGGAGGAATTTCTTACTCGTCTCCTGTGTCATGATGGACATTGGGTTGTCCACCTGAAAAAAGAGGGAGCAAAAAACACACAAACAAGTTTGTTTTATGAAGAAAATGGTATTTTACGGTAATTCTGGTGGCAGTTGACCTTGGCCATTCACCTTTCACCTTGTCATATCAAGTATCAAATTGTTTAACATCTAAATCTTCGTACCTGATGATATTACTTCTGCACATTCTTAGTTGAAGTTACAGCTGGGAAATGACAGTAAAATCCAAGTTTAGTGACCTTTAATCCTTGCTTTTGGTAAACTACCACCATCACGTTCATGCAGTCAATTTTCAAATATTACTGATATTATACTAATACTATTACAAACTGCATTACCAAAGGAAATTTCCTTTGCAAAAGTACAGACTGGTAGCCCTTAACCATTTATGACAACAGCATGTTCATGCAAATAATAGTCTTCCTTCCAATACTGTTACTACTGGACAATGCCATGTAATATGCAGCAAAAATGTCATTATTAGGTGATCCGAGTATCCTTCGGATCACCTTCTGTATCTGTACGGATTCTTTCTTCTTCTTTATTTCTTTATTTCTCCCCAAAAGTTGTGCAGAGGTTAGCTCAGAAAGTCCGCTGCCTATCAATTTCAAAATTATACCATGTATGCATCATGTCCCAAAGACGATAAATCTAATGTATCACTGTGATAAGTCGACCGTGACGTCACTATGACGTCATTATATGAAAACACATTCTCAATCATATCTCATTAATGGAATAGAATTTTTCAATGAAATTTACGTCACATATATTTCAAGTTATGCGCATTTTACTCATCTTCTAGAAATTCATATATTCTCTTAAGACGTGCGCGTACGCGCGCGTTGAAATATTTGCATGCTCCAATCGAGCTCAAAATTTTTTTACACACGTTTCAGACCATTTCGAGCATTTTTTGAAAAATTGAAAAACTCGCAAGGACGCGTACGCGCGCGCGCATATACGCACGCACAGCTCATTTGCAATTGAAATTTCAAGTTTTTTCACTTTGATCGGATGTCTGCAATGTCAAGAAATATTTATACCAAGTTTCAAGTCAATCCGACTCAATATGACGTCATATGGGCCCGTAAAATTTGAAATTCCGCGCGCGCGTCAATGGCGATATACAGTGTAACTATGCCAAAAAACTGCCAATTTTAAATCCGATTTTACTCGTCAGGATGGACGGTGACCCCCCATTTTCTTTACATATTTTGAAAGCTGATGAGTTGAACATGTCAGTTCATGGGTTGGCGATGCTGAAAAAATGATCAAAAGATATCAAATTTCTTAATAAAATTTAAAAAATACATTTTTAAAATGACGTCATCAAATTTCAAGTTTACTCGAGCGTATCTCACTCATCCATCGCCGATTTTCACCCAGATTTCAGTATGTTGTAGCTAATTTAATGCTCTATAAGTTTTATTCAACCAAAATTTTCATCAGATGAAGTCTTCACCTCCTTAAAATTGATTGAAGGTTACCTTGTCAAATTTGACCCATTTGCGTGTTAGCGCTATATTGGAGTGCAGTTTTTCTGGAAATAACCGCCAATTTTAAATCCGATTTTACTCGTCAGAATTAATGGACGTTGAAACCCCATTTTCTTTACACATTCTAAAAGCCGATGAGTTCCACATGTCATTTCTTGGGTTGGAGATGCTGGAAAAATGTTTAAACGATATCAAATTTCTTAATAAAATAAAAAAGTGAATTTTCAAAATGACGTCATCAAATTTCAAGTTTATTTGAGCGTATTCCACTTATCGTTTGCCGCTTTCCCCCCAGATTTCAGTATGTTGTAGCTTATTAAATGGTCTTTCATTTTTATTACGTCACAATTTGATTGGATGACTGCATCATCTCGGAAAAATGATTTAAAAGTAACCTTGTCAAATTTGACCAGTTTACGTGTTATCTCTATGGGAGTGCAGTTTTTCTGAAAATGAAAATTGACATGACTATCTTTATCGAGCACTAGCTCACTTACCCTTCCGTGAATTTCTCCCAGATGTTGCAGTTGAGACTTTGCGCTATCGTTATCATTTTTTTCAGACGACGTCCGGGTCACGTCAAAAAAACTTAGTTGAAATTCAAGCTTATCTTCGATGTATTGAGATATTTCTTTCTTTCTGCAACTTTCTTTGCAATAACTCAAGAGAAACAGCCCCTATCATCCTCATATTTTGCACATGTTTAGTTTATGTCACGTACATTATTTCATAAAATAACAACTACTCGATTGAACACCATCTTGGGTATGTAAATTAGGGTCAAAGGTCATAAATGTTTCATGCTGTATCTTGGTGAATACATGTCCTATCTTTCCCATATTTTGCACACGCAAAGACTATGTTTCAAGAATCATTTCACAAAATAACCACTTTTTGCTCAGATGCCATTTTTGGTGTGCAAAGTGGGGTCAAAGGTCATATGTAGTTCTTTCTGTATCTTCGTTATGACGTGTTATCTCTATGGGAGGAAATTTTTCTAGATGTGAAAATTGACATGATTGTCTTTATCGAGCACTAGCTCACTTACCCTTCAGTGAATTTCTCCCAGATTTTAATATGTGGTAGCTAAGCTTTTGCGCTATTATTTTCTACCCTTCGTTTTTTCATACGATGTCAGCATCAGGTTAAAAAAACTTGCTTGAAATTAAATCTTATCTTCTATGTATTGAGATATTTCTTTCTGCAACTTTCTTTGCAATAACTCAAAAGAAACATGCCTGTCATGATATGACATATTTTGTATTTGTCACGTAATAATTTGTCTCATTGTACAACTGTTTATTAGGTAGCTCATGTAAGAAATTGATGTTATCGCAATGGTTACAAAAGAAGTGCAGCTTTAAAGACAAAAGCTTGCATCAAAATAACCATATAAGGAGATGTTGCGATGCACAATCAAAGTAAAAGAGAGTGATTTGGAATTAAATGTTTTGGGGATGAGTAAACCCTACATGACGTCAAAATGGGAGGAAAGGGTATCCCTGGTAGTATGCCTCATACTAACTGGTATGTGGACGTCATTCACGACGTCAAACACAAGTTTCTAGCTAGGTCAAAACAGGACCACTTCAAAGAATTTTGGTTTCCGTGGACAGGAAGTGCTGACGTCAAGCAGGGACTTGACCAATGCAAAGTGAGATACTCAGGAAAGTTTTGACAGACAGAAAACGCCAACCAATAAGAAAAGGGGGGCAGGACTTCTATGAAAACTTTCTAGGAAGTCACTTGACTTCATTTAATTAATTTTACATGGAGACCTATGGTCCAACAAATGTATAAATATGCAGTGTTTGGGCATAAAATTCAGATGCCACATTATTTGCGGAACACTCAGGACCAGGCTACGTTACTTCGAGATTGCGAAGTTAGAGAGTAGCAGAGTGTTATTTGGAATCAGTGTGATTCAGGGATTGTTGCATTTCGGCTTGGACAGCCTGACCGTCCAGCAGAGAATCTAGGAGGATTCGAGTGTAAACACCAACAACTGTTGGTGTTTAGGGTTCCAGGGAGAGAGCCACCGTTTAGGGTTCCAGCGAGGACCACGTTTAGGGTTCCAGAGAGGACCAGAAGTAAGGGGAGACGACCCGCTACTTCAGGCAGGGCATCGTCGACAACCTAGAGCAACCAAGCACGGGAGCTTCTAGAATAAACCAACGAGCAGAGCAACCAAGCTCAAGATCAAGTGGAATTGGATATCTGTATTCAAGTTTGTAATATGTTATTATTGTAAACGACCACAATTTGAGACCAGATAATAAATCTTACTGATTGTTATATTGTAAGAACACTGTGTGTTTGGCTACTTCTTTCGAGGCACTGTAGTTGCACAAGTCGAAAGAGTTGAATGAGTGAATGGTCTGCTAACAATCTGCTGCATTTAGAGAAAGTCAACCTTTGACTATAGAAAAGATGCCAGTCGCAGGGAGGACTTTCGTTCCCCACATTCAGAGGAAAGTCCCCTGTGACAAGAATTGGTGGAGAATCCGGGCAGCAATTGTTAAAAGTTAATAACTAGACCAGTCAACTTATGTGCAACTGACAACTGGAAACAAGAAGCCAAAGGTTAGACCGCCAGTGGCCACTTGTCTGACCAGTGAGAGTTAGGCTCAAGGTCCAGTGTCTTAAGGTCAGATTACATTGGAGTGATTGTTGCTATAGTAACGTGACTGTACATTGCAATGGATGTGTATTCTGAACTCATAAAAGTGGGGAAGGAGGCAGGGCTGACAGGCAAGGAATTGGTCGATTTTGCTAAGGATGAAAAGGAGAAACTAGACTTGAAGGAAGAAAAGCGCAGAGAGGAACGACAAAAGGAAAGGGAACATTTGAAAGAAATGAAAGAGCTGGAGCTGCAAATTGCAGCAGCCAGACCTAGGAATGAGTCTCCTAGTAATGGCATGAAAAAGGTGAAATTACCTCTCTTCAATGAGAAAACAGATGACTTAGATTCCTATCTATGCAGATTTGAGAGATACGCTGAGAGTATGGGATGGGCCAGAACTCAGTGGGCCCTACCCCTCAGTACACTGTTGACGGGCAAAGGCCTGGAAGTGTATTCCCGAATGCCGTCAGAACTTGCAAATGATTACGATGAATTAAAGGCCGCCTTACTCCAAAGGTATGAGTTAAACGAAGAGGGATTTAGAGCTAAATTCCGGAGCTCGCAGGTAGAGCCTGGCGAGACTCACAGTCAGTTAGCCGAGAGGCTGAAGCGCTATCTCTTGCGTTGGTTAGAGTTAGCTGGTTTTAGGGCTGAGTTTGATGACCTAATTCAATTGATGATAATGGATCAAATTTATGCCAGGAGCTCGAAAGAGCTGAAGCAGTTTGTCCGCGAGAGACATCCGGCAAACTTAGATGAAATGACGAAGCTAGCGAATCAATACAGTCAGGCCCACCCCCATAAGGAACAAAAGAACCACTCCTACAAAGACCAAAAACGACCTGACAAGGGCCAAAGTCAGGGTCATTTGGCTTCAAATTCAGTGGCCCACAAGGAAATAAGGGGTCAAGTGGTTATGTTTGTGGGAAGGCAGGTCATTTGGCTCGAAACTGCCAGGCCAAAACGAATAGTCCGAGACCAAACCGGGCTGCTGCTTTGGATGAAATGAAGGGGTCTGAGGAGAAGACTAGTCAGGACCGAAAGGGGGCTGCCTGTATTGAGGCTAACACCGTTAGATATGAAACGGCAAGACAGCCGGGCTCGTATGTGAAGCTAGCTTCGGGGGATGAAATACCCCTTCTCGAGGCAGGATGCTCTTCGGGAGTCAGACCATCAGGTGTGAACATGCCTGTTCTTCAGGGAAAAGTAGGAGGGCATGTAGTGTCCGTTCTAAGGGACAGTGGCTGTAGTACAGCCGTGGTAAAGTCAGTGTTTGTAAGAACCCCTCAGATTGTTGCAGGGCAGAACAAGAGGGTGGTTTTGATAGACGGGACTGTCAGAGAATTCCCCATTGCTAAGGTATGGGTAGACACGCCTTTCTACACTGGGGAAGTGGAAGCTCTGGTTATGGAAGACCCAATGTATGAGCTCATTTTGGGGAATATTCCCGGGGTCAGGGACCAAAATAATCCCGATCCACAGTGGTCACTCCATAGTGACGAGGTAGTGGTAGATGAAGAAGAGATGGTAGCATCATCCGAGGGAGGGGCAGTAGAGACACGTGGCCAGAAAGCGCAAAGTGCGAAACCCCTCAAACCACTGCCGACAGCAAGTGCACTCTCACTCGCGACGAGTAAAGGTGAGTATAAAGCAGCGCAAAAGGCTGACCCGACGCTTGCGAAGGCTTGGCGAGCAGCAGAGAGTGGTCAGAAAACGACCACAAGCAAAGGAAATGAGAGCAAGTTTCTCGTGCATCGAGGCCTGCTCTATCGCGAATTCCAATCTACAAAATTGGAATATGGCAAGCCAGTTCGACAATTGGCCGTACCGAGCGCATACCGTGATGGATTAATGGCGCTTGCCCATGATGGCATAATGTCTGGGCACCTAAAAACACAGAAAACACTCGACCGATTACAGCAAAGCTTCTATTGGCCAGGTATGGGAGATGACGTCCGGCGATATTGCATATCATGTGATATCTGTCAGCGCACCGTGAATAAGGGGAGTGTGGGTCGCGTGCCGCTCGCGAGCATGCCGCTCATTGATACTCCGTTCAAGCGCGTGGCGATTGACCTCGTAGGACCTTTTGACCCCAAGACCGATCGTGGGAATCGGTATGTTTTGACGCTGGTCGATTACGCAACTCGCTATCCCGAAGCTATTGCATTACCGAGCATTGAAACCGAGCGTGTGGCTGAGGCGCTTGTCGAGATGTTTAGCCGCTTAGGTTTGCCAGACGAGATTCTCTCTGATAGAGGGGCGCAGTTCACTTCTGAGTTAATGAGGGAGTTAGGGCGTTTGCTGTCCGTAAAGCAGCTTAACACAACTCCGTACCATCCCATGTGCAATGGGTTGGTTGAGAGATTCAATGGAACTCTCAAAGCCATGCTGCGACGAATGAGTGCAGAGCGACCCAAAGATTGGGACCGTTATTTACCGGCATTGTTGTTCGCGTATAGGGAGGTACCACAAGCTAGCCTTAGCTTTAGTCCGTTTGAGCTGCTGTATGGTAGGACTGTACGTGGACCTCTCTCCTTGATTAAGACAATCTGGGAAGCGGAAAGAGGTCAAAACAACATACGAGTATGTTGTGGACCTGCGAGCGAGACTCGAGGAGACTTGCAAAGTGGCGCATGAGGAGCTCAAGCGCGCATCGAAAAGATATGCCAAGTACTATGACGCAAAGGCGCGTGACAGGAAGTTTGAGGTTGGCGATAAAGTGCTCATTATGAGGCCAACGAGCGCAAGCAAACTCCTGATGTAATGGCAGGGACCGTATACGGTCACAGGCACACTAGGGCGATGTGATGTGAGAGTGGAGGTCAATGGCAAGGTCAAGACCTACCATGTTAACCTCTTGAAGAAGTATGTTGACCGTGCGCGAAGTAGGGACAATGAAGTCCAAGCGAATGCCATCTCCGTAGTCGAAGAAGAGGTCGAATCCGATCTCGATCGACCGTGCATAGGACTGCCCGCCTTATCGCAGAATGAGAGCGTGGCCGACGTGGTGATAGATGCGGAACTTACTGAGTCACAAGCAGCGCAGGTAGCCGATCTGCTAAATCAGTTCGATGCACAATTAACCGATGTACCAGGGCGAACAAACGCGATGGAATGCTCAGTGACACTCACTACCGCTGACCCCGTGGTAAGCAAGCCGTATCCCCTACCACAATCTATGCAAGCTGCGGTAAAAGCAGAATTGAGCGAAATGCTAAAGATGGGCGTGATAGAGAAATCACGATCCAAGTACGCGTCACCGATCGTACTAGTGAAAAAGAAGGACGGAAGTAACAGGTTTTGCGTTGACTACCGCAAATTGAATGCTATAACTGTGTTCGATCCAGAACCTATTCCGATTGCTGACACTCTCCTGGCGAAGCTGTCAAGAGGTAAGTACTTTTCGAAGTTCGACCTCAACAAGGGGTATTGGCAGATACCCATGGCCGAGTCTGATAAGGAGAAAACAGCATTCGTCACCGCTGAAGGCCTGTTTCACTTCACCGTGCTGCCGTTTGGTATGGTGAATGCACCAGCTACCTTCTCACGGCTGATGCGAGAAGTGCTGTTTGGACTCGACAATGTAGTGAACTACATCGACGATATCCTTGTGTTCTCCGAGACCTGGGAAGAACACTTGGATTCCTTGCAAGCTGTACTCTCGAGGCTTGCAGATGCTGGGTTGACCGCGAAGCCAAGTAAATGTCATGTGGGCTTCAAGACTCTCGACTTTCTAGGGCATGTCGTAGGTGGCGGCACGCTGAAGCCTCACCCTGAGAAAGTAGAGCAGATCTTACAGGCGGAAGTGCCGCAAACAAAGCGGGAGGTACGCGCGTTTCTAGGGCTAGCTGGGTATTACCGCAAGTTCATACCCAACTTCGCAGCTATCGCCGCACCGCTGTCGGACTTAACAAAGAAAGACAGAGCCAACCGCGTAGACTGGGGACCCCTGGAAGAGCAGGCGTTCAACACGCTGAAGTCCCGACTGACTTCATCCCCCATACTCCATCTTCCAGACCATGAATCCCCGTTCATACTGGCGACCGACGCGTCTGACGTAGGCATCGGCGCAGTACTGATGCAGCGCGTAGAGGGAGAGAAGTTCCCTATCGCATACATCAGCCGGAAGTTGTCAGACACAGAGCGACGGTATGCCGTCATAGAGCGAGAGTGCCTCGCAATTGCATTGGCAGTAAAAAAGTTTGATGTTTACCTATATGGGAGAGAGTTTGAACTTGAGGTGGATCATCGTCCCCTCATGTACATTGCCAAGGCTAAGTTGCAAAACAACCGAGTCTTGCGCTGGGCACTTGCCCTCCAATCCTACCGCTACCACGTGACCGCTGTCAAGGGAACAGATAACGTTGGGGCAGACTTCCTTAGCCGATGTCCAGAGTAAGAGGGGCATGTTTACCCATAGCGAGGGGATTATCGAATGTTGATATTGTCATGTGTATGTACGGACAAATTAGTTTCATACGTGAAAATACTATTGTAGATAGCAGTACTATCTTGAAATGGGGGGTCGTGTCATGATATGACATATTTTGTATTTGTCACGTAATAATTTGTCTCATTGTACAACTGTTTATTAGGTAGCTCATGTAAGAAATTGATGTTATCGCAATGGTTACAAAAGAAGTGCAGCTTTAAAGACAAAAGCTTGCATCAAAATAACCATATAAGGAGATGTTGCGATGCACAATCAAAGTAAAAGAGAGTGATTTGGAATTAAATGTTTTGGGGATGAGTAAACCCTACATGACGTCAAAATGGGAGGAAAGGGTATACCTGGTAGTATGCCTCATACTAACTGGTATGTGGACGTCATTCACGACGTCAAACACAAGTTTCTAGCTAGGTCAAAACAGGACCACTTCAAAGAATTTTGGTTTCCGTGGACAGGAAGTGCTGACGTCAAGCAGGGACTTGACCAATGCAAAGTGAGATACTCAGGAAAGTTTTGACAGACAGAAAACGCCAACCAATAAGAAAAGGGGGGCAGGACTTCTATGAAAACTTTCTAGGAAGTCACTTGACTTCATTTAATTAATTTTACATGGAGACCTATGGTCCAACAAATGTATAAATATGCAGTGTTTGGGCATAAAATTCAGATGCCACATTATTTGCGGAACACTCAGGACCAGGCTACGTTACTTCGAGATTGCGAAGTTAGAGAGTAGCAGAGTGTTATTTGGAATCAGTGTGATTCAGGGATTGTTGCATTTCGGCTTGGACAGCCTGACCGTCCAGCAGAGAATCTAGGAGGATTCGAGTGTAAACACCAACAACTGTTGGTGTTTAGGGTTCCAGGGAGAGAGCCACCGTTTAGGGTTCCAGCGAGGACCACGTTTAGGGTTCCAGAGAGGACCAGAAGTAAGGGGAGACGACCCGCTACTTCAGGCAGGGCATCGTCGACAACCTAGAGCAACCAAGCACGGGAGCTTCTAGAATAAACCAACGAGCAGAGCAACCAAGCTCAAGATCAAGTGGAATTGGATATCTGTATTCAAGTTTGTAATATGTTATTATTGTAAACGACCACAATTTGAGACCAGATAATAAATCTTACTGATTGTTATATTGTAAGAACACTGTGTGATTGGCTACTTCTTTCGAGGCACTGTAGTTGCACAAGTCGAAAGAGTTGAATGAGTGAATGGTCTGCTAACAATCTGCTGCATTTAGAGAAAGTCAACCTTTGACTATAGAAAAGATCCCAGCCGCAGGGAGGACTTTCGTTCCCCACATTCAGAGGAAAGTCCCCTGTGACAATGCCCTCACTTCCATATTTTGCACATGTTAAGTTCATGTCATGTACATTATGTCATGAAATAACAACTACGTAATCGGACAACATCTTGGGTATGTAAATTAGGGTCAAAGGTCACAAATGTTTCATCTTGTATCTTGGTGAATACCCGTCCTATCTTTCCCATATTTTTCACACGTATAGACGATGTCGCAAGAATCATTTCACAAAATAACCACTATTTCATCAGATGCCATGTTGGGAGTGTAAAGGTGGGACAAAGGTCATATGTACTTGTTAGGTGATCCGAGTATCCTCTCGGATCACCTATTGTATCTGTACGGATTCTTTCTTCTTCTTCTTCTTCTTCTTTATTTCTTTCTCCTCAAATCTTGTGCAGCGGTTAACTCAAAAAGTCCCCTACCTTTCACTTTCAAACTTATATCATATATGTATCATGTCTCAAGAACGACAGATCTAGTGTATCAATGTGATCAGTTAACCGTGACGTCATTATGACGTCATTGTCTGAAATCACGTTTACATCACTATCTCATTAATGGAACGGAATTTTTGAATGAAATTAAGATATCACATAGTTCAAGTCAAAGTCTATTGATATATTTCATAAAATTTAGTCACGTTCATAGTAAACGAGCGCGTACGCGCGCGTTGAAATTTAAACATGCTCTAATCAACCTCAGAATTGTTTTGCACACGTTTCAGGTCATTTACAGCATTTCAAAAAAAAATCGACGGACGCGTACGCGCGCGCGCATATACGCACGCATAGCTCATATGCAATGGAAATTTCCGGTTTTATCGCACGGATCGAATGTCTGAAATGTCAAGGAATATTTCTACCAAGTTTCAAGTCAATCCAACTCAATATGACGTCATACGGGCCCGTCAAGGTTGAAATTCCGCGCTCGCGTCAATTTTAAATCCGATTTTAATCGTCAGGATGGACGGTGACCCCCCATTTTCTTTACATATTTTGAAAGCTGATGAGTTTTACATATCATTTCATGGGTTGGCGATGCTGGAAAATGATTAAAAGATATCAAATTTCTTAATAAAATAAAAAATGTAAATTTTCCAAATGACGTCATCAAATTTCAAGTTTACTCGAGCGTATCTCTCTTATCCTTTGCCGATTTTTACCCAAATTTCAGTATGTTGTAGCTTATTAAATGGTCTTACATAATTGTTTAACACAATTTTGATTGGTTGACGGCATCACCTTGTAAAAATGGATTGAACGTAACCTTCTCAAATTTGACCAGTTTACGTGTTATCTCTATGGGAGTGCAGTTTTTCTGGAAATGAAAATTGACATGACTGTCCTTTTCGAGCACTAGCTCACTTATGCTTCGGTGAATTTCTCCCAGATTTCAATATGTTGTAGCTGAGACGTAGGGCTATCTTACATGTGCCCTTCGTTTTTTTCATGCGATGTCGGGGTCACGTCCAAAAACTTGGCTTATCTTCGATGTATTGGAATATTTCTTTCTTTCTGCAACTTTCTCTGCAATAACTCAAGAAAAACATGCCCTATCACCACCATAATTTACACATGTTTAGTTCATGTCACGTACATTATGTCATGAAATAATAACTACTTGATCAGACGCCATCTTGTGTATGTAAATGTCAAAGGTCATAAATGTTTTATCCTGTATCTTGGTGAACACATGTCCTATCTTTCCCATATTTTGCACACGTAAAGACCATGTTACAAGAATCATTTCACAAGATAACCACTTTTTGCTCAAATGCCATCTTGTCTGTGCAATGTGGGGTGAAAGGTCATATGTACTTTTTTCTGTATCTTCGTTATGACGTGTTATCTCTATGGGAGGGAATTTTTCTAGATGTTAATATTGACACGATTGTCTTTATCGAGCACTAGTTCACTTACCCTTCGGTGAATTTTTCTCAGATTTTAATATGTTGTAACTCAGACTTTGCGCTATTGCTATATGTCCTTCGTTTTTTCATACATTGTCGGGATCATATCAAAAAAACTTAGTTGAAATTAAAGTTTATCTTCTCTGTATTGAGATATATCTTTCTTTCTGCAATTTTCTTTGCAATAACTCAAAAAAAAAAATAACCCCTATCACCCCCATATTTTGCACATGCTTAGTTCATGTCACGTACATTATTTCATAAAATAACAACTACTTAATCGGACAACATCTTGGGTATGTAAATTAGGGTCAAAGGTCATAAACGTTTCATCTTGTATCTTGGTGAATACCTGTCCTATCTTTCCCATATTTTGCACACGTATAGACGATGTCGCAAGAATCATTTTACAAAATAACCACTATTTCATCAGATGTCATCTTGGGAGTGCAAAGGTGGGTCAAAGGTCATATGTACTTGTTGCTGTGTCTTCGTTATAGTGTATACAAAATTTGGTACCAAACAGGGCAGATATGACTCCCTTTTCTACATGAGAATCCAAACATCACACGGCCAATGTCTCTGAACACAGATGAAACCTGCATGGTCATGCCTATTGCGATCAGGACTTGAATCAATGATTAAAAAAAAATCGGATCACCTTGATTTGTCAGTGATGACAAATTAATCTCTAGTTAATCAAGTTTTAGTATCCTTTGAAATTACAGCATTTCTTCCAAAATGTAATCAGCATGTGTTTGCTTTTGTTTTTGTTTTGTTTTTTTCATTTAAAAAATACAGTAAAAATAACATTTGTAATGACAGTAAAGTATATTGTCGTCACAACATGTCATACACTGTCCTCGATACAAAGCCTCCACAAATATCCTCTTGGATCTCTGAGGTAAATTTGCTCCATCATTTTTTTTAATTCCTACCTGAATGTTAAAGAAATCCACAATATTTGTCAGCTCTTCACGTTTCGTACTGATGACCTTCTCCGAGGATGACATCAGCTTGTAGGTGGAGCCCCCTTCTCTCTGCAACTTTCTTTCAACGATAATGGAGTCCCCATACTCTTTAGGTTTGTAGGCAAAGTCACCACGGTTACGCAGTGTGATGCGGATCTCTGCAACACTGAAAGAGGGAGAGGAATAAGAGGGGAGAATCAAAGTGGAAATATGGTATGTCCTAAAAGATGAAACGGCAAGTACACCTGTATATTGAAAAAAAAAAAGGTAAATACAAGGCTTGCAGAAAGGCAATATGTACATCATATATCTGTGAAGGATTTTAATGAACAAGCTTGTAACAATATCCTAGCATACACTACGGAGCAAAAGGTGATGCAATCTATATACCTGCAGGTTGGTCGGGGGGGGGGTCAGCATGTCCCTGCAACATGCTCAAATTCTTGTGCAACATCCTCGGAAGCCAGCAACATGCTATGCAATCAGGAATTTGCAACAAGCTCAAAATAAAATGTATTCAAACATGTGAAAAACACATGCAAAATATAAGAAAACATCAAACTACTTGGTACTTAGATATTTGTGAGCAAAACATGAGAGAGAAAATTGAATGTAAGCGTCACAAAGAGAGATAAGCTACAAAATGTTGCTTTCTACATGCTCGTGATGTGCACTCTGCGCACATACAATTTCTGCAATATTCTCAGATTCTGAGCTTGCAACATGCTCGAATTTCAAGTTGTGGACCACCCTGTACCTGTGTACCTCAAATCTGAGTCCACCAGAGTCCACTCCTTTCAATCATTGACCTAATACACATGGACATTCATCGTATCGTTAATTAATTCATGCACCCGTGCATCTCAAAAGCGCCACAAAGCCATTTTAGCATGCTTCACTGCTTTGATCCCATGATCGTCACCGCCAGCAAGCCGGGAAAAGAACAAGACGGAGATTCGAGAAATCTAAAACTATATGCGCAGAAGAAAATAACTCACAAAAAATAAAGTACAGTAAATGTGCACTTGTGGTGTATGTTAGGAAATCATACCTCAAATAATTTCGCTTGGGAGAAGCAGGCAGTTTTTAAAAGAAAGCTAACATTTTGGCAGAATGATAATGTCATTTGTGATCTCATTATTTCACTTTTCTCCAGCTTATTCCAGCGCTAGTAAATAAAAGGAGGAGACCGTGGGCGATTCGGATGAGGTTTATATCTGATTTATTACCGTGGTCGAGACGACTACGGCAGGCCAATTGTGCACAAACGTAGATTACTACATACACTGTATATAACACAACCAATACTGGCGTAACTTCTTCTTTCTTCCTTTGTTCTCTGACAGCTTAATCATTACTTTCCATTAGTAATCAATCATATGTTATACAACCTCAAAATTTGCCTCTGTTACAAACACTCTAAAAAAAAAAGAACTGAAACTAATCATTAAAAAACCACAACTGAACAGTTAGCATATCACCCATCACTGTGATAACAATCACTATAGTTAAAAACAAAACTCTATCGCTGTCAACAAACAACTGATAACCTTATGCATAAACACATTGATCATACAGACTATCAATGTCCAACAAAAATCTTGCCCATTTAACTTTACATACAAGTACATCAACACACGAATGTAACTTGACTTGCTTTAAGATTTTCACAAAAAAAAAAACACAAAATCATCATATTCATGTAAACTATACTGTATTTGCATCAAACTCCACTCAATTACCAACATCATAATTGTTCCTAGATTTCTGATAAGAACTGAACACAAATCACATTTCACAACAATCTCACTATTGTGTACTGTATCCCAATATCTTCTCTTCCCCCATTAATTAACTGACTACGCTAACATGACACTAATAAAGCATAACAAAATTGAAAAAGCCCTATACATGTATATAACATAATCAGATACATAAACTATACATGGTCATCTGAATAAAACATGAAAGTCCTCACTAAGTTGAGCACGTATAATGTACATTGTACTTATAAAAACATAACTGTATGTGGATTATAACATAACCAGTGCAGACCTGGAAAACACTCTTTTGTTTTCATGAATCGATCCTGCTCAATAATAGTGAATAAACAATCCAGACAACCACACTATGTAAAGATACATACCGGTAAATATGTTTATAGCTGTACATATAAGTGCCAATCTTATGGTAAAAATTAACACAACTGTGCTAATAAGTGGTATGAGCATGATAACACTGCAAATCTGTAATACTGTACTGGAAACATACAATGTATACAGTCGTACGAGTCTAGTTTACCATGGGCAGTAACCAGGTAGCAGGGAACGTTGCCACCACTTATCAACATTAGTATATACAAAAAAAAAAAAAACTTATCAGAGTTTTGATATTCCATGCTTACAAAACAACATAGTAATAGATGTGTATACGACTGTACTATGTACCGGAAAAGGCGGAAAGACAAATACATCAACCCTGACAAAAATCGTACATGTCCAGTCTATCTACATGTCTGGTTAAATACTGGTATAAAATGAAATACAGTGTAGTACATAGCTGCCATACTAGGAACAGTAAAAACAAAAAGGCACCATGTTCCTACCCGATAGCCAACATGGTAATAACTACAAAAACACACATCGCATCCTTAATCCAAAGGCCAAAAACCTTTACTTGAAAAAGATTCAGATCTTTAAAAAAATCACAACAGAAACTGTAAGAAAAAACGGATTCACAAAATTATCAAAACATCAAATGACACCCAAAGAATTTCACAAGACGTAAGATTAACTATTCCAATGACAAAAAGGTGGGTATACAAACTACGATACATACAGCTGATGCATGTGGAAAAGTGTGAATTACAAAAACACACACATAACAGTGTGCACCTATATACACACTACAAACATGGGTACAGAATACAACTTAAATGACCAATTAACCTGGGGGACATAGGGGCATGGGAGGACCACGGGTTATCGCTGATGGGCGGGAGGAGTCAGGGGGTGCTGAGGGATGGGGAATCCGGAGCACGCAGGGGAGTAGGACATCCATGAAACCTACAATGTACATCAGCGAAGCCATGGGTAGGAGCTTGGGGATCATCAGATGAGTGTTCGGTGGGGATCATCTGGTAGAATGCACGCGAAACTCCATCATCGGGAGAGGGGGAGGGATCTCCTTTGGACCACAAATAGGACAGGCACGGGCCGTTGTGCCATGGTGGAGCCTTCCAGGTTGGGTGTGTGTCACGATCGGCGATGCCAACGTCATCCATATGGGGGGGGGGGGGCGGAGGCGAACAGCATTGTTGTAGGCAGGAAAACCCTCTGGTTGGATTTTGGTGACCACGCTGAAGACCATCATGAACCGGTGTTCACTGTCTGGCGGCGTGCAAGAGGGAGAGGCATCAGCAGGAGTGAGGTAGTAGCCAGGAGGAGAACCTGTAGAAGATGGTATTTCACCCTGCACTGGCCGATGGGTGAATGTCGCGGTTGTCTCCTCCACACAGGCAGAACCATGGCTAGCACGATGTCGATCGATGCCAAACACACGCATGTCCATGTGGGTTGACACCTTGGGTAGAGGGACATGGTCCGTGACAGGAAGAGCGTCCTCATGCACCTGTCTGACTGGGAAGACGCTTGGAGAAACCTTGACGTAAGGTAGCTTCCATAAACTGGTAATGCTCATTGTGACTTTGAGGATCATTGTAGGTATTACATCAATTGTCAATGGGCGTGTATTGACCTTGGTTGTTAGACTGTGAGTGTATGTGTGAATTCACTCGTGGTTGGTGTGAAGTGTCTGTGAATGTAATGTCAATGTCCGCGTGAGGGTTTGTATTGCCCATGAAAATGTTTGTGTTGGACTCAGTGAAGAGAGTAATAGAGCTAGGCTCAGCGAAGGGAGGAGCAGAGCTGGGCTCAGCGGAGGGAGGAACAGAGCTGGGCTCAGTGGAGGGAGGACCTTGGGTAGAGGGACATGGTCCGTGACAGGAAGAGCGTCCTCATGCACCTGTCTGACTGGGAAGACGCTTGGAGAAACCTTGACGTAAGGTAGCTTCCATAAACTGGTAATGCTCATTGTGACTTTGAGGATCATTGTAGGTATTACATCAATTGTCAATGGGCGTGTATTGACCTTGGTTGTTAGACTGTGAGTGTATGTGTGAATTCACTCGTGGTTGGTGTGAAGTGTCTGTGAATGTAATGTCAATGTCCGCGTGAGGGTTTGTATTGCCCATGAAAATGTTTGTGTTGGACTCAGTGAAGAGAGTAATAGAGCTAGGCTCAGCGAAGGGAGGAGCAGAGCTGGGCTCAGCGGAGGGAGGAACAGAGCTGGGCTCAGTGGAGGGAGGACCAGAGCTGGGCTCAGTGAAGGGAGGAACAGAGCTAGGCTCAGTGAAGGGAGGAACAGAGCTGGGCTCATTGAAGGGAGGAACAGAGCTAGGCTCAGTGGAGGAACAGAGCTAGGCTCAGTGAAGGGAGGAACAGAGCTGGGCTCAGTGAAGGGAGGAACAGAGCTGTGCTCAATGAAGGGAGGAACAGAGCAGGGCTCTGTGAAGGGAGGACCAGAGCTGGGCTCAGTGAAGGGAGGAACAGAGCTGGGCTCAGTGGAGGGAGGAACAGAGCTAGGCTCAGTGAAGGGAGGAACAGAGCTGGGCTCAATGAAGGGAGGAACAGAGCTGGGCTCAGTGGAGGGAGGAACAGAGCTAGGCTCAGTGAAGGGAGGAACAGAGCTGGGCTCACTGAAGGGAGGAACAGAGCTGTGCTCAATGAAGGGAGGAGCAGAGCAGGGCTCAGTGGAGGGAGTAACAGAGCTTGGCTCAGTAGAAGGAATGGCCATATTGGGACTCTCAACATCACTGACTTCAATGCCAACCACACCTGCAGGATCAAAAGTCCATGAATCACTGTCAGAATTAATTTGTCCCATATTTCTGTTCACACTCAAACCAATCGCCTTTGTCCACAGCAGTGATCTCACTCTGTCCATCATCATAATTCAGTAACACACACTCTGTTACTTCATCTTCTGTATTCCACATCTCACATTCAAACCCTGGATCTTGCACTTTTGCCTCTTTTTACATTAAGCCTCCACCAACACCTTCAGGCTGCATGTTGTGTGAATTACACTCTGCTTCAGCAACCTCTGTACTTTCCATCTCACACTCAAACTCATTGTAATCATGCACATGTATCTCCTTCTCCATTACACTGACATGAACGGCTTGTGCGTGATGAGTGTTACGTGAATCATAGCCAGAGGAACGATCGCTGATACTATATGTACATAGTTTCATCTCCAAACATAATCTGACCTTTCGAGGGACGAACAGAAATATCATTTTGCTCCATGAAATGTGCACCTGCGAGCACATCTATACCGTCATTCATCGCATGATCATCCACGACGAAACCGTTAAACATCAAGTCACACTCATAGTGGTACAATGTACACGAAACAATACCAACAATATCAACCTCTGGAAGATCACCTGAGTGACCAAGGGGTGCATCAATGTAATCCTCATATCCAGACCCATCGACAAGGATTTCTAAACCAAGCATATCAGCTGCAGATTCACTGATCAGACTACAGACAGAGCCACTTTGAACTTCAACCTGTATGACCTGATTATCCTTCCCTTGCCCTGTAGCAGGGAAGTGAGGAGGTTCACGTTTTGTCGCGTCTGACAACGCGGATTGCTGGCCAAGGCCAACCTACTGGCCCGCGGGACACCCCCGCTTGGGTGCCTCAGCGGCCGGGGCTGCCCGTCGCTGCATTGACGGGGAGCCGGTGGACCCGGCCACGGCGGCGCATCGCTTTGTTGATGCAACGTGCATATCACTACATGGGACTACACACTATAAATCGCCCAAATACTGTATACGTCACCCGAATTATCACTGTAAATTACAACAGAACGCCTACTCCTGTGTCAGGCGAGATTCTCCTTTTCTTGGACTAGGGTAGAGCAAATTAGTGGCGTTAAATTCGCATCCAGCTGCCACCACGCCAGTAGATAAAAGGAGGAGACCGTGGGCGATTCGGATGAGGTTTGGATCTGATTTATTACCGTGGCCGAGACGACTACAGCAGGCCAATTGTGCACAAACGTAGATTCCTACATTACACTGTATATAATACAATCAATACTGGCGCAGAGCAAAAGGGAACGGTAATGGTAGAGAACAGGTATATCTTGCCATTAGGCAAGGTCTGATGCGTATGCGAAAATGTGCGAATCAGCAATTACCCATCTTTTGACCCAAAATTTGTAATGATCTCAGGTTTGCTGCTCCTCATCATCTGTATTTATTCAAAGATATTTCCATCTGAAAAAAGGCACACCAGCGAAACAAGACTGAAATGAGGGAAAATATTCTTTTGTTAGTGACTATATATTATGATCACACAATCGTCATTGTCCAGACACCTGAATGTCCTTATTAAGATGCAAATAATCAGGTGTCGGCGACGATCATTACATCAAAGAAAGACTGCAGTGAACAGTCCATGTATATTAGGTCCATGTTTCAATATTATAAACACCCTCTCTTTGGTAAGAGTATAGAATCCTTATACCTATCAAGATCACTTTGGCAGAATCATGCATCTGAATCACAAATCCTCACAATTACAGCTGATTAGGCATAAAGAAAAAAATTAAAAGGAAAAACCAGAATAGAATAAGCAATTCCAGATAACCAATTTCTGAACCTGCAGGAAACTGAAGTGTGATATAATTCTTACTTTTTTCCAGTTTTGATGAAATTCTGGACAGAACTCCCGCGATTCGTGGCCGTGGCTTTTCCTCCCAGGCCCACCACGATGGCCGTGAGAATAGCGCTCTTGCCACCTATGATTTAACATGGACAGAAAACAACTTTTAAAATCTTGTATACAGTAAAACCAGAAATTTTTGCACATTTCGCGGGGAGCCAAGATTCGCAAAAATAGAAGTGCACACGAAGTTCTTGTCTACACTATGCATTGAATGCCAGAGGCAATTCCAGGCACCAAGAGTCAGAATTTGTTTGTGTGACAGGTGACCGCGGGAGTCATTGTATTATATGTAGGCCTACATATTACCCTTTAATGGGTAACTATTCAGTGCAGGACTATACGGTAAAGTAAGAAATTTGTGCAGTATAACATTTTTGCGAATCGGAGCCAACGGCCTCAGTTTTTCGCGACATGAAATGTTCGCAAATTGCCTATGGCGTTCTATGCATATGGTGTAGACAAGAACTTTAGCGTGGATATTAATTTCACGAATCTTGAGTCTCACAAAATTCACGAAATTAAAAATGCACATGAAAATTCCTAGCTTTACAGTATGTACCTGGTTGGTGTCACAAATAGCGTGGTGTGATGTGGTGTGAGTACTAGTACATTTTGTAAATCATTTGAAATGAAATATAGATCGGTGACTCACTTCCATTTTGGCCGACCACAAAATTGATGTTTGGGCCAAAGTTCATGGAGAGTCTGCCATGGCAGATGAAGTTCTTCACAGACACCTTCTCAATGATGCCACATTCTGCTTCACCCTAAAATTTGGAGCAAGTAGGGAAAACAAAATGCAACAAAACTCATCATCAGATACAATTAAATTCTTTGAACAGTGCATTTTCTGTAATTTTGTAGCTAAATTTACATATAGTCAGTTTTACAGTAAAGGGTGTAACTTTGATGTGGCAAGGGTCAAAAATTTAAGTTATGTTTCCATTAATATCTTTGACTTTATTTTAGGTAGAAATGTCTATGTTTTCGATATTTTGTTATTCTAGGGCTTAATTCTTAGGCTAAATATGAAAAATGAAGTAACAATTGTTGAATTTTTGATAGATTTAGGTACAAACAACATGAATGTTTAGGTCACCCACAGTAACCAAATGAAGATTAATGACCAATGTAATGCAACTTTTCATTTGCTGTGAACATATTATATTTGAAACATC
The DNA here is from genome assembly GCA_033980235.1 of Diadema setosum. Classification (NCBI taxonomy): domain Eukaryota; kingdom Metazoa; phylum Echinodermata; class Echinoidea; order Diadematoida; family Diadematidae; genus Diadema; species Diadema setosum. Next base: position 3,358,861 of record CM067063.1, on the reverse strand, counting down.
AAAACACTATTTCTCCGACAGATATTTGCTCTTGCAATTATTTGGATGTGAACTTCAAATTCCAAGGTAAAAATGGTACCTGACAAACTATTTTCAAGTTAAAAGAATGTTCTAGAAACAAGAGCCACTCTAAACATAGCCCAAAATTATCTCTTGGCAACAAACATTGATCAATTAAATTCCCTAAGAAATTCGATTATTTTTAACAAAGTTGAAATTTTCAGACTTGTGTGTTTCGGAGGCTTCAAGACTGTTAACACAATGTTCTAGTCCTGTATTCACTAAAAATGATAAAACTACAGTAATTAACTATCACAACATGCTAGAATAGCAACAGGGCATATTATGATTCTAAAGGAAACTGCAACAGTAGCAATACAAGTACACTGATGAGGAACATCTTTTTTTTTGACAGCTTAAAGTTAGCAGCAACACCTGTTTCGGAGGCTTCATCATAACTGTTAACATACAAAAATGGTCCATTTCAACGTGATACGAAGTACATCAATGCAGCTGATTGTTTCCAAACAACTAACAATGTTGTAACATGTAAAATAGTATGTATTTGTATGCAGAAAAAAAAAACTTTTCAATATATTTTAAGAGACAAAGAAAATGTAATTTTTAAATTTTTATGCTCAGTTGTATATTTGCATATCTATCCATGACTTTGGTCATGCAGAAGAACATGAGTACACACATGTACAGCCGTATGTATCTTTCAAACTTTTCATCATACATGATGTTTGAAAGAATTACTTTCAATGTGTTAGACCTGCAGCTAGACTTGATGCAAAATTATGTTTGCACGCCTTATTTGTATTTTATAAGGACAATTTTTGTACGTATATTGACATAAACCACCAATCATGATTGTAGATATACATGTGAAATCAATTTCCGCTGTCGATTACAATGGGATAGAAAATAGACTACGTAATGGTTAGATTACAACGTAGCGTTGTAAAATATATTTAAAGAAAAAAAAATAAGGCTTTTAAACATTCTTTTGCTTTTGGACCATGCCTGATATCCTCATAGCTATCAAATATGCAATGATCATGGTCATTACCATCCAGCCAAGAATATCTTAACTTCATTTCATGTTTGTATTTGATTTTAGAATACTCCTGCAATCACTAAAATTGCTTTTTGGAAAGTAGATTATTCAGTCAATGGAAACCGTAAGATTATCTATAGCTAGTATTACAAACAACTGCCTGTAAGCGGTCTGTGCAATTTACCTTTTTTATTACAAGTTATCAATTTATAGCTTTCATCGGCACACAAATGTAAAAACAGTTGCCGAAGTAGTAGCTCCTAATGGACATTCCAGAATGACGTCTTCACATTCAGCTCCCTGTACTTAGGTGCACAACCCGATTGCGTATACATTGCCATTAGGGCATATACTGCATATATTGAACGTTACATATACACAGCACAAAATTCAAAGAGTAACTGCAAATGTAATGTTTGTCTGAATTTTTTCAACGAGACTGTCATGAAAACACAGCCTTTGGCTATCGAAATTTGTTGAGTGGTGCAAGAATCAGTCTCTTAATATCTAAGTGCTATGACCAATTCAATAAAACTCCTATTCTGTTCAAATTTCACTTTAAATTCATTTAGTCAATAGACGAGGTTCTATGACGTCAAATGACGCATTGCCTGAGTGACAAAAACAAATCAAGTGCATAGCTCTAGCGCGGTACGCATACCGCATATTACCCGCCTGCCTATCATGGTTGGCTGGCCGTGGGATGTACTAGGTGTTACAAAAAACATTTCCCACTTATCAAAAACTATTTATCAGATAACACTGACATTGGTATGAACAATAGCTGAACAGTGCACAATTCAGTTTGGGTGATTTGAATATGAGAGCATGAATCAGTTTCGTTAAATCCATGAGTAATTAAGTTAAGTTCCAGATTTTGGTCAAATTTGAACCCTCTGTACAAAATTTAACTTAACACAATAACCAATGATGTGTATATGGAGTGTGTGCTTACAATGACCGTGAACAATAGACATGAATACTACGAATACCACTTTTTCAGAGCTCTGCTGACAAGGCTTCTGGACTCTTGCCCCAAGGCACATGAATGCTTTATTAATAATTCATGATGGATTACCCTGCATGGGCACTGATAGTGTGAATTCATAGCAAAGGGTAAAATGCATGCACATAAAAAAAAAAAAATAAGCACATGCTTTTATGTGTTTGCATACATTACATTTCATGATGAATAAAGATTAGCTGTGACAGTGGAATTTCTCATGAATTTCTCAACAAAATTTTACACTATTCAGCTATTGCTCATATCAATATCAGTGTTATCTGAAATATAGTTTTTGAACTATTAAGGATCAAAAGTTGGAAATTTTTTGTAACACCTATGATGCGCTTGCCCCAATACGCAGTTTCTGCCCCTAAGCATGGCTTGATGTGTCATTGGAACCTTGCCTACATAGGCCTATAACACAAAGTAGTGTAAGAGCGTGAAATTTATCCAGATATATTTGTATTTGATTCAATGTTAAACCAACATCAAAATATAAAAAATGTTATCTTTTGTTTTGTACATAAAATTATTCTCGAAATGTCAAAAATCAGTTGCATCATATCACTGCTTTGTTCAATGCAAACTGTAGAATGAAGTATCTAGAGTCCAAGTCGTCCTAAATAGTGTAGAACTCTTATTCTTCAAAATTGATGGCATATTTGCTTTCTTACAGTGGTCACATCATCATATGCGCTCTGGGAGGCGTTAAACGTGTCATCCTGGGTTTCATCCTCCTCTCCGCTGCGCTGGGACTTGAGTCGTGCCTTCTTGGCCTGCGGCTCTTCTGAAGAGTTTCTGCTCTGTTTCTGCTTCGGCATTCTGGGTATTCTTTTCCTGCTAAATCAAAATGTAAAAAAGTAAATTTTTTTAGCATTTCTATACTTTGTTCACTAGCAGGCATGTGTGCTGGATGATTCTCACTCAAAACTAGAGTAGATCTAGTTATTGTTTGCTCGTCTTGTCACTACATGTAGCAAAGTTCATACTGCGAGAGGGTTTCACGGCCTCCTCGAGTTTCAAAAGCCCGCATGTTGCGACAAGGATTGCCCCCCCCCCCCCCCCCCCCGACAAGGATTGTCGCCCCCTGCTCGGGGGCAACAATCCTTGACGGAGTTGGCGTCAAGGATTGTCGCCCCGTCAAAGATTGTCGTCTGGCGACAATCTGTGACGAGGGCTGGCGGCAAGGCTTGTCGCCCGCCCTCGAAGCACATTTTGCTGGGTAATATCCTTCTTGACATAGTCATTGAAATACTAACACATAACTTACATGGCTACATCCATGCAAACATGCCATGTAAAAAGTCATGGTGAGGTTTCAAGGAAGTGTGTGTGTGCGCGCGCACATGATAATTTAGTGTCCGTTTGTGCGTGTGTGTATGTGTGTGTGTGTGTGTGTGTGTGTGCATGTGTGTGGGGGGAGGGGTAGGTTGATAGGTTAGATAAAAAGAAATGATGAGTTTTGTTCGGTTAAGTAAAGAATGCTTTTTTATGATACGTTTCAGGAAATGCTGTATTCTCAAGAGAGTGTAAGAGAATTTAGGTAATGAAGTGGATACTGAGCAATCTGATCAAGTTGATCAAGAATTTTTTTCCCTTTTAAGAGTTATAATTTATCTGATATATTTATGTATATAGCGTGTGCTCTGCAATAAAAAAAAAGAGAAAACACAAATTTCTTATTGGGTGTGTGAGTGATAAGGCACATTTGGATTGGCTTGATTAGGCTGATCAAAATAGCTTTTTCTGAGAATTATGCAGAATTTCATGTAATTTCTCTTATAAAAACAGGGTATGATTTGGTAAAAAGACCCAAATATATCGTACTGTATGTTTGAAAAATGATTTAGCAGCACAACAAAGAACAATATACAGTTGCTTTTTTTTTTGTTGGTGGACAAATTAATTTTATTGTTAATATGGATTTGATATTGAATGAAACTCAAATAAAGAATATTATAAAAAAAAAAGTGTGTGTGTGTTAGTGTATGATGGAAGAATGTGTTTATTATGTCAGCGTATGTGTTTTGGCTGCGCGTGGGGAGGGATACCTAGTAAGCTGTTGCTGGCATAAACGTTATATTGATTTTATCAGCAGCTTTGACTTTGATGAGTTTGACGGATGGATGAATTCGGAGTGGTGCTTGCGTGCGGGCGGATGCTGCTTTTATGCATACGGTCCATTATGTCTTTTTTGTATCAACATTGGGAAGTCGTTTCATCAGGAAGGACGGTGGTATCGGTTCGGGTTTGTGTGTCGGGGGGGGGGGGGGTTACATGTCGTTATTGCGAAGGTTCGTTATTCTGAAGGCTCTTTAGTCCGAAGGTTCGTTATTCCGAAGGTTCGTTATTCCGAATTTTATTTTCGGATAAACGAACCTTCGGAATAACGCCACAAGTGTTCGGATTAACGAACCCTTTTTCATTTTCGGATTAAGGAACCTCTAGGTATAGGGAATTGTGTGTTTCGGATAAATGAACCTTTGGAAAACGAACCTTCGGAATAACGAACCTTCGGAATAATGAACAGCACCCGTGTGTGTGTATGTGTGTAGGTGTGTGTATGTATGTGGGTTGGTGAATTTGGGTGTGGGATGATTTAGGTTTTGGTTAATCGGGGGTTGGTGGAGGGATTTGATTTGAAGAAGGATAGTTACAAATGGTATGACAGATTTCGGTGGGATTTGATACTTAGGATAGATGTAGATTTGTTTCGGTTGGGGGGTGGTCGGGTTTTTATGACTGATTTCATTTTAGATTTGTATAATGTATTTGTGGTTTTTTTTTATGTATATGCCCTTGTAAAGCAAGAAGGTGTTACATGATCGAAATCAATATATTCAAGGGATATAGGTTTGGTAGTGCCCTGCATGTCAAAACTTTCTCGTGAAGAAATTGTTAGTAGGGTTGGTCAATAATCGAGTTATCTATGTTGAAGTGAGATTATTTGTAATATAAATTGACAAATGGATTTGTTTGTGATTCGAATTGCCATTTCTAACGTTTTTGTTCATGTTACACCAGAATGGGTTGATTTATGAATGATTTGAATGAAATCAATTAGTATCAAGGAAAAACAAAAAAAAATGTTGAGGTGGTTTATTTGCATTTTGAGGATTTGAGTGTTTGTTGGTGTTTGTTTACAATACGTATGTATTGGCGGCATGCATATGACAAAGAATAGTGATATGGAAGTTATAGTTAAGACTGATGGAAGAATCTGACTACGTGAAAAGACTAAAAGAAAAAAAATGAACAAAGAAGATAACATTTAGGGAGGGTACCTCCCTCGTATGCCTTTTCTCTCGGTCTCTCTCTCCTAGCCCGCCTCACCGTTGACACACCCATGCTATTTTGAAATCAACGTTGCTGTGAACTCTATAAATGCGTGCTCATACACGTTGAAGGCATTTTCATTGCCACAGTAGTGCTTGCTGCTCAAAAAAGTTTGTTCGCACAAACATCAAAACACAAACACAAACAGACACACGTACGCATACAGGCACACGTATACACACTAAGACAAACAAACATGACAAACCACTACCACTATACAACCACCACACATGCACAGTTTCTACAAATAAAAGTGTATTATTATACTCCAAACACACACACACACACACACACACACACACACACACACAGCTATACGAAAACGCATACACAAGTCATACACATTGTACGCACCTACAAATCATACACAGCACATACCATGCAGCTCCCAAAAAACACACACACAAACACACACATACGCATACCTTACCAGTCATACTCATCCCACCAAAGCATAACACCGGAGCAACCACCCCGAGCCGGGGGTGACAATCTTTGACGGGGCGACAATCTTTGTCGCTACAATTTTTTTGCCATCATACATGTCGCCATCGTGTCGCCATCGAGGTCAAGAATTTTGCACAAGCGTCACAGATTGTCGCCAGACGACAATCTTTGACGGGGCGACAATCCTTGCCGCCAACTCCGTCAAGGATTGTCGCCCCGAGCCGGGGGCGACAATCCTAACACCCGCATCTGAAAAAGCTGCCTCTGGTCTTTATAGGCCCTACTGCACGTCTCGAGCTAATTTTGCCCAAAGCAGGCCCTGAGCTAGCCCGACAAGACCCTGCGCCGTGCGCTAGCACGGCGTCTGACGGTGTGTGATTCGAAACCCCATACAAAAGGAAATAAACACCATTATTACCTATACGAGGGAGTTTTGCGAGGCAATTCCGGTTGTTATTTTGCAGGGTTAAAGGTCAGGAGTTGTTATTTTGCAGGGTTAAAGGTCAGCGGTCAATATGCTTTTCGCCACGTCGCTGCGAAACAGTAACAGTATGTGCAAACAGTGCAATCTTCCGGTTTGGGGAGGTGGGAAGAGAAAGAGTGGAATCTCTCTCCCCACCGATCGACCACGAAAAGAAAACATTCCAGGACGTCCTGGGTGTCAGTTACACGCTCCGCAGAAGAACGCTGATAAATCAACTCATACAAGGTCGACTACTTACAGCAGCACTAGGCAATGACTAGTCCATTTGTGATCAGTAATTACACAGTGACCATCAGTTTTACAACTCTCAAACTTTTAACAGAGAAGTAAAAATAAAGTGTAAGAACGTTCAGAAGTTTGAAGTTTGCCTGTTACAACTAAATGTATCTTTGAAGTTGGTGTTGAATGATATACATTGATGAACAATTTTGCAATTATTCAACATGTTGATGATCTACAGGTAGTCAAATGTGGCTTGATCTGTATCATATATAGTGTATAGCCGTATTTACATATTTTCTTAATTTACCTAGGGGGATAGGTAATAATTATGATATTGACTGGCCTTTCTTTCGGGAGGTACCAGATAAATCTTGCCCTGACTGAAAACATATTGCCCTCGTCTTCGACTCGGGCAATATGCTTTCAGTTTGGGCAATATTTTCTGGTACCTCCCTCAGGGCCAGTCAATATTATATAATAATTTTTTAAACAAGGGCACAGTACAAAACTATTGTTGATTAAAGTGACGAATTAACCAAACAAATGGATGAGGGCAAGGTTACTGTTGGCTTATTTCTAGACTTTGCTAAAGCTTTCAATAGGATATATCATGGCATTTTGCTCAATGAATTACGATACTATGGTATAAGTATGTTACCATTAGAGTGGATGCGCAGCTATTTATCAAATCGATTTCAAGTTGTATGTTATGGAAATGAAAAGTCTGCACAAATACCGATTACATGTGGTGCTCCACGAGGATCAGAATTGGGGCCCACTCTGTTCTTAATTTGTATCAACGATTTGCCACAATCCACTGATTATTTCAATTTTCGATTATTTGCGGGTGATTGAGTTTATTTCATTCTTTTCCATCAGGAACTAAGATTGCTGACGTAAAGGAGGTTGAACATAATTTACTAGGCATTTTGAAATGGTGTGTTAACAATCAACACGCTCAAAACAAAGTAATATATAGTTTTTAAAAGTAGGCGTGGAGATAAAGGGAAATATTATGATATGATAGAACAGGTACATTCGACTTTTGTTTCTAGGAGATAATATAGACGAAAACTTACTTATCATGGCAAATAGACGAAAACTTACTTATCATGGCAAAAACACACGGAGTGTGTCTCTTCCTCAATGAGGAAAACACTTGGAATCATATTTAGAATCAGACAACTTGTGCCTAAACAAAATTATCTTACAATTATTATATAACACCCCTATCCTTTCGCGTTATATGGACTAAAAGTTCGGGGATGTACTTACCATTCATATTTTCGATCTATATTTTCGTTACAAAAGAAATTAGTGTGTGCAATCTGTTTCAAAGGACCTAGAGAGCCCATAATTTATGTACTGGCCCTTTATTTCACAGCTTACAAATACTAGATGTTTATAGACTATACAACTTTGTAATGGGAACTGTAATGTTTGACCTAATCCATTATACTTTACCGCACGATGTCTCCGATGATTGTCTTGAAATTCAGCATGACTATGACACAAAGTCTAAAAAAGTATGAATTACAATCCCCCCCCCCCAAAAAAAAAAAGATCAGATCTGAAACTGGTAAATACTCCATGTCATTATGCAGGCAGTATAATTTGGAGAGGATTTCCACTAGAAGTAAAAAAGATCAACAAATGTAATAATTTTTGGATATCATTACAAATTTATCTCTTATCAAATCATGTATGATCTCCTATGAAAACCTATAAATTTGTAAATTTTAACATTTCTTCTGTGAATATTGTACATACGTTATATAATCTACATTATTGAAATGACTGGCCTCGACTAGCCTGAACGCTATTGCCGGTTCTTTTTTTTTTTTTTTCTTTTTTTTGCCAAACTTTTGCGTTTAACTAATGATTGTTTTGACTATGAGGACGATGTTTGTTTGGTGAATAAATTCAATTTTAATTTCAATTAAGAATATCCATCATTCAAAGCAAACTAAGCATATATATTTGAATTTTAACAATGTTCAGATCTAATACAGTCAAACCTGCCTATAACGGCCACCCAGGGGAGATGAAAAGAGTTGCCGTTATAGACAGATGGCCGCTATAGACAGGTTATCCGACTTTTGTGTGCATTGCCTACATGTACATGGATCATCGTTGTTTATATATCTATAAGTATTTACAAGTACATATATGTGCATACGTATGCACACGTGTGTTTCGTGTATTGAACAATCCAGGGGCCCGTTGCATAAAAGTTACAATTATGGTAACTTTGCCATCCAATGGTCACTTCCATGGAATTCTTGATTTTGATTTGGCTGCTGAGTATTGTTACCGTGGTAGTTACCATGGGATGGCAAAGTTACCATAATTGTAACTTTTATTCAACGGGCCCAGGTGTTTATCTACATTTTGCACAGTAGCATGTGTGTAGTGTCACAAAATAATGCACACAATAGTAGTTATGTAAATGTATGATGTCCTGTATGCATGGTTGTTTTGATATGTGAATGAATTCAGGTTGACCAGATTAGTCGAGAACTTTCTATTTGCTATAGCTACATACATGTGACAGGAAATACAATATAGCTCACTCAATCTAGAATGATCTCTCACCCAACCTAGAATGTTCTAGGAAGTGCTTTAGGCTGAATGATAAAAACATACACTGTACCTGTAGCCCGATGTGATTGGTAGTTATAAACAGGAAGTCAGAGTTCTGGAAGTCTCTTGAAGTCACAAGTACGTCTATGTGCAAGTAGGTACAAGTACAGTGTATTTAGCCCTTGGTTGGAGCAAATTACAGGTCATTCCAGAGGGGGTGAATGGAGCTACGTAAGCCACAAAAATTCTGTGGTAGGCAGAGTACCCAACACCTTTGCTCTGAGAGTTACATGTACTGATTAAGTCACTTCTGGCTCTGAAGCGACTTGCTATAGTCAGTCCTGTGATACCTGCTGACCTGCTTTATTTGTGGAGATAAGACAAGGGAGACATTTTGCCTGCAGAGAATTGGTTCGCCTACATTGGTGACAGACTCCATTCCCATGTCAGTGGACATTGCTACGTCAAAGCTGTGACGGGCTGGATTCCTAGCTGGATATTATTTGCTGGGTTTGCTAATATCCATGCATCGACTGGAGGCGGTCGTCATAACGTCTACATTTTACACGTGTCTCTGTGGATTCATACCATGGATTTTTATTATTGGATAACCATAACCTGTGTTTATTGATTCAAGATTCAAGATTGAAATATTTTCAGTTCCATCACATAAACAAAGAAATTATATAAATTGCATATGTACAAGATATTTGTAATAATTGCAGAGTGTGATTTGACAAAGTACATATGAAAATGAGAAGCAGATGACAAAAAAAAAAAAACACTAAGAAGCAGAGCTTGTACGATATGGGACCCTCAGAAAATACACAAGACAGCAATGTAAAACAGAATAAATCGAACCAATGTCAACTGACATCAAAACAATTGGGAAGGGAAAAAGAAAGAACTAGAAATGTCGCTATGGCTACTGGTATGCCTCCGCCATAATGCATGATTCTCCTAATAGGTCTATAGTACATGTGGACAATGTGTGATTACATTTTCACAAAATTGGCAAAATATTGAAATGACATGTTTGTCATAAATGTGTTGAATGTTCACCTTCCTTGACTTACGTTTAATTGGATAAATAGGAGACCATGCATTTGGGGATTTAAGGACTTAACTTGACTTCGACCCTTTCATAAGTTTATGCATTGAGTAATTTCAAGGTATGCAGAAAAAGTGCAATTTCTGTATTGAATAGTAAATTGTTACCATTTTCATCTGGCCTTTGACCCTAAAATTCATAAGAGAATCACTGTCAGGCAGAACATGCATAAATATGTACCGGTACAGTTTCAAGATAACTTGTGCCACTTCCGAGATATGGAGGAAGAAGTAAGTTCAGCACTTTCACTTGACCTTTGACCTTTTTGGCAAAAAAAAAAAAAAACCTCCCAGAGAATCTCTATTGGGTTATACATGCATACACCAAGATAAAAAAAAAAGATCCTCCTGGCATTGCATAAATATGAGGGAAATAGTAAAATTTTGAAGTGTTACCCTTGACCTTTGACCCTAGATAATCACTGTCAGTCAGTACAGTCATGTTCCATGAATATACAGTACCTTGAACAATTTCCAAGATACAAAGAAAAAGTGAACTTTTGACATTTTTTACTTGACCTTTTGACCTTTGACCTCATGACCCAAACTTTCACCAGAGCATCTTAATTGGGTAATACATGTATACACTAAGTTTCAAGAAAATATCTTCAGGCATTGCATAGATATAAGGGAAATCGTGAAATTTCAAGCATTTGACCTTGACCTTTTGACCTTTGACCTTGAGGATATGCACCCAAAAGTTGATAGGCACAACTTCACCCCCTAATACACATATATGCCAGGTTTCATTAGGATACCTTAAAAGGTTTTTTTTTTTTTTTTAGTTACGCTGTCCACAAAATTCATTACGGACGGACGAAGGACGGACGGAAGGACGGACAACCCGAAAACATAATTCCTCCGGCACCACTTCGTGGCGAAGGCATTAAAAAAAGGAAAAAAGAAAAAAAGCTACAGCACGTGCCATCGTGGACGCAAGCCATCTGGATTCCATGATGTAAAATAAGTGATGAAATACAACCTGGATTGAATATAATGCAAAAATTTGTACACATAATTAAGCTTTGGTAAGAATGCAGGAGAAAGAGAAAATAGACACATCGATATTATGTGGAACACTGACAGGAACATTATTATAAGGAGGACTTATGTAAAAAAAAAAAAAAACCAATAATAAATAAACAAATAAAATAAGATCATGATAATTGTTTCATATTCAAAGAAATGATGACTTGACTGAGATGGCAAAACAAAACTAACTCGGTTGGATGTTGTAAGATTTCAATAAAAATAATTTTAATTCATTCTTGAAGGAGTTCAGAGATTGAGCTGTTGTAATAATGTTGTGAAGGGAATTCCAATACTTTGGCCCATCATAGATGAATGTGTTTGAGCCAACAGAGTTCTCAGAAATGGCAAACGGAAGTCATTTGATCGCCTTGTTGAATAATTGTGAACGGATTGATTTCTTTGAAACATTGTTTGGAGTATATTTGGAAGATTATTTTTGATATAATTATACATAAATTGTCCTAAATTAACAAATACAAATCATTAATTTTCAATATCTTATGCTCATAAAATAGTGGGTCAGTATGGGACAAAAATGCAGTATTATGATACGGAGTGATTTCTTTTGCAATAAAAGTAATTTATCTAAAAGGGTTTTATATATATTTCCCCACGCGAGAATACCGTAATCGATATACGTCGGAGGAATCATTTCATCGGTGCATCGAGGATCATTCCTCTGTGCATCGAGCATCATCTATGGACAATACCAGAGGATTGCATGGACTTTGTGATTGTACAGTTGATTGTTACACACGTAAGTGACCGCCCTGTTATTATAAGTGACCATTGCAGTATATATCTTCTATATAAGTAATCGCGAGAACGCCGGCCTCATGTCTTTCCGTGTTTTTATTTAATATTATTATTATTATTATTATTGTAGAGCTATCTCCTCCGAAGCCATCGGCTCCAGGTCCCCGAGACCGGTGCCGTCGGCAGCTGGAGGGCCTCTTCTATTCGGTTGACCGGGTTTCGTCCGCGCTCCGCCTCCGTGTCGACGTCGAGAGCGAAAAGAAAAAGTGCGAGCTCTCTGGGGCGCCATGCAAGTGTCGCATGACCCATTTTGATACGACTCGTTCATTTCGTCGACGAAATGACCATTTCGTTTCGAAATATTGTCATTTCCTAACGAAATAATAACATTTCGTAACGAAATGATCATGTTACGAAATGACTGATTTCGTAATGAAGTAGATCTTCGCCGTGCGACACTTGGCGTCCTATACAGCTGATCGCACCAGCTCGCATGCTCATGTCGCACACACACAACTCATATGCGTAGAGTTCTGTGGTCGCGCTTTCGGCATTTTGTTCTCTCTCTCTTTGCCCGTACCCATGTATACATATCCAGTGCCGTGTATAATATACAGTGTATACGGCACTGCACATATTATTGTCTCCGCGAACGATCAGCTGAGCATGCGCAAACAGTGTCGGGTATACTAGTAGAACGTGCACTTTCAAAAACAAAAAACAGAAAACAAAAACACTCTAGGCATGATGGGATGCATCACGATAATTTCTTGAGGCGATTTCACATTATCAAATAGCGCGCTAGTATACAAATGATGCACAGGATAGAGTGAAATAAAGCATGAATTGAATTGAATAAAAAATTGAAAAAAGTGAAGGTGCGGCGCGCTCGAGAGTATTGACAATGGTGCGACATGCACGAGGCGCAGCCGAGTGCATGTTTGCAACCGTTGTCAATACTCGAGAGTGCGCCGCACCTTCACTAACGCCACGAAATAATCCTGTGCATCATTTGTTTTATAAAATGGGTCGAAAACTAACAGCATTTATATTCACGTACCTTTGTGGGTCAATACCAGTCAGCTACATGTAGCACTCGCTCAAAAGTCAAGATGTCCGAAGATGTTCGTCCCAAACATTTACGCACGTCGCACTCGGAAATCTCGCACATAAGTACTGTACGTACGTATAAGAGTATACGTACGCCACGTGTTATGCACAAGAAAGGCCGCCGGCTGTTGTGCCAGCCCGCGGCCCGAACTAGAAGTTGTTTACAGGATTGACAGCGCGTATAGTAGCGCGTGACGCACTTGTATGGCACGCCAGAGGGGAATCAAATATTTATGTTCGACACCAACTAAAAAACCATTTCATCAAGTAAAATTTCATTCAACAAAAATATATTCGACCAAATATATATTTGATAAAAGATATATTCAATAAAATATGTATTTGACAAAAATATATTCAAACAAAATATAAATTTTGACAAAAAAATGTATAGGTTTGACCAAAATATATATTTGACAAAAATATATATATATATTTCACCAAAATATATTTGACCAAAATTATATTTGACCAAAAATGTATTTGACCAAAAATATATTCGACAAAATATATATTTCACCAAAAATATATTTGACACAAAATATGTTTGACCCAAAATATATTTGACCAAAAAATATATCTGACGAAAATATATTCGACAAAATATATTCATTTCAACAAAAATATATTAGACCCAAAATTATATTTGACAAAAAGTGTTTTACATACATGGCTTTCCATACTTTCGAAAAAAAAATCATTCGATGAACGAAAAACCATTCCATGAAAATACATTTCATGAGCTGAAATACGTTTCATGACAAAATACGTTCGACAAAACGAGTGCGCAATATTCGCTGTGTACCAAGCTGGCCCATGCGACTTGTCTACATGCAGCGCAACACGTACGCATGCATACACTGCACGTGTACCATGCATAGCACACTACAGCTAGCTAGCCCGTCATCGGCGCGGCGCAGTGCGCCGCTGGCCGCCGCGGTGGGATGCTCGATCTAGTGGTGGGGTTTGAGCGCGGTAGCTTTCGCGATTTCGATGTCGATCTAGCTCAAGACTTCACGCATGGGCCATGGCTTCCACTGTTCTGAAAGTGGGAGTAGGAATGATCCCGCCATGGCGTTATGCAAAAGATTCAGCACAGCTTAATCTACGCCTTTGCCAGTTGGCGAGCGCGAGATCGGGATCAGGTCGTGGCCGTGGCAGAGCAACATCAGCGGTAACCGCATGCAGCAGTGACCCCAACACGTTACTGGTTACAGCGCCCCGCGCCGGGGTTTACATCATCACAATACAAATACACGTACAACCAGTTAATGGTACATAGTATTTCATCACATCATCACTATACAACCAGCTATATACCTCATCACTATACAACCAGATACATACTTCATCACTACAACCAGATATTTCATTTGATGAATCTTCAAGTCTGATTGGTTAAGAATTGGGGCACACAGTCAGCAATTACCTGCTTAGTTCCCACAGTACCCAAACTGACCCATATTATACTAAACTGCCCTCTTGATTTGTAGCAGCACATTCATATGCACATGTAGGGTAAGCACTTGGCTTCAATAGTGAGAGAGGTGACCAATATCCAATACGATTGCAATGCACGTGAAATGGCAGCGCAGATGTGTGAATTGGCTATCCAAGAGCTATTGCCATCAACCTACTAAATTTTCATACAATTTTCTTCATTATATAATACAGTGGAAACTCGATATAACGAGATGGTCGGGACCGAGTCATTTTCCTCGTTATAGCCGATATCTCGTTATATCAGTAGGCATAAAAGAAGGCATAAAATAAAGACATTAATTTGCACATGTGGGACTACCCATCATATTTCAATCAATACTGATAACTTGATATTGTGTGTGAGGTAATTACTCACCTTTATGGGTAAGAAGATGTTTTTCGCCAAGGAAATCCAATATCAAGAATGTGTTTCTTATTACATTGTAATTGTAGATGTTTGAATTTGTGAATTCATATAGCTTGCGACTGTATCAAGATCGTCTGTAGATTGGTATGTGGTTATCGTATGGGTGTGTGTTGTGTGGAAAGCTTGAATATGGTCTGCACAATGCTGTGTGTGTATGTGACACATTCTGTGTGATGTACATTATGACTGCGTGTGTGTGAAGACGGGGAATTCCCTAAGTAGAAGGCCAATCACAGCATCAGATTGCCTCACACCTGCAAAACGTCATGATGATGTCATGTATACATATAGCCGTCCCACCACATTTTCTGCATGTATCAGTATGCGTGCACACACACACTTCACACGTACAACATGCAGTGCTAGCTGGAGTGCACTGAAGAAAATGATTATGTGTGTACAAGACAGTTTTTGGCGCATCAAGCTTTACAATCTCGGAAGATGATAGCACAGGCGAAGTAAAGGCAAAGCTTTACCGAAGGCATTTTGCTTTACCTCGCTATAGCAGGTTTGATTTACTATGTTTTTCTTTGTTTGGAAGTCACAAAATTTATCTCGTTATAGCAGTTATTTCGTTATAGCCGATCTCGCTATAAGAGTAGCATTTTACATAGACTTGTGTGGAAGGAAATTTGGGACCGAGAAAATTTCCTCGTTATAACCGATATCTCGTTATAGCAGTGTTCGTTATACCGAGTTTCCCCTGTACATGTATGTACAGATATGAACTGCTTTCCTTCAAGGCAGTTGTTGCTATCGGTGCCCCTGTAAGGTTCCTTGGGTCATAGCACAGAGCCGAGATCCCTCGTGGTAATGATATCAACAATTCCCCGAAGAGCAGTCCATATTTGCACTCTAGGAGATTGTCATTACAAACTTCATGTCTGAATAGATGGGAGAAGTGTTGTGTGGTGGTTAGTAGAGGTGCCATTGAACTACGGCAAACATATTCCATATGTAGTATCAAAATGTCAATAAATGTTTGTAGAATGTTGAAGGAATTGAACTACAGTCAACCTTGCCCATGTCGAATCTATTTGGACTGAAGAAATAGCTTCGATCAGAGAAAATTCAACTAATGAGGGATTAAAATTAATAGAATGTACCGGTATAAAGAGAAGAGGACTTGAAAAGGACCTTTGACTTGGGTGATTATTTGACTTATGCGAGGCCAGCTTAAGCAAGGTTGACTGTATTTTCATTTGTGTTGGAACTTTTGCAGCAGTTATCAAAGAATGAATAAAACTGGATGCAAATATAGAATCCATGTTATAAAACTTGCAAGGATGATACACTAATTTCATCACAATCATAGTCGTGGATTGAAAAGGAACACAATCCATGCTATTATGTGCCAAGTTTTTTTTTTTTTTTTGTATGTGAAGGTGTGTGTGTGTGTGTGTGTTTTCATTTGATTGCTCTTATGGTTTGTTCACTTATAGGTCTCCATACTTTCAACACTGTTATTATTCCTCGAGTACTAGTAGTATGTTGCACTGCATCTTGTATGAAAAAAAACAAACACCAAAACCTCTAATTTTGCAGTCATTCACCTGGAGCACATACATTTGTACTGTACTCTTCTGAGCTGCAGTAAACTAATTTGCCCATATACAATGAACTGGTTGTTTCCAGTCGCACAACTTACAATATACATAGAAAACTTACAGTTTGTGGGATGGCGTCATTCAGTTGTGTACACAGCTATATGATGTACGTAGTAACTATCTCACTTTTTCAGTCATAAATTTATCTTGTGTATTATTCATCCACTCACGCATTCAATCACTCCTTTCACTTTGTATGCCAAGTTAACAAGGAAAGATATTCATGCCATACCAATCACAAGATGGAAATTTAATTGCAGTCATTAACAATTCTGGACATAAAAGAAATACAAAGTCTATGTAAATAACACTGTATATTCAAATTGGCTTGCCATTATTCAACAAGACAGCTCGCACTGCTGTTGCATGTATTCCACACAACCTACTAAAGAGCTCTGAACCACACTGCTTTCACAGTAGTTTGGGTACAGTCTCTTTGTTATCAGTCCATATTTTCCATTCACAACAGACCCAAGAGATGTCACCTGTTAGGCCACACAGTTTTGGGGGATAAATTGCTTCCTGTCATGAATCACCCACTTATGGCCAGAAGTAACAAGATTTCAGAGGCTGAACTTATTTCACAGATGAGCCAGCAGGCAGTATTTCTAACATTATGGCATTGTTATTTCATGTTACTGAGTAAGATCTGAATATTACTGAGTACATGTATTACCAGGTAAAATTTGTATGCTTACCGTTATGTTGTAAAAGTTGCATCGCAGATTACAATTTGCACTGAAATAACCCCCATATTTCTCCTGTTGAAACATGAGAGATATTGAAACATACATTTTCTTCATCAGGCACTCACAGATAAAACATAATAACATATGATAACCAATAATTACAGTATATAGCGCCTTTTCAAAAAAGACTTGAAGCACTTCAACAATTACAACACTGATCCACTTACAATGTAACATGTAGGGGGCTCGTAGGCATGGCACATCCAGTCAATATTTGAAATATTACACTTTGAAAAGTTGCAAGTAATTAATGCAGGTTTGATTCATTTCAGAAGGGATCTTTCTTTTCTATCAAAAACAGATCCCTTAACTTCCAAGCTTCAATCATATTTCTTACATGTCATGTGGTTGAAGCTTCTCTGGCATTGCCAGCTTAATGCCACAGTCAAGGTGTCACAAATTCCAATCTTTCAAATTCATGGATTCAAATTCCAATCTTCTACAATCTAAATGAGGCAATTGGCACAATGTACATGCCTTGTCACATATCTTTTTTTTTCTATATTTTTCAAATTCATTTCATTTCAGTCTCACAATAATTAATGAATGCTAATTTTGAATAGCAAGTACAATGCTTCTGCTCTGACATTATGCTGTATACTGTAAACCTGTTTCAGTCAGAGGGGGCAGAAATTTGCTTACGACACAAGTTAGCCTTAACCCAATGAGGACTGACTGATTTTGCGACAACAAGCATTTCCCATAGACACCTGCCCTAGTATACTCCGACTGGTTGTCAATTGGTTAAGAGGAAACTCTGTTAAGCCAGACTTGAAGCACCTCCAGACATAAAGAATCTTACTCGCAAGTGGTACATGTACACTGATCTTTGAAGGCACTGAACACATAATCAAATTCTTGTTAACATGAAAACTTGGCTTACACCAGTCTACTGTCAGCCGCCATTACAGGACAAAGATCATCAATGTAAAGTGTTGTATCATCCAATGAAGTCCCATTCTCTGAGTATGACTACTGCACATCAATAGTTTATACAGGATCCTGCTGTGTACTTCACTGTGAAAACAACCTACAAACAATCAGAGTTAACATGATACAGACTACAACTGTGTCAAAGATAAGGTGGGTCTGAAAGTCAAGACTACACACAAGGCCTTATGAACATCAATGCTGAACTGTTACCACATACAATACTAGTATATTATTCTGTATGTACAACTTTAATAAAGATGTGGAGTGTAAAACAGATGCACCCATCGTGTCACTGACTTCATTTGTATTTCCAGTTCCAGTGTATATTGTAAGCAACTTTGTTCAACTTTGTCAATAAACAAAACTATTTCACATTGATCACTTAAATAAACAGGATTCAAGTCAACATCCCTTTAAAATTAACTCTGAGACAAATAGAACTATGCAGATATTCATCAGTCTAGAGATACCACACAATTACACTTGCTGCAGGAAGTCTTTAATATTAGAATCTCAGATAAGCTGGAAAACATGATCAAGAGAGGCACTCCTGTATGGATTGTACATTGCTAAGTAATTGAAAAATAAAAACTTTATAAGACCAAGGAGGTACTAGTACCTCCTTGATAAGACGGTAATTTGTAAATTTACGAATAATTTCTGAATCCAAAAGAAAGATTCATATACACTCAACAACACTGACAAACAAACAGACACACAATAAAAACTAACACACCTATGAAGGAACTTTG
This sequence comes from Diadema setosum, assembly GCA_033980235.1. Taxonomy (NCBI): domain Eukaryota; kingdom Metazoa; phylum Echinodermata; class Echinoidea; order Diadematoida; family Diadematidae; genus Diadema; species Diadema setosum. Next base: position 3,339,765 of record CM067063.1, on the reverse strand, counting down.
TTCACAATGTGGACTAAATCACATTTTTGAACTAAGGAAAACCCACTAGAACTTTAGAAGACTGAGAGCTAAACACTATCAATTCTGTTTATGCTCTTCCAGCATTATCACAGCCAATGTGAAAAACTGAATGTGGATTTTTCTTCCCAACACCAGGATGTAAATCCTGCCTTTCCACTGTAAATCTTACTGTTTTCAACAATCTACATATGGCAGTTTATAGTTTACAGTCAGGGGTCCTTCAGCTCATATCATGTAATCTGACAATGTAAGTACATTTCAATTGGACCACAGTGATCAAATTAATCTATCATAAAATTTCATTCAAAGTTAAATGGTGCAGTATTTCGAGATATTTAGATTGTAACCTCTGGCAATTTAAAGAGTCATGAATACTGAGGAAACACCACAGACAGTATTTTTGTACTGAGCAAGGTGATATCCAATATTCTTACAGAGCTAGACCTGCTCATAATAAAGAGGATAAAATGGGTTTACCCCTTGCATAGAGACTATAAAATCTCTATCCCATTAAAAGTGCTATTCATTGGAGTGGGTAAAAGGAAAGCGATGGAAGGTTAATGGCAGGATGATGTCACGGTTTAGGGACAATATGAAGAATGATAGGAAAATGATGTGATGTCACATTAGTGTCATGATGATGTCACAGTGTTTGGTGATGATGTCACAATAATGTGAGAATGATGCTATGATGTTATAAAGGTATAAGAATTATGTCTTGATGACAATGATGATGATGATGATGATGATGATTTAGTCTTATTCATAGAGGGTAGCCACTTTAGTGATCTTTGCACTGTTCTCCTTGTGGTTCCTGTTCACATTCATGAATGTAATTCAGCTATCAGGATTCTGTCATGATAATATAATGATGATGATGATGTGAGGATGTCATGTTGATAATGAGCTGGCGATGTGATAGGGATGTAACATTGTCATAAAAATAATACAAACATTATTATGATGTCATGATGACTGAGGATGTGATATAAACACATTGAGTGGATTAGACATTGGAATGACTGGCAATGAGCCATATAATCAATCTTTCGCCTTCCCCTAACATCATCAGCTATCAACCAAAAAAAAAAAAAAAAAAAATGGCTTGACTGAGAGTGATGGGTTGACATTGGTATTGGTATTCCTCTGAGTAACCAGTGCTATATAACTTGCAAATATATCAAAGACGATTCTGACAGAAAATGTCATCACAACTATGAAATCTGTATGTTTACTTGGGAAAGGGGAGGGAAAGAACTAACCTGAATTCAATTTCATAGGGGCATGATTTGTTTTGTCCCTTTAAGCAGCATTACACATTAAAATGTTCTTGTCATCTTATCATCATACAAATCTGTAACTGCTGAAAGACTGCAATAGTGCAGATGAAAGAGTTGGCATTCATGTACCAATTGCAAAATTTCAAATACATGAAATCAAATGCTACAGATTCAAGAAATGAACTAAATATAAATGCATTACTCAATACTGGCAACCTTCATCATCAATAAAAACCATTATCAGTCATAATTGTTTAAAGTAAATGCCCATTATAAGAACCATGAGAAACACTTAAATATAAAACCTTGTGCAAACAGGAACACTTCCATAAGGCAAAAAAAAAAATCATTGTATTGGCGTAACCCGCCCGACCCTGAACTTTTCACACACACAAAAAATGAAATACATCGTTTTTACTGAGAGAGGGCGCGATACGGGTTTGCGAATTATCAAAAACAACAACAACAACAACAACAGCTGGTGTCAGAAAATGGCCGCGCAGTACAGCGTGTTGGCGACTGATAAGTCCGGTTCGAAGATTTTATTTAGTAATATTCAGAGAATCGATTTGTCAGTGGCGCTGGGTGATTTAGCCCATGAATTTCTGACCGGTATGTCGTGACGGCTTTTAAACTGGTTATATAACAAATTTTGGATGCAACAGACCCTCTCTATCGAATGGGGTTTCGTTAAATATGAGTTTTACACCTAAAATACAGGTAGCAGGTACACAGTCTTCACTTATTAATGACTTTCACTGAGTATACCCAACCAAGCAAATGTCCACAAGTACATTTTGACAGATTTAATGCGTCAGAAATACTGCAAAACCACATAAGATTCCTGCCAAGTATCAATGAGACCATCGTCAGGTCAAACAAGTTCAAAATCACACAGTTGCTTGATGATGTGACGCCGACTCAACCGCCGATGACCCTACTTTTAATCTCCGGCACAACTAAGGCAGAGGAAGTCAGCATCACCAAGAAACAGATATCTGAAATGAGCAACAAAAATCAGTCAATCGAGAATAAGTCATTAAAAGGAGTTCTATGGAAAAGAGTAAAACTGTGCCTGATTGCCCCTCTAATTAAACAGACATGGAAGTCATTGTAGTGCATTAGACATTAAATTAGTCAATTATACCATCCAGTCAGCAGCCTATGAAACCAAATATATAGCATTATTTTCCTACAAATATCTTATAAAGTGAAAAAAAAAGTATAAGAAACCTCTAATTTTCTCAAAACATGAAGCAGAGCAGAATACAAGAAATCCTACAGAAGTGCTGAGGTTTAGTTGTGCATATGAAGAAGTACAATCATAATGACAGATGTTTTACACATGGTTAACTCATTCAATTTTTTTTTGCTTTTAAAGGACACATTTGTACACATTAGCGTACAATGGGCAATAATTTTACAATGTGTACAATTAACAATTAGCCTGTGATATTTAAATGACGGCCCTTGGTTTCAACAATGACATGACAAAAGTGTGCGAATACACCAGTGGGATGGGAGAAGGGGAGGGAAGTTCATGCCACACTCACCTTATACTGACAGTGCTTCCATCTGGAATATTTCCTGTAGTGGTGGGAAGTAGATAACCAACATCAGTTACATCTTGAAGGACAGCTAACCAAGGCATGATCTGCATGTTTGACAACATTACTTATCAAAATTATCACTCATTACTTTATGTTGAAACGTACTGACAAAGTCTGTACACAACTGAGTTATTTCATCACCAGTGGTGCATCAGACAGTATGTATGGTCTTGTATTCATACATGAATGCTACACGTCTTTTTATGACTTTGTCTGACACAGAGAAGGCTGAGGCAGGATTGCATCTAATTGAGAGGAGCAGTCATTATTACAGTGCCATCTGGACTGCTTGACAGGCACAAGTTGATAAATCCCAGCTCAAGATAGTATCATGCTTGTCCTTATACTCTGAAAAGGCTTCATGGAGCAAAACAATTCATTGCATACTGTATGTGAAGATGAATGCTGCTACTGCATGTACTAATATACACAGCCAAGTATCTATAAAGACAATGGATAAATCTAATCAAATCAATACATGCATCATTATCTAATATTACAATCCACATGACAAAGCATCTGACAGAAGATAGCTTGCTAAATGCACTAATGTTATCACTCGGCACAATGTAGCAAGGGCATAATATTACAATTATGTAAAGGAAGAACTTGACCAATATTAATAGAAATGTGTGTACAGTCATGGACAATAAAGGGAGCACTAACCTCTCTCCAGAAGACCCAGAGGATTCCCACGACGATGATGAGGGCAGACATGACTACATAAATAAGAAGAGGTCTGGTGATCATGGGGTCACGAACCTAACGAGGAGGCTTCCTTATTACATCCTTGTCCAATGGCTCCACTCCGAGACTGGACAGAGGAGTGGGGAGAGGATAAAACATTATCATACAGTCATGTGAACTACAGAATGCACAATTTTTTTTTTTCATGTCAGTATTTGTTCATTATCCATCTCTGATAATACATGTATACACACTCTTTCTTTCTTTTTTGTACAGAATGAACAAATATTTGTCCTTTCTTCCAAATTAACAATAAAATCTGTAGCCATATAGACAGAAAGAATTTCTGGAAACAACATTAATGTGTAGAGTAGAAATAGCTGGCGTCCAGACTTTCCAATAAGAAGGGTCACAAAGAGAAGGAGAGTGGCATACAAATGAGACTTTGAAACACTGCTGATTTGAGAGGTATTGATTTTTACTTTTACAAAATTATTTTCCCCATGACTGAAGAATTATAATGGTACTCACTAAGATGCTGCTTTAGCCGATGAAAAGGTAAAATGAAATATTTTGAAACCAAAGCTTTAATGAGATTCAAAGATATTTGCTTGAAGAAATTTGATTGATTGATTGATTGATTAATTGATTGATTGATTTTTGATTGATTGTGAATCTTTATGCAGAGTGGCCTGATTAGACTGAATCAGAATAATGACTGCACTGCCGGCATAATTGCCCTCCCCCTTCAGAATACTCTCAGACCTGCTGATGTGTGCACATTGTGGCTCACCCTTGAGCAGGTGGTCCTTCCATGATGACGTTGATCCAAAGGCTCTGCATGGCATTGAGTGGGTTGGGAAACCTCATGATGATGGATAGGGCTATCAGGGTCCAAGGCAACTATGCTCCTACCAACACAGAGAAACAAACAAACAAACAAAATCATATGTTGCAATCTAACTTCATAGATCCTTCACTTCATACTTTTGCATAATCATTAATGTGTCCATGCAAATTGGTCATTACGGGATAAATTTTCATCAATAATTCAAATTTAAACTGATTTCTTGCAAAGTAGAAATCAATACATAATCTTATCACAATTTGTATTCATGTTTTTTTCAATCAAATTACAAATTATTATAAATGATTACACATATTTACATCATATTTGTTATTAAGGGGTCATTTTCAATAAGACTACGTTGTGCTTCACATGATTTCTCCATTATCATATTTGACACAGTGCATTTTTGTTTGTTTGTTTGTGTTTTTAATACAGATTTTGTCAACCAATAATGAAAGTGAAAATAAATGAGATGAATGAATGAAATGGATGAATGAATAACGTTTGTTGGAGAATAAGCATCAACCCATTTTGATTCTTCCGTGAAAACACTGTTTAGAGTCTTTAATGCCTATATTTGAATAATTATTCCATCATACAATTATTTTGAACAGAATGAAGTATACAATCTTTCGTTTTTTGCATGCAGAACTCAATTGAAGCAAAAATAGTGAACCATTTTAAGCCAAACATTTTCGTGTGTATTCCAATTTTGCAAATTTTGTGAGATCCAAGAGTCACAAAATCAAAATACATGTACATGCAAAAGTTCTTGTTTACACTGTATGCACTGTATGCATTGAATTCAAGTGGCATGCTGAACTAGAAATGTCGCTAAGGCGACTGGTATGCCTCCGCCATAATGCATGATTCTCCTAATAGGTCTACTGTACATGTGGACAATGTGTGATTACATTTTCACACAATTGGCAAAATATTAAATAATATTGTTACTTGACCTTTTGACCTTTGTCCTTTGACCTCATGACCCCAAACTTCCACCAGAGAATCTTAATTGGGTAATACATGTATACACTAAGTTTTAAGAAAATATCTTCAGGCATTGCATAGATATGGTGGAAATAGTGAAATTTTACATATTTGACCTTGACCTTTTGACCTTTGATCTTGAGCATGTGCACCCAAAAGTTGATAGGCACAACTTCACCCCCTAATACACATACATGCCAAGTTTCATTAGGATACCTCAAAAGGTTTTTTAGTTACGCTGTCCACAAAATTCATTACGGACGGAAGGACGGACGGACGGACGGACAACCCGAAAACATAATGCCTCCGGCACCACTTCGTGGCAGAGGCATAAAAAAAAAGAAAAAAAAAGGCTGTCAGCTGTGATTCAAGAAAATTTCACACTGCACATATTTCTTGCTTTACAGTATGCACAAAACTACTTCCATTCGGGTGTAAGAACAACATTTTGTGTAAGTAGAGAATAGAGATTGTTAAGAATTGGGTGTGCACTTTTGATTATTGCAACACAAGATAGATACTCTAGAATCTACTTTTTGAAACAAAAATCTTTACAGTATCCTGTCTTCATTTCTTTCTGAATCTACAACTCCTCAAAGATTAGCTGATTGATGTAACTACCTTTATGAGGCTCGTAAAATTTTGATATACACTGATCAGGATCCTCTGATAAAATAGTTATCGCAGCACAAGCATGGCTCCTGTAAGCAATATGTTGATTAAACAGAATTTCCCCACTAGTTAAAGTCAGGGTTAACCACTCTGGAATTGGACTCCAGCTATCACTGGGGTAACATGACTCTCACCTGGTATAGCCATTGAAGACAGCTGCTCTGGTTTGTCCAAAAGATCCACATTCTCTTTGACTTGGCACCAGAAAAGTTCCTGAAAGAATACAAGACAAGCTTATCAACAAAGAACATGATACATGTACTACAAAATACCACAAATCATAAGCAATTACATCTGGTACAGAAATCCTATGACCCACCAAACAAACAAATAAACACAAACTACAATAACAGTGAACACATTCTGAACACGACACTTTTTTTTTTCTTTTAATACTGCACAATTTATTCTGACAAATGAAGTATGGAATTGTTTGCTTGATTTTCTTCTGAACTTAATAATCTACGCTTTATAATAAGGAGCTACAGTGTCAAACCTTGGCAAAACCATCACTGGATCAATAGAGATCAACACAAAGTGACTCACGTCTTCCAGTCCTCTTCTGTTTCCCAGATCTCGTAGACGGCATACTGTAGTTACAGGCCCCCTCATGGCCTCAAACATTCTCACACTGTAGCTGCCATTGTGTATTAGTGGAAACAACAGAAATACAATGCATGACATTACTGGGTAAATACTGTATACCTTTTGGAACATAATTTTATCAACATATAATAAACTTGATGTTGAAAAGATGAACTGAAATGTTTCCAATTAGTACCATATTGATGTACCGGTACTTGTTTCAGGTTTCTCTAGGTACTGCTATTACAGTTTGCCTACAATAGAGGCATATATATTGTAATTCTGCAAGGGGGAAAGCAATGATAAATGATGATGATGATGATGATGATAATCATGACTAGAAACATCATTTTCATTATTCAAGTAATAACAACAGTGATAATTCATCATGAAAATTTTATAATGATCACTACCATCACTACTTTATTATTCCTAATATTACTAGCTTTGAAAAAACACACCAAATCACTATATTCCAAGTTTATCACAAAAGTAAAAAACATTCACAATGGGGCATAAAGTCTTGACTTCCTAAACTTCATCTTTGAAACTTTAGTTTCAACACACACACACACACACACACACACAAATAAATAACAATAAAGGGGTAAAATTTGAACAACAATTTTCAAACAGTACAAGTACTTGACTAAGTTAGTACTTGACTGGATTAGGCATCCAGAATTCTGCTCTGTTGAAAGATAGGGATGGCTGTTTATATCACATATCTATATCCTCTGAGAATTGTTCATTCAGCTTATTCAATCTCATAACTTTCCATAAGAAACATCACATTCATAGAAGAAAAAAAAAGAAATAAAGTCAATTTTCCTAACTCTGTGATTAGTATATTACTGAAGCAATTTCCATTCAAAATATCACACCAGTGGGAATCTAGCAATGAGGACACGATGTCTTACCTCACACATCCATCATCTCTTCCTGCTGCATCAACGTATGTCCTCAGGTTGTCACGGAAACTTCATATTCTTTTCCTCCTGTACGGCGAACTACCTGCCGACAATGAATGCCTGTGGAGAGTAATCGTAATCGCGTGAATAACTGCAGTCAGCAACGCGCTGTCGTAATGACACTGACCTGTGTGACAGTAACTCTAATTGTTAGTCTCATGGGGGGGGGGGGGGGAGAACAACTAGCAATCTATATTTCATGATGAGTTACACATTACTCCAGGTTAGAAGGCATATAACCTTGTTTTTTATGATGTCTATGATGGTCCCCCTTATTTAAAAGCCACCGTAATGTGTAACGTTAACATTAGACAGCGTAAGCTGTGAGCGCGAGCAGAAACAACCACAACTAAGTCAACGTTGAATTCAATGCTTCCTCATGTCTCATTTAATTCAAATTTATGTGAGTGACTGGAAATGAGATACTAAGGAATCCCTGAAATTTTGGTGGAATTTGGCAGAGTGAAATTTGAGGTATATCTTCTTGCCTCTTAGATACGATATTGGCGTACTGCCAATACTGCATTACCATTTTACTACCGCCGGAATCTGTCTCTAAGAAGCCCATGACCGACGGCAACGAGAAGAGACAGATCTCAGACAAATTTCAATGGTCGCGCTCTGTCCACACGTCTAGTCTCTACAAGTTAGCGTGGATGTGTCTTCCTGGACATTTTGCTGACTAAACCATACAGATACAGATCTACGACAGTTTACCAACCTGGGGTTGCTGAGGCTGAGCCCGTAGTGCCGGTGCGGTGCCGGTGGTTGAGCCTGAGCCTATTTACAGCCTCAGGCTGTGGTCTATTTGCCCTTGGCCTGCTTGATGTTTGGGTTGGAGACCGGATCGTCATGGCAGGCGCTGCCGTAACTATACACAGCCCAGTCGCTGTACGTAGGATATTCGCACAGCGTACTCCGTCTGGTCGGGCTAACGCTGCCGCTGATGTAACCCCCGCGAGGGGCGGGCGGGCGCTGTACCAGTAACGTGTTGGGGTCGCTGCTGCGGTTACCGCTGATGTTGCTCTGCTCGTGCTAACTTAGTCTCGTGATCCAAGTATGTCCACGACCGGGCGACCTGATCCCGATCGATCTTGCGCTCGTCATCTCACTGGCAATGGCGGAACTGAATCTCTTGCATAACGCCATCGAGATCATTCCTACTCCCACTTTCAGAAGAGACAGACATCAAAATCGCTAATGCTTTGTATACTAGCGCGCGTACCACGCGAGCGTCTAGCTCTCACCGCACGGTACGGGCTATCAAGCGCGCGCGGATGTGCATGCGCATGAAATTTGCAGATTGATGGTGTATACCACAGTGTACACGCAACGACACGTGCAGTGTAAGCTTGCGCTGCGCTGTATTGTCATCGAATGACTTTTTATTTTCATGGAATGATTTTTTGTTCATCGAATGGTTTTTTGTTCATCGAATGGTTTTTTGTTCATCGAATGATTTCTTGTCGTAAGTATAGAACGCCATATAGGTGTAAAACACTTTTTGTCAAATATATCTTGGGTCTAATATATTTTTGGTGAAATGTATATATTTTTTGTCGAATATATTTTGGTCAAATATGATTTTTGGTCAAATATATTTTTTGTCAAATATATTTTTCGTCAAACATAGTTTGTGTCAAATATATTTTTGATCAAATATATTTTTGTGAAATATATTTTTGGTGAAACATATATATTTTTGTCAAATATATATTTTGTCGAATATATTTCGGTCAAACCTTCATATTTTCTTGTCAAATATATATTTTGTTTGAATATATATTTTATGAAATATATATTTTATCGAACATATTTTTGTGGAATGAAATTTAAATTGATGAAATGGTTTTTTAGTTGGTGTCGAACATAATTATTTGATTCCCTTCTGGCGTGCCATACACTTGTAACAACTGATTGAGTGCGCACTGCTAGTGTAAACATTGTGACGTACGTCAGGCCAGGGAGGTGGAAGAAAGACTCTTCCACCTCCAGCTCCCTGGTCAGGCAGTGCATTTACTAAGAAATTAATGCACGCACACGTGACTCATTTCAACGCTTCCAATTGGCTACATTCTTGAACCCATTTTATAATACGCTATGTTATCCCGCTATTTCAAAAATTTCCCGAGTTGAACTCGAGAAATTTTCTCGATCAGAGCGATACAATTATCGCGCTAATTATGTTCAAATTAGCAAATAGCGCGCTAATTCGTGATCGGGTTAATTTCCAAAGTCAGAAAATAGCGCGCTATTTCGAAATATCGGGCTGATGGGAAAACGCCTACTGAGTTTACACTCACGAGAGTACAGAGACTGCAGTATGGCTATTTTGTGTTTGCCTTTCATGAAAGGAATTGCAATAATGATCACGCCGCTGCATAATCCAAACAGATGAGTCCATTAGTGTACACAAAACTTTGCAAGCCCCATTGCTGCGTACTGTATGTGGAACAAGCAGCCTGGGTCAGCCGGTTCAGAAAGTTTGCTGTATAGGCCTACTGGACATGAATTGCAAATCTAAGCGTTGGTATTTTATCAAATTTTAAACAAATCCACAGAAGCCTTCGCTAAATAAATAGGGATGTTGCAGTGATGTCCTAGAATCGTTGTGTTGGTCAGCAGCTGTCTGTGTACGCATGAACTGAGACTTTTGTCTGCTTGCTCCGGATGGAGTTTGTATAAAGTATCATTGTATGAATACGTACAGACGGGAGGTGTGCGACGACTCCATGTAGGGGCTCACACGGGTAAATAATTCCCCACAGGGACGTGTGTTAAAATTCAAATTTCAAAAAATTCTGTAAAATAGCTGGGAGAAATGAGGTGTTTCATCTTCACTAACCTGGATAAGTGAGATATTACCTTTCATCCATACGTACAGACGGGAGGTGTGCGACGACTCCATGTAGGGCTCACACGGGTAAATAATTCCCCATAGAGACGTGTGTTAAAATTCAAATTTCAAAAAATTCTGTAAAATAGCTGGGAGAAATGAGGTGTTTCATCTTCACTAACCTGGATAAGTGAGATATTACCTTTCATCCATCAAATTTCCATGGTGGGTTCTTCTGCTCAAATTCTGTCCAAGGGTCCGCAAAGCCAGACTACGAGTTCTTGTCACTCAAAAAATCACCTATTTTCCGTACACGTACCCAATGAAATAGTCCCCTCAAATTCCATCAGAAAAGCTTTCATCTTCCACCCAAAATTCAGTTTGTAGAGGAATTCATACTCAATATCTACAGCTATTCAGTTTTTTGCCAAACTACATCATTGATTTTTAATCAATTTTTTCCCTCATTTATTTTGGTATCTTTGGTACGAATTTGTGAAGGGGTCTGGGACATTCCATTGTATTTACGGGTGTGAGCCCTATATGGGGATTCCCCCAGAAATATAATCAGACACCCGATAGAGGGCGCTATGTAGGCCTACTTATATGGGGATTCCCAGGTGTACGCCTACTTATGCTTCTAGCAAGTTTGGCCAAGATCGGACCAAGGAGAAGCGCAAAACATTTATTTGAACTCCGCTGACCCAGTGACCTTGACCATTTCTGGGGAAATCCCCATGGAGGATTTCTGGCACTCCACGGGTACATTGACTAGTAAAGAAAATCTAAAGAAAATTCCACAAAATTCACTTGTCTAGCATAATGAAAGAGCACTCGACTAACTGCTTTCAGAAAGCAGGGGAATTGCTAACCCATATGTCAGTATCAAGTTGATGGAATTTGTAATTTTCATGAAAAATTTATTTTTGTGGATTTCCCTTTTTATTTTCTTTATATTGTTGTCCACACACACTCGTCATAACCTCTAGAAGTCTCCTCTTCCAGCGGTTCCAACACTAAAAACTTTTTTTTTTTAATTCATAACTTGCGTCGATTGTCCGAATTGTCCCGTGTGGAATGGATTAAATCTATCATGAAGATTTTAATCCACATGGTTCACAAGTAACCCTGAGGAAAATTGGACGTTAGTCAAGGGGAAACTCGATATACCAAACACTGATATAACAAGATAGGCCTATCTGTTATTACGAGGAAACTTTCCCGGTCCCAAATTTCCTTCAACACAAGTCTATGTGAAACGCTATTCTTATAGCGACAACGGCTATTACGACACAACTGCTATAACGAGATAACTTTTGTGATTTCTAAACAAAGAATAACATAGCTAATCATACCTTTTTTAGCGAGGTAAGGCGATATCTCTTTGGGTAAAGCTCTACTTCGCCTGTGCAATTACGTTCCAAGATTGTAAAGCTCGTTGCGATGAAAACTGTATCTTGTACGTGGTACACATTTTCTTCAGTCCACTCCACCTAGCACCACATACGCGTGTGAGTGTGTGCACACCGATACATGCAGAGAGCATGCTAGGAGAATTGTATTGCCCTATGCATCCATAACATCAGCATGACGTATAGCAGGTATGAAGCAATATGCTGTGATTGGCTTTCTGGAATTCCCCATCTTCACACACGTAGGCATAATATGAATGGGTCTGTTCAAAAACTTGGGATCCAGGGTTTTTTTTTTTTTCTTTGGGCACAGACTCAACATGCACAGCATTTCGTGTCTCAGTGCTTTGTTCTTACAGAACTTTTTTTTTAATGTAGATTATCAATGTTATAGGAGGGCTTATACCACGAAATACTAAACATGGTTCCCCTGTTGGTAAATTTGTGTAAAAAATGTACTTTCATTTTAGCCTCTTTTTGTAAAATTTAAACAGGGTAATATGGTGATAGCTAGTACTGAGCACATTGTCCGAGTTACAGCAATTCTGAAATAATCTAAGCAAACACCATTGCTTGGCCAATTTCTCCTGCAAAATAACTCGATCCAAATATATATATATATATATATATATATATGTATTTTAATATAGGTCTTAAAATTCCCAATATACAGATGTTACATGTCGTGTCCAATGATCGAGAAAGGATGTAACGATGGTATTCTCACTTCAACTATTAGAAGAGCCAAAGTGGTTATTGATTCAAAGAATTTCTTCATTTGTGACACTAAATACATCTATTATGAAAGCAGATTATTTTCACACTTTGTTTTCAAACTTTGATGTGTCAGGATGGTGTCCAGTGAATCGGCAGTATTTTTGGGATCCATCTTGATAACTATCAAGCTTTTTCTGGGGCAGTTTCACCCATTTTTTTTTGTACCAATATCCGCATGTATTAATTAATTACTTGTATGCAATTCTCATTAACAGTTTTCGTCTGGCATTGACATATTGTGATGACACCGTCCGTAACGGCGGTATGGCTTGTATTGGCCAACGTGTCTTTCAAATCTTTAATTTCCAGTTGAATTGTTCCCAATGTGTTGAGAGGTTTTACATTTATCTATCATGTTACAAATAATCACTGAAGGTACAAACTGTAGATGTCAATAACTGCACAAAACTTTTCATTTGGCAAGTAACAAGTTTACATGGACACGGTGTCCAAGCAACATTTTTTTGTTTTTTTTTTTTTGCAGAATTATGCTACACAAAATTTCAGAAACTTATAATGATAATACATTTCTTTTCCTTGAGTAAGGAACACTTAGCATTCAAAGTAAAAGAGCTTCTACATCTTCAAGAAAATAAACTTTTTTTGGATGGTACGTGTACCACTGTTACATGGACAACGCGTATCCTCGGTGTAACACTGGTATGAACGGGGTACAGAAAATTGCATGAGATGTCATTGAATAATTCTGTTCTTGGCTGAAATACATATATCAACATGGTTATGAACGTATCTTTAAAATATCCTTTTGTTTTAAAAAGGTCCTTTTTGCTGCTTTTGAAATCAAGACACCGTGTCCTTGTAGCATCGGTAGATCATTGTACTACTGGAGCCACACAAAAAGATTCACAAGAAATTTGCTGTTACTGTAAGAATATAGAGTTCACCATTACCTGTTACCACTGTATCACATTATTAGGTAGTATGTCTTGAATTATATGAAGAAAAAATATTTTTTTTTTAACAGCGGTATTTTTAAGCAAATTTTGAGTGATAGATCAAATTTTCCCGTAAAAAAAAGATAATAGAGGACATGAGCATTTGATTCTTGGTTCATTGTGTGGATGCTGATATGTGATATTACTGCTTTTAAATTGCAGTTCTCATGCCATTTCTTAGAGAAAAGGAGAACGATGCAAAACATTTTCAATGTGGAGTCCATGTAACATCGGTATTTACAATAAACCTCATTCTCATCCAAGAAAATTATATGGGATTTTCAAGCAAAGCATATATGGAATATAATATAGTATGGCTAGATGTAACTGTAAATATCAGTCGTTTCATTAATTTGATGTTCAATTTTGGATCTATGTGTCAAACTTTGGGTCCCAACTTTTTGAACAAATCCAAATACAGAATGTGTCATATAGCCTACACACACAGCATTGTGCAGAACACGTTTGAGCTTTCCACACACACTGAACACACGGTGATGATAGTCCCACATGTGCAAATTAATGTTTCGATGTTTTGGCTACCACTGAAGCATAGTTCAAAATACATGAAGTTAATCTGTCTGATAAATCAAAGTCTTGTACAGTACTTTGTAGGCAATAAAGTGATGATGATTCCCCCTTATGCAAGGATAACAGCACGTGTTTATTTTTTTTTTCAGTTCAATTCAAAATTTATTTCATTTTTCGATAAAACATATGTTTCACTTCCTTTGATAACAGAGAAAATGGTTAACAGAACATTATGTAATGAAAAGAGTGTACTATAATTGAGGACCTTATAGTAATTATACATTGAAGTAAAAACAAATAGAAGTGGTCGAAATGAAGTACATATACTCTCTAAAAAAATCGAGTGAAAACACTCACTCTCAAAGGAGCAAACACAAAAAAGAGCGAATCCAGAGCGAAACCGGAGCGAATCATGAGTGAAAATGTTCGCCCTCACTCATTTCGGAGTGACCTCAGGGATCACTCGAAGATTTTGAGTGATCCCTGAGGCCACTCCAAAACGAGTGAAAATGAACACCCCCACCCAAAATTCACTTCAACCTCACTCCAAATTCACCCCTTCTTTGTATTCACTCCCCAAGAGCAAACACTCTTGGGGGAGTGTACTTGGGGGACTATACATGTATTCATCATATATTGAACTTCATTAACACTGCAAGGATGATTTTTGAAAAACCCCAATGTGCATCATTTTCAAAAGCTTTGGAACCCTTTAATGGGCAATATAATGTAGGTCGAAATATCAGTAAAAGCACATTTATGATTTTTTTTTAAAGTAATTAAGAAAAGCAACCTTCACTTTAGAGTGTGGCATGTATAAATACACACAAGTCACTGGAAAGTGCCTTGCACACAAAAGTTATGTTGGTTTACGTTGATCTATCCTGCCTTGAATGAATATGATTGTGGTACTGGTGTATTTTGATATATCACTTTGTTTTGGTTACCGTTGCTGAAAGATACAAAACACATTTATGATTTTGGGAAAAAAAATATCTAAGAAATGCAACCTTCACTATAGGGCTAGCACACAATCGTACCAAAGATAGATACTAAAATAAATGAAGAAAAAATAATTAAAAATCAGAAAAGGCAATTTGGACAAAAAAAAAATGAAACCTGCAGATATTGAGTAAAAATTCCTCTTCAAACTGCATTTTGGTTGGAAGATGAAAGCTTTTCTCATGGAATTTGAAGGGACCACATTTCATTGGATGCATGTACAGAAAATAGCTATTTTTTTTTTTTTTAGTGAAAAGAACTCGTAGTCTGGCTTTGCCAACCCCTGGACAGAGTTGGAGCTGAAGAATCCCCCTTGCAAATTCGATGGAGGAAAGGGTATGCAATGGTGCCTCACTTTTTTCAGGGTACCCAAGATGGAAACACCTCATTTATCCCAGCCATTCTATCGATTTTTTTTTTTTTAAATTTTGAATTTATCACACGTCTCTATGTGGAAATATTTACCCGTGTGAGCCCTATAGTTATACTTTCCAGTACCTCCTGTAGCGGGATTTCATTTGGTACCCCTCCACCCTTTCTGGTTGGTTCGTTTCACAAAAGTATATCGTGACTTCCGACACATCACCAAGACCACCATTCATCATGCCAGCATAAAATATGGCAAACACGTCACCATGGGATTGAGATCTGCATTTATAAATCATCACCACGAGCACGGGATTGGTACAGCCCCATGATTGGTACAGCCTAGTATTCTTTGACACACTGAAGCTGATTAAATACCAAAGACAAGTCACAGCCTTGTATATCATGTTTGAAAGATGCAGCCTTTTACCTCTTAAAATTCACAGTAAACAGGGCAGCAAAGACCAGTAAAGCTTCACAAAAAGTTTTTGATCATCATGACCTTTTGCCAAACTAGATTTCAAGTTGGAAATTAGCAGGCGGGTTAAGACGTGGTCCTTTTTGTTTATTTACCAGATGTTCTGCACTGAATGGTGAATAGTCATCTTTTGTGCAAGTGAAGTTAATTGTAACGTTCAGTCAACAGCAGCCAGATTACAAATAACTGGTGAGCTCACAGAGATGTTTACATAATACTGTCAGTCTTACTTCTGGGCAACACTGTGCCATGATTGGTACATCTACATTTTTCTTATGGGTGCTAATGTTGATGCGTACAAATGGATGGTAAGTTGTATTACCGCTATACAGCGCATACAAAATCATGTGTGTGCATGTACCAATCAAAGACGCAGTGTACCAATCATGGCACCATAGAAGGTAACATAAAAACCACCTTTTTTTGCAAAATTTGTTATATGACTTTTATAGGTAAAATATACATTTAGAATGCCACTATATTGACACACAATGTTCCAAAAGATACATTAAAGACTTCATCTATTTTGGAACTATAGCACGAAAACCGTTAAGTGTACCAAACTAGGGCACGTTTAATAATCTTTCTCCTTTATTAGAGAGATCGCGGCACTCGTTCTCAGTCAATCAACGTAGATGTAGAGCAGGGTTCCCACTTACCCGAGTTGGAGTCCCGAGTTGTGCCGAGCTGCGAGAGTTTGAACTCGCGAGAACTCTCGTGAACTCGCGTGAAATTTGTAAATTTTAATGAGCTGCGCATGAGTGATCTACGAGACAACATCGAGTTTACTACGATAGCTGTACGAGTGATCCGAGCGTGATACGAGTCACATCGATCTTGGTGTGAGTTGTGATGACCCGTGTACGACTTAAACCGAGCTTTCATCGAGTTGTAAAGAGCTTGTTACGAGCCCGTTATGAGCTCGTTAGGAGTTTGCGCAATCAATGCTGTTCGGTTTGGCCTCCAGTGGCGTCTTTTCTCCCGTTTTCTTCTACTGGGACCTGGGACCCATTTCATAAACAGTTGATATGATAACAACTCTTGCTGGAATGTCAATTGTCATGGCAACAACAAGAATCCAGCTTCCTGATTGGTTGTTGGTATTGGAAGTTGCCATTCCAGCAAGAGCTAGTTGCTATCCTAACATCTTTTTTGAAATGGGGCCCTGGGGCCAGCTGCGTAAAAGTCACAATTATGGTAGCTTTGTCATCCAATGGTAACTACCATGGTAACAATACTCAACAGCCAATCAAAATCAAGAATTCCATGGAAGTTACCATTGGATGGCAAAGTTACCATAATTGTAGCTTTTATGCAACGGGCCCCTGGTCTTGTGGGTCTTGTTTAGAGGCTTAGTTTTCTGACTCACTCTGTAGCTCATCACGGGTGATCTCTTCTGTTTCTACTGCCTCTTCCTGCTCTTCTGCCTCTACTTCTACCATTGCTTGATTGATCTCCATTTCCTTCTCCGGTTTTTCTGGATTTCTTGGGCCGTGAGGCATGTTTTTTGTCTTAATTTTTACGTAGTTCTAGAAATGTAAGGGGCAATGACCTATTAGAGTTGAATGAATTTCTCCTGTCTTGAAAACGCTGGGAAAATGTGAATAATTCCATATAGGTCAGTGCAATGTACTCTGAATAAGCTAATACAAAACTCGTTGTAAGTCGCAGAGCTCGATCTAAACTCGCGCCTTACTCGACGGCAATTCCCCCTTACACATACTGGTAGTAGAGTCGTAGTGCTCGTATTGCACTCTTCAAAACTCGAGTAGAACTCGCATGGATATACTTGAAGGTGGCGAGTTACGAAGAGTTCATCGCGAGCTTCGTACGAGTATTGAGAGTTTGTTACGAGTAGTACGAGTATATTACGAGTTTAAAAGAGTTCAGCACGAGTTACTTCGAGTTTTGAACATGTTCAAAAATATTGGAACCACTCGCGAGTTCACGGGGAGTTTTGCAGATTCATTGCAAGTTACACGAGTTGTCGCGAGTTATCCCGAGTTACATGAAGAGCTTTACGCGAGTTATCGGGAGTGCCCCTTTGAAGTGGGAACCCTGTATTATAATGAGTCGGGGTAACATATTTACCTTTTCACTTCAGTTTTCTCCTTTTATCTGCTGGGTCAACCACAGCCCGAACCAAAGGTTAGCGAGGAAATAACAATTCAAAACACCAGTCAGCAAGAAGGGACACACCCCATAAGGGGGTGGAGTGTCCAGCTGTGAGCACGATGAGCAAAGCTCAACTCTTGTCTACAACTTACAAGCAAGTGGTCGTGCGTCCTCCCATAACCCAGGCCAAAGAGCAACTGCATCGCAAATACTCAGCGTGCATGTTCGTAGGTGGGCCGGATGGGGTAACGGACCTGTTCAGCTGCTGGCTTTGCTCAGGGAGGTGAGAATTCCCACCTCCTTGCTTTGCTTCAGTGCATCAGTATCACACATACACAGTCCTACGACATGAACACATTATTGTTATACACACACAGGTTTACCAGTTCACCGTGTGTATGCAAAGTATAATGCTCACCGCATCGTGAATCAGACATTCAGGACTCCGCGAGTTATAGGAAGTTTGGCCCGAATTTACGAAGGTGATACATTTGAAGTCATGTTTTAAACCGTGGACAATTTGTATGGAGCGCCAAGTGATCGTTTCGTCCACGAAATGATCATTTCGTCGACGAAATGACCATGCGACACTCAGCGCTCCGTACAAATTGTCCATGGTTTAAACCATGGTTTCAATTATACCACCTTCGTAAATTTGGCCCTTAGTGTTTGTATGTTGTTATTGTTATTTGATATTTTAGTCGCGTATCCGATCATTCAATTGTGAATATTTACGCCTAATACATATATGTTGTTTTCATTAAAAGAAAACAAATTCAAATCAATAACGGAGAAAAAAAGAAAACTACGCGGGATTATTGCCGCAATTTCATAGGAGATTCGTAACAGACTGTCATCACACATCATCGTTATTTTACGTATTTTCTGTAGGCGGTTAGCGTCTGTAGTCTGGCTTCCAGCCCCCCTGCTCGTACTATTTTGCTATACAGGATCTGACGCCCTCAACGTCGGAAACTAGAGTATGGCTAAGGGTCAATTTGTCCTGCAGCTTTCGGCAAAGGCGGCGACTTCGTCAGTTCTCCACCTGAATTTCCTGGGGGGGGGGGGGGGGGTGGGGTTCATACATGCATTGTGTATCATAATACAGTGTATGTGGTACATGTACGTTTTATACGTCTGATACTTTCAGACAGCCCATAGAATGAACGTAACATAATACATGATCGACAGCAAGGCTCTAGCGCATGTGCCGAGTAAGCTGTATGACGATACAAAGTGCAAAACAAGGACTAAAAGCCTACAGAAAGTCTTTCACTGGACTCTTATAGCACATCATATTGTAGATCAATTCCTCCGTAGATAATTGTAAGTATGTTATCTGACATACGGCTACGAATTTTAGAAAAAACCCTACTGTAATGTATTTTGGTCTCTACCCGTTGTTTTTGTAATCATGTCTTTATTGATAAGTAAAACAAAGGACAGGACATGTTGACATATAATAATACGAAGTCCATGGTCCTATTCTGGACTCATGGCAGATAGAGACACACTTACAAATACTTACAGCGAACAAATTACAATATAGCTATATTTACAACAGATTTGTGAGGTTGATAACAATAATAAAAAAAAAATAATAATAATCACCGGTACATCTCCCCGCGCAGTACACATACACTATATTACATTTCTGATTGCTGAAGTGTTTATCAACTATACTAATCTTATATTTTCCTGGATACGTATTACATATAGTTTTGAGTGTTCAATTTTTTAGTGTCGATAACCATGTCAGGAGATACATCAAGAGGGATAGGGTTGCCAAGGGAGGTGCTATAGCCTTTGGATAAGGCCTCCGCTGCCTTGAATGTAGACTAAGCGTGCCCACCTGAGATGTATGAGGCACCAAGTGTCGCATGGCCTATTTAGTAACGAAATCAGTCATTTCGTCCACGAAATGATGATTTCGTTAACGAATTGATAATTTCGTCGACGAAATGATCACGATACATGTCCTTCGTCTTATTTCATTTCGCCCTCTTTTACTCTTCTTTCCCCTCCGATGAATAATAAAAAAAAAAAAATACAGCACACAACAACAGTGTCACGTGCTAGCAGCCTTCGTAAAATGTTCATTACCAGCAAAGAATAAGGAGAAAAAGCACGACAGTAAACAGAAGCAAGGAGATTGTACGCGGTCTCTTCGGATCGAAGAAACTTGACACCCTCACACCTCTCCCCTTGTGGAAATTTCCACAAAACCAGGTGCCACACCCCAGGTGCCAGATGAAAGAATTAAATAGCTGTGTAAATAGCCTGGAAATATCGACTTTTCTATTATTACTATTTTTTGGGTCACAATGATGTTCCCACGCAGTCACTACCTTCTCCAGCCTTTAGCCAAGGCGCTCTGGATTTATATCCCTGTTGTGTCTGAATGGATACTAATCGCGATACAACAACGATCATATCATTTCGTTACGAAATGTTGTCATTTCATCTCTTACCTTAGAGACAAAAAAAAACCTTACATAGTGGTATATGTATATATAATTTTTCCCTTCCGCACGTGTACTTGGTGAGTTAAAAAGGGACTCCGTCATGTTTTATTATCTTGGTTCCCTGACCGACTAATGAAGGTCATCTTTTGTGAACATTTGTTTCCTTTTTTGCTGAACAAGTAACTTTTTATTGTATTTTTGTTCCCTCTTTGAAAGTTGTGTGTGCGTGTGTGTTTTGTGTGTGTGTTTGTCTGTTTATGTTGCCTTGTCTCTTAGTGTGATATATGATGCCTAGTCGTGCTACTATTTTAGATACATCAAGCAGTACTGATGTTCAAGGTCTCAAAATATTTATTACTTTCTCATATACAGATAATGCAGTGTGATATAATGGGCCTGTGTATTCGTATTTTACTCCAGATGAATATAATCACTTTGATAGTCAATTTAAGGTCAATGGTTCTTCTGCTTATGAATTTTCTTGTGAACATTTAAATTGCAGAAGTATAAATAGTAATTTTGATAATATGAATATGTTTTTGGATAGTATTGAAGGGAAATTCACTGTTACTAGTGTAACTGAGACATGGTAATCTACACACAATCAAAATATGTATGATATAGTTGGTTATGATTTCATTGTAAATAGAAGAGATGAATGTAGGAGAGGTGATTGAGTAAGCATTTATATAAAAGATGGTGTTCATTTTGGAAGAAGATGTGAATTTGATGCAAGTACAAATGTTAAAAATTTAGAATCAATTTCTATTGAGATAGCACATTTATGGAAATATATCATATTGGAAGTGATATATCGGCCCCCTGCCAATTCTGTGCAATGTTTCCTTGATGAATTTGAGGCAATTTTAGACGCTGTAAATAGAGAGAATAAGATTTTATATTTAGTTGGTGATTACAACATACATTTATTAAATGCTCAGTCTTGCCACAAAGTCAATGATGTTTTAGATGTATTAATGACATACTCCTTGTCACCTTTGATATACGGTCCCACTCGCATTACGGAAACTACACAGACTCTTATAGAAAACGTTTCCACAAATGATATTAATGATATTTACGCTGTAATATCTTCCAATATTTTTCATAACGAAATATCGTGTTATAAATAAAACAAAGAAAAGTCATGTTTTAGTGTGCGGGAGTATAGTGAAAGAAATGTGTTGAAATCTGTACATGATGTTAGTGTTGCTGATTGGACAATGACAAATCATGATGCAAATATTGCTTATGAATTATTTTTAAGAAAGTTCTTGGGTATTTAAAACAAATGTTACCCTAAGAAGAAAATTAACCATAACAATGTTCATAGGAATAAACCATGGTTTACAAAGGAATTAATGACAATGTGCCCCCAAAAAAAATGTATAGGAAATATTTACAAAACAGAACTCAGTATAGACTGAGTGTACACAAAACAAACGGTAACATTGTAAATAAAAAGTAAAGATTGTTAAGAAGAATTATTATTTGAACATACTTCTGCTAATGGAAATATGAAAAGAATGTGGAATGTTATTAACGAATTATTACAGGATTATCATTGTGCCTATCCTACCAAGATAAAGTGGAATGATCAACCAGTGCAATCCACTGGTGATATTTGCAATGCTTTTTAACGATTATTTCACTGACTCGGTTTTACTGTTTCATCACAATTTGAGCAATCGAATGATTTAAAAAATACCAACAATGAATGATCACACTGGGTTTTTTTTTCCAATTATTCCCCCCCAAAAAAATGATTGAGATAGTAACATGTCTGAAAAATGGCAAAAGTTCAGGTTTTGACAAAAATCATTTAATTATGGAATTCGCGGTGTTTCATTACAATGGTTTACAAGTTATCTAATATTGACAGAAAGCAATGTGTTCAATTAAATGATATACAATCTCAACAGAAAACCATAAGGTGTAGAGTGCCCCAGGGTTCTATCCTTGGACCACTGTTATTCATATTATATGTAAATTATTTGTGGAATGTTTCACACAAGCCCGAATTTCTTCAGTTTGCTGATGACACACGTGTGTTCCTTTCCAACTGTAATTCTGATACTCTACAATATACATTTTATCATTAGATAAGTAAACTTATGGAATGGTTGCAAGTAAATGAATTGGCATTGAATATAAATAAAACTAAATAATATGGTGTATTCAAATTAAGGTCATAGATAAAGATGATATTGTGCTTCATATTAATGCAAATAGGTGAATTATTACGAGCCTCTCAAGCAAAATTCCTTGGGGTTTAAATCAATGACTGTTTGTCATGGAAGGAACACACTGGTGTTATGTGCAACAAAATATCAAAAAGTACTGGGATCTTAAACAGACTACGGTCATACTCCAGATCTATATCATTATTATTGATAATGATAATTCGCGACATTTATGTAGCGCATTATCACATTAAATGTCTCTAAGCGCTACGGGGGAAAAAAAGAAAAAATAGAGAAGGAAAAGAAGAAAGAAAGAAAGAAGGTACAATTTCAGAGACAGTAAGACATGAGTCATAGTCATGGAACTACTCAATAAACAAATAAGTTTTTAACATGGATTTAAATTTGTGTACCGAGTCTGTTTGTTTCAAGCATTCAAGTAAACTGTTCCAGAGTTGAGGCGATGCTGACTGAAATGATCGTGAACCATAAGATTGTGTATTGACAGGAGGAGGTATTAAAAGTGATTTGTAGTTAGACCGCAAGTTCCGGGAGGGTAGGTATTCAGTTATCAACTGTTAAAGATACCCGGTGCAATATTTCGCAAATATTTGAAAGTTTACCCAAGAATCTTGAAGTTAATTTGTTCCCGAATTCTTAACATATGCACTTCTCTCAGTAGTGGGGTAACCGACTCAAGTGAGCAACGTTTAGCAATAAGCCTGGCAGCTGAATTTTAAACTATCTGCAGTTTGTTGATTTGCGCATCAGGCAGACCATACACGAGACTGTTGCAAAAGTCATATAGATATAACTAGTGCCTGAGCGAGTCTCTGGGTTGTCTTTTTAGTTAGAAATTGGCAGATGCTTCCAATTTTGTATAGGGCAATTGAGGCTGATCTGCACATTGTTCACATGAATCTTCAAAGAAAGATTGTGGTCAAATGTGGCGCCCAAGTTCCTTACATCTGTGCAGCATTGTACAGGAGTATCATCTAAAGAAATCGTATTAGTCGGGCTTGAAATCCTGTGCCTGCTTGTGAAATATAAACATTCTGTTTTGCTTCCATTTAGCTTCAAACCATTCTGTCTTGACCAACTCTTAATCCGAGACACATGCACTGAGTCTTTGTATAGCAGTAGACTGATGCTGCTTCTTGAAGACAAGGTAAATTTGAGTATCGTCTGCATAGGTCATACACCCTATGTCATGGTGCTTGATGACATCCTCTAATGGAGATGAGAAGAGTGTAAAGGCGAGTGGGCTGATCACAGACCCTTGGGGAACTCCGAAGTTAGAGGAGGTGACTTGTGACTCAGAACCACCAACGACGACAGACTGGGTTCTTTTAGTAAGATAGGAACGGAACCATTCCAGGGCAGTGTCACTAAGTCCAAACATATCGTGCAAACGGTTAAGAAGGGCGTCATGACTCACGGTGTCGAAGGCGGCCGAATAATCCAATAGCAGCAGCATTGCTTCTTCACCTTTGTCTAGAGAGAGAGAAGAATATCGTTCGTGACTTTTAATAGGGCAGTTTTACAACTGTGGTGTGGCTGGTAGCCTGACTGCATCTCAGAGTAAAGATTGTGCTCTCACAGGTGATCTTGAAATTGTGACAACACGAGTCTGTCAATAATCTTTCCAAGGAACTGAAGATGAAAGACCGGTCTATAGCTTTTAAGTTCATTCGGACTCAGTTATTGAAAGATGACTTCAGGATTGGAGCATTATGAGCATGCTTCAGAGAATCAGGGAAATGACCATCCTTGAGGGAAGTGTTGACAATGGAGGTAATAACCAGAGTTAATTCATTGACACAGTTCTTTAGCAGCCAAGTAGGAATTGGATCGAGTCGACTGGAGGTTGATCGAGACTCTCTGATAACTTTCTGAACTTGGCTCTACAGTATCGGTGAAAAAGCATGGAAACAGTGCCGAGTGCTTTGAAAACTAATGTGAGATAGATCATCCGAGGATAATTTCTCAAATGACTTGACGAGGACATCGATCTTGTCAGTGAAGAAATTAGAAAGCCGATCGGTCAGAGATTCATTTGGGTCAGTATCAGGTGGGAGGACCTTTTTAGCACCGGCTGAAGTCAGACGATCAACTCTCTGGAAGAGTTGATGAATGTCACAGTCGTCAAGCTGCTCGTAGTAGAACTCTCGCTTTGCCTTGGCAGGTTGCTTGCTTTAGAAATGACATTCATTCTAGGATATGGCGATTGATTTCAGTTCGGGAGTGACGATATCTTCTCTCCAGTTGTCTTACCCTCTGCTTGATATGGCGAAGATCATCACTGAACCAAGGGGAATGCAGCCTTGCAGTTATACGTCTAGTGATCAGAGGGACATGCTTCTCTAGAAGAGCTTGAAGTATTCTGTTGTACTGCTGGTCAAGATCTGAGGCAGGTGACTTATAAAGTTCGGACTCAAGAATATCTACCCGGAAAGCCTCGATGTCAATGTGCCTAAGTTTTCGAAAACTAATCACAATTTTCGATGGATCCGGCTTCCTGTGTTAACATAACAGCTGACAGATGAGTGGTCATATGGAAGAAACTCCGATGACTGAACTTGGGAAATGACATCAGCAGAGGCTCTGGTCAGAATTAAGTCGAAAGTATGGCCCTTCTGATGGGGAGGAAAGTCGACGTACTGTATAAGATTGGCTGACGATATCAAATCCAGAAACAGAAGAGCTTCGTGATCTTTATCATCATTGACATGAAAATTAAAATCACCACAGATTACAAGATGGTTGAATTCAGATGCCAGTCGTTCAAGAAATACTACAAATTCATCCAAAAAGATGGATGGTATTGATCTTCGGTTCTCTGTGGTCTGTAAACTACAACCAAACGAAGAGGCTATTGACATTTGGCAGAGATCAAAACATTGATGTATTCGAAAGATTCAAGTGTACCCACATTCTTTCCGAAGATAGTTTAGCTTCGATGAAGGCATATACCGACACCACTACTTAATCTCTCCTTTCGGGGTGAGTGAATAAACTGATGAGAAGGGAGGTCAGTGGAAAAATCAAACAGGGCTCGATTATCACGTGCGTCTCCTGTTAGCCATGTCTCAGTGAGTGCCAAGATATCCACATAATGCGAGATTACCATGTCTGACACCATATGCATCTTGTTATTAAGAGATCTGGCATTTCAATTCAATTTAATGCTTTATTTCATTTTTCGACAAGAACATATAAACATCACTTCTTCTTTTTTCGTAACAGAAAATAAGGTGCGTAAAACTATGTAGGATGAAAAGAATATACAATCATTGTAGCACCTTGCAATAATTACACATTATCATAAAACTCAAGTGATTTGAAGTAAGTAAACATTGTGGATAATTCGAAAAATGGAGGGACCCACTAAAAAGAAAAAGCTTGTAGAATGTGGGCCCCTCAGAAGAAAAACATCAGTTGAAAGCAAGGAGAAGTTCTGGAAGCCCACTAGAGAGACAGATCAACAAAAAAGACATATTTACACACGTAAAAACATGAAACGGGACTGAAATAGGAGTAACAGTACAACAGGGAGTTGACTATGAGATGAGACAAAATGAGACAAAACTAACATAACAGTACGAGAACAGAACGGAACAAACAAAACAGACAAAAACGTTTAGCAGAGACAGCGATCTCGTCGGAAGTATGTCGAGAGAGAGAGAGAGAGAGAGAACAATGTACTAGAGGTATAATCGCGGAAACATCCTAGCCTTATTACATAAGTATAATAATAAGAGAATATACGTAGCAATCAATACTTGGTTCTTTTCTTAGATAAAGGGTTATAACAGCTGGTTAATTCAAATCAGTAGAATTATAAGATTGCAGTAGAACAAATTTCAGTTTCCTTTTAAATGAGTATATAGAGGGGGCATTTTTTATATCGGAATGCAATGAATTCCAGAGAACCATCTGACAACGTCCGTAGCCTGGTGGTGGGACCTTTGGATCCTGGGAGAGCTTGTTGGTAGTTTCAGCATGCTTATGTTTGTGTCTGCCCCCTTTACAGCCTCTATGGGCTGGGCGTCTTCTTGAGATCCCTAGTGTCTTAATGGTATCCGAAGTACCCAGGTCAATTCGTTGGATGCAATGTAGGTCAAAGAGTTTAGATCTGCTCTATGATACTCTTCGATCCATACTCTGTACCCTGGGTACAATGGCCTGTGCAGAAAATGTTGAAGAAAGCCCATAATCCATAGCGTTTTCACTAGGGCCCAGATTTGGATCAGTGCGAAATGTGCTGGTGGAGTTGCTGTAGTATAGAATCCTTTTCCCTGCATAGTGATGGTGGTGATGGTCATGGCTTTTATTCACTGTCCTGCCATGAATAGATGAAGAAGCAAAGTCCTCATTCAGGTTGATGGACAAACGCAAAAGAACCAGTAAAAGGATCGAGGCTCATGGTACAAGGCATTGCTGTCTTGAGTGTATAGTTGAGTGAACAACAATGAATTGCACAGAAGTAATGGCTCCAGGTCCCTGCAGTGCTGTGACCAAATACAGCCTGAAGCCAGAAAAGTTGATTTCCAAAATATCACGTTAACATGAAAAATCCAGGCACCAAAGTTGTCTAGCAGTGTCAGCAAACTAGTGCAATCAGACTGGCCAAAGCCTTATAAAGAAATCTAGCTGACACTGATGAGCAGAGCAAAAGTACAGAGAGCTGTGGGAGGCAACTGCTAGGCGCACTCACCACACTCACAAAAAAAATTTAAAAAAATAGAAAAAAAATATATATATATGGTATAACACCCTTATTTAACCAATTTTGAATTATTGTATTTTAGCATAGGGGGAAATCTAGTGAGTATAATATGCAGAGACTGTTTAAATTACAAAAGAGAGCTATTAGAATAGTCTCGCATTCACCGTGTAGGGCGTCTTCTTTGCCAATACTTTATACTTCGTCTATTTTAACACTGTGTATGATACATATATATATATATATATATATATATATATATATATATTGCACAGTGCAGTATATGTTCTTATGCTATAATAATATTTTACCTGTATCATTACTTGGTTATTTTCAATAAAACAAAAAAAATCGTAATTATGGCACAAGAAATTGTAGAAAAGTTTACTTTACCTCTGATTCAAACATCCTCTTACAAAAGGTCAGTATTTTTTCAAGGCCCTCAAATCTGCAGTTCTATACACTCTGATGTGAAATGTAAGAACACGATAAAAAGTTTTAAGAAAGCTTTCAAGTGTGTTTTTTTTTTTTACTTGAAAGGTATTCTTGAAATAATCAATATCATTCTGATTGATAAGAGATTGGCATGACAGGGGTGTGTTTGTAAAAATGGCATCTTGTGTATTGTTAATGTGCCGGTGTATGTCTTTGCCTGTGTATGTTTGTGTGTATGCGTGCGTGTGCCGACTTTTTTGTCAGTTATAGTTTATAGAAAGAAGAGACAAAACGCTGTATTTACTTTCCCGAGGTTAATTTTAAATAAGGCCCATTGCCTTCTCAGTAACCCCTTCACTTGATAACGTTAGTTGTTTGTTTGCTTGTTTCTTTCTTTCGTCACATTGTCATGTTATACTTATCGAACTATTGTCACATTTTTATGTGTGCATGTTTTATTAAGTGAAAATTAATGAAATGAAATGAAATGAAATGAAAATAGGCCATGCGACACTTGGAGCCCCATACAGATGGCGTTTGCAACAGTGATCTACGGCGCGAGCTGCCTGGGCGATCCCGGCCGGGTATGATCGTTGTTATTGTTGTTGTTGTTGTTTTGGTGTCAATGGCGTGTATCACTCAGGATTGAGTTTTTACACCCGGTTCCTTTTTATCTTGTTGTTAGTGAGCCCTACTTTTTTCGAAATAGTGTGTTTCATCACTTCTCTCATAAAATTTGGCCTTTGTTTGGTCGGCTATTTGGTCCCCTGATCGCTTGCTGACAAGATACCTTCTGACCAGACCGGCTTAGTACGTCGAGCAGTCTTCTCAGCAGAAAAGTAATCTGCCTAGTTCCCCCCCCCCCCCCCCGGTACACAAACAAAAGGGCCTCCAAAATTTTTCCAAAATGTCTAGATAAAATCCATACGGTCAAGCCTCTGCTTATTTTGGAGACCCTTCTGTTTAAGTTCCCTACGCTGTTTGTGTTTGTCTTGTATAATTGTACTAAACACTGTGTGTTGATATACTGTTTGTCATAATGACTTGTACATAATTATACATGTATCTGATGTAACGGAATTAAGAAGAAATAAATCAAATCAAATCAAATCAAATCACATTATATATAGTGACGGCCGCCTTCGTCGTCTCTCTCGGCAGCTGCCTTCATGCTGGGTGCACGTCGCGAGACCGACACCCACGAGTCATACAGCCCACGAGTCAAACAGCACACAAGTCATGCAGCCCACTAGTTATACAGCCCACGAGTTCGACACTAAGTAAAAAAAAAAAGCCCACGAGTTCGACATCAAGTAAAAAAAAGCCCAAGAGTTATACAGCCCATGAGTTCGACACTACGCACAAAAGGCTCACGAGACCGACACTACGTACAAAAGGCTCACGAGACCGACACTACGCAAACAAATCCCACGAGACCGATGTGCCAAGATAATGGCGTACTATGAGAGATTGAAAAGAAGATCTGCAAGGGTATTACCCCGTCAGTTGCCCACCTTCACCCCCTAAACTGTTCAAGATCTTTAAATTGTATTTGCGTGTGTGAGTGTTTGTGTAAAACTAAACAAAATTCAGTTAAAGTGTGCATGAGATCTTTCTACATTAATTTCGAAAATGCCAAAGCAGCCTCGTTTCCCTTTCCGCAAAACACATACTGGTATACAACTACTTAGAAAAAATAAATAAAAAAGGAGTGGACATTTAGATCAACCAACTAGAAAAATACCCAGCTGTGAAATATTGTTTACAGCAAAATATTCCACAGAAGTATCAATGATGCCGTTCACACCTGCTTTACATGATATAGAGGGAAAGTAGTTATCTGCAAAGGTGTTGATTTACTATAAATTCACAGAAAATAATGTAATCGTCTATGATATCAAGGTAGCGTTAAGGATTCGGAAAAAGAAGATGCATCCCTGAAAACAGCGATTCTATTTCATGAAAAAGTGTACGGTTTGAGGAAAATAATTTTACAAACACAAGCCACAAATCGAGATGAATCGCTACGATATAAACAATTTAATCTGTTGAATGTCATACATTATAGTTATAGAGAAAATATGAACTCTAAGCAGTTGGGTATAAGAAGACAGATAGGATATCTAATAAGGCCAACATAAGTAGTGAAGCGAGAAAAGAAAAGGGCAAAAAAACAAAAAACTTACATCCTGTCTACTTTCTACCTAGAAATCGGGAAAGCCTATTAAAAATAGCACAATGACATCTAAAATTAAATCATACATCGTTCTTGTCTTTTATTATTTTTTCATACATTTTTCGGGGGGTCCTTTGAAGAGGAAAATTTTATTAAAAAAAGAAGAAAAATTTGTAACAATGTCGCTCCCTGTAGCATGACAAAACTGCCCCTAATAGCCACACACGTAGGAATGTATAATCGACGTCGTTGATATGTAGATAGTGTTGTTCAATTAGTTAGAATCTCTCGCTCGATAGCGTGACGAAATTGCACCCGCCAGCATGTAATTTTTTCCCTTCATGGAACACCCTGTACAGGTACATATTTTGTAATTGACATGTAGATGGCGCTGTTCATCCTGTGGGTCTCGTGAGCCTTCTTTGCCTAGAGTCGGTCTCATGGGCCTTCTTTGCCTATGTCTCGTGAGCCCCTTTTGCGTACTGTCTGTCTCGTGAGCCTTTATTGCGTAGTGTCGGTCTCGTGGGCTTTTTTTTTTTTTTTTTTTTTTTTTTTTGCTTAGTGTCGGTATCGTGAGCCATTAAATTTGTGCGTAGTGTCGAACTCATGGGCTGTATGACTCGTGAGCCGTATAACTCATGCGCTGTATGACTCATGGACCTATTTTTGCAAGCACGTCACGAGACGGACACCCACGAGTCATACAGCTCACAAGTCATACAGCTCACAAGTCATACAGCTCACAAGTCATACAGTCCACGAGTTCGACACTGAATAAATAAAGCCCAAGAGATGGACATCAAGTTCAATAAGCTCACTAGTGATACAGCCCATGAGTTGGACACTACACACAAAAGGCTCACGAGACCAACACTATGCAAACAAAGCCCACGAGACCGACACTACACTTAAAAGGCTCATGCGGCCGACACTACACAAGTCATACAAAGCTCACGATAGACACTAGGCAAAGAAGGCCCACGAGACCGACAGGATGAACAGCGCCACCTACAGACCAATTAATTGTATAGGGTGACAAGATAATGACATAAAGAAGGTATAAGAGATGGACAAAGAGAGTTGCTAGGGTAATACCCCGTTAATTGCCCTCCCTCACCCCCTGAACTGTTCAAGATCTGTAATTGTGTTTGCGTGAGCGAGTGTTTGTGAAAAAAAAAAATAATCCAAATTCTGTAAATATGCATGAGAAGTTTCAACACTGATTTCGAAAATGCCAAAACACATACCGGTATACGCCTACTTAAAAAATAAAATGAAATAAAATTATGTGGACATTCAGATCAACCAACTAGAAAAATACTAAGTTGTGAAATGAATTTTCCAAGAAAATATTTCACAAAATGGTCAATGTTGCAGTGCACACCTGCTTTACATGATTTGGAGGGGGAGTAGTCATCTGCAAAGGTGTTGATTTTAATAAATACACGGAAAATAATGTAATCGTCTATCAAGGTAGCGTTAAGGATTCAGAAAAAGAAGATGCATCCATGAAAACAGTTGTTCTATTTCATGAAAATGTAGCGTTTTGAGCAGAATAATTTTACAAACACAAGCCACAAATCGAGGTGAATCGCTGTGATATAGAACGTTTTCATCCGTCTAGCTAGAAATTGGAAAAGCTTATTAAAGATAGCTCGATGGCATCTAAAATTAAACCATACATATTTCTCGTCCTCTGTTATTTTTTTCTTACATTTTTTTTTTTTTTGGGGGGAGGGTCCCATGAAGAGGACAATTTTATTTGAAAAAAAAAAATTGTAACAATGTCGCCCAAGGTAGCGTGACAGAACTGCTCCCTAAAAGCCACACGTAATATGTAAATATAACACTTAATATGTAAATGGTGTTGCTTAATTTGTTACAATCTCTCGCTCGATAGCGTGACAAAAATTGCAACCGCCAGTATTTCATTTTTCCCTTCATGGAACATCCTGTACAGGTACATATTTATAATTGACATGTAGATGGCGCTGTTCATCCTGTCGGTCTCGTGAGCCTTCTTTGCCTAGAGTTGGTCTCGTGGGCTTTCTTTGCCTTGTGTCGGTCTCATGAGCCTTTTTTGACTAGTGTCGGTCTCTTGGGCGTTCTTTGCCTAGTGTCGGTCTCGTGAGCCTTTTGTGCGTAGTGTCGAACTCATGGGCTGTATGACTCATGGACCTATTTTTGATGTCGGTCTCGTGGACCATATGACTCGTGGGTGTCGGTCTCGTGGGATGACCCCTTCATGCTCGCCTCAATGTCTATACCTTCCCCACCCCCCATCTCCGTGGATTAGGTGCCTTCCCGCTTTTATTTCTCCTGCCAGGATCCGTGTGGCGGCAGGGGACGATACCCTAGGGATCAATGTGGCATTCATTTGACCTCTAGAGGGCGCTCCTTGTCTTCTGCATTATTATTCTTTCTGAATCATAAAGTATGTCAGGTTTGTCAGGTAAGAGCGGTTTCTTATATCCTTGAAATATGTGTAAATGTACAGGACGAAATTCTAAAATAACTCAGTTCATAGTCTCACGGTGACATGTGTGACTGCATGGATTCGTTCCCATCAATGTATATGATGAGGAAATAAAGTGTCAAAGTCCATTTTTTTTTTAATCTAAATTTGTAGATGTTTTGGAGGTTGCAATACAGGAGTATTAGCAAATTAAGTTTCTCACAGGAATAAGAAGTCAGAACAGATTTGTCATTGACTTCAAAGTGAAACAAACGATGAGCAACAATTTGTTGATTCCTTCTTCTTTTTTTTTTTACAAACCCGTCTTGTCGCCACTGTTACATTGAATTTCATTAAGAAATGTAACGACCACTAAGAACTAATCCTCATACTGTAGGACTTTATTTTTCATATCTTACATATGGGAATTGAACATACTTAACCTATCTGGCTATCTATCTGTCAGCTTTCCTATTGCAGACCGTTCACAGCGGTATCCCAGTCTGTGATATGAGCTTGTTTTCTACTCGACCGCTGACGGCGATATCCCCATCCCCGTCTGCCTTTCACGCTATACAGTAGTTGTTATTGTTGTTGTTGGTGTTGTTGTTGTTGTTGTTGTTGTTGTTGTTGTTGTTGTTGTTGTTGTTGTTGTTGTTGTTGTTGAGGTTTTTCTTTTTTTGGCGCTACTCGGTCAAACATGACGCTACTCGGTCAAACACCACTCTGTACTGCTCGTGTGTTCTGGTTGTGGCCTGGACTTTCGTTATTGTTTTATTTTTTTTTCCTTTTCTTACACACTGACTGGTCTGAGGCGGGTATGGGATGGCGTGTCGAGTCTGGTTCGTATGTGTGTCACGTCGTCACTGTGCTGGTTGACGTCGTTAGATGGCGCTCTCTTGCGTATAGTCTCTACAGGGCTCACACGGATAAATATTTCCCCATAGAGACGTGTGTTACAATTCAAAGTTCAAAAAATTCTGTAAAATAGCTGGGAGAAATTAGGTATTTTATCCTCACTAACCTTAATTACCCTTTCATCCATCAAATTTCCAAGGGGGTTCTTTAGCTCAAACTCTGTCCAAGGGTTCGCAAAGTCAGACTACGAGTTCTTTTCACTCAAAAAATCACATATTTTCACATGCACCCAATCAAATATAGTCCCTTCAAATTCAATTAAAAAAGCTTTCATCTTCCAACCAACAACGCTGTTTGTAGAGGAATTCATACTCAATATCTGCAGCTATTCAGTTGTTTGTTGCTGTTTTTTGTTGTTGCTGTTGTTTTTTTTTTTTTTGCCAAAGTGCATTTCTTAATTTTTAATTATTTTTTTTCTTCATTCATTTTAGTATTTTTGGTACGATTTTGGGAAGCGGTCACGGACATTCCATTTTATGTACAGGTGTCAGTCCTATAATGTCGATGTCGGTATCCCCCGCTCTCCCCGGCAAATCATTTTCTGCGCTGTTGTAGATGACTTTTAGTGGTTGGTTGGAGCGTTCTGGCGTCAACCCATCACAGATTTTGGTTTGAAGCATACACACCGGGTACTACTCTAATCTACATTAAACTATTATCTTAATTATAACTGTGGTTTAATTTACATAATAAGAAAGAAAGAAAACCTGCAAACAACAGGAAATATGATATCGCACACCTTGTATACGATGAACAATAATAATGTATAATAATTTTACCTTTTATCAATATACATATTATTCAATTAACCAATAATACTTAAATATCAATATAAAACTATAACATCCAATATTTACCAATGCACTTTACAAAACAAATAATAATTATTCTTTTGTTGATGATTCAATATATTACTTATACTAAGGATAGTTACTCAAAGATAATTTTGTAACTGATTTCTATATTCTGTGTAACTCGGACATTCTAAAAGAAAATGTTGCATTGTTTCCAATGTACCGCACTGCGAACATTTACCATAAATGATTATGTTTTTTCCCTTCCACAGGGTGTTTTATTTATACCCATATTCAGAAAGTGACATTTACAAATGTCTTTTTAATACAAAAAAAAAATAAGAATTAAATATTGATAATTAGTAATAATTAATTATTATATAAATAATTAATAATAATAATAATAAATAATTTAAATAATTATGTTTGCCTAATGTAAACAAAGTTTCATTCAGTAAACAACTTCCTCCTCTTATTTTGTGAAGTATATTCTCATCACGCCTGCAATACAGATTGCTTTTACATGTAGGCTTTGTGTTTGGCTGAATTTGAAATAAAAATCGACCTTTTTGAGAGTTTTCCCATTGTGTTTGCCACTCTTTTATATAATGGCTGAATATAATGATATTAATCTCACTTATGCTATTACGAACTTCTATTTCCTGAGCCAACGTGTCGACCTTGTCATTCCTTTTGATGTCACAGTGGGAGGGGATCCATTAAAAATTGACTTGAATTCGTTGTTTTGTTAATGCATACAGTTTCTGCCTTATCACAATTGTAAAAGGGGATGTATTTAAATCTTTCAAATCACACAGAACGCTCAACGAATCACAAAAAAAAAAATAACTGACAGCTATTTTATTCTCTTCAATCTAATGGTAATATCACAGCTAATAGTTGCAGCTCGGAATATGAAAGAATTTTATATCGTGCTTTGTTATGTATACTGCTGCGCTGGTGTTCTGATATTGGTGTTTTGATTCATCTGTGTGCTAGTAGATGTGGGTGTATTTCTTCCATTTTTCGTGAATAATGTTAAGCTCTAGATTCGTCATGGCTGTGGTTGGAGTGTGTTTCGTTTCTATTTCATCGTGGATGTCGGTGGATACTGATTGGGGAGGCATGAACCACGGTGGTACATTTGCATGGGTGGACAAATGCGGCTTTCAGTTTCCCGTGTGAGATGAATGACTCTTTTGATAAAGGGAGGTTCGTCTCTAACCTCATACATGTAACTCCAAAATTTTATCATTTCTTTTTTATCACATGATGAACACACCCTGCAAAATTTGTTAAATTTCGTTCATCCGCTCTCGAGTTGTCTTGCACACGGACAAATATACAGAACCGAAAACATAACCTTCGCCAGCCATAATATGCTTCTCCTACGATCAAATCGTGAGCTGATATCACCAACTCACTCATTTGCATATTTATTGACACTTCGAGAACTGTTTGGCAAAAACTCACCCTCACAATTGCATAACTTTCATACATCTTATCTATTTTGATCAAATTTTTTACTGTTTCGTGCCTTGACAGTTGTGCTCTGTCTATTCAAATTAACTTTAAACTGGTCAAGAAATGCCCTTTAAGGCAGATGTGAATAGAGGAACCGGGCCCTGTTTTATGAATACTTAAAATTGATTACATGTGTATAAAGTTGATTTTTACCATAAGTTTATGGCAGCCTGTGTGTTAAGGAAATTTAAAATCGATTATATCTTTTGATAAAACAGGGGTCAGGTATATTATGTTGACAACTAGTTATTAAGCGAGATATATACATTGTATGATGGTACATCCGCGTCAACATTGACAGTTACACGGTTATCGTCCAAATGCCAACTTCCGCAAGATATGCAAACGGTACAAAATGCCTCTATCTTACATGGATAAATCTATAGAAATTATTCAACCTCTTTGTCGAACCGATTAGTACAGTACAACCACTTGCCTTTGAGTCTGAGCGTAGCAGGGTGTTTGAACTACGGCTTTTTACAGACCCCCGGGACACAATGAGGAGGTCGCTTTGAGAAGACTCAAACGGAGAACCGTTAGTTCTTCTTTTCGAGATCGAGTCTTACTCCAAATACAATACATTGTATTGGAAGAATGGTTTGAAACGGATAAACATCCATCTCTACAAATACTGTATGGCGTAAAGCACAGTCTGGCTCATTCTCCCGTCAGATTGCAATCCATGCACACCACAAGCAAGTTGATTTTCATGTAATCAGAGTAAAATTAGACTATCAGAATGGTGCAAGTTCTATCGGTTATTCTCCATTATTCCGAAGGTTCGTTAATCCGAAAATGAAATGGGGTGCGTCAATCCGATAATGAAATAAGGTTCGTTATTTGAAAACCTCGCTAATACGAAAGTGAAATAAAGTTCTTTATTTCGAAAGTTCGTTAATCCGAGAAATAAAGTTAGGTTCGATTGTTACAGTATTCTGAAGGTTTGTTAATTCTAATATGAAATAAGGTTCCTTACGCCGAGAGGGTTGTTGATCCGAAATTTAATTCGGGTTCGTCATTCCGAAGATTCGTTACTCCGAAAATGAAATAAGGTTCATTATTGTGGAGAATCGTTGATCCCAAAATAGAATAAGGTTCATGATTCGGAAGGTTTGTTAGTATACGCACCATGTTTTCGTTTTCGAAATACCATTATAATAATTACATAGTACATGTGCATTAAAGGCACTGTGGTAATGTTAAACATCCCAGATGTTCCAAACTGGAAACATGGTTCTCTCAGTGTATCATACTGCGCATTTCATTGTCGAATACACTTTGTATATACTAGTAGATCATCCAGTCTGATACTTGGGTCTGATACTGAAAGGTAATATTGTACTTACAGCAGGTAAGATACTAAAAATTGAAAAAAAGACGAACATTTCATGATTTTTATATTATGACGAACATCCCTCCCTACTCTCATCCCACACCTTCCTCATCCAACTCACACCTATTATAGATCTTCACCTTCCTTGGAGGGAGAGTGAGAGAGAGGGAGAGATCGTTTGTGACGTCAACATGGTAATAGCTGCATGGTGATGAGGGGTGTCTATTGTTATGCGGTTTACCAACCCGCCGCCGTCCATTCAAGGCATCACTCAGGTGTTGTTTGAAGATTGGGCGAAAGTCAGCGGGGAGGGCATCGTATTTAGACAAATCTCGCGGAGAGCTCTTAAAGATCACTCACAGGAAACTACTCTTGGAAGCAATTTCACTACTTACTTTGTACAAGCAGCGTCTTCTAGTTCTCCTTTCTATCTTGGCACACTCCCGCGAAAAGGAATTACTTAACTGCTTATCGGGAGTTCACGTACACCTTCCAAACAAGAGTGAAAGTCAGGGAGACTCGATGTTCTGTGGAGCCCCAGGATTAACAGATTCCTAGTGCGTGTGCTTTTTGACAGAGAAGAAAAATTGCTTTTTCATCGTTCAGATATCAACCCTTAATTATCATCACTTTCATCACAGCAGAGACAAGAATACCAGTAGTAACTTCTCACTGGGTGAAGTAGGTTCATCCAAAACCTTCGCCTCAACTCTGGAGAACTGCTCCATTTGTTTCATTTTCATTTTCAAGGTAAGTAAAAAAAGAAATGTGACCAAATAATAACTTACCTCCATGATTTTCTCTTGGCTCTTCCTTTTTTGTGCAACCTTTCATAATCAGATCTATGATTTTCTTTTGGTTCTTGATCTTTCGTGCAACATTCCAAAGTCAGATCCGGCAGTTAGAGACATACATGTATCTGTCAAAACTAAGGGGAATAAGCCGGGGGAAGCATGTGTCATTGCTAAACTGGTTTCATATTGGCGTTGGTCTACCTTGTGTCTCCAAAAGCTTTTATGTTAACTAATATAGGGAAACGCTGATAAAACAACTACTTTTGAATAGAAATTAAATGAAACTATCGTAAATTTACTGAAATATTCGTTCCACAGCAAGAAAATTATATCTGATGTGAAAGTTAAAATGCAAGATCTACTGAACAGTGAAAATATTGCAAACCAAACCAACAACTCTGTAATATTTATAGTTAAATGACACCGACATTATCCATAAAATCTGGCTATTTTAATGCCTGTTCATATTAAATATTATAGCAGTCACTCAAAAATAGTTTTGGGGAGGGGCTCTCGAAATAATTGTTGATCGCAATGGTTGCAACTTCGCATGTACAGGAATCAAAATCTGTCTTGCAAATCACATAAAACTAATGGTGTAATATACTTTGTCCTGATTGTGTATGCCTCTCGATAATCTTAAGTGTCTTTTGAGAACAGTTA
Organism: Diadema setosum; assembly: GCA_033980235.1. NCBI lineage: Eukaryota > Metazoa > Echinodermata > Echinoidea > Diadematoida > Diadematidae > Diadema > Diadema setosum. The sequence continues at coordinate 3,301,160 of CM067063.1, read as the reverse complement.
TGCTAGACATTTTTACAGGCTTCATAAAAAGTGACGTCAGAGTGATTTCACAAAACGGTCTTATCGAGGTGCAACTTGACTCCATGTTGACTGTCTTGCCACAATCCAATGCTCAAAGCATAACCTCTTGATATGATTGTGCTCAAAATTACCCTCATCCCTTGTTTTATTTTGATTCACGGGCGTATGCGATAAAACCGTCCCTTTTGGTCATTTCCACTAAAATTCACAAGATACATAATTCATGCAGGCTTTGCAACAACAGTAAACATTGACATTTATACATAGAAAAAGAAATAATAATGATGAAAATAATAAGTGCCCGTTCTTACAAAAGTATAATACCATTAGAGGTCTCTATGCTTGTAGGCCTGCATGAAAAACAAATATTCAGAATCATTAATGTCAATGTTCATAATTAAAATCCTACATTATTTTCAACCGACAGTCTTTTACTAAGTATTTTACAATAAGTAGCCCCTCTTATACAGACATTATCTGCAGTTGTTTATTGCAGAAAAAAGTTAAGAGGCAATTACTGGAAACGTGTCTTTTACAAAAGTCATTGTCACTTCTATTGTCCAGTAATCGTAATGGGAAATGCTAAATATAGCTTCGCCTATTCTTTTTGCTGTAATGGAACACCGTTCGCATAAAGAGAGGGGGAAAGCGATGGCAGATCTTAACTAGGTATTAAGGTAGCACGTCACACCTCTTCAACGCACACAAAATGTTTCTTTGATGTGAGATGCCACGTGAAATTGTCGATCAATTAGATCAACAAGACAGCGCGGTCTAAAATCAATCTCGCAGTGGACTCAGAATGGAAGTAGCGATCCTGGGCAAACACGCGAGGAACAGAAACGGCTTTTGTTCCATTACCCGAAATAAAAGTTTACTCCACTGTTTGGCTATAATGGCTTTTAGAAGTTCTTCGCGTAGTCCTACGAGGAGTACAGGTGTTTAATCGTTAGCTGTGCTACAGACGAGTGGTCCAACCACGGAGAAATCAAAACTGCGATACGTACCGTAACGCCGCCATGTTTATTTATTTAGAAACACAGTATCCAAGTGTGAAGGTTAACTCAGCCACAATGTCGTCCAGAATTTGACCCCTTGCATTATGCAGCAGTAGACAAACGTCACGGTTTAGTATAGAAAAAAATTAATGTCCGTGAATGATAACCCTTATTGATTGATTTTGTTTTCCGTATAAAAGACAACAGCTGAAATATCAGCCCATATTCAACGATGCATCATTAGTGATGTTGTTGGTCTTCTATGGGGTCCAGAACATCAAAATTACAAATACAACAATATGAAAATATGAATTACATAAATTGATAGCCCCCCCCCCCCAAAAAAAAAAAAGACACAATCGCATGTTACAAAAGAAAATAATACAAGGGAAAGAAAAGGGGAAAATGCAACAAATCATTGCTTATGATAACCTGTACTACTTAGTAATTTGAATGATACAATTCTTTCAAATTGACAAATAAGAATCGAAATAACGGGGTAACAACCTTGCAGCATACATATTTTAGAATTAAAGTCATAAACACAGGGAGGAGTCTTGATATCCGAAGGAAGGTCATTATATTCCTTAGCATATCTATATTTCAGCTATCTCTTTAAATATTCAGTTCATGGTTTAGGTAATCTCAATCTTTGTCCGAAACGGGAGGGATAAGGATGAGTTACAGCTTCAAATTCATATCTCAAATAAAAAGGGGGTTACGTTATTATCAAACCCTTCTAATCGACTTCGTTCTATGAAAATCAACTTGTGCACAATAATCGTTGCTAGGTGGGGTAAGTATCCGTGGTTGCCATTGGTAACCGCTATTTCGTTTACGTGCTTAGGATGAACATGCAGAGTGGTTTGATGGGTTCTTTAGGATGCCTGACAGTATGTATTGTCCGTGACAACAGAAAATGTTGCCATTACGTCACTTGTTTAAGAAAGTCAGTCATGATCTTACTTTTAAAAAAAATAAACAAACAAACAAACTTTCTTAATTTCCCATTCAGATTCGCAACAAAATATTATCAGTGGTAAAGGTTGTTCGGAGAGGGGGAGGGGCGGGAGGGGAAGATTGTTATTTTGTTTTATTCGAATAAATTCAGATCCGAAAAATAGCATCATCATATTGATGTTTGAAAGCAATTGACACAGCAATATTTATTTTCCTTGTCCGGCACAACATTGATTGTTAGCTTAAATTGTTAAAGAGGTATGAATGATTTCATCTTTTCATTGTTTTTTTTTATTTGTAACAATATGCATGCTTATGTATTCGTATTCATTTAGTTCACTGTCAAGATATTCTAGTATTAGAATTATCATCATTGTCATTATTAATACCACCACTACCATCATGTAACCATCATAGGGTTATGAAGTTTTAATATTCCTTGCTGATCACATTATCGTTCTTGTTACTGCAGTATACATGGTAATATAGTTTCCAATACCTTCTCATAAATTGTCTTTCATCTTTTATTCCTCTGACAAGCGAACAATTGGCGACAACTGAATAAGATAGAATGTATATACCACCATCTCCATTATTTGATGACGTGTTGTTTATGAAAAGTTTTTGCTCGTCACTGAAACGAAGCGTCATTGGGCTGACCTTGCTGAACATCGATCTCTTGCGAGAACCACGGGGCGGCCCTGGGCGGACCGCGGGACAGGTTGCCGGCAATGCGCGACCAGCAGGTAGCACTTTTGTCTGCCGCAGTAATTACATTGTGTGCGACTAATTTACACCTCTGTAATACCAGTCGGAAACAAAAGGCGTCCGGCAGGCGAGGTCGAGGGTCGGAGAACTTCAACAATAGAAGAAACAAATTACAAGGCAAAACATCTCATTGGTAGTCCAAGAAGGAAAATGTGTTACCTGTAGGGGATATGTATACTATCACGCATACTCTATAGTAATCTCACCTTTTCTTAATTTATTTCGAACGACAAATTTCAAATTCACACACATAATGAATATTCTCTCATAGAGAGAGAGAGAGAGAGAGAGAAGAAAGGGATCAAGACTCTGCACACATTTTTTAACGTTCCCATTGATTACATTCTCCGAAACATCTGACCGTGAGCAGCTATGTTCCCGATTTCTAGAACTTTGGTTAATCTTGCTCAACTCTTGTTGGAACTATCCATAAAAATTCAAACGGTCCTTTTTTTTATGACTCTCACATGGTGCCAGTGTAAGCTTTTTATGCATGCTTCACGCAGTTAAATCATGAAAATGAAATATACCAGCTTCCTTATCAGATGCTATTGTGACATAATAATTATGGTGCGATTACGGTGCGCCCCCTCTGGATCCGCCACTGAGACCCTTTACTTGCTTCTATTTGCTAAAGCCTCATGACAAATCACCAAACTTGTCCAAGCGATACGTGAGGCTTACTCGACCATAAAAGAAACGGATTCAGATGGAGAAATGTCGTATGTAGTACAATAATTATGAATACAATAAGGATACTACACTGTTCATCAAAACCAAGAACGACCTTGACTCCGAGTGCAAGTATTGTAGTTCACTGGCTCATAACGACTTACTCTTCGGGGGGGGGGGGGCAAGAATTTTAATTCAGTCAATACAATTCAGTTCAGTTCATTTTTTTCTCATTTTTGTTTTTCACAGAACATATAGATAGAAAATTACTTTAATGGTCTTGAGTACACATTGGTTGGCCGTAAGATGAAAATTAGAGGGAAGTAACGTAATGAAAGCATGTATGATTAGTTTCAAAGAAAACTCGTTACATTATGTGTTGTTCTAAATACACACACACACACACACACGCACACACACACACACATATTAATGTACCTTAAAGTGAACATCGTCTGGCTTGTCTACCGTCTTTGTTTTCTCGGCGTTCTTTCATCTAGGAAAGGCAAAGTGTTTTTTACCCAATAAAATCGAATCGGCACAATGGCGGGACCTAATAGTCTCAGTTATTATAATGCATGCAGACGAGACATGTAATCGATGGGGAATGCGGCGAATAATGCTTCGACGGCGCGTGGATGAAACACCTGCTCAACGCAGGAGGTGTGATAGAAAAAAGGTAGAACAAACAGGAGCATCGGAGTATGTCAAAGGAAACGGAGCGACCCAATTTGGTCATATTTTGCTGTACTCTCACCCCCCCCCCCCCCCCATTAGTGATAAAAGTAGTAATACTAAACATTGCTAAAGGCATGTTTGAACTTCCTCCTCTGGTGCAAATTGATATCCTCTATATTAGGACAGAAAATTATAGGCCTAACTTCTTGATTATCATTTTTTTCTCATACACACCTTTAATTCTTTATTTATGAGTTGTTTGTTCCTTCTCGTATACATTCAAGGTGAGCAATTTTGTGAGTTGATTTTTAGATAAATGTGAAAAAACTCTCTTTCCAAGTTTTATAAAGTCATAACAAGACAGAATCTAATCTTCTACCATCAATAGTAATCTCTTTCTTTCTTTTTCCAAAGTACTCAGCATGGAAATAAGTCATCAAATTTACATATTTTTTTTTTCAAAATAACAATTTTCCCCCATTCCGGAAGTTCCAACGAAACAAAAAAGGTGGCTGCTTGGGTAAAAGTACAAGGGGAATCACTCTCTGGCTAAAAAAATAAAAAATTTAAAAAAAAAATGAAATGGTGAATCAACATTTTACATGTTGTCACTACTCCAACCTTTTTTCTAAAATGTTAAATCTAAGAGTACAAAATGTTTCATGTTATAGTTTCTGAAATGGTAAATTCAACATTGTGAGTGTTAATTCTAGAAAAAGGTTGGAATGTGGTGACAACATTTAAAATGCTACCATTTCATTTTTTTTTTTCAAAACTGATACGACCACAAAAGAAAATGATATTCATGTATGCATGTCTGTCTGTCTGTCTGTCTGTCTGTCTGCCCTTCTTTCTGTCTGTACATAATTATGCCTCTGTGCAATATGTGTGTCTCAAATTAATTTCAACCACTCCCAGCCATATTTCACCCCTTTATCTATTACCTAAGTCATTGTAAGTTTTAAGTGTTAGTTTTCCGAGTCCTTAGAGTGTTGAAATTACGGGAGTTTTGTTCATATTCGTATATACCGAGAAGTATTTCAGTGTCATTCTTTCTCTTTTCTCTCTCTCTCTCTCTCTCTCTCTCTCTCTCTCTATATATATATATATATATATATATATATATGTGTGTGTGTGTGTGTGTGTGTGAGTAATCATCTTTCTACTACGTTCTAAGGTTTTTTGTTTTGTTTTGTTGTTTTGGTTTTTGTTTTTTGTTTTTGCTTTTTTTAGTCCAGATATTGTTTCACTTTGTGCTATATCCTCAATTGAACAGCATTGTTTGAAATCGGATCGTTTTGTTGACTTCGACGAACAGCGAGAGACGGCATTCGTTTTCAGTGTGGGCTGACAATTCCGAAAATTGGTTCGTCGGTGTCATTATTAAACAACCGTTTTCAGCTCTACCAGCTCATTTGTAACGCAAATTGCAATTGACGAAATTTGTACGACGAATTTGGCGATAATGATGTCACTGAATACGAGATCGTTGCGTTGGCTCGTTGCTTGGATACTACATGTATCATGGACAACGAGGTCCTAACAGTTTTCAATCCATATGAAACAAATGAGTGAATCCTCCGAGGCAACATGTTTTAATCCTGATTACCCATTCTTATGCATGTTGATGGATTTGATGATGATGAAAAAAGTTGGCAAAAAAAAAAGATATTAAATGGCGTGATTTAAGAGGGAAAATGATCCGGTTACAAGCAGCCAAATGAACTGTTAGTATGAGGATTCACTTTTCCAGAGCTATAAGGATGGATTTCATAATCTATCGTCAATTAGAAAAAAAAAATTATATTATTTATCAAACTAAGAAAGTTTTTGTAATAGACGTTACACGTTGGATGATAATCATCAACATTAGTGTGTGTAATTAAAGGATAAAATTATACGTTTACAGATATGTGAATAAATATGTGAATGCACGCATTACTAAATAATTAGCAAGTGGACGGATTAACAAACAATCGAACGCAATCAAAGAAAGAACAGAAATCCACTATACAGAATTTTAATTAAATGAGTTATTTTGAAAATACAAAAATGTATGTGTGTATTCAGTGATAATCCCATATCACAGGTAAGTACGTACGAGTTTCGTTTTATCAACTTGGATAATCCATCGTCGCCCGCGCAGCGTCCGTACGCATCGTACCGTTCTAACCGTCCACTAGAAGATTGTCGAGATTTTATCCCCGCGCTTCATGGGTTTCGGGCTAGGTGACGTTTGACGAATCAGGGACTACATGGTGATCGGATCTCTCAAACGAGTGAAGTGTGTCGTGGACAAACGTAAGGGGAACTAGTCGGAACTTAGTAACAATGAGGGGAATAAATCCGCAGTAGCGAGGTTCTGGTTGCTTGTTGTGATCTCTATTCGAGGCGTGAAACTGGATTGACGTTTTAAGAAGGGAATTCGTAGTGAAGCCAAGGTTGTGTAGAAAAGAATCAAGTGAGCGACAGGACAGTGTAGGGTCCATGTAGATGACAGACCTGTGTCGCTAATTGAACACCTTGTCCGATCTCAACTGGTGAGTGTTGATTTATTTTTCTGTTCTTGAATATAACTTTCAATCAAATATGAATGGGCAGTTATAGCAACTATTGTCCACTGCCTCATTTTACTATCATAGTGCTGTCTGGTATTGAGTGACAAAACAAGATGCGTAAAAAAGGCAGGAGATTTACACACTGGTCTTTCTCGTCACACACAACGTTGAATGTTGTTTTCTTTTTCAAATGCGTAGAAGGTTTACTTAACTTTCTTTAGTACCCCCCCCCCCCCCCAAAAAAAAAAAAAAAGAAGAAGAAAATAAATAAAGTCTAAAATCTGAAAATAAATGCTATATTTTTCCAGGCGGATCTAAAGCACGCGTCACTGTTTTACAAATTAGGCCCCAACCGTCGATCTCAAAATGACGAAACAAACGCAGTTACTGAATTTGGAAATGCGCAGAAGGGATTAATGAGACAAGGAATATCATACAACAATAAATATCTTATATAAATCTATAACATGGCTGTAGGAAAGTCTGCAGTTGTCATATAATGATATTTTGTGCCGCCTTTTCCACTGGATACAAAGCGCTTAGAGATGTCACCCGTTGTCATATCACATGTCTATTTGTCTATAAGTCATATGGAAATCAGCTTGAAGTCAAAAGCAAGTTTATCTGTATATTTGCCGAGATTGACAATATCATAATATTCAAGTCGACGTTCCTTATCGAACTGATGGGTCATATTCATCGCACCGGGCGTGCACCGCCAACTATGGAACACGGGTCCTACATGACGGAAGGAGCTCTTGATATCACATAGAACATGTAGAACGGAGTGTCTAGCTTTTCAAAATCTGCATCAAGGACGCACTTTTGAAAAGCCGGGTTTCTCTATCAGAAAAATCTCTCCTGTAGGCTTTTTAACGTTTAGAGATCCAAGCTTGGTCATATGGATTATTTTTCAAACTCTCGATAAGCGACGTTATGTGAGACACGTGCATAAAATTACGTTGCACAACGAAAATGCAACATGCTGTAAATGCAGCTACATAATCTCTTTAGTTTTCAGGATTTATAGTCGTCATGGCAATGGCAACTATTGGTGTTTGCTTTTAAAATTAGTTTTTGATTCAGTGCAGCCCCGAATCCTAACGAAGTACAGGTGATGTTGTCAAACGCGAGTGTAGAGTCATATCATTAAAAATATCATAATGATGAGTACTTAATTTTAATTCAATTGCTCGAAAGAAACTCGAATGGAAACAAAAACTTTCAAGCAAGCAGACATATGACAGAATAAGTTTCCTAAAAAGGTGTATCGATATTCAAATGATATAAAGTAATTCTCTGTTTGCTGAAAAAAAAATACATATACATATATAGGGAAGCAAATGCCAGTTTAGACAGACTCTTGTAAACTAGTTCTGTGGAATGCCAAGGTTTCGGTTTATGGCATCAATGTAATATCCACTACTTTTTCACTGTACCAACCAGATCGATTACTGCTTCCACACAATTCAAAAACAATTTTGATGTAAATCGGTCGACGGTGACCATTATTTCATCTCATTTTCTAACTAGGCTTCCAAAGGGAAATGAGTATGTAAACCATTTTTAGTAATTGATCCGACTTTGCAGTAGGACGCATCACCGACCGTGGTTGCTTAGCAACCATTATCCAGAAAAGTCATTATGCCTGAGGCAATGTACTACATAATATAGGCGGACACACAGACCTGAATATCAGCGCGATGCAACATCAGTGCGGGGGGGGGGGGGGGGGGGGGGCCAAACATGTAATGCTATGTACACGCAGTAATTCATTACTGCATATATGCTAACACATGATTTCATATATTACCCTGTACCTCAAATGATTATAGGAATACGCCTCAATAATGAAGTGATATTCGTATATGGAAAGCATTTCATAGTGTGCATCGGTTCCACAGATTTCAATCAACCCGCATTAAACACTGCTTCCTTTTTTTACCGGGTTAGGGAAAACTGTCAAGGGTGCGATACGACATACCGTGGGGTAAGGGTGATTCACAGGGGCAACGGTGTCTAAGGCTTCTGTTTGTTGCTGTTATTGCTATTGTTGTAACGGTTGGCGGACGCTTAATTCTGTATTTCTCCCTCTCCTGTTCTCTGCATACTATGTGTAGTGCCACTGACGAGTGATTAAGGAGGCACATTACTGAAAGAAATTCCCACGTTTTCCGACTCCCGCATCACAACTGAAAATTCTATGAAAACCACAACCTCAGATTTCCAGATTTTTTGCCGCCATTGATATTGTTAACGCTTGCTTTTTTACTCTATTTTTAACTGAATAGTTACGGTTATCATCATCGTCAGTATTATGTTGACTTTTCATTGTTGGTTTCATATTGTTCAGCATCGTGTGGTGAACCTCATGAAGCTCAACAAATGACATCAATCACAAACATAGCTTGTATTTCCTCTCAATGTGTATAGATCGTCATTGATGTAGAGCTCTGCATGGGGCAAGATTTTGCCTGATTTGTATCATGACTGGAAACGAAGGTGAAGGACCATCTTTGAACTCCACATGAATGGTTGAAAAAAAGGGGGTTCACCTCATTCATGTGCCCCTCATGAGAACAGTACTTAACACCTCTGAACTCAACTCCCCATTCATCGCCACATTCTCCATCCCGGATGGCTCTCTTTTGTAGCCATTTTAGAGCACTACGCCAAATAGACCCACGCCCGGAGCGCCAGCGATACGAAAAGAACGCCTCTGGCATCGTCTGCATTCATGCAAATGCGCCGCCTATTTCTTCATGCAAAAATAGTCACGAACAACAACAATGATTTCATCGAATCGCAAAGAGAAATCATTTGTGATCATAAAACATAAAAAAGAAAAACGTTCCAATTGTATCTCCAATAGGGGTTTCCCCTAATCTTATCCCGCGGCAAAGCTTGTGTGTGAATCAGGGAGAAATAGAAAGAGAAAGAAGACAAACAAATAAGTTTTGAAGCCATTAGTACAATGTTACCAGTCACTCTGATACTTATCAGTCTATCAATTCATATCTCTAAACCTACCATTTCTAAATCAGTAGATCTATAATTCCATTCACCTCCTTGCCAGTGCTAATCAGCAAAGTAAAGATCATAGATAGCAATTAGATTGTGAATCAGCAGGTTATAGTTTAAAGATTGCTCTACTTTGCCATGAGGGGTAATCCTAAAACTTTAAGAAGTTTTCTCCAAGAAAACAAGGCAGACGCTTGTCTTGGGAGAGAGCTGTGATGTGCCAAGTGCTGCATGATCCAAGTAAGGTGACGTAATGACGTGACTAGTGGAAATCATGCGGGTGCACTGTGATATACTCCGTGACAGGTGCACAGTACAGATGGCGCAAGTGTGTCCCTCTTTTACAGAAACTTTATAGGATTGAGGTGGCAACGACTCCGGATTAAGAGGTAATGTTGTTTCCAGGAAACCAGCTGTTGAACTTGGTGTTACTGCAGAAGAGTGTTTCAGATATTAATGTATCTTGGGAGCATGGAGTACGTGGAACAGTTCGCTCTACAAATGTGATGGGCCTACAGAGTGTAACTGAGATTGCGTGATCGTCGAAGTCGAGGTTTTCCCTGTAATGTGGTGGATCTCTGAGGGCATGCTGGTAATGTTAACAGCTCGGTGGTTGATTTTCAAAGAGAGCCTTGCGGTGGTCGATATTTCGTCAGTGCTGCACAACCTTCTCCCTGCCCTGAGAAGATTGATGACACTTGAAGGCTTTAACCCGTTGTGTACTGCAGAATGTCGCGCCAATGTTTGAAAAGGAGCGCTCCTTTAACCGAGTTGATATCCATGGCATGCTGACAGGTAATAATTCCCTTCGCATATGCAGTGGCACTATTCTTGTATAATAGCACCAAGGATGGAATTGTGTGAGTGTGGGTATGTTTGTTTGCGTGTGTGTGTGTGTGTGTGTGTGTGTGTGTGTGTGACAAAGAAAGATTAGACACTCAACCAAGGTTTGAGTTTCAGAAAAGAAAAGAGGAGGAATGTAAAAGCTTTAAAAACACACACACACACACAAAATCTTTGCTGCCTGACTGAGATTGGCAAGTTCGTCGCCGATGACGTATTCAAAGTCTAATCGGGGCAAATGCGCTTTTTTCTTTCTTTATCTTTTCTTGGCAATGTGAATATGATTTTATTAAGAAGGTTGTCTTGAAGATGTTAAAACATTGCAATCGTCTTAAAAAAAACAACTTGCTATTCGACAAAACATGTTATGTCGTGATGAGGTCTTGTATTTTATCATCTTTAGGCAAAAGCAAACAAGTACATAATGTCAAATATGGGCTGTTACTGATGTCAGATCAAACTTAGCATGTTCTACTTTTAGATGGCATTGGATGAGCAGGAACACTCATCTCACTAAGATTATCTCCATGTCATGACGTCATAATAGTGTATTGGTGTCGACGTACATAGCAAAACATTTGCTTACTAAATAGTCCAAAAATAGCTGTGTCGCACGTGTTTCCTTATGCTAAAGTAGAGCAATATAAAATCATCGCATAATCCAGAGGACATTTCAGGCAAAGGATCAGATCTACACATACATTTTTTTTTTTGTGGTACATGCTTAATTGTAGTGATCGATGAGTTGTATAATTATGCACACTCCATTTTCTTCTCTACGAAGGAGACACAATTATCCACATTCGTGACATTAGAACACATACACTTACTAGTGTACATGACTGGCAGATGGGCCTACATGAGATTACACCAATTACGTGTATTAGTGACTTAATTTCTGTCAGTGCCGTTGTGGATCAAATCATTCGTAGATTCGATATACACCGCCACGTGTGGAGTGCAATGTTGTCACGGGACGAGTATAACGTATGTGATATTTAGACCCATTTTATGGCAGCTCAACGGTTGTAGTAGGCCTACTGTTTCCCGCTTGTTTGCTTTTTGCTGTAAACAGCAACACTCTATTGATTCATGCGGACTTTAGACGTCATAATGATAACTTTTAGATCATTTAAAGGACAAGTTCACCTTCATAAACATAAGAATTGAGAAAATGCAAAAATTTTAGTAAAACACATCAGTGAAAGTTTGAGGAAAATTGGACAATCGATGCAAAAGTTATGAATTTTTTAATTTTTGTGTTGGAACCGCTGGATGAGGAGACTACTGCAGCTTGTGAGTCATATGCGTACAACAGTTTAAAGAAAATATAAAAGAAAATTCAACATATTTTCACTTTTTTCGCATAATAAAAGAGCAATCGACTTGCCTCTTTCTAAAGGCAAGGGGAATAATATTACCCATAACATTTATCGGTAACGAGTCAGGGGAATGTGTACTTTTTTCAAAAGATGGAATTTTGTGAAATTCTCTTTATATTTTCCTTATATTGATGTACGCATGTGACATCTAAGTTATTCATACACTGCAGTAGTCTTCTCATCCAGCGGGTACTGCAAAAAAAAAAAAAAAAAAACTTCAAAAATTCATAACTTTTGAACGGATTGTCCGATTTTTCTTAAACTTTCAATGATGTGTTCTACTAATATTGCTACATTCTCTCAATCCCTATGTTTATGAAGGTGAACTTGTCCTTTAAAAGCGCAAACATTGTGACCCATGGCACAAGTAGAATGTGCAGAATAGTACAGACGAAATACACCTACAGAATTCGAAAGAGAATAACTTGAAAGACATGAAAAATAAATTCTTTCTTGATTCCAACACCTGTCGACTTCATCTTTCCAAAGTGTACATGACACACATGACGTCATCAAATGTGATTAATATCCACGTCTTGTGGTGATTGCTGCAGTAAGCCATGTCCATCTCAAGGGTGCATACTATACCGACGCTTGATAAAAAGTAGACTTAATCTAGTAGTATTTAATCAAGCTGTGCAGTCCACATTGTGGCTTATGGACAAATTCTCCAATTGAGCATAGAAAGAGATTTTTGCCACATCACGTCAGTTTCTGTTCTCCTGCGAAGACATTACATTCGCATCAAGCCGTTGATAAGACCGCATCAGTAAATATCGAATGAAAAGATAGCAAATCGATCGCTGTTTACCGTGGTTGCGTAATGACTCCCTCGCGACCCGGACCTCGCAACCCGGGCCGCTACTGGGCAGGGCGAGTAACTCAACCTTACACAGTCTGTGGCTATCATCTGATATTTGGAATTCAATAATGTGCCTTATTATATTGATTTCCCCTTCAAATTAGCAAGCATTGCCCACTTCAGTTGATGTAATACAAACAGTATTATATTTTGATACTAGGGGCGTTGACACCAGTCATATAACTCTCATCAACTTCTATGTTTACTGAATACAGTGTATATATTATCATATTATGCACTATTACTATCATCATGAGACCGACTACCACCATTTCAACTTTTTGTTTCTCTACTCCCGCCAATACTTCTACCAATGCTTCTTTTACAACAACAGTGAGCTGTCGTTATAACGAACACGGCTATAATGAAATTTTCGTCACAATGAAATCAAAATACAGGTCCCACTCAAAATTAATAGTATTTTTATACACTATACTGCTCGGTTATAACAAAAGAAAACCGCCGGTCCCGAGGACTTCGTTGTAACGGGAAAACAGTGTACTATACTGTATATTGGTGTTTTCTAAGGTATTACTGAAAGTAATTCTGATTCATGTATGAAATTATGTTAAATAAGATTAAACAAACAAACAAACAAACTTAGGCTACTAATACAATTACTTGTACCACTACAACAACAACTACTACTACTACTACTACCACTACTATTACTACTACTACTACTACTACTACCACTACTACTACTACTACTACTTCTACTAGCTCTAGACTATCTATCACTCCTATTGGTTACTGCAACTAATTCTAATCGCTGCAATTTATAATGCCATTGCTGCAGCTATATCTATCTAAGTACTACATAAAATTTTTAAGTTTCGACATCCACGTGCAAATCGTGCAGTTTAAAGAGATTATCTTTAGTTGTCATATAACCATTGTAAATGGTTGATACGCATGCTCCGCTTCGAGAAGATTACATGGGGATTTTAAGGGAAATCCCATTCCGTGCGTATTGTTCTCCAAATGCATGAAACGTGTGGGACTTTTCCGTGGATAAGGTATACTATCCGTCATAATATGTGCGCGTTGGTTGCCCAATGTGATTTCAAGGGCTCATAGTTCCACCTAATTGGGCTGGATTGACGCACAGATTTAATAGGATCAGTTTTCCTCAAATGGTAAAATTGTAAAGAATCCCAAAATTATTTAATGCCGTTGACTCCATAGCCAAATAGTTATTTCGTAAACTCCGTCTTGCAGATCATGTGAATAACATAGTTGTCGATGTGGCGTTTGCTTTATATTTCATTCTTTGTTTTCCCTTGTCATTATAAGAGAATGTTGTTTTTTGCATTCTCACGTTGCTATAAGGAGATGATAATTCCATTCTACGGAGTCTCAAAAATCATCAGTCTGTTAATCCTACTTTGTTAGATTAGCGACATGCGATCTTTGCTTTCGCAATGGTGGTACAGTATCACACCAGAATGCCGCTGTCTATGCAGCAAGGCCACAAATAATTAAGTTAATACACAATTTAGCGATATGACGGATTGCGTATGTGTGTGCGCACAATGTAGCAATGTAGCTACTGCGTCAAGAGACAATTTGTGCAACCTATCTCACCAAAATTATCTCAAAACGAGTACATTATATTAAATTCACGAGTCACGAAGCAGAGTATTCATTCCACATGCACATGTGTACATGGTGCATACTGAGCTTCTGTGCATGTTTGCATGCACGATGAATGCTGTCTCACAACACGTGGATGTTAATGAGTCTGCAAATTAGCAGGCCTGGACTATGAAGGTCATACAATGTAAGTTCTGTTCATAGATAGATAGATAGACAGGCAGACAGAGAGATAGATGGGTACGTAGGTAGATAGATAGATAGATTAGATAGATAGATAGATAGATAGATAGATAGATAGATAGATAGATAGATAGATAGATAGATTAGATAGATAGATTGCAGAAAGGGTGATCGTCTTGGAGGGGCTCTTTATAATGCACCTGCCGATCCTACATCATTCACAAGAGATACTGCACTGGACTTCGAACTTAGATATCTGTTTTATTTTCTTTTTTAATGAATAGATGACATTATAACTTCCCCCTTTGATATTAGTATCTGGAAGAGAGCAAATGTTAATGTAACCTAAAGCTCACAGTGGTAAAAACTTTTCTGAAACTTTCCTTGCAGTGCAAAATGATAAACGCAAATTGAAATGCAGAGACAATGCATTAGAAGACATATATCATCCCTGTGTGTGCTTTATGGCTTGAGATGTGCACAGTGACTTTATACTATAGAGGACATGATTTACAACCTCCCTTATCATTGTACACACTGTCATTGTCGCCTTATCGTGTCTTTCAGTTCGTAGACTGTTTGTTCGTGGTAACATCACATTAATCGTTCTGCGTTAATGTCAGCATGTGTAAATACAGATTACATTATCAAGTACATTGGTTACGATCAGTGGCGTATCTAGGGGGGGGGGGGGGGGGGCAAGGGGGGCACGTGCCCCGGGCGCCGCTCCTTGGGGGCGCAAAAAAAAAAAAAACGAAGAAGAAGAAAAAAAAAGAAAAAAAAATAAAAAAAGAAAAGAAAAAGAAAAAAGAAAAGAAGAAGAAGAAGAAGAAGAAGAAGAAACTCACCGGAAGGGGGGGGGGGGGGAAAGAATGGTGGGGGGGGGGCAGAAAACCAAATCAAAAAAAGATAAAAACAAAACATAACGATGACTCGGACAAAATGACAATGTTTATTGTGTTCACACAAGAATTCTATGTAAGCTGAAATACAATTTTCGGCTCGCTCGCTGCGCTCGCTCTCTAAATTTTATATAGAAGAAGAAGGTAAGAACAAAATTTGATGATGAAGCCGACAAAATGATAATGTCTATTGTGTTCACACATGTCAGTTTATATTTAGCAGACAAAATGTTTCACTGAGCAGCGGCTGCAACTTCTTTCGTTCTGAAGCGATCGCCAATTGGATCAAAAGAAGGCGCCAACGGTTCCGAACATACGGGGGGGGGGGGGGAGGGGCGCCAAAAAAATCAAACAAGATAAGAACAAAACGTAATGATGACGTGGAAATATACAAATTTCGGCTCACTCGCTCGTACTAATTTAGAGTATTTCTTCAAGCCCTAAGTTTGTTGGTAAAAATCGTTATCTATAAGGCCGTCACTATATCTTGATTAGAATTGTAAGATTTCATAAGCAAAAAATGACAAGAGTTCCATGTTTTGTAAGCTGAAATACAAACATTTTCGGCTCGCTCGCTGCGCTCGCTCGCCAAAATTTATCAAAACAAAAAGGAGATAAGAACAAAACGTGATGATGATGATGCGGAAATATTCAAATTTCGCCTCACTCGCTCGTACTAATTTAGAGTATTTCTTCAATTCCTTCAATTTCTTCAATTCCTTCAATTTCTTCAATTTGTTGGTAAAAATCGTTATCTATAAGGCCGTCACTATATCTTGATTAGAATTGTAAGATTTCATAAGCAAAAAATGACAAGAGTTCCATGTTTTGTAAGCTGAAATACAAAAATTTTCGGCTTGCTCGCTGCGCTCGCTCGCCAAAATTTATCAAAACAAAAAGGAGATAAGAACAAAACGTGATGATGACGCGGAAATATACAAATTTCGGCTCACTCGCTCGTACCAATTCAGAGTATTTTTTCAAGTCTTCAGTTTGTTGGTAAAAATAGTTATCTGTAAGGCCGTCACTATACATTGTATCTTGATTAGAATTGTAAGATTTGATAAGCAAAAAATGACAAGAGTTCCATGTTTTGTAAGCTGAAATACAAAAATTTTCGGCTCGCTCGCTGCGCTCGCTCGCCAAAATTTATCAAAATTAAAAAGGAGATAAGAACAAAACGTGATGATGACGCGGAAATATACAAATTTCGGCTCACTCGCGCGTACATGGGGGGGGGGCATTTCATGAAGCAATTTGTCAGGTATTTCGTCTGACAAACTGTTAAAAGCTACTGAAATTCTTGCTTCTGATTGGCTGAAAGCAAATTTTGCGCGACAAGTTGTCGGACAAAATGCTTCATGAAATGCCCCTCTGGTTTAGAATATTTTTTAAAGTACTCAGTTTGTTGGTATAGATAAATTGTTATCTAATAAGGCCGTCACTATCTTGATTAGAATTGTACGATTTGATAAGCAAAAAATGACAAGAATTCCATGTTTTTTATGAGATGAAATACACAAATTTTCGGCTCGCTCGCCAAAATTTATCAAAATTCATTACATTTAAATCACCCTCAAAAGACCCCTTTTAAGGGCTTGAAAAGCATATCATGTGGACTTTGCTTAAAGTCTCTACCGGGATGGGGTTGGGGTTGACCACTAGTCTTTTTCAGAAATTAGGGGCGCAATTTTCGCGCTTGCCCCGGGCGCCGTTTTCCCTAGATACGCCACTGGTTACGATAAGGATGCTGCACGTGCCAAGTAGTATGTGCTAGGTGACTTGATAGATAGAAGTGATTTCCCGCGTGACTGAGAATAGGTAAGAAACAGCTCAAATTATTGAAGGGTAGTTTGCGAATACTTACAAGTAATGCGACCGATACGGCTGTTACCAATGTGTTATGGGGCATCATTTTTACTGTCATAATTTGACAATGAGATTTCAGTGGTCACAACTTCCTTACTATTCGTCTGGGTTAAGTTCAGGTTTTCAGATTCGTGCACGTTCTCTATTTTCGCCTCCTTCAACTTTATTATTGGGAGCAAATTCTGTGTTATGGTCAAAAGCACCATACTCGGTTTACTTTGTCATTTTCTGTTGACAATATAGCAAGCCTAATGGGCATGCAAATCCAAACATGAAAATCACTGAAAACACCAACTCAGAAGAAATCATTCAAATTCATGATTTTTTTTTTCCGTCGAGATGTTTTCATTGCAACCGATTGACAAATTGCCCTACATCGACGTAAATAAGAATGAATTTGAATAATCACGCAGTACCCGCTGCATTCTAAAGGATTAGAACCAACCCTTGCTGTCGGGCGGAAGCTCGGTGGTCTAGTGGAGGTGACGCATATCCGGTGATCAGGAGGTCGTAGGTTCGAATCCTGCTCGAGTATGTACGCCCATGATTTTTTATCATGGCTACTATAAAACACTGATCAATTCAGTGCTTATTTACGTCAGAAGAATTCATAGAAAAAAAAACACCAACTCATAAATACAGAATCCGACCTAATGGTCTAAACTTTGCGTCTACCACGAACTTTCTTCATTACTGGTGACGCCTCGTTTATATCAGGGAGGGGAACTTCACCTCCCTGTTTATATACAATGACAATGTAATTCAGTGATAGTGCGATAGATTAAAGGGACCTTTTTTCGTCGATGAATATCTTCACTTCAGATATGGAAAAAAAAATGTGTTGAGGGGTTCAGCGGATACTGGTGTCTACATTGCCTCTTGGTAACAAATTGGATTCAGTCTGAGTAAACTGTTCAATTACCTTCCGAGAGGGACCATTTAAAAGCCAGTTGTAATAACGACTTCCATTAGCCATTTGCTGTTGTATAATAAAGGAATGAAATGGCACGAAACGTTACATTATAACATGAAATGTATGCGATTGCAATAACGCGAGCCAAACATCGTTCATTTCAGGGACGCCGTTTTAATGTAAACACGAGAAATTCAGTTGGAAGCATTTTTACACGCTCCAGTTGCTTTCTGTGAACTTTTCTGGTTGTAGTCTGTTAGCCAATAGCCATAATATATTTCCGCTAAATTTGGACTTCAGTTGCCTTTATGCATTGCTTGTCCGTGTGCATACCATGTCAAATGTCATATTCACTCGGTAATTTGATAATGTAACTGCCATGTCTTCCACCATTTATGCTTTTATTATGGTAACCACTGTATGTGAATTTCTTTCATATTCAGTGTGATGTCTATTTCTAGGATAGAATTTCCTTTTTTGATTTACTTGTTGAATTTCTCACACTAACATTTATCACCAGTATGTGTGTTGTCATTCTTCTGGAATTGCTTGAGCTCTCTTGTGAAATAAGTTAGAAATTCTAATGCAGTTTTGTAGTCTTTATCAATGTTTTCCGTGAACTGAAAAAAAAATGATGAAATGATGTGAAAATGGAAGCAAACCAAGTGACATGAATACATTCATCTTGTGCATTTCTTACCGTGTCTCCTAAAAAACACACACAATAAAAATCCTCTCATTGTCGACGTGAGTATGAAAACAGTGAAGGATAGAATAACATCAGGACTTTCGACACTTCATAATTCAATGAATTATACTTTTTCATACATGTATTCTCATATTTTTGGTCACAGATTTACAGTTATGTGATAAAGCAGTTGTTTATTTTCTTGATATACATTATGTAGAAGTATTTCACAAGTGTTCTTTCTTTGATATCTTACTGTTTTACAGGGGCATGACGTCATTCCTTCGAAAGAAACAACGTGATCAAATTCCATCTCTTTGTTCATCGTCGATTGAAAACTAATCGGACTAGATAGACACCAATGACCCAGTCGAGATCGAGATCATCGAGGATGACGCAGGCTCTCGTCCAAGTCTCAATTCTCTGTTTTCCAATTCGTTCTGACCTGCCCTCCTTGGTGAGGTGAATAAACAATCAGAAGCATGGATATCCAGTGACCAAATATAAAACAATCAAGGCACCCAGTGTAGTTATACACCCAACCCAAACCTGTGATGGTTACCAAGGAAACCGCATGTGACATGCTTGCTATACCTCGCGTTCTTATGTGGTGACGAATCGTCTGCGCAAAACCACCTGATCGATTGTTCCATCAAGGAAATTAATTAATTCAAACTCTCTGAGCTAGAGATTAAATATTACATTATAACCCCATTATCAGATTAAAGAGGCGAAAGTGTGGGATGCTGTTAGCAACATGGCTGCCTAGTAGTCTACACTTTGAGCTGGAACTTTCTGTCATCTGCGTCGAAAGCATTCCTCTGTTTCTTGTCGCGTGGTCGATGGTGCGTGTCGTGGAAACAATAGCTACCTGCTTGGCGGTGACCTTCGCGCGTTCGGAGGACTGTCCAACACACGATCCGCTAACGGCGTGAATGGATGTGACTGTAGTGGCTCGATAATTCAACAAGTACATTCAATTTGGAATAGAGCTAAAAGCGAGTTCTTTCAGTTCTTCATCATCATCATAATTATCAGTTCTCCTTCCACGTAATAGACGTTTGGAATGATTTCTTGGACGTGACCGTATCCCACTATATGTGATAACACGAAAACTTAGTACTTATAGACAAAATGAAATATCAATTTTCGATTCAAATACCACGTTATAGTTGATAGTTGACCAATTTGACTGTATCGAGAATCATTCTCTAACTCACCATGGAGAGGAAAAAGCCGGCGTCAACCTCCCGAACTCAGTCGCTAGGCAACAGCATCACGATGAAGAACCAACAGAAGCGATCTCTCCATGTCGTGTGGAAGAGCCTCGACCAGGAGAGGGAGCATTTCCTTAAACTCATGGCTCTCAACGAGAAGTTCCTCCGATCTCGCCAGGAGAAGCGTGAGGAGCGCATGTCGCACTTGAAGTCGCACCTGACGATGCCCCAGATCGTCGAGATCGAGAAGAACGAGAGGAGGAGTCGGACGAGGCAGCAAACGCAGAGCTGCGATGTCCAGGTCATCTACAGAGAGTCGGCCAGTGAGGATGATGATGATGATGACGAGGACGATGACGGTGATGAGGACAGTAGTCGTCCTAGCTCCCTCTCTATCGAGTCCTCGATAAACGGGGCGGAGAGGTCGACCTCGTTCTATGGTCATAACCGCTCTCGCAATTCTGCCGGAACTGAAACCGAGAAACATCGATCCAGTCCCCCGATGAAACAGGCTAACATGGGAGCAGAGCCAGAGAGAAACTCTCGAAGCGCACCAAAGTCAAGAATAAATTGGAGTGATAGGACACCTGGTCTGAGTCTCAGCAAAACGTATCCATTAGCGAAAGAGGAAATGAAACAAAATGGTGATATGCTCGTATCTAGGATTTCGAGTGGTAACACTGGATCAGAGCGGAAAAGGACGTTATCCAAAACATCGAAATCCGTTTCTGGTGGTGATCATCGTCATCGGTCGTCTTCTTCATTGTCGATGCGCTCGTCATTTTCTTGCCATGAGGAACGTAAGCAAGAAGCAATGCGTAGTCGATCGCATAGTGTGGATATCCAGTCTTTCTCACCGAACTCGACCACCAACACCACGTCATCGAAAGGCAGCAATGATAACGTCTTTCACGACGCCATTGACGCGCTGAAGCGAGAGAAGACTCGAGTCGATCTGCGCAGGATGATGGTTGTCGAAAACGACATGCATTTCTTGCATCTCCAACGCCGCAAAGAAGCGCTGCTCCATGACATTGGCGAGATGGTGAAGCGCGATCGTGAACTCGCCCAGAAACAACTCCTCTTTCCCGCAGTGACGGAGCCCATGAATGTGCCTTTGAACACCATGTCGCAGGATGAGCTAATCGAGACGGTCTCCAAAGGTACGGCCGATTTACCCGAGCTCCGCATGGAGATTCGACGTCGGAAAATGGAGCGCATGGGTGAACGAATGAGGAAGGCGATACCAAAAGATGAGCTGCAGAGGCTGGAAGGTGAGACGGATGACGAGTACTCCACACGCCTGGAAAAATGGCGGCGAGACATCAAGAAAGTCCGGTACTTGAGACGAGTGTCAAGCAAGAACGACTTCACTGACGTGGTTACACTGGCAATGGAACAACAGAAAAACAACAGAATATGGTCGCAAAGCCTAAGGGACAATTTATTCTGATACTAATGTTTCGTACAAGAGTTTATATTAAATCCTGTAATGATACAAACGAGGTCATAATTTCCTGTCAAATAAAGTAAACATGGTAAAGTCTCACGGAATGTTGCATATTCTATCTCGTCAAGTTAGTTTCTATTGTAAGAGCAATTTGCTGCACAGTACAATTGCTATACAGACAGCAGTTCTTTATTATGAATACTTTTGATAATACTTTTAATGGTCCTTTATTTTCATTCTTATTCTCCAAAAATACTCTCCAAAAAAGACAAGCAGCCAGTACGCAATCATTGATACAATGAGTATACTGTACACATGATTAACATCATAACATCAAAGATGATACTACATTAAGACTATCTTTTGTGGAAGAGAAGTTAGCCAAGTATGTTATGATATCGTAAGATTATTGACTACATAATGCTATTCATGGCATCATGCCAGTAAATGCCGGGGGGTTATATTTATATTTATACACATCTTTGATCAAAATTTAGTTTCCTTTGTTGGAAACGTTTGCCTCCAAAAACCTCATCCTCGGCCAACTAAACTATAAACGCCATGAAATTTATACAGTGTACGATGCAATTCACTCGAATCATCTAAGCTTGCTATTTAATCTTTCCGAGGTCCAGCCAATACGCCCTGATAGTAACTCTTTGGCAACATGGAATTGTAGATTTAGTTCTTTTGAAATGAAGCTTACATAAATATTTATGTGAGGTTGAACACCCCTTCACGCATCCATGGTCAGAGACATGCAAAACTTATGTCGTTGTTGTTGTTGCTGCTGTTGCTGTTGTTGTTGTTGCTGTTGCTGTTGCTGTTGCTGTTGCTGTTGCTGTTGCTGTTGCTGTGGCTTTGGCTGTGGCTTTGGCTGTGGCTGTTGCTGTTTATCTGAAATATCATTATTCTTTCAAGCGAATCCCATTAATTTACCCAACATTCATTCGGTCAATAGGCATTGATAATTGAATGTCACTTTGTCAAGTTTACTTGATACTGCGACTTGTCACTATGCACTATAGAATGGACACAGTGATGATAGAAGTGACGGCATACACTCATGTCTCCAAACTCTGTTATCATTTTTGCAACTGCTGCTGTGTTTCATTGTCAAGGTATTCGTTTCTGTAGTCATTGTTGTTGAATTGAGTGATTGAGTCAACATAAATTTCAGAAGCAGACAGTAGCTATGCGTTTGTGGTCATCCATGTTGTTTTGACCAAAAACACACGAGATATAGACATTGTCATTGTTGTTGTTTTTTTTTTTTTATTTGTCTAATGCCGTCCCCTAGTGAAATGCAAGAACACAGTCAATGAGCTTTGTATTTATAATAAATGATACTACATGTATTGTTAAGGATCCCCATTCTAGTACAATTGAGAAATACAAATAGCATGACATTGGAACAATCGATTCCCGTTTGAGCAGCGAATTCATAGATAAATGCCAAAGGCAGTTTAATTCATAGCGAAATGCCAAAGACAGTTCCCTTAAAACCCCGCAACGTCGAAAATAGCCGCTAGCCTGCCCGCATGAACAATGGGACCCAAATAGTAAGGGCTATAACCAAACAAAGATGTTTTCATGTTGATTTGGGGTTCTGTGAAGAGCGCCATCAGGTTTACGTGCAGGGACGGGTTTTGTTCTTGTTTTTGTTTTAATAAGTTCATGATGACTATTGTTAAGTTCGTGCCAGAAGAGTTACAGGTATATGAAACATCTGTGTTTACGTCATAGACGACAGCATTATGATATATTTCGATTCCTGACCACATGATGCTTAAATAAAATTAATTTACGATGAATTACAGGATATGACTTGCATTGAGACCAAATTCCCTCTAGATTCCTCCCATGACTATAATACTTGCTATAGATTTGAAAGTGAGTATTTTTCATGGCATACTTTACAAACAGCTATCAAATCGTATATCTTTTCTGATGTGTGCTATCATTTTGCTACAACAAAGAGATATAACCCTGAGGATTTTTTCCAGAGAAAGTCATTCATGTTATCACCAACATTTGCCGTCGTTATCATATGTCAGTCGTTAGCATGAAATGAGTCTTTACACTTATTAACAATGTGATTATGGCAAATTCTGTTTGATAAACTAAGGCTTTATTCTGTGCACAGAAATAATAGGTCCCCTTTCGTTCTTCCAAATCTCCCCAAAACCGCTAGCATGAGAAAAATGAAGATTCATTTGCCTTCCTCCCTCGTAACAATATGAAATCTATGCAAAAATTGTATTTAAAAGCTTAGGATTTTTCAGGTGCCAAAAAGAAGTTTGTTTGCACGTTTCGCTTGTTCAAGTTCACGTAGTGATGATAGAACTTACGTAAGCAAATGTTTACCGGTGGAATTCTCGTTTTAAGCCAAAGTTTCTAGTTAGATTCCATCATTCTGGTTTGGTTGGAAAATCGTCAAAACGATTAGGAATGGATGTTCCCATGTCTTTTATGTTACTTAACTTATTGTCATTTCAAAGTTCTAAAATGTTTGTCAGGTCTACATATTGTGGACCCGTTCACTCGTTGAAATAAAAGAGTGAAGAAGTGCTCAATAAAGGCAACTTATTTATTTTAAATGATATAAGCTAAAATGTATATTGATAAAAAAAATCTCTTTGCTTTCGTTATAAACGAAATATTACTGGTGGGAATATGAGCGTTTCTATGATGTCCGACTTGAAATTTTGTAGTGTATGAATATATATGCCGATAGATATAAAGACATTTGATTTTGCTATGGTATAAATATGCAATACACGATAATCTTATCGTATTAAGAGAAGTGTAAAAGTATAATGAGTAGATTGCATCATCTGCCTATATCTTTCTAGTGACTTTGTCGCAAATTTGTGATTTTTTATATGATAGAGAACTATAAACATATATGCTTGAAATAAAACCACACATCCTAGAAAACCCCCGTTTGATTGTTGACAGTTGCGATGTATGTGACGTATGAATGACAGTAACACGTCTATGAAGATGAGGTGATATAAACTTAACCTGATCACTCTGACCTATTAAGACTGTGCTACATTTGCATGCAATTAAACATCTTCTATTATCAATTGAAATTCACAGGAATTATCTCATTGACAATTTTGATAAACGACATCATACTTTCTGTAACAAGCATTACAGTGACCAACAAATACAATAGTCAATATTAAGAGAAAAAAAAAAACAAAATCTTCATGACTACAGAACGATGA
Organism: Diadema setosum; assembly: GCA_033980235.1. Lineage (NCBI taxonomy): Eukaryota > Metazoa > Echinodermata > Echinoidea > Diadematoida > Diadematidae > Diadema > Diadema setosum. The sequence goes on along the minus strand of CM067063.1, from coordinate 3,276,343 downwards.
GTCCACGAATCGACATTCAATTTCAGAGAGTCTCAATTGCACTTGATAAAAGAAGGAAGGATATTGATTAACTGATTGATATTGATTCTTGTCAGGTTAAAAAATCAATGCATCATTTTAATAGTTTGATAAATTTTCAGTGAATACTTAAAATCAATCGATTGACCTACTGACCAGTTGATTAATACAATGATAAAATTAAGTGGACACACATCACTACAATCGGCCCAGTAAAACTGAGATTTCATAGTAGACACTAAAGATAATCGTGTTTCGTCCTTAGTAGGCCTAATTCTATTATAGTAGTCAATTACAATCAATTACATGAAAAATATCTACAGTAAAAATGTATTCTATCATTCGCAGACAGATAGCTATACAGAACCCTGAGAGTTTCCTAACAAAGATATAGTTCTATGATGTTGTTAAGATACGTGTGTGCGACGAAGCCACACTTCTCATTTGCATGCTAATACTTGCTGAACGACGAGACACTAGTATCGTTACATACGGCACTGTATTGGAATAGAAGGCTCTGTATTGTAGCAGTGCCGTACATTTATTGTAGAGCACCGTAGCGCCCTCTCTAGTTGTCTGCTGGGTCATGCAAAGTGGACATTAACTGAGACTACATATAATAGGTAACTTGTTGAGAGTACTGATTTTTATCGTAGCTTCTTTTCAGTCAAAATGTATACTGTGAACCCACAACGATACACCAAGTACTGACATTCCAAGAAACTTCACACTAAGTATACATGTTCAGCTGCAGGCCTATGTTCTATTTGCACAAAGTTTGAGTTTCCCTCGCCCAGCGTCTGCGGCTGTTTTTTGTTTTGTTTTGTTTTGTTTTGTTTTTTTGGGGGGTTCATTGTTGCTTGGTTTTGCTTGGTTTTGCTCTTTTGATTATCATATATGTTCTCTGTCTAAAATAATGTATCCTCCTTACCAAAAAATAAAAAATAAAGACAAAGACACAAAAAATGCAGAATGATGAGGAAGATGTTAATGATACTCAAAACAATACTTCAACTAAAGAAGAACAATCAAATGGTAATGATACTATTATAATCAATGTTATCGTTGAGTTTTATTTTACAATCACTGGACATGGGAACTCTCCCTCTTGACTGGAGAAAAGCAAACATAGCCCCAATCTTTAAAAAAGGTTCCCCGAAAGACCCAACAAATTACCGACCAGTATCATTGACATGTACCTGCTGTAAACTGCTTGAACACATAATTGATAGCAATCTGATGCGTCACATGTCTTCATATGACATCCTGGCAGACAACCAACATGCCTTTAGGAAAAACAGGTCATGTGAGTCTCAGCTCATCCTCACTATGAATGACCTATCCAAGAATATTGACAAAAAGAAAACAACGGACATGATAGCCTTGGATTTTTCCAAGGCTTTCGATGTTATCCTGCACTGCAGATTACTCATGAAACTGGATTACTATGGAATACGATCTGACACCAAGAACTGGATTGCAATTTTTCTAACTCAGAGACACCAACGTGTTTGTATAAATGGGCAATGTTCATAGTGGAAACCCGTCCTTAGCGGAACTCCACAAGGAACCGTATTTGGTCCCCATCTTTTTCTTCTGTATATTAATGATATACACCACCAAGTCTCAAGTGTTAACAGATTATTTGCAAACGACTGCCTGATCTACAAAGAGGTTAACTCGACTGAGGATGAAGCAACCCTCCAGTCTGACCTTAACACCATGACCAAGTGGTCGGAAACATGGGGAATGCATTTTAACCCAACTAAGAGTAAAACCATGCGAGTATCCAGAAAGACAACTCCGGGCAAACCGAACTATATAGCTTACTTGGTGTCAAGCTTGAGGAGAAAGAAGAAATCCACTACTTAGGAATCTTCATCCAGAAAGATGTCCGATGGAATAAACAATCCCAACATGCCTCTTCTAACGCAATGAATACTCTTAATTTCATAAAGAGGAATTTTCATCACTGCTCCCCCTCTGTTAAGGAGAAATTATACACTTCTTTGGTCCGACCACACTATTATTACTAAATTGGAATATGCTATAAAGGAATCCTGGGATCCATATACAGTAAAAAACAAAAAAACAAAAAAAAACATCCAAGTTTTAGAAAAAGTGCAAAGACAGGCAGCAAGATTCGTATTTAATTCATACGGGAGGGATATAAGTGTGACTCATCTTCTCAGTAAATTAAACTGGATCTCTCTGAAAGACAGACGAGAGGCACATCGACTCACATGTCTGTACAAGATCCTCCCTGGCCACCTGGATATACAGTACAATAACATACTCAGAAACAAGTTCACAAGAGAAAGAGGGGGACATACCAAACAGTTTGTGATAGATAAAACTTCATCTGATGTCTACAAGTTTTCTCTTTTTTTTTTCACGCACTGTAAAAGCATGGAACAACTTGGTTCCATCTACTATTTCCCAAAAGAAAGTTCAGACATGCTCTTTTTGAGGACCCTTCCTTCTCATCCTTTTTCTGAAAGTCCACCCTCTACGCAACCTCCAGTTAAAACTCAACAGAAGATGTTTGGGAGGTCTATTCATCCAAGATCCAAGATCGTTAGTTGCTATCTATCATTACACACACCACAGCAGCCATAACAACTCTTACCTTTACTACCACCAAAATCACTATGATAGTTTGCACGAAAGATAATTATTCTATTATTATAATTTCAGTCATCAATTTAGTCAAATTCTATTAACAACGTTGATTAAACATTGTGGACTACGGTTCTGGATCTGGATCTGGTGAGATACTGCACAAACTCCACATCAGGGATATAAACGTGCAGGCGTGGTCGAGTGAGCGGAGTGTTTATATTTTGTAATGTGCTTTTTGGATAATTTTCCCCAAGTCAAATGAATATAACTTCCGTTTGAATGAGTTTAGACTGGGAGCTTCTCTGATATCCGGTGGAAGGAGATTCCATTCAGCACAGGTTCTCGGGAATAAAGAATACTTATAACAATCTTTAGATGTTTTGAACTTTCTGAAGAAAATAGACTGTTGTTGCCTTGTCGTCCTGCTGTTTTCCAGTGGACTTGATTGCAGATGAGACGTATCCAGAGCATTAAAATTGTAGATCGATTTATAGAGTAATGTCAGTCTAAGGGCAGCCCTACGATGTTCAAGTGGTTTCCATTCAAGGCGTTTAAAGCATGTCAGTGACACTGGAGGTTTTTTGGTGAATGTTGAGGACAAATCTGGCAGATCATCGTTGAATGGCTTCCAGTTGAGTTATATATTCTTTCTGGTATGGGTCCCAAACTGATGCGCAGTACTCTAGTCTGGGTCGTACGAGGGTTTTGTAGGCGATGGATTTAACTTTTGACGAGCAACTGAAGAGATTTCTTCGCAGGAGGCCAAGGATTTGGTTTCCTTTTGAAGATACACCTCGAATGTGATTTGCCCAGTTCAATTTATTGTTTAATTGGATCCCTAAGTAAGTGTGATCTGTAACAGCCTCCAAGATAGTTTCTCCAATATGATAAGTTGCCTTAATTAGGTTCTTTTTATGTGAAATGTGCATAACGAAGCATTTTGTTTTGTTGAATCTCATCTGCCATTGTTGTTCCCACGTTCTCAGGCGATCAAGATCTGTTTGAAGGGCGTGACTATCTTGTGTAGTGTGGATCTCCTTGTACATAATACAGTCGTCTGCTAATAAACGAATTGTTGAAGAAGAGTCATTAGAGATGTCATTTATATAGAGAAGAAAGAAGAGCGGTCCGAGAACAGTACCCTGTGGAACTCCGGACAGAACTGGTACTGACGTAGATGCGACACCTTCGATTATTACTTGTTGGGTTCGTTTTATGAGGAAATTTCTGATCCATGTCAAGAGGGCACCCCGAATTCCAATGTTGTGGAGCTTGTAGAGGAGTCGTTCATGAGGAACTAAGTCAAATGCTTTGCTGAAATCCATAATTATTAAGTCTACTTGCCCTTTGTTGTCTAAAATTTTGGTGAGGTCATCAATAAGAAGAGCCAACTGTGTCTCGCAGGAATGCTTCTTCCGAAAGCCGTGCTGGTTTTCGTTCAAGATGCTATGGTATTCGATGAAGGACATGATGTTTTGAAAAGTTCAAAAGCTTGCGTGACGCAGAATGATGGTCACACTGCGTTTTGCCGCCACTAGACGCTGCGCGTCGGTGGATGTAACAAAAGGACCCGTGAAAATAAGAAAAACTAAAGATAACGCCATCTTCGGCAGCATCTGTGATATTCCCGTCGAACGAAGCATACGATAGGAGGAATATGGAAGACGAACGAGTAGATACCAAAGGAATGCAAGATTGCCCCGGTTTACCGGCAGGCTGGAAGAGAGAAGAAGTCATAAGAAAATCAGGGTTATCAGCTGGGAAAACAGATGTTTACTATTACAGGTAATCTGTTCGTTGCTTTTCGTTAAATACGATACGTTTTCATGCGGTAGTAAAATGCTTACGCGAACGTGCGGTAATGCATTGCTTGGTCCCACCTGTCTATATCGATGTAGGGCAAAGTTTTCATATTTGTAACTCTCTTTGTGACTGTGTAACGTTGTGATACTTCAGAAGATGAACTCTTGTTAGCTCTCAGTGATCGCTATACTAGGATGAGTTCAAGTGTCTTAAAGTATTAATGAATCAATGTATGGTAGAATTAAGCAAAGATTTACAAAAAAAAAATATTGGCATTTGTGTAACTTTCTGCAGATGTCGTGTTCAAAAGCAACTCCCCTCTCAAGTTTGTGTTACTGTTCCCCGTTCCCGTTATAATATAGTAAGGGTACTACTACTAGGTCTCGCGCAGGGACCTAATGATCGCGCATAGCGTAACTGCGTATAGCAAGCAATACTACGCGTAGGACTAAGCGCAAAATTTGCCGATACGCCAATGGAATAAACATACCTGACAACCGCTAAACATGAGAAGGAAGCAGGTAAGAAATTTTGATTTCGAACAAATTTTTCACTAAATTTCCCATTTTTCGGAAGAAATTTCCAATTTTTTACCTTGTAATTTACCTTCCTTAGCTTAAAATCTTTTTTAAGGATGTTGTAGCCTAGACGTGTTGTCTCGCCTGTCTCGTTCGTATGATCGTAGCCGATAGAATTCGTAATTTGTTCGATCGATCGTTTATAATATTCTACGAAAGCCGAAGCACGTTTACAGCCACAGAGAGGGGCAGACAATTTCACGCATGAAACTACATAGGGCAGCTGCGCAACGTTTACATACCCCGAGAAATTGAACGCATAAAATTAAGTCCGACATACAAACGGCGACAGCGCACTACTCCGTCATCGTATCATCAGGAGATTCTGGGAGGTGATTTTTCTGCATTTTCGTGATATTTATTGAGAAATTCAGGTACGATTGTGGAATAACTTCTATTATAAGAGCATCACAAATTTTCGTGCGCGATATCTAGACCCCTCAACCATACTTAAAGCAAATATCCCAAAAGTTGGACATAGAAATCTACTGAGCTCCATAGTGTAGACATCTAATCTAGATCGAGCTTTAGTAACTCCTACAGGACATTGATTGAGCGCTTATGCAGTTTTGTGCACCCTTTATTTTCATATTATCTCATATATTGACTGTAACAAACCAAAAACAAAGTAGAAATCTGCACCAAGGTTCAACCTTCCTCGCCAAAATTCAACCGCACACAAAGCATACGTTTTACATGTTGCCGGTGGTCAAATTTTGGAAATTGGATGATGCTCTGGTCAGATTATGGGGGGCTTGCTTTAAGCATTATACATCAATGCTAAATCCCCTTTTTCACCTTTTTGGGCTTCCTGGTTTCAGAAAAAAAAAAATGTATTTTGGCAGGAAAGGTGCAATAGCCGAAGAAACTGTTGACTCATGGACAGTAAGGCCCGAATTCACAAAGGTGGTACAATTAATCCATGGTTTAAACCATGGACAAAGACCACAGTTTTGTATGAGGCGCCAAGTGTCGCATGGAATATTTCGTTATGAAATCAGTCTTTTCGTCGACGAAATGACCATTTCGTTAAGGAAATAATCATTTTGTCAATCAATCTTAACATTTCATCAACCAAATCAACAAAATGACTGATTTCGCAACAAAATAGGCCATGCAAAACAAGCAAAACTTTTTCGAACCCTGCATATTTTCAGTGCTAGAGGCGAGGCAGTGCACAGCTAATATTCGATTTAATTGAACAAAAAAATCCATATAAGTTGTGGTTTCAGTCCTGAAGATATTGCGTGATGTTAGTTCTATTTACATTTATCACTGAAGTATTGACCAAGAGTGTCTTTCATTGTTTCTGTTTTCATCTATTGACATCTAAACACAACTTGTACCTTTCACTGTTCAAGCAACAATAAAAATTTTTTGGCATCTCTACAGCCTATGTTGTATATTGTAACCTTTTTTTTTTCTGTTTTTGAATAATACACAGGACTAAATACCATAATTATTGTCATAACTATCATTATCATTATCATTTTTAGTATTGTTATTATTATCCATTATTTTTAGTAGTAGAAGTAGTAGTAGTATCATTATTATTATTGTCATCATCATCATCATTATCATCATTCAGATTTGCTTGTTTTATGGTTTGTTTTGTTTAACCATTTTGCTTCGTATGATGAAATGCCACATGATTATCACTAACATTATTTCCCCACAGCCCATGTGGGAAGAAGATACGCAGCAAGCCTCAACTGGCAAGGTTCATAGGAGATGCCATTGACCTGAGCTCCTTTGACTTTCGCACGGGAAAGCTGCTCTCGTCCGGGGTGAGGAAGAGCAAGAGGCTAAAGAACATCCACTTTGACTACAGCCGAGGCACCAAGCATGACGCCAGCCTTGTGCTCCCTATTCGACAGACGGCCTCCATTTTCAAGCAGCCCGTCACACTCAAGACCAACCATCTCAAGAACCGGACCAAGGCTGACCCCAAGCAGGACACGAAGGAAACCCCCAAACAGGTATGAGGGGATGGATGTGTATTATACAAGGATTACACTGGAGTTGGAGTCTAGGTGTTCAAAAACAAACAAACCACAGATTCACAACCTGTCAAATGCCTATTACAGGTAGTACAGCAATGCTTGACAGTAGATTGTGATTGTGTACATGAAAACCTGTATGCCACATCAGATCAGACCTTAGAGTACAAGTGCACACCATGCTTCTGTTGATTTCGATAGATAAAGTAAGATCAGGCAAAAGAGAATGGTTACATATCAAGAGCAGAAGAAGTTCTGGAAATTTTAAAGTTTGACAAGATTTTACTAGAGAGCATTCTGTTGATTTCGATAGATAAAGTAAGATCATGCAAAAGAGAATGGTTACATATCAAGAGCAGAAGAAGTTCTGGAAATTTTAAAGTTTGACAAGATTTTACTAGAGAGCATTCTACCGATCGCAGCCAGACATCCAAATGAAAAGAGAAGATTATACTTCTATCATTTCTTTTTAGCAGCTACTTCTCTCTTTCTCCTCAAAAGTCATTTTTGCTTGATCACAACAAAAGTATGATGATGTGTACAACTTCTACTTCTTGATATCATGTCAAAGAACAAAGAAATTTTAGTGAAGATTTATTTACTTGTCATCGAGAGGCTTGTGAGGTGATGACAACATCAACTTCTCCAAATCTTATTCATGGTTGAGATGAGTATCACTGTTTTGTGAAAATACGAAACGTCCGCATTCCATAACTTCACCAAGTTGGGTGTGATTTTCATGGGACCATTACCATTCCGTTTGTCAGATTTAACTCTGTGTAGTAAAAAGTCAACCTGCCCATGAGGGGAGTTGGGTTTCGTGTAGGAGACGAATATCCATGTGATACCAAAAAGGAAACATGCTACACATGTATGTTCGTCTGGTATACAAAACTCACAAGAGAGTTAGCCATGTCATCAAACCCAAAGACATACATTTTATCATGTGTCTATGGAGTAATGACAACATTTTCCATTTGACTCAGGTGATGCTTATTGAAAGGAGGTAATAGAAAAAAAGAAAAGATGCTGATGACCCAAAGATATAGACCACTCTTTTTTCACTCCTTCCCCTGATGTGCAAAGTTGTGCCATTGTGCTCATAGGCAAGCAGTTATTTTCTCTGCTATTCTGTAATGAAAAGGTGGCATGGCTAGTTTATTACTCTTCTCTTTTGCATCACTGAATGATCTCAACATAATTGATATATTCCCTTGTGATTGCATCGATAGTTATGAAATATACACTGTAGTTGTAGTTATGATGTACATTACTGTAAAAGGATGAGCCAGTGTTTGCCCTGTGTAGAAAATGTGCTTCAAATTCATCTCTGGTTAGATAATGTATCACAGTGACACTCGAGTATGAATTTCATATTTCACTATTAAAAAAAAGCATACAAAAATTCAAAGGCTTGTCATGAGGAGGTTGTACATTCAAGGTTGAGTGTAACCACTATCTTCCACTCAAAATTGGCAAAGTCATTCATCCTTGCGTGTCCCTATCTGATGACTCCATTCAACTTGATCTGAGTTTAGAAGGGCAGATTCAGCCATGACTACAAGAGAACAAGTGAGGGAGACAGACTGTTTATTGATAATTTGGATTTTGGTGTTTTCTGTTTCCTTCTTCCTGACTGCAGCTATTCTGGGAGAAGAGGTTACAAGGCCTGAATGCCTGCGACATGACCAAAGAGATCCTGAAGTCCATGGAGCTACCAGATGGATTAATAAGTATGTTGGGTGGTATGTATGTATTCATGTGTGCTCTTGTAAATGAAATCAGCTGCGTAATGTAGCAAACGTTCTCTGCCCATTGCCCATCATACCTGCTAGCTTGACAAAGCAATAATAAAGGATCTCCGATCACAGTAGTCTCAGACGGTACATTCTAGACTTGTCCAAGTTTTATTCAGAAATCACATCTAACTTCCATAGTATGAATTTTTATGAGTGCAATGGACAGAATATTTCATGAGGTGAAAGATGAAATGATCCATGGAGCGCAGCCGAGTTGAATCGATCAAAGATTTCATCTTTCACCGAATGAAGTATTCTGTCCATTGCATGAATGAAAAACATTTAATTATTGTTTTATATAATGCCTAAAATAGATCCTTGTCATTTGATATTTTATTAATATAGAAACAAGAGAGAATCTGAGATTGAGAGAGTGTTCACTGAGCCCTTTATGCTAATGCGCTGGCACATACACATACTGCAAGCGCAAGTGTTTTATATGCGTAGTGTGTCAGCGTGTGTGCAGTGGAGCAAATTATATGGATCCAGGATTCCACGGTAAATGGATCCACAATTGCACAAATGATGACATCATAGGGAAATGGGCTAAATGATCAATGTCAAACAACCAATCAAATGACAAGGATCTATTTCGGCATTATGTAATCTGTTCCATGGTCCAGGTTGTAGCTAAATCTATATCCTCTCCCATGCAGAATGCCTGCCAGTCAGAATTTCTACCAACCTGCTGTTGGCTCTCATTTGACTTAACACCTGTTGTTTTTCACTTAAGCACCTGTCTGTTGCTCTGAAATTTCATCACCGCATAGTAGTGCCAATTCCTTTTAGTTTCCATAGGTATATATCTTTCCAAAAAAAGAAAGGGTGGGGTGCTGCCAGGATACACTTTTCCTAGTGATGGAACTAAGACGTGCAGGGTCAAGGGTCACAGCAGAGTTGTGATATTACCGGGAGCAAGAAAAATTATACACAGTGCACAAATGCTGATAATTGAGCATCATTGTTTCTTGTTTTGAGTCCACCTCTCTTCAGGATATTTTATCTGCATATTTGATAAAGGTTTATGTCTGTAGGGACATTGCAGGGAATCTGCAATATGAGTGTAGGAGTTTGTTCACCAGTAGCTCTGCTCGAGTAGCATCGTATAACGTTGGTCATTTGGTTCAAGATCAGCAAGCTAGAGAATGTCTGTCCAATGCAGACAGATCCATACGTTGTATATGCAATGGACTCTGCCTGTGAATGATGTACGTAGTAAAATTGTGTGATCGTATAGGGCTTGACATAATTCCTTATATTATAAAAAATTGTAATTGTGCAAGTGAATATCAAAACAACTGCCACATGTGGTGCGCTTTGAAATTGGGTTTTGAAGGTGTTTGCAGGGAATAATGTATGTGTACTTGCTCCAAAATGATATCATAGTGGGTAGATTTCACTGTTGTACAAGAATTGCTTTCTTCACATTTCCTCTTAAAGTGATTGCAATTAAGGGTGTGTCTGTCATAACTGTGTTAAATGTATACTCGCAGAAACTGAAAATTAAGCAGTTCCTAAATGTAACCCAAAGATATGATAATAGGACCTTCAGACTGGTAAGGATGGCGTTTTTGTGTTGCTTCTAACTGCAATAATGGACATTAGTGTGGACATGGGAATTATGGGAATCCATGGGAATGGACAAGGTATTATCTACTTCAAAGTAGAGTGTGTCTGATACTACTTTGATATTTTTGTACAATGAATGTTATTAATATCAAACCAATATCAGCAATTTCACTGAGTACTGTGACCCCAAAGGTCATTTGTAAAGTTATCACAAATGTCAGCGGGACCTCAGCTTGTTAGTGAAAGTATACATGTACAGCCAATCAAGTGGTACAAAGACATTTGACCATTTGATGGCAGGACTTTTAAAACCAAATAAAAACAAACAAACAAAACAAACAAAAACAAATATATATCTGTACAGCTATACTGTGAACCTGCTAGGTTCATGAGAAAGTATGCCAAGTGTGTTTTGTGAGGAGAAACAAAGTTTGAACATAGTTTACAAAGTGATTTGGAATGGTGTTGTATCAATGGCACTATGATAAGAGAGGAAATATCCCCTTCCATATGAAAGAAACCACATTGCTCCCAGGAAGAAAAATGAATCTTATTTGGACATTCAGGTAAGGGGGGGGGGGGGGGTGAAATATTGCACCTGTCCTATCTAAGATGCAGGTATAAAGTATACCCAATAGATAAACTTCAAAGTAAGAGATACCTTTGTTTGCTTGATCATGTTTTCAGCTGAAACATGATAAGACTTTGCATTCCACTGATTTAAAGACTGACAGTCACACATACAACTGTGTATTTCTTGCACGGCCATACTTGTTCACTTGTTAGCACTTAGTAGGACACGGGAGTATGTATCTGTGCAAAGCCAGTGGGGTATAACAATTAATTTACTGTTAGTTTCTGAGTGCCCAAACCTGATGCGAAGCTTGCTCGGTTGGATCCTGAACATTGTACAAGTACATCTCAAGTGCTAATGTCATAATTCCTAAAACAAAATAGTGTACAGCTTTATACACAGCACACACACATCAGAAGAATCTTGCTCGTCTGGAGTTGATCGTTACAGCTTAGCGTACGCTTCATTGCATATTTGCTGACAGCACTTTTATTCTAGCAGGTCTGCGTCAGCTGTACTTTTTTAATGTACAGTAGTGGTCAGCGAACCAAGATTGAATGAATCTTAGAACCAGTGTCTGACAACCAACTCCCTTTGAATTCAGATCCATAGGGGACGGGCTTAAACCTACTTCCTCTATCCCTTTCTCTTTCTCTTTCCAACCTATCTACCCATCTTTGTTTTGCAACGTCATATTTTCACTCTTCTTTTTCCACTTTCTCCTTCATTCCTTATTTTACTTGTGTATAGACTAATGTTATGAAAGATGCTCAGTGTTTATAACATTTTTTGTATGGAATATTTAAAAGTATGCATATTTTTATTTAGATTTTTTTCTTCAAAATTCCTCCTCAAGTCATTAAAGGTAATGCCACTGCCTGTTTATGATGAGAGATTTTGACATTTTCTTGGATACTATTTCAATATGCTCCTAAATTCAGACAATTTTCCATTTTTCCTCTTTTTCTTTAACCCGTTGAGGACGGACTGATTTTGCTACAACACACATTTCCCATAGACACCTGCCTGAGTATACTTGGGACTCGACCTCAACGGGTTAATAGCAACATGAGAAACCTGTGGAGTTATCATCCCTTTTTATAATTAAATTTATTTGAGGGATTGAGCATTTAAATCATAGTTTTGAAATAATTGTGATGTATCTGGATCTATCAACTTCATACTTATACATTTTTTGGTGTTTTTTATTGGTGGTTGTTGTTGTTTTTTCTGGGACTCTTTGCAGGTGTCGGGCCAGGCCTTACCAAGGACAGTTTAATCCAGAGTCTTGCATCAAGCCTACACCTGAGTTCACAGCCGATTCTCGGTCAGACTGGATCCCAGGTGAGTCCATATCAGCATCAGATTTCGGGAGGCGTATCTCTCGAGCTGAGAGGAATTCTTTGCCTTTATGATAACAGCATCCGTAATTAATCAGGGTGGTGTGTGCGTGTAAGTGTGTCCATTCTATTCAGTTCCCAGGGCAATGATGTGCACCTGTTGTTTTAAAGGGATTCTCACTTGTTTTTACCAATCAAACAGAGAAAAACAACTTTAGCTATTAAAGTGTATACATTACCTGGCTGAAATATACCAGAGCCTCTGATCCTTTTGATTAGAATTGTTTCAATTAATGCTAAAATTATGATTTCTCATCTTGGTTTACCCTGAAAGGGATCATATAGTTTGATTGAGACCTAACTTCAGGTTTCTAACATTCTTTGGTGAGATAACGAGAAACCTCTTATGAAATGTGGAAGAGCATGTGATTCCACAAGGAACTCACCGTTTATTTGATGAAAATTGGTTTGGAAATGGCTGAGATATCCAAAACAGAGTGATCCTAATGAAAGGTGAGACCCACCTTTTATTACGGTCTCTCTGTTTTATTTTGTTTTAGGATGTCTCAGCCATTCCAAAATGATAATTATGCTCTGTGCTATTTTATGAGTGATTTCTTGATATCTAGCAAAAAGTTAAAAGCCCAATCCTCATCTCTACCAATACTATACCATCCCTTTAACCCTATTCTAACTGTGCTATTTGAGACCAAGTTTTTAGTGGGGGGGGGGGGGGGTCAATTTGACCCCCCCCCCCCCTTCAGATCTCGGCCGCTGATCATGAGATCGCTGCAAAATTTTGCCTGAACATAGAGCCGGATGTCAACTACAAGATTACATGGTTAAACAAAAGAAAAATATTGATTTTCTATTTTTAGTAAATTAATTATGCAAATTTGCGCATGAAATCATATTTTCACCTATAACTCCATTAAAAAGACTGAATGATTGCTAAATTTTTGTGTAAGAGTTCGTCAAGACACATTGAACAATTTTCTTGTAAAAAATAGCACAATCAAAATCAGTTTCTTTTGTTTTTTTGTTGTTTTGTTAATTTCTTATGTATTTCATTGTTTTTTTTTTACCTTTTGTTTTTCTATTGTTTTTTGGGCAAATTCTGTTGCAGGCACTTTTTCAAGCTAATCTACATTAAAATTGATTAATTTCAATGGTTAAAAGTTGAAATAATCTAATTTATATCAATTTAACCAAAAAACACAATTTGCATTGCAGTTGCACACGATATCATGAATTTGAGCCATTTTCGGATTGACATGCATACGCAAAACATTACGTAACTTCAGAACGGTGTACCGGGACATCGCAAATTTGGTCTCAAAATATGCGGGAGACTTCAAAGAAAAAGTCATGAAACGACGCAGCAAAATCTTTGCGTGTTGCGGAATCGCGGCGCGAAATGTTGGGAGGGGGTCAAATTGACCCCCCCCCCCCCCCAGTTAGAATAGGGTTAAAGTGACTATGTTCTCAGTTGTAACATGCCAAGCTATTTCAAGAACATTCGGCTACCCCCTCCCACCCCACCCCCCCCCCCAAAAAAAAAGAAACAGCAACAAAAAGACCATCATGCAGTTGGACAACCCACTCAGGCACAACAATGTCTTAGTCATGTGTTGTTTGAAGGTTTGCATGGTGAAGTTAATTAGGAAGAAAGATTTGCGGTGACACCATGTGTATGTAGTCCTTAACCGGATCGTAGTTTGGAAGAAGAGCTTAGAAAGAGGAGAAACGAAGAGGGAAGCGACATATGGGGGTTGTGAGGGGGGCAAAAAGTGAAGAGTGGGAGACAGTAATGGGCTGGAAGTTGAAGTTGCACTAGTGGAGACAGTAGAGAAAGGAACACGGAGAGTGGTAAGGAAGAATAGTGTGAGAATCAAGTAAGATGTTCGGACATCGTTAGAAGGGGAAAGATGAAATGGAAGGGAAGAGGAAGAGGAAGGAGTTGAATGTTGGAGAATCATGGAGATAGGGGAGAGCAGTGAAGATTCATGAAACCAAGAGGAGAACGAAGTCGGCGAACAGTGTGGCTATGGAATGCGAATGAATGGAGAAAGGACGATTAACAGAAATAAGGAGGGGTAAGTAGAGGAGAGGTGAGAATATGCGGAGAGAAGGGAGAGAGAGAGAGGGGGGGGGGGCAATGAAAAGAAGAAGAAAAGAACAAATTGAAATTCAAGACGTAAATTGGAGGGAGCTAGTGTAGATCCTAGAATTAAATGCTGCTGCGGAAAAGAAAAATAAATGGAGAGGAAATTGATGACAGTTAAATCCTGAAAAGGTTCCTGTGGGAGAAATGCAAAAATGAGAAATTAAAATGAGGTTAAAGTGTAGACCTGAGGAGAGAAGACAAGAGAAATAGCCTGTAAAGAAATGTGTAAATTAAAACTAGTGGTCCTGAAAAGGACCGTTGGGTTGTATGGAAGGAAGAAATAAAAAGAAAAGAAGAAAGAAGAGAACAGAACAGAAAGAAAAGAAAAGATAAGAAGTGTAGAAACAGACAAAAGTGTAAGAGAGGGAGAGAGAGAGGAAAGAGAAATGAAACACTGAGTAAAGGTACACAGCTAGTGAAAGTAGAGCAAGAAGTCTAGTTATAAGAATAACTAGGAGAACCGAGGAACTTGACGTTTCGGGCAGGTTGACTGTCCTTCGTCAGAAGTGAAGCGTGATCTGAGAGGAGGCGGGCTATATACGGGGAATGCGGACCTAGATGGAAGAGGTCGGTCGAGGCGGGCTCGCAGGCGGGCTGAGCGTCGGCTGTTGGTGGAGTGTTGTGGTCGTTGATGCGTTCTATTGTTCTTGGAGTGTGTTAGTGGCGGAGTACATCTGTGAGGGCTAACTTGGCTGTTAGTAGGTCGTGGCCGGAGATTGGAGTCCGGGTTAGTAGATGGGGTGGACGTCGGTGGTGTGAATGAATTGTGTCGGTGAGGGCGTCTTCTGGAATCAGCGATAGGTGTGGTCGTGAGTGGAAGGCGCGGTTGACGTCGTGGGTGCTGTTGTGAAGAGGTGGGGGAAGAGTTATGAGAGGAAGAAGTAGAGGGGGGAATGTGCTGTGGAGAGAGTGTGTTGTTGTTGTCATTGTTGCTGTTTGATTGTTTGTTGATTAGAGGAAGCCAGATGTTGTTGATGTGGAGTCCAGTATCCTGTGTAACAGTGTCGTGTGTGTGAATTTCTATGGCTTCTCTGATGTGTCGTGTGTTCCAGTTTTTGATGGATGTGATGAGTTTGCTGTCTTCCCAGTTGATGCGATGTTCCGACTGTTGAGCGTGTTTCACGATGGCTGACTTTTCCCATTCCGAACGTCTGTAGCATGTTTTGTGTTCTTTCAGTCTGGTCTCTAGCGATCTCCCTGTTTCACCTATGTAGACTTTGCCGCATTCGCATGGGATACGGTAGACACCTGGTTGTTTGTGTCTGGAGTGCTTGTCTTTGTGTGAGTGCAATGAATTGTGAAGTTTGTTGGAAGATGTATGACGGACCTGGATGTTGGCGGACTTGAAGATGCGTTGTAGTTTGTGCGAGGTGGCGCCGAGGTCGGGAAGATTTACAGTTGTGATGGGCTGTTCCTTGGCTGCTTGGTTGGGATGAGAAGGTGCTTGAATGTTGATTTTGTGCTTGGGGTATTGGTTGATAGTGGTGAGTGTGTCTGTGATATGTTCAAGTTCTTGTCGAAGATGTTCTTTGTCGCTGATTTGATGAGCACGTCGGACGAGAGCTTTCGGTACTGACTGACGGACTGCTGGATGATGGAAGGAGCGGTAGTGAAGATATCTGTCTGTGTGAGTGGGTTTGCGGTAGACCTGGTGAGAGAAAGTGCCAGCGTTGGTCTTTGTGACGAGAACATCGAGGAAGGGGAGAGAATGGTTGTGTTCCGTTTCCACTGTGAATGAGATGTTGGAATGTTGTTCGTTGAGGTGTGTGAGGAAGTCGTCCAGTTGATCTGCTTGGTGTGGCCAGATGGTGAAGATGTCGTCGACATACCGGAGCCAGAGTGAAGGTTTGTGTCGTGCCGTGGCTCGTGCGTGACTTTCGAAATGTTCCATGTAAATGTTGGCAATGATCGGTGAGAGGGGGGAGCCCATGGCTGCGCCTTGTTGCTGTTTGTAGTGTGTGTCCCTCCATCGGAAGGAGGTAGAATTGAGACATGTGAGGAGGAGGTCGTGTATCTGTTGTGGTGTGAGTTGTGTTCTGGAAGAAAGAGAAGGGTCATCGGTGAGACATTGTTTGATGATGTCACAGGCTTCGTTGACAGGAACGCTGGTGAAGAGTGATTCTACATCAAAGCTGACGAGGGTGTCTGTAGGGTTGATAGTAGTTTGAGAGAGAATGTCAATGAAGTGTTTGGAATTGTTAATGTGGTGTTCTGTGTTGCCAACGAGTGGCTGTAGAATGTCTGACAGGTGTTTGGCTGTTTCGTAGCAAGGGGAACCTTGTGTAGAAATGATGGGGCGGAGAGGCACTGATGGCTTGTGAATTTGGGTTGCCCGAAGAGGATGGGACATCTGCTGGAGGAGGCACGGAGTCTGAAATAAAGCTGTTGAGGAAGGGCATTTGATCGATGAAGTTCGAGGAGCTTGGCGTTGAGTTTCCTCTCGGTGGCAGGAGTCGGGTCACGTTTCAGTTCGGTGTATGTGGGGGCATCTTACTTGATTCTCACACTATTCTTCCTTACCACTCTCTGTGTTCCTTTCTCTACTGTCTCCACTAGTGCAACTTCAACTTCCAGCCCATTACTGTCTCCCACTCTTCACTTTTTGCCCCCCTCACAACCCCCATATGTCGCTTCCCTCTTCGTTTCTCCTCTTTCTAAGCTCTTCTTCCAAACTACGATCTGGTTAAGGACTACATACACATGGTGTCACCGCAAATCTTTCTTCCTAATGTCTTAGTCCCTCTCAAAAACCATGATGATACCACAGGGCGGGGGGGGGGGGGGGGGATTATGTAATCTCTTGTCGGTGACAGCTAGTTTCAAGACTTTTTATGGTACCGGGTATTTGGTGCAGAGATCAAGCCAGTGGATGCAACCAGTAGGCAGATATCACAAAGTGTGAGTTAAGCTCACTGTGAAAGCAGTGCTTCCTCACAAGTATGGTGATCGTCTACACTTTGCTTCATTTCCTGAAAGATGGTTGAATTGTTCTGTTGAAATTTCAGGATTCATTTATTAATGCTAACGAACAGGCGAAATCTGGGCAATCTTTAAATTTGTTGCCCCTCCTCAAATCGGCAGTGCTAAATCACAAGAGCCCCAGTCACCCTCTGTGAAACTATGTGTAGTTTACTTCTTGTTAACTTTGAGGATTTTGAGCATGCAGTCACACTACTGACAAAATTATGCCTAGTTAGAGTGATGCGAAAACTACCCATATTTTTAGTCTCTAATAACACACACACTCCACAAGGGCAAAAACAAAACAAAACACAACAAAACATGTTGCTCTCCTTGAATATTACTGTAAAAGTGGTTTCTTTCGCGGTGGTTTTATTTTCGCGCTTTTCGCGCTTTGAGGTTGACCCGCGAATTTAACGTCACGCGAATTAACCACACAAGGAAATGTTTTGAACTCGCTGCTTGTTACAATGCTATTGCGCACATGCACTCATGAAGATTCCGCGCATTGAGTGTATTGATGGTCAACACACACACAGCGATACCATGTTATAAAGTACTTGTACTCGAGAGACGGGATTTCAGGTAAGCCTGCATTTAATTTTAATTTCTATTTGATAAATAAAGGAGTAATTGGATTATAGTTCGGGTTTTCATGTGCAAAATAAAACAGTTTTTGCCGACTGCGAATTCACAGATTTTGCTGACCGCGAATTTAAACACACGAGAAAAAGTTGGCACCGATGGAAACCGCGAAAATATCTGTACACAAAAGAAACCACTATTACAGTAAATAAGACAAACAGGCAACAGCAAGCAAAATAATGTACAATATGCATAAACAACACGTAACACATCTCATCAAGTGACACACTTCTCTTGAAGTTTCAGCTGTGTTTGGTCACACTGCACAAGATTATGCATAGTTTTGAAAGAAGTGAGAAACTTTCCAAGTTCATGCAGGAAATTTTGCAGAAAATTTTGCTGGTAACTTCACTAGAAGTTTGCTGTCACATTGCCCAAACTATGCAAAGCAAAATACTAGGTAGTGAATAAGCATAGTTTCGCTTAGTATGACTGTGGGTCATGTCGTGTGCACACGTGTCAAGATATGAATATAACAACACCACCATCCCTCATCCAGTTTCCAGGCAGTTGATTTACCCTTTTATATACCCAAATCTGAAGAGTGTAGTACACATGGATGCACCATACAACTAGACTGTCACACTTAAACGTAAAATAATTGAGGTACAGTAATTTTCATATATTTCGCACTACTTTTGACTCACATGAATTCTATGGCGGACAAAAATATCTTCACAGTTTTCTCTGCACATTAGGCATGGGTTGAATTGTGTGGTTGTCAGTGGTACCACCCTAGTACAAGTGTGTATGTGTGCACATGTGCCTTTGAATAGTACTATATTAGTAGTACAGTTAAACTCGCCTAAGTCGACATCGCATATGTTGTATAATCGCGTAAGTCGATGATTTTAAAAAGTCCCGATTTTTCCCCATTGACTTACGTGTATTAATTCACTCACAAGTCGAATTTTGTAAGTCGAATACTCGCCTAAGTCGATGAAATTGAATTTACTGTGCCTAAGTCGAATAAGATTTTATTGTGTAATAAATCACTGTCATTTATTGTTCATTATTTATTACTCAATCATTATTTTATTTGTCAGATGAGTTTGAGGTGACAAAAAAAGATCTAAAATCAAAATTCAAAGCGATATCATGGGATCGTTGAACTCTCTTCGTGTTTCGAGGTCCGCTGGTACAGCCCTGTCAGCTGTCGCGCTACGTACGTACAGCGTTCGTACAGTAAACATGCGTTCATTTACATGTACAGTATTGAGGTTGCAGTGTAGCTTGGCATTTGCAGCGCTGTGCAGTGGAGTGGTATAATGGATGAAGCTGCTGAGTTTTCAAAGCGGAAAGTAGGGGGAAAGTTACGGGCACGGGTAAATCAGAATTGCACCTCTACACGCATTTCAAGCCACGGTATGGTAAACTGGAATCAAACACTGCTCAAATATCGTTCATATTCACTTCCCCAAGGTTTAACAAGGGTTTAATGTAATCGGACCTGTGCCAATACTAATGCACTGTCCATGCAAAGTTAGCCGTGGCCCTGCTGGGCGACCCGTGCTGCGGCACACCGCTCCAGCTCTCGGCTCCAGAGTAGACAACATACATGTGCATTATACATACATGTATGTACGTGTGGTGAAACTGTAAGTCGATTTTTTTCGACTTACGCACAAGTCGAAAATCGCCTAAGTCGATGTGTTTTGCTCAGTCCCGAGAAGATCAACTTATGCGAGTTTAACTGTACTCATTTTGAGTGCATATGTATGCAGTAGTTTTTGTGCAGGCCATATATTCAAATGGATCAAGCAGCACACCCATTTCCACACAGGGCAATGTCAAATCAAATTCTGTCCTAGTCCATTTCTGTGAATTGGATGAAAACATACAGGTAAGTACTTGTGCAGTGCAAAGTAAGAAACCTGCAAGAATGTCTGTGAGTATTGTTAGATATACAAAATGTGAACAGTAGTTATGATAAAATTGTTTCTAGAATAAACCATCTACTTTGATGATGATGATGATGATGATGATGATGAAACAGCGTTTATATAGTGTCATTTATCTGTAGAAACATTTAAAGGGGCCCAGCTCCCACAAAGTGTCACACATCATTCACAAAGTTGCTGGGAAAAATAAATCTTCATTTCTGACTTGAAGGTATTGAGGCTGTTGCAGTTCCGAAGTGGGACTGGTTTCATGAGAAAAAGTGATATTTCCATATATTTTTGGCTTCATTGCAAAATTTTTATATGGTAAGATATTTTGTGGTACAACTGACTGACACATGCAGTGTATTGCATCAAATGTGATAAACTTGAACATTTTTTAAATCACTGCTCCCAATGGTAAACAGTACCTTTAAAAAAATCAGGCTAAATTCAGTGCCAACTCAGACTATACATTATGTACAAGTATAGGATGAAAATGTTCATCATAGGGTAGAAGAAATGCATGGTTTTCTTGAAAGATTATGCCAGGAGAAAGAGCTAGTGCTATGCAAACTCTGTCATGACACCCGCGTTCACATTGGTCCCCGCGACGCGGGGAAAGTCCCGAGCTGTGGGACTTTCTCTTCAAAAACCATAATGTGAACGCTCGCTGGGACTTGTCCCCTCGTCCCCGCGAAGCAAGTCGGGTACGGGGACAAGATTTGGAGAGGAGAGTGACCTTGGGGCGCAATTGATAGCGTCCAGCTGTGGTCATCAAATGTGCGCATGCGCTATGCCTGGATTCAAGTGGCAGAGCTCGCTCCAAGCCCCAAAATGCCCCCACAGCTCGGGGACAGATGAGATACCAATGTGAACGGTCAGTCGTAAAAAAGATAAGATCTCTTGTGGCTGTCCCCGCGTCGCGGGGACCAATGTGAACGCGGGGAATATCATGGAATCATTAAAAGAGCCACTTCACTCCCGTCAATCTCTTGCCTCAAATTTTGGTGGAATAGCGCCATCTCTTGTCCAAGTCTTGTTTATTCTCTTTCTTCTTCCCTCTCCATGAGGAGGGTTAGCCAGCGTGGAAAGGCAGGTTTAAGTACAAGCATGATTGAACATATTAGAGGGTATACTGTGAAATTTGAGATGGCTATCACCAGCTTTCTTGACAGTGTCTGACAATATCAAGTCCTCATAGAGTGGAAAGGGCAAGGACTTCTTTCTTTCTTTCTTTCTTTCTTTTTTTTTCTTTCTTTCTGTCTTTCTGTTTTTCTTTCTTTCTTTCTTTCTTTCTTTTTTTTTCTTTCTTTCTGTCTTTCTGTTTTTCTTTCTTTCTTTCTTTTACATTTTGTAGAGACCTTGATATGGAGAGTACTGATCATGAAGTGCCACTTTTATGTTGATTCCCCTTGCAAGTCTGATTGTGTTAGTCTATTTACTGAACGCTTCCCATTTAACTATCCAAATCTTTTATTTTTGTCCTGCTGACAGTGTGTGAAATTAGCATTATCTCTTGGCCAATCCTCAAGATGTCCTTTAATGGTGAGGAAGAAATAAAAAATATTCATCATGCAGAAGCTTTCAGTCAAATAGGATATATTCAATTTAGCTTCTGTATTTGCCTCCGGTGAATTTATCGTGCCTGGTGGTTAATATTATTTGTTATTGTTGTTCATAAAGGAGTATGATGAGTTCTAGTCCTAACCTTGTTATATTGGATGTTCCCTAGCCAGACACTTGATTAAGGCAATTGCAATCCTCCTATAGCTACAATTAGTAACCAGACTATGATTGGTAAACTTGCATTCAATTTAAAGGGCCGCCATGCCATTGTGACCACCTCACAGTTCATTGGCTGATGCCTAGTTGCTGCCATGGTTTAATACAGGTATTATTATTTTTTGCAATTGTTGTAGGGTGCTTTTATTAAATGGGGCCCCAGTAGAGTTGTGTGCAGTAAAAATTGTACAGCACTGCTATGCATATTTTGGCAAGAGACATACAGATGTATGAAAGCTTAAGTAATTATTTTTATCCATTTTATAATCCATTCTTGCTACATGCCTCTAATTGTGTATGTTTCCAACCATCTCAGCCATTTGTGCTTGTTATTGTTTGTCTTCGATAAACTGCCATCACATACAGCCAAGGGAATTACTTTTAGGCTGGATTGAGTCCATTGATATGATATTAAAAAAAAATCAAGTAATATAAAAAACGATAGGAAATATATCATCTTTTGAAGTGTAGGCGACTGCAGAACTCATTTTGTTTGCCCATTGCATCTCATGAAAATAATCATTGTATCAAGTTCAATGCCACTGTGACATTTGATGTGTTTAGATTTTGTCATGTTGTTATTTCAGATATGATTGGTTTGGTTTCCTCTCATGTAGAATGTATTTACAGTGTATGTGCACCCTCCCCCCCCCCCCCCCTCGCTGCCCTTTTCACTATCAATAAATCATGTAGAAAGCTATACATACTCTGTTCACCACAGTTAGTTTGTAACAATATTCAAAGAGTGAGCCAAGGTTGCCAACATGTACATATAGTAGTTAAATTTTAATGATTTGATGTAGATTTGATGTACATTCCACTAGCTTTTGGTTCTCTATGAACTGCTCCTATCTTGCAGTTTTGAAATCCCAATTTCAGAACTACCAAAGCTATGAATTTTTCTGTTTGTCTTTTCTGGCCTTCTCTGAATTTTTAATCCATGTATGTCTATCTAGTATAAACTTTTGCTTGTTTTGTTGTTTCTTTTTTTGGGAGGGGTGATGCAAAAAGTTGCAAACAGACACACAGACAAAAAAAAAAAAAAAACAGTGCCAGCAAAGAGTACTCTCCTTGCTTAACTTTAGAGTAGAATAAGTATATTAGCAACCAACATAGAGATTGTATTCAGGCTTCAGGAGACCCACCCTTACCATCGAATGTGAACCTTTGAATTTGTGTGGGAAGCAAGTAGTTTCACTGTTTCATGGCTTGAGATGAGTGTTTTGCCAAATGCACTTTCCTCCAATTGCTGAGGAGTCATGGCTCTGGAATGTTACTCCGGAAAAGGGATAGTTTACATTAAGAGCTGAATTGAAGGAATAAAAAGAGAGCTGTCTGGATGTGTGGGAAAGGGGAAGGAGAGATCATAGGGACAAGAAAAAAAAGATGGAAGGGTAGGAGGATGATGATGATGATGATGTTGATGAAAGAGAAGAGCCAGGGATTCTACCAGCGGTAGACACCATGAGGGCAAAGAGGGGTGATAGTGGGGGGACGAAATCAGGAGCGAGATGGAGCAGAGAAATGTTGCATTCACACAACGACGTTCCTAAACGTAAAGATAAGCTCAAAGTTTCAATCTTTAATGATTGGCTTGTAATGTAGCCCCGTGTGGACATAATCTCAAGATGAGTTCATGATTAGAACCACAAGACATATCAGGGTATGCGCTCTATCCACGAACTGCAGGGGGTCCGCATTTGTAGTTCAGTGTCACAGCGACACGATAATCAACATATTAGTATTCGAAAGTTAGCATGACCTCTGTGTGAACCCTATTCCCCTTCAGCTTCTGGGTCAACTGCCAGTGTATGTTGGACACTACTATATCAACGCATGTTATTGCGTTAATCGCTAGTGCCATGTGTATGTATTTTTTTCCGGTTCTGTGGTATAATCATTGAGTGGGACTCTCGCCCAAAAATTCGATCTTTAAGATTAGGTGTCATATTTTAAAACCACAAGCTAGTCATTGAAGTTTTAAACGTCCGAGATTATGAACGTCGTGTGAACATGACTAAAGACAGGAAGGGAGGGAGGGGGGAGAAAGAGAGAGGGTGAGATTCCCTGTTATTACAGCTGGAATTTTTTGCACATTTTCCGCAGACAAGCCCTTATAATAAACACAACTATGAGGACTCCGCACAAACTGGATTCCTATGTGAGGTGACAGTATAGATACAGATAGGGAGATAGAGGAAGAAAAGGAGAACATATAAAGCTATCCTGATGAAGCAGCAATGTACAGTACACTCTGTGAGAGAAGAGACAGATGAGATGGAGACAGGGCCAGACAGAACCTGACTTAGTCTTTTTCAGAGACCCTTTTAATATCTGTAGGTAAAGTGAGGGGAAGCCAAGACTCGGTACTAGTGTGGGGATTCATAGAGTGAGAAGGCTGCTCCAGTTCAGATATATTTGAGAATCCCTGTAATGAATTGTGTACAGCTTTCTCAGAGATCTCTATGTATGTACACACACAGCCTGAGAATCTTGACTGGAGTCAATCGTTACTGATGAGCGTACACTTTGATGCTCATACTGTTTTTAAAGCTGTTATTTTTGCGTACAGATAATTTCTAATGGCTAATAATAATGGCTAAAAACCCCCAACGACATAAATTTGGTACGTCAAAGGCATAAATTGAGGAATCTGGAGCGAATTCCAAATACCTTCTTACTTACATTGTAGGATTCCCTCTCACTAATATCTGTTTCATGTGTAGCAAATTTCACCCAAGATTTTCCAGGAACTTGCGGGAGATAGTGTAGCATGGAAGGCATTGCAGGTATTAAACTCCCGGGGAAAATGCCAGGTGACTTTCCAGAAATCTTACCCTGGAACCATCCCTGGTAATCTTAGGGGTGTCCCCTGGACTCCCAGTTGATGCTGGGGTGTGAAAGGCATTGCGGGTGAAGTACAGGGTGAAAAGCGAAGGTCAGTATACCAACGATGTCTTGAAGGCCATTTGCGCATGCGTCGTAACGTGTGCTTCCACTGCAGAAGAGCAGGTGAGAAAAATTTGACGAGGAGCTCATTCACTAGGATGAGAGGAATTTCTCGCAGGCATTCCCCGTTTGATTCCCCGTTGAATCTCCTAAGCGATCACCAGAGTGACTAGCATGAAAGGGGTATAAAGGCTTGACCCCGTCTCTTGTGACAACCCTGTTCTGGCTTCTTGTGCAACTACTTACAGCGA
Source organism: Diadema setosum (assembly GCA_033980235.1). Classification (NCBI taxonomy): domain Eukaryota; kingdom Metazoa; phylum Echinodermata; class Echinoidea; order Diadematoida; family Diadematidae; genus Diadema; species Diadema setosum. The sequence goes on along the minus strand of CM067063.1, from coordinate 3,251,402 downwards.
TAGTGTCTTTGATGAAGACTAGCCCAGACACAAACCAGGGGGAAGACTCGGAAGATATGTAGAAGCTGGGATGGGAGACACATGCACAGACAGACTGATAGACATGCAGCCCAGATGATAGACAGAAAATGTGCTCCGCGACACCATTTCCTGTTGTAACCATCTTCTCTTGGGTTATGGAGAAGGGGAAGGAGGCCCTTGTAACTTAAAGACCACATACGTGTACTTTCTAGTACATGTTCTGCCTTCAGAAACCAGATAAGAATTTATTGCAGCATTCATCCTTCTTCTTCTTCTTCTTCTTCTTCTTCTTCTTCTTCTTTTAAGACCTTGTACAAACATGAAAATGTTTAAAGATATAGTAGGCCTACAGTTTAAGGATATTTTGCCAAGATAAGTAAGACTTTTCATATAGGGCTGATCATATGAGCTTAATGTATACAAGGGGGCCTACTTGATTTAAAGGGGTATGGGGCATGTGTAATTTTTCAGCAAATGAGTAATGTTCACTCTTTTGAAGGTATAATTTTCAGTATTTCTTTAGGGGTTTATTTCGTAAGCAGTTCTTGGCAAGACGAATGCTGTGGTAGTTTTCAGTCATACTGTATAGTCCCACTGTCATATTAGCTCTTGAAAAAAAAAAAATCAACTGAGGTGTTCAATTTAACCCTTGGCAGTCAATTTGTCATTAGATATTCCTGAAAAAGAAAAACAAGTATGAGATTTCAAATGAAGTTTCTAACCTTGTTGTTAAAAATATCCCATGAAATTATGGCTTTCATTTGTAAAATATTTTTTTTTTGTATGTATGAGAGAGATTGTTATTTGTCTGGACTTTTTTCTTTAGCAAATGGCTGCTAACTTCCATTGAAATGTGGCTTAATGTGTGTAGGATTGTTTACGAATATTTCTATAGACCTCTCTCAGAAAAGATAAAGTGTGTGTTGCAATGCTTCACTCACATTAAATTAAGGGGGGGGGGGGTTCAGGAGAATCATTTGTCATTTTATCTTAATTAGAGTGGACAGTTAGATTACGCTTTTTTTATTGAAACCGCAGTCGCCTGTCGCAATGTGTATTACGGGCAATAAAGCTGGAATCGAAGCCAGGCTCAATCATGGTGTCGAAATCATGCCTCGGGCACCGCTTCTCTTTGCGCGAGGCAGATGCTTTCATCCAGTGAGCATTTATGAAAAGTAACCATGTTTATTTGCTCACTAGCTGTTGTAAAAGTAGTAGATATTGAAGTTGTAGTCCCTGTAGTGGCATTTGGAGTCGGAGCATTAGTTTTGCAGATGAGCAATAGTGGTGGTGGTAGTAGTAGTAGTAGTAGTGGTTGTAGTATTAGTGGTAGTAGTAGTAGTAGTAGTAGTAGTAGTGGTGGTGGTGGTGGTGGTGGTGGTGGTGGTGGTGGTGGTGGTAGTAGTAGTAGTAGTAGTGGTAGTAGTAGTAGTAGTAGTAGTAGTAATAGTTACTAGTAGTAGTAGTAGTAGTAGTAGTAGTAGTAGTAGTAGTAGTAGTAGTAGTAGTAGTAGTAGTAGTAGTAGTGGTAGTGGTAGTAGTACTTAGTAGCAGAAGCAGAAGCAGTAGTAATAGTAGTAGTAGCAGCAGCAGTAGAAGAAGTAGCAGTTGTAGTACTTGTCATGTACACCTTACATGCTGAGGTAAAATAAAAAAAAAAAACATTTGTGATGGCTAACTGTGATAAGACTGGTGGTGGGGTTTGACAAAAGTCTGTTTTTGTCTGTTTGTCTGTTTAATTCTGAGTTGCAGATAGAAAGTAAGCCTACATCCAATCTCAAATATTGCTTGCATTTTGTAACAGTGTATTAATCACATTGTGGACTTTGGAAAACTCATGTCATAATTTAAAAAAAAAAGAATCACTGAAATCATAGTTTGTGTAGAAAGAAATGAAAGAGTTAATTAGAATGTGTCTGATGAATGTCTTCAAAGCGCCAGGTCTACTGTAAAACCAGCAATTTTTGCATGTAAGGAATTTTGCTAGAAGCCAAGATGCACGATAGTAAAATGCACACAAAATTTACCTTGTGTACACAATGCATTGAATGTCAGTGGCAATTTGAAAGTTATATGCCGCAAAAAAGGATGTCGTCAGCCCCAATTTATGAAAGTTTCATGCCACAAATGTTTTTGACTTTACAGTATTCAAGGACCAGGGCATATCACATTACACATTAAGTGAATGTTTCCAGATGTACAGTGTAAGTTTTTTGAGACACACAGCCATTTCCTGGGTGTGTGGGGGGAGAGAGGAAAGGGGGGGGGGGGAGTGATTGGAACTGTTGCTCTCTGTAGACCTGGGTTTACTGTTGACTTATAAACATGATTGCATTGCATCTCTGTTTACTGCATCGGACGAGCTAACCCCGACGATCGATCCCGCCCAATTGTCACTGCAGCGCTCTGGAGGCACAAGGCCCACGTACACAGATAGCTCTTGCTGTCTTGTTTGCCCTGAGCCTGCATTCCAAATGCGGCTGCCACGATGCAGACAGCCCCTATCTGAAGGAGGGGGTTGTCGTTGGCTAGTCTTTATAGAGCAGTGTACATTCCCGCTCCATGTCAATGGCTCACTGCTAGTTTTAAGAAAGAGTGGTAGACGAATGAAACACCGGTAGAGTGCAGCGTCAAATTCACCTTGTACGGCACAGAGTATCAAAGAATCTAGCGTACGCATTATAGACCAAGTTGGTTTGGGTACTGTTTTTATGGTAATTTCTAACTGGGGGCTTCAAGTACTGTATGCCGAACAAAAGATGATTTATGCACAGACATAGCAACGCACCTGGCTCATTGCATACTCCATTGAAAGTATCTTAGATCCTCTTTGGAAACCCTTCAGTTTTTCTTATGGCCGCCATAAGTTACAGTGCTCTAAAGTTGGTTTCTTTTGTATAGTGAGATTGAAAATCTTCTTTAAAAAATGTGAATATTCTAGGAGGGATAGAGAGAAAAAGAAAAAGAGAGAAAAAAAAATGACCAAATAATATTAGGGGATGTAGCCAAAAGAAGGTAAAAAAAAAAAAAAAAAAAATCTTTTAAAAAGCGAAGAGTGTCCTGCCTTTAAATGTGAACAAATGATGTGTTATCTCAGAGATGGGTAGGATATCAAATAGATGGATGGATAAAGAGAGGAATATGATATACATATATTAAATACATGTGCTTCCGGCTCCCGAGTGGTATTAATTGAGACAATTGAGATATAGTGTGATATAACTGATATGCCTCACTACATGATTGTTTGCACTGTGTGTGGATGGGCCTCCTGTCTCCCATGCATTTAAAATGAGCTTGTCTATGCATGTATACATGTGTGCTATTGTATAGGCCATATACCTGTGATAAAGATACACCTGCAACCTGTTCGAAAACACTCATGCATAATTTACGAACTGGATGGTCGACATCGCATGTAAGTAATGCGCAGTCGTTGACAGAGCCTAGAATAGTGACTGTTACAACGCTTATAACTGCTTTTCTCCCAACAAATGACCTCATCAACATTATTTTCAGTGCCTATGTCATTGTAATCATTATTACTGAGCATGTTATTTTTATTATTATTAATGTTATCACTTGTGGATAAGTTGGTAGTAGTAGTAGTAGTTGTAGTAATAGTAGCAGTGGTCCATTACTACTACTACTTCATGTGACAACTACACACTTTTATTAGAAGTTGTAGGAATAGTGTCCTTACTGATATGATTTGGTAAAATCCTCATTACTACCATTCTAGTTTTCATTTATTTGCCGACATTTTGCTTAGTTTAATCAGAATTGGGGTTATCATTTTAATTACAGGAGGAATGTCTTGCAATGCACTGAGTTGTAGGATAAACATTACAAAGGCACAGGTTCCCTCAGAAAAGAAAAGATGGGACTTGCATGTTAAACTGTAGGTCACTTGGTTTGCTTGTATTCTACCCCACCCGATGAAAAACACCAATATCGAGTAATTTGATAAATTATAATGAGATTACAGAATTTTAGAGACTAGTGCAAAGGGAGGAGATGAGACAAACAGAAAAAAATGCATGTGTGTGTTTGTGTCTGTGTGTCTGTGTTAAATGAAATGAAATAGGCCTTCAGAAGCTTCATTTTTTCAAATTAAACAAATAGTGCCTGTATCATTGACCTGCTTTGTGACTAAAACGAGCATTAAAAAATGCCAGTGTGAAATGCGGAGATGAAATTCGTGATGAACGTTTTCTGTGCGCTTTTTCCATCTACATTTGTCTAGTTCACGCGTCGTAGGGTGTAATTTTGGTTGAGAATATGAAGACGGATGCGTCGGACAAAAGATGTCATTTCCCAAAGTGTTTTTGGATTAACGTATGGATGATGGCGCTTGGGCACACAAAGTGGCACAGCCCTCTCCAGGGCTTTACTGGTGTTACACACCCAATACTGGAAGGGCATTAACGCTGACTGGATTTAGAGCCAATCGTAACCCAGCGATCACTGAAAGTGTCATGGCCAATGGCAGCCCTCGATAATTACAGCGCAGAGAGCAGTGAACTGCGCTCTGATCGCGTAGTTTTTCGACTCCAGACAAAGTAATTGCAGATGTTTACCGAGACGCCCGCTCCCATATGTATTGATTCATTTCTCATTGTCCAGTCGGCTGCAAGGCTCCCCTTATTTGTTAGAGTGTCTCTCTCTCTTTCCATCAACCAACATTTTTCGTATCGTGCATTTTCTCATGTGGTCGTCAAGAAATGCAATTACTCTAGACCATCCTATGGAGGGAAAAGCTAACTGCCATGGTGCCGCCTCATAATCGTTTCCTCAATGCTCTATGGGTGTTCCACCATCAATCGACTATGTTTTCAACATATCATTGGCTACTTTAATGTTATCTCGTTTTGTCGATGGTAGAATCTCTGTACATTCTCAATTAAGTGTCATTTCATGTTTCAACAGAGTCTGTTCATCTTGACTCTTTGAATGTATAATTTTAGAAAATTTAGCCTCAGAAATTTAGAAATTGTAGAAAATTGAATCTAAGAAAAGGAATTATATTGATGTATTTGCCTTTTTTGCTGTCTAGCTATGGCAGTCTTCGTTTATAGAAATATGTTAATGTACTCACTCCAAAAAAGGGAAAAGAAAGAGGTCAATAAGATATGATGTAGAATCTTTTTTTTCTTTTGAATGCTCAATTTGCCCCCAAAATAAGAGTCATATCTTGAAATTTTGCAAAGAACTGTGACTTCTTCCCTTGCTTGTATGTAAATTAGGGTGTGTATCCACAAAGACGGGAAGTACAAGTCAATTTAGGAATACACAGAGATTACTACAGAGAATATGATATATTACCATATAATGTATTACATTTAAAGATTCAAATATAGCTTTTTTTAATCTTTGCTTTTAAATGTATATATTATATACATATGTAACCCTCTCTTCATTTGACTTTGTGTCTTTTCTCCCTGCTTGGAATATCGTCTTTGTCTAGTTTTTCCTCCTCACAAGCCTGAGTCAGCCGTCCACTATTGTCCTCTTTCTTTGACGGCCATATGTCCCTTTCTTCCAGCTTCTCGCAATCTGGGAAGCCATGCGTAATTTTCCTAATAGCATGCCTTATAAGGTGTGACGTGATCGAATCGCGCGATCGTCCCCATGACTCATGCTCCGTCACCTCATGTATACCGTCGTCGGTCGGCGCTGCACTATTTGCCCGGCAAAAAAATACACACGCGCCGCTCGCCCGGCCTGTGTCTATTTTTGTCCTCCGCTCCCCTCTTATTTTCCCCAAGCACCACCGATGCGAGCACCGAGAAATGCCAGCCCCTTTAGTTGCCTTGTATGCATCAATGAATGAGTGTTTTACATTACTATCTTCTTTCCCTTCTCCTCTCCTTCCCTCTCCTTGCCTCCTCATTCTCTCTCTCTCTCTCCCTCCTTGTCTCTTATGCTCTTTCCATCTCTCCCACGCTCTCTCAATCTCTCCATCTCATTCTCTTCTCCTTTCTATCTCTCCCATTGCTTGATGGCGGGAGGGGGGGGGATTCTGGCGTAATTACTTTGTGCACACACACTTCTGGTACTATGTGCCTCGGCTCGCACAGCGAATCCGCTCGCTTGGGCAGACGCATAAATATGGCGTGCCTGGGAAAATTGATGCAATCATCTGATGGTTTGACAAGATGTCTTTGTTCCCGCTGGCTGACTGAAAGTCGTATTCATCAAGGTGAAAGGTGCGAAATATTATTGGGATGGAGATTTGGTGTCTCAGTGGGTAATATCATCGCTTTGTGCAAAGCAAGATCAGATTTCATGTGTGGTACACAGGGGATGCTGCTTTGCGTACAAGATTTTATCTGTGGCTGCGAGAGTGTCTCATGAGTGGACACATTTCTAGGCAATCAAATATCAAAATGATTATATTCCTGTGATATATTATACACAAACACACACACACACACACACACACACACACACACATATATATATATATATATATATATATATATATATATATATATATATATACACACACACACACACACACATACGCCCAGTTTCATAGGGACTGGGCCTGTCTGTATCTGCAGGTTAGATAAGAGTCTCTGGACCGAATGTTAGTCCCGAATAAAAGGCTAAATGTATCTCATAAGACCATTAATCTTTATGCGCCCACACCCAACTTTGTGTAGATACAATACAGATAAACATATACCTGTACAATGCATTGAAAGTGTATTTCATATATTTTTATGTGATTCCCAGATATAACAAGTTATGTGCCTCTATGATTTCAAGCATCGATACATTCTGTGAATGCCCACAGTTAGCAGCATACACGCACACACCCAAGCTCTCTAAAATCTAAGAGGATGATGACCACAGAGTTAAGAGCTGCACTCGTGCGTGCCAAATTTTCATCTTGCTTTGCCCCTCCTCAGCGCGAATTTCAAATGGGATGGAAATTTGAATTGGTTCAGGCATGATTTCATTCCTGAGTGACAGCCACTGGAAGTGGTTGTCCCCCATGTCACCCGAGAGAAAGAGGTCGATTGCTTTCCGCGCTCTCACGTGTTGCAAGACCCTCTTGGAGAACAGCCACAAGTCCTCAGCAACAACTGGCTGGAGTTATGGCGTGAGCTCGGCACCCTTTAACCCTTCCGACACCGTCCCCCTCAAATCAGCCACTGTCCCTCCCTGCAGCAGGATACAGGTGGTGGTAAGAGAGTTAAGTGTCCTTCAGAGCCTGGATACTTCATGTTTAGTTTGAATGGGTCGGGCAGATTGACAGGTAATGAGAAAGAGGGACTGAACAATTCATTGCAAGAATGAACACAAAAATGTTGAGAGGGGCTGATAAGGAAAAAGATATACATATAAGCCTGGTTTCATGTCTTAGTGTCCACACTGATTTTACATTAAATAGAGAAGGAATATGAGGCAAGTTAAAAGCCATATATGTATGAATATGGTATATACATTCTTAATCTTGAATGCTGTAAAGTATACTTTAAATTAGAAAGAAAGAATTAAACATCATTATAAAATATAAAGGAAGAGTTAGAGAAAGAGAGTTGAGTTGAATTACATTCAGATGGATGGACAAGATGTAGCCAAGCATAAAAGGAAGGAAAGATTGTTAAGGGTTTGAGGAATAATGAAGGGAAAAAAACTTGAATAGTCAATGAGAGAGAGAGGGGGGGGGGGAAGAAAGGAAGAGAGAGAAACTTTGAGACAGATGGAGAGGAGGGCTTAGAAAGGTGATAGTGCCTTTGAGTGACTGTACACAAGTGTGGCAGTAAGCGCACATATTAGTCATCCAGCTGGCCACGCCCACTTTTCTTCCAGTAATTGACAGCTCCCACATCAGGCATTGATCACTTACCAAGAGATGCTAAGTGCACCAATGTATGGATCTGCACAAAGAAAGAGTGTATCTGAAATGAAAAAAGGGCAGAAGATGGAGATGTATGGGGGGAAAAAAAGATATGCGGAGTGTCGAAGTGAAATTTTGTTGACTGTTATGAAAGAATGAATGGCGCATTGTCCAAGTTGTACAGTTGAAGAAAAAATGTGAGTTCTCTGCTCTTAAAAATGTGAAATTGACTAGTAGAAGCAGTTTACCCAATGCCTTGCTTCTGCTAGTAAAACGTGCAGAGTACCTTTATGAATTTCCAGCAGTTCTGTAGTTTCATCATTATTTTATGGGGGGGGGGGGTTCCATTTATTTGACTACTTAGACTTTCATGCAAGGTTATGGCTACAAGAGTGTCTTATATCTGTGTAAAAGATTTGTTTGCCAAATAAAAGAGAAAATGTTTTGATCTGAACTACTTTTGACCGATACACAAACAAACTCATCAAATGTACTTGAGCAAAGAAATCTATGTGCGCCACCCAATAGGTGTGGGAAGAGAAGCCACACAAAAGATGTGGATAATAATGCAATTATCCATGCAAAGCCATCACCATAACCTTGATAAAATTGCAATCATCTCTCTCTCTAGCTCTCCTCCTCTCTATCTCTTTGTCAATCTTTCATCTCACTCCCACTGTATCTCCCCCTTTATCTTTCTATCAATAATTTCTCTTTCTCATGCATATGCTGCATCTGTTTTTCTCCCTCTCTTGTTTATTTTTCTCCCTCTCTCTCTCTCTCTTTCTATCCCTCTTACTGTCTATATCTCTCCCCCTCTCCATATATACATCTATATCACTCTCTGAATACATCTATATATTCCCCTCTATACATATATACATTCCCCTCTCTATATATACATCTATATATTCCCCTCTATATATACATCTATATATTCCCCTCTATATATACATCTATATATTCCCCTCTATATATACATCTATATATTTCCCTCTCTCTATATATACATCTATATATCCCTCTCTATATATCACTTTACCCCTTGTCAGTCCTCTCTCTAACTTTCTCTCCCTCTCTCTCTCTCTCTCTTTCTCTCTCCATCTCTCACACTCTTGCTGTCTTTGTATCTCCAATTTCTCAGGAACAATATGTGTTCCATTCATGCAGTGTGCTGTCTTATCAGTTTTCTGTACCTGTTTATAAAAACCGTACTTATATCATGCAGGGAGAGTGGCACAATATTCTCATATCTAATGAAGATGTAAACATACCAGTATGCACCTTTTCTGTTATATTGTCAAAAATCTCACATTTATAGTCGAGTCTTTTTAGTGTGACACATCCTATGGTCTTCTGCATTACAAGTATTGGATTTTCAGTCCTCATTCCCTCTATTTTTCTTCATCTTTGTTCTTTTTTTTTTGTTCCTATTATCTGTCCATTGTTTATTGCATTACATGTTTACAAATGATCACCAGTTGGTAGGAGGAAAGGAATTATTATACAAAGTTGGAAATAAAGCTCCTCTGTATTTCAATGATTCACATTTTGATAATGATGACGTTCAATCAATCTCTTTGTCGTGTGTCTTTATGATTTATTGCCAGATATTGTTAAAAAAATTATTTGTTTTACTTTGTAAAAAAAAAATTGAGTGAAAATATTCACTCTTGCAGGAGTGAATACAAAAAAGACTGAATTTTGAGTGAAAATGTTTATTTTCACTCATTTTAGAGTGACCTCAGGGATCACTCCAATATCTTCAAGTGATCCCTGATGTCACTCCAAAATGAGTGAAAATAAAATTTTTCACTCAAAATTCACACCAATTTCATTCTTTTTTTTTTGTATTCACTCCTTCAAGAGTGAATATTTTCACTCGATTTTTTTTTTAGAGAGTATATATGTATATGAAGAAGAAGCATCAAGATCAAAGTCTTACCCCATGAGTAGATGAAGAGATAGCTTTATGACGTAGAAATGTAATCGTCAATAATATAGGAGTTGCACACTGCCTGATGCAGATCTCTTCCAGTCTTTTCTTGGTAAGATGCATGAGAAGTCAGCCAGATAATACTCCTTGCTGCCCTACTGTAATACACACCTGTCAACATCAGACTTCGGGTTATGTGAGACTTGTTGTTTATTGCAGATTACACTCTTTTCCAGGAGTCCACGATTCCGCCCCGTAACCTAATTACATTTCATGGGCTGCCTGGATAATTGGGTGGCCTTGATTCTGGCGTGCTGGTGTGTTGCCAGAAACTCTGGGGTTGTTGAAAATACCTTTGAGGCATTCCGCAGACTACTTTCGCTTGCCTTGGTAAGACGGTTTATTTCAGGTCCTCACCGCAAGAGAAGGAAGTTTAGTAATTATTCACACCTCTGCAGCAGAACCCATAGCTCACGCAGTCTGATACTTCAGGCGTAGTCGATCTTATCTACATAGAAGGTTTTCTTCGTACGGCAAACATCCTTTTGGCATGGGATTTCCGTATTTGTACATTTTGTGCCATTCACTGATATGCAGAAAATGCACATAACAGAGGGCGTTAAAAAGAATTATCCACAGGATAGTAACTTTGGAACTGTCGGAAATAAACGAAGCAAAGCCGTGTGTGTTTTGGACTGTTCAAAAGTGATGAAAAGCGGCTGATTTTACCAATGCTGAACCAAGTAATGTGCATTATTTGTTCCATAAAATGGTTACATACGTTACTTTACATTATTTTAAAGTTTGTGGCAGCCATTTATGCAAGATTCCCAGGCCAGCACCAGCTCTGAGCCAGCTGAACTGCATGCACAAACAATCTCAAGGCATTGTAATAGACAGGAAATGCAACTGAGCATAGACGAGCAATCGTTAGTTCCGGTCATTAGTATGCTAATGCGCGGTGAAAGTTAAGTTGGCCCTTGAGGCAAAATAAGAGACTGGTCACGTGATAGCTCTCAGCCAATCATTTGACGAGGAGCCATATCACCATTTTATAACATCATTAGCGAATGGGACAGGAAGGCGTAACCCATTTGAGGATTGGGTTTATTAACTCCACTATCACCATTCACAACCTGTGTGTACATAATAACTATATTTTGAGATGGTGGTACTGGATGGGGTTAAGCTTTGTATACTTTGACACTGTAAACTGGATCCTCAAAAGGGGGAGGGGGGATGTTGCAGAGGAGGGGGAGATGAGTGGGAATTCTCACTGTGCCTGTAGCTAGTAACAGGACCGGTCCGCTGGCTCCCACCGTGATGCTGGGATCCTCGCAGACAATCCCGTGTAGCCAGCCACACACACCTTTTTAGCTCAATAATTCATGCTGTCAGGAGAGATAAAGAGGCAGAAACGATTGTGGGGGGGGGGGGGGGGGGGGTTGGGGGAGGGGGGAGAAGGAGAAGGAGGGGGACTGGGCCTGTGATTCTTTGTTTGCAGTCCGACCTGTTCAACAGATCCTGGGCGAGATTGGCCCAGGAAGAGAGCGTCCGATGACAACCCTCTGCATTATTCATGCGAGATGGGGAACGGACGGAAACCGGAGGAGACGCGCGAGCGAGGTAAAAAACCCGCGTGATTCATATACCGGGAAACGTGAGCCCCTTTATCACACAGGTGGCCACACCGTCGGCATGAATAATGGATGAGATGTAAAAGAGATGTTAGGACGAGAAGCGGGGGATTTAATGGAAGAAGTTAGGCAGAAACCCAGGGAAATACAATTTGATGAATGTCTACAAGGAGACAAAAAAAAAAAGAGAGACACAGAAAGAGAAAAGTACTGATGACAAAGGGGGGGGGGGGACATGGAAGTGATAAGGAACTTAGAGTTAATGAAGCTGGAACAAGGATGAAATTTGTCCCCGTACCTGCATTCAGGTCAATCAAGTTACCTGCTCTAATCTATAAAAATATTGCTTGACGTAGGATAAGTGGAAGAATAACAATGATTTCCAAGATTCATGCGTAAGATGTGATGGCACGTCCATTTGTCATAAAGTCCTTCACCTTCTCACGTATCGGTTGTTACCAGAAAGGACAAATCTAAGGCCGTTTTCACAGTGGTCGAGAAACATTAGTGTTGCAAAGCTAAATTACAATCACAATCGCTATCAAGATTAGAATTATCATCCATACATACAACCGAGGAAGGCTTCATGGATTCTGCGGTTTTCAATATCAGAGCAAGGGGAAGAGGTGTGGCTTCTTTCCTAGTTCCCATCAATTGCTCTTTAATGGCAAGCACACTAGCACACGCTTTGACTGCTGTGCAAGCATTTGAAGGGCGTGTTTCTTCTGCGGAAGTTGTTGAAAGGTCACCGTAAGCTCCTCCCCAAAACATGATTTGGAGAGAAATCCGTTCACTTGACTGTTTCATGCCGTAATTCTGGAGAATTATGATCAGAAAACTCTTCTGGATGGTCAATTGAATCCTGATTGGAATTATGATTCAAATCATCCTCCTTGACTCCAGTTTACATACACATGGCCAAAATGTGTCATTTAAATCATGATTCTAGTAATTCATCAGAATCGTGATTCATAGTGCTGTATATGCTGAGTATTTCGTGAGGTTTTTATTTTCACAAATTTTGTGAGTCCTGTGCTATTCACAAAATTAAAGACACATGAAAATTTTGACCCTGATCCCGATTAGTATGACGTATAGATGCGTATACAATTATCCATTCAGTACAGGACTCCATGATCGCGAATTTAACCACTCGCAAAATTGTTGGGAAGTCCCGATTTGCAAAAATTTATACTCGCTAAATATATGGCGTATACAGTAACACACTCTCGGTATGTGTAAAAACAAAGATGTGTCATTCTGTAATAGTTCCAGAAGCAAAACTTCTAGGGTGCTGTCTCATTCTATCAAAATTTCTTTATCATTCATTATTGGTATTTCATATGAGAGAATGAAAACTCAATTACATTTGATCCCTATTTTGATAAGGAACTACTGTTTAATTTAGTTTCAGAATTATCAAAAGCCCCTAAATGATTTCTCGATTTAGAACTGATCCGTAGGTTGACAGTATGTTTTATAGGATTAAATTTATGTTTCCGCCACAAATTGCACATTCTTCTTCTTGTTTTTTTTTCTGATGAAAGTGTCTTGATTGCTTTTGCTATCTTTTGAATAAATACCTTCATTCAAATGATTTAATGTTGAACTAACAGTGTATATTTCCATTCTAGTTTACAATGCTGATAAAAGTCTGTGTAATCTCTAAATCTTGGAATGTCCTCGAATCAGAAAGGTGTCGAAGCAAGCCCAGTGGAAAGGTTCTATCAAAATCCAGTCAGGAGAGAATAAGAGATAAATGGAGAATAGATAGATAGATAGATAGATAGATAGATAGATAGATAGATAGAAAGATGGACAGATAGAAAGAAAGAAAGAGGGAGGGAGAGAAAGGGCAAACAAGATCCAGGGAGGGAAGTTGGAGAAAGAGAGAAAAGGAGAGAGAGATGAGAGTTTTAGGTCAGAACTGTAATGCCCCAGAATTATTTGGTTCCCCCAAAGGGATACTTTTAACATGTAAGCCGTAATATCTCTCTGAGCAAGGCTGACCAAATTTTCAGAATAAATGCGGGCAACAACTCGGTAGTTTGCTACAGGGAATACTTCACGGTTTGTCATCGCGGATTATCCCAGTTAGGAGTGTATCAACACTGCAGCCAGAGTCTCTGCATTCAAGCTGAAAAGAAAGAAAGAAAAAAAAAACGATTGAAATGGAAATTATGGAAACTATGGAAATATTTCAAGGGAGGAAGGCAGGGAATATTCTTCAGTGACAAAGACTTGCACATACTATTGTACGAGTCAAGTCTATGAAACATTTGTTCAAAAACTCACTTTAAGGATAGAAGGTACTAGATATGCCCTGTTTTTTTTTCTTTTCTTTTTTTCTGCAGAGTTTAGAGCAAATGAAATAATGATACATGTACTACATTTCTGCTATTTTACATAAATTCCCTTTTCTTGTTTAAACCTTTCATAACCATAATAATGTTCATTGTCTTCTGCCAATATCATTGTCCAAGTGTGATTCTGTTGTTTTGTTCTGCGAATTATATAGCCCCCCCCCCCCAAAAAAAAAAAAGAAAATTCTTGGAGGACTTGGACTTCCTTTCCATTCTGTGTTAGTTAGTCAACTTTTGTTAGTACATGTACAGTAAAACTAGTGGACAGAGGAGAAAATCTATACGTTGACCATTGTGGCCAATTGTAAGATTGTAATAGCATTGCCTTACTGTAAAACTGGAAATGTTTGTGTGCATTTTGATTTTGCAAATTTTGCAAGAACCAAGATTCACAAAATTAAAATACACTCAGAAGTTCTTGTCCACACTACAAATTTGTATGTGCATTGAATGCCAGTGGCAATTTGCGAAAATTTCATGGCTCAAAAATATCTTGCTTTACGGTACTCGTACCCACTGAGTTTTTTCTGTCTTTTTCCTTTTAGGGATGATAGAGCAGATGAGAGAAGATGATGGGGGGGGGGGGGAAGGGGGGTCAGAGGGTTGGGTGTCCCAGACTGGTTTCAAAAAAAAAAAAAAAAAGGACACTATTTTTGAAGATATTAGAAGTGTATCACTACTTCATGCAATCCCCAGGCCATGAGTTGACTGGTATGACAGGTCCAAGATCTAGGAAACCATTGTTTCCATTCTTTGTCCCTGTCACAGATGGATGTTACCAGAATTTTAAGATTTTATCCTCACCTCCACCTCTTTTGGCATCCATCAAATATTGTTGTTATAAATAATCTGAGCCTCCAATGAAGAGGGCAATCCCCCCTGTTTCGCTTCTTTTTTTTTCTTCTTATTTTTTAAAGACCCTTTTGGAGTCTGCTCCTCAAACTCATCCAAGCACCCACCATGTGAGTCACTCACCTTCAATGTCATGGTCGTCGGTCTAGAAAGGCACATGATATGCCAGTTTTTTAAATGAAGCGTAGCACCTGGCTCCTCTCTTTAATTGGCACTAGTCTTTGCGCAAGCCGATGGCTAGGATCTTTAAGACACAGTGCTTTCTTCTCTAGGCATTGCCTATCTTTCTCATTTTTTTTTTTATATACGAACCATACAGATGAATGAAGATAATACCCATCTCTATATATACCAAAGTAGGCTGAAGTTTGTCTTATATGGGGGAAAAAGTTTAGTTGATTGCCAAAGTTTTTAGTGCTTTCGTGATAATTTCATGACTGTATGATAGGTTTTTTTTGATACAGCAAATGATATCAGCATGATTTCACTTTACTCTCGTCCATTTCAGTACTGACTAGTTAATGTACTAAAAATGAATTTAATCAATTAGATTAAATTTGATTAGTAGAATGAAATCTAGCAGGGTCTTTTTCTGATCAAGATACAACATACATATACATACATTGCATGTATGGACTCGTGCTTAGCTGCTTTGAGTCACATTCATTTCCTGTCTATAGGTATGTGTGTGAAATATGACTTATTGGTACAGAAAGGGTTACCCATAACATAGAGAAAAGAAAAGGAAATCCTCACTGCACTGGGAACTGTCAATTAAGTGGAAGGAGCAAAAGTATTGATCCAGAACAGGGTGAAGTCAATGTACCTGGACACTGATTAACTGTCTATTTTTTTTTTAAAGAAAATCAATTTGGCTATATGTAGTGGGATAGTGTTATATTAGAACCTGTTGAGAAATCACATAATAAGTATTATTACCTTTTGTATCTGTGAAACTCGACATCATTTTGGGTATGTGGGACCAGTTCAGGTGCAAAGTGCTTTGCATTCAGGTCATATTCAAGAAGTTTCTTTCTTCGAGTACAGCACTGGTAGGAAAACAAAACAGTTTTTAGTCTTCAGAAAGGAGAGAATGGATACCTGAGCTTGGTGTAGTCCCTATTACAAGACAAAAACAGCAGTGATATCATACAGTTTCTGTAGCACTGACTTCAAAATGCATTTGAGCATTGTTCCAGATCATGCTGTTTCTGATTAAGCTTTAGTTTTATTTTGCACCTCATTTAATCTGCTTTTTCAATTGTGCAAGTACTGATAAACACTTTCATATATCATACCAAGTATAGAATTCATATTGCAGAGTGGCAGGGCCATGTTTCTCAACAGCCTCTCAGAAACTGAACCTTTGATAACACAGTCAATTTTGGATTCTGGTTGTAAAAACCATGAAACCAAGAGTCTGAATCAACTGAGTATCAACAATAATAAGAATATTCACCACAGGTTATGAACACACCAAAAGATTTCAATACATTTGATAACATGATGTGGGTCCAGGAGGATGCATTTGTGAGTAAAAAGTTTTTGTCTCACAGCTGTCAAGTTCATCCAAATCTTGAATTTTTTGAATGCTTTTACCCTGCCCCGTCTTGTCTAAACTGGACATGACCTTTAATAGGAAGAAAGTGTCAACAGCAATAGATGGTTGGGGCTGGTCTCGCTGTGCCCGTCTGAGAAGCAGTCGCTAATCTCGCACCTAGCCGAGTGCAGCGAGCTGGGGCGGTCGGACGGGCACAAAGGAAGTCAGCTGTGATAGTTGGAGCGTTATTGCCTCTACTAGTGGCGCCATGATTCCGCCACACGTAACGCACACTGTCACTATCTGAAACAGTGGCATTAGCTGCGAGTTCCCATGGTCAAACGTACATTGCACTTTAGTAAACACAAGTCGGCCGTAGCAGCTAGTTGATGAGTAGATTTGGTGAGCAGATGCCCAAATGTACAACTCCTAGTGTTAGTTCGACTGCATCCACATAGATGTGGCTTTCATGTGTAGTCCCACCTGCAGTCATTTGTGTTCAGAGCATCGTTTGTCAACCATGTTATTAATGTGTTGGCTGTGCTGAATTATTCAAGGTACATAAGATATGGGCTACTTCACTAGATAATGATGTGCCTTATCCAAGGTTTTTATGCCTCCGCCACGAAGTGGTGCCGGAGGCATTATGTTTTCGGGTTGTCCGTCCGTCCGTACGTCCGTCCGTCCGTCCGTCCGTCCGCTTTCGTTTACGCGATAACTTGAGTAATATTTACTGGAATTTTACCAAACTTGGTCCAAGTATGAAGTATGATGGGGCAACTATTTGATTAGATTTTGGGTGAAATCGGCCAAAGGTCAAAGGTCAAAGGTCAAGGTCAAATCATGAAATTGTAACCGTTTACGCGATAACTCAAGACTGGATGGAGCAAATTTCACCAAACTTTGTTGGAGGATGATGTATGATGGGACAATTACTTGATTAGTTTTTCAGTGAAATCGGACAGAGGTCAAAGGTCAAAGATCAAGGTCAAATCCTAAAATTTATCTGTTTACGTGATAACTCAAAACTGGATGAAGCAGCTTTCACCAAACTTGGTCCAAGGATGATGTATGATGGGACAATTAGTTGAGTAGATTTTAGTGACATTGGCAAGAGGTCAAAGGTCAAAAGTTCGAGGTCAAATGCTACAAATGTTGCAATTTCCCCCATTTCTATGCAATGCCCAAAGGTATTTTCTTGAAACTTGGTGTGGACATGTACTACTGCGTAAAGATTCTCCAGAGAGAGTTTCATGTCATAAGGTCAAAGGTCAAAAGGTCAAAGGTTAGGTGAAAATGTTGCAATAATACTTTTCTTGCAAATGGTTCAATGTATCTGCGTGGAACTTGGTACATATGCATGTACTGTCTGGCAGGGATTATCTAGGGAATTTAGGGGTCATGGGTCAATAGTCAGGGGTCAAAGGTCAAGGTCAACTCCTCAAAATTTTACTATTTCCTTCATATACTAGTATATGCAATGCTTGCATTATTAGTTTCAAAACTTAATATATGCATTACCTATTGGAGATTCTCAGGGAAATTTCCAGCCAGAAGGTCAAAGGTCAAAGGTTAAGGGTCAAAGGTTAATGGTCAAAGGCCAGGTTTCAATGCCCCCCCCAAAAAAAAAAATAAAAAATCTATTTTGTACCGTCATCACACTCTTTCTTCGTACCTTGGAAATTACTCAATGCATAAACTTCCCCAAAATTCCCCAAATATGTGTACCTGCACTCTTAGAAAATTATAGCAAACCCAGTTCAAGACATTTCTGACAAACCTGTCATTTCAATATTTTGCCAGTTATGTGAAACTGTCATGGATCACACATTGTGAAGATATTGTACTATACGCCTATTGGGAGAATCATGCATTACGGCGGAGGCATCAGTCGCCATAGCGACATTTCTAGTTCTGGTTTGTGATGTCTTGATGAGTGGTGGAGCATAATACCAGGCATTCATCCTGAACCATACTAGTGAGTTGTTCTGTCACAGTCTAGAATTTCACCATTTTTTAAGCAGTTAGTCAGATGTTATTGAAATTGAAGCAACAAACTGTAAAATTACAGCACTGAGACTGACCTTTGACCCACACCATTGAAATGGTTGGCTTGAATTTCACCTTGTGAAGTTTGATTGCACTGCATCAAATATTCCTTGTATCATTGCTTGAAACGTGAAATGACCTCAACCTTTTCCCTTCGACCTCAGCAAAACTTTGTGTGGTCTTGTAAATACAGACAGTCTCAACAATGTGTGACCTAATTGCTATCTTACACACAAAAAAAAGAAAAGAAATAGAACAAAGGAAAAGTTCTCATTAGCCAACAGAGAGATAATCTGAATAAATAATGCCTCAGGCACACTTTCAGAGTAGAAAGCCCTATTAGAGTCCATGCAGCTAACAGCCCACTAGAATAATATTGATGAAGGCTGGGTCATCCTGGTTGGTTTCAGTAGGGTTTCAGAAGTAATGTAGGCCCTAATTGTATTATCGCAAATATTATCTAAGCATGTATATTATGGAGTGGAGTATTTACACACTCAAATGCATAGACTCCTCACTGGCTGCAGACTGCATAGTATATGACATTCCTACAACAGCACTGAGCAGTGTCACAAACTTCCTGGTCTGCAGATAAAACATCCTACTCTTGATTTGTAAATATGTAAGAGTGCATCATATTGCATGTACCATGGCTGAAGTAAAGAAAGGGCCATCCAAAGCTTCACCTCCTTACTCGTTGAGGACGAGTTCCAAGTATACTCGGGCAAGCGTCTATGGGAAATGCGTGTTGCAGCAAAATCAAACCATCCTCAATGGGTTAATCTTGTTTTAGAGGTAAAACGGTTCAGACTGCAAATGCTAGTAAACACAAAATCTAGAAACTTGATTGGGAAAAACTCTAGGCAACTGTTGATTACCAAATGAGACTTTAGAATCAAGGTTTGAAAAAAAAAAGGTTCTAGAGTTTGCTTTTCAATTTAACAGCCCTCCCCCCCCCCAATAAAAACATTCACGAACATGTTGTTATATAAGTCTGAAACCCCTCCTTGTGTCACAACCCCTCCCCTCACATATGAACTTTAAGCCAGTGTCAACCCTACTCCACGATGGCCCCATGATATCTTGCAGATGGCAACAAGCTATCTGTCTGTCGTCCACCTTTTTCTTTTCCAGTTCCATTTCATTTGCCCCCGTGGTGTGCTATTGCTCCACCGCTGTCATATCAGGATGGTAATCAGTTTCTACCAGGCAAGGGGTTGAGGTGGGGCTGTGACAGCTCTCTGAGTGATGGAGATCGCTGGGAATGAGAGAAAATATTCCATGCTATCAGACAGTGATGCATTACTAGGGGATGATTTCATGGGCTTGCCAGGTAAAGCACTTTCCTCGGTTTACCTGAGCAGGTATAGGTTTGTCTCACAACCCATTAAAGCCCCTCGCTAACATAAATGCAGATGGAAAAAACAGCTCTATTGCTTCAAAATAGTTCTAAATGTGAGTTGTGGATAAAAATAACTGACATGAAAATGTTAATCAGTATAATGAATTGTTGAATTATTGTTACTATTAGATATACAAAATGTGAACAGTAGTTTTATATCAAAAATAAAAAATGTTTCTTGAATACTGTAAACTGTCACCATGATTATTATTTTTGTTGAGAAAATTAATGGTATCTCCTTATATTTGTGGCTTTATTGCAAAGTTGTTGTACTTTTGGGTGTTTTATGATACAACTGATGTGATAATTTGAACAATTTTTAAATCACTGCTCCCACTGTTAAATACAGTAGTGCCGTTAATGGCATATTTAGACAAAATGACAGCATTAAAAGTCTCGTACAATGTAAGCAGGGAAGATGTATTTATTATGTTATAAATCATACAAATTTGCAGAACTTTGCAATCTCTTAGATAGCAAAAAGGAGGTATTTCCAGAATATAATGATGCTTTCTAGCAAGAATAGTGGAAAAAAAATTATAGTCCTTATCGTGCATTCTTCATCAAAAGTTTTGATGAAAAGTCAAAAAAGAACAAACGGCTTGGGACTTGCTTACTGGTTATATGTACGGTTACAGCTCGTTAGTCCGAAGGTTCGTTATTCCGAAGGCTCTTTATTCCTAAGATTCGTTATTCCGAAGGTTCATTGTTCCGAATTTCATTTTCGGATGAACCAATCTTCGGAAAAACAAACCTTCGGAATAACGCCACAAATTTTCGTATTAACGAACCTCTAGGTATAGGGAATTTGCGTGTTTCGGATTAATGACCCTTCGGAATAATGAACCTTCGGAATAGCGAACCTTCGGAATAACGAACAGCACCCATATGTACATGTATATTCAGAAATAGAACACAGTTGATATGTAATACTTATCACACATCATGTATAAAACATTAAAAAGAAAAATAACCCTCATTAATTAAAAGTTATGAGGAAAAAAATACCTACTCAGCAAATATACAAGATGTACCTGCAGAATTCTTGGAGGTGTTAGTTATGACATTATGTGATCTTCATAAAATGTTTTATAGATAGAAGCTCAAACAGAAGACACACATTGAAAGCTACTGGCAGGTCTGCAATTAGGAAGTTGTGATATATCTTATCGTGATATTGATGAGGTGAGAATAATGCATGAAGGACACCAGAATAAATGCATTTTAGGGGCTTACTGGCATGAAAACAAGTGATTCTCAGAATTTTAAAGCTCTGGTGTAAAATAGTTCAGTGTATAGTACTCTGAGGATAAAGAAGTATTTTTTTTTTATTTCATTGAAAACAAGAATGTATATTGCCTTTCAATGTTCAACAATTTTGTAAGTGCCGTACTATCAGTAGCTTTCAGGAAGTCATCATTCACAGTGATATAATTTGTGGCATTTATGAATGTAGGAAATTAGAAAATATGTAAGCTGTCCGTGAATCTCTGGCATTTTCTCCCCCCCCCCCCCCCCCAACACACATATGGAACGTAAACACAATCTCTTATCAGTATACACATCCTCTGACACAAGTTTAACCACTGTAATAACATCACCTTGTAGAAATCCGTCCACTGTATGTGATTCACTAACAAAAAGGTCACATTGATATGAATAAACTTGAGAGGTAAACATACCAATATTAATCAATAATCAATAATTCTGTTTTCTTTGTGTGTTTGTTATATATGCTTCTTTTGTTGTTGTTCTCATTCAACCTTTTCTTGATTGTTTATAGCAAACTGAAATATGCATTGCCCTTTGTCAACAGTCACAATTGTAGTCAGTAAGAGCCAAAAATTGTGGTACATATCGAAAAGTGGAAGAAATGTGAATTGCAAGGGAGGAACAAGAAGGATAAAGGCGAGCAATGGGTGCCCAGGTGTTACTCAATTTTACTGCAAAAAATCATGAACTTACATGCATAATTTACTGTTCCTAGATGAAACAAAAGCCCAGCATTAGTGCTTTAAAGTAGTTCTAAAATGTGAGTTAGGGATAGAAACAACCACTGTAAAAATTTGAATTGGTAAAATCGATATCAAGTATTGTTAAATGTACAAAATGTGAACAATAGTTATAATAGAAATGTTTCCAGACTAAACCGTCTACAGTTACGGTTTATTGAGAAAAATGCAGGTATCCTTATATTTTCAGCTTTATTGCGAAAATTTTATATGATAGGATGTTTTGTGGTACAACAGGCCTACACATATGCATTAAATATCATATCTTGATTTTTTTTTTTTCATATCACTGTTCCCAAAGGTAAACAGAACCTTTGTGATTGTGCACGAAGCCAGCGACCAAATCCAGTCGAAAAGTCTCATGTGGCATACAGTATGATTACTTTCAGGTGTCAAATTCATTTTGCTTTTCTGATCTTTCCGCTAAAAATCATCTAAAGTTCATTTTTCATGTGGATACTCGAAGAAAAAAAATATTCATTTTTATTCTAATTCTGGGAATTCAAATGAATATCATGAGACCTGCCAATCAAAGTGACAATTCTCCCGCTGTAGCTTCAGGATGTATTTTGTTCCAGAGGTGTCTGTCAAAATTTTAGGAGTATACCAGGGGAGATCTCGATGCCTAGTCCAAGTTGCACATTGGGTATTGCCACCAACAGTGTGCTGAACGGTATGGGTTTGGACATTCAACCAGTGATATTGTCACATCAGTTTCTATTTATTTATTTATTTCAAATGCACGTAAGTGTACTTGACCGAGATTGCACTCAAAGTGGGGTGGCACATTGTTCCTGGTCCAGCATGTGTAATATATCATATGACCTTGTTCTATAAATTGTTTTAGATATTTTATGGTGATATTCATGTGATTTTTTTCTGTTCTGTAATGGAGTTTCCATTGTGACTGCGTGCACTTCAGTGTTGCTGGCAGCCAATTCCATACAGTCTTTGATGTGATCACAGAACTATTCCTCCCAATATTCTGACAATCCCTCATGGCTGATGGAATGATTAGTTTATCAGCAGCATAACCCTTTGTGGAATTATTACCATCCAATTCCATGTTAAATGTATGTTAGTAAGTTTTGCCATGAACCTGGTAGAAATGTAAACACACTGTGTCAAAAGAATACAGACCTTTTTGGAGCAGAGCTTACAACAAGAGCCCATACACCTGCAGTGAACATGAGGAATATGATAATTTAATACGTCGTACAAAAATGTGTTCAATAAAGTCAATATTTCTGTGCTTCGTTTGTCCAGCTTCACCTAGATAAGAACCCAGGGGTGTACCTCAACGCTGACCAGCCACCCTGCCTCAAGTTTGTCGTGACCGAAGCAGACATAAGGAGGCAGGAGGAGCGGGTAAAGGAGGTCAGAGAGCGTCTCCAGAGAGTCATGGAGGGCGACCCAGATGCAATACAAGGTGAGCAGGTCATAGGTCAAAGGTGACATGCAGTTTTAAAATAAAGCGATGAAATAAAAGATGGGCTCATCATTGATTGCTGGTCGATGAACAGGACAGTTAATGTTTTCTTTAGTTGAGCTTGTGCATTGCAACAGAGTCTCTGATATTTTGGTATTCAAAGTTTAGCTGGATTTAAAAGTAGTTATTACTCAGTCATGGTTAAAAATAAAAAAAAAAATAGTCTCAATAAGAAAACAAAAAAACAGACAAAGAAACAAAACAAAGCAGTAATGCAGTTTCCAAGTAGCACTAACTTTGAAAGTGCCTCCATTTCAAATAAAATAGATCATGATTATAAACTTTTTATAGACAGGTTAAAGCCATTATGATTTACTGGAATTTAGTCACACTACTCACCGAGTATACTGTATAGACTGATATAGGCAAATACTTTTGTGCGTGAAACTGAAAGGATTTGTATTATAGATGACTGGACTTCTCGTGTGAAAAAATGATCAGACTTTGAGACCAGTCAGAGTTGAATGTACTTTTGGAAGAATGAAAACCAGAAGCCAAGCATTTTATAAAGTGAATTCATTAAACTAATGATTCTTGGGTGGAGTTATTTTTATTGCAATTGGTTGACACATTGTTCTTCATTGATGTGAATAAACAGTGATTATTCAGTGTTTTAGTTGTAGTCATGATAAAACTCATAGTCATACATGCTCAGGTTAGACTCGGGTTGCTGGATATGATGGCTGTCTAGTTATCAGGAGGTCATTGGTTTGTGTCCAGTCCTAGTATGTATGCCCATGATTTTTATCGAGGCTAGTATTAAAACACCGAATAATCAGTCTTTATTAACATTGATGAAGGGTAATATGTCAATGAGTAATTCCATGTCTACTTTTGACGTGAAAGTACTGTACAGTCTCTTCCAAGTATGTTTTTGTTTGTTTGTTTGTTTTTTTTCTTCTTAAAAGTACTTGTGCCACTTTGCATACTTAGATGTGTTCTTAGTGACTATTAGAAAAACTGGCATGCATGCTGTAGTGGCTTGTGGTTATATATGCATGCTATTTCTGATGACAAAAGAAATAAATGCATTTATTCAGTGGAAGTAATTTTTTTCTCTCGTCTTTAATCTGACAGGGTCAAGGGAAACTGTACGAGTTCCATTTTCAAAATGAATCAAACGTGCTGGGTCATTTAAATTTGTATCTTGCAGGAATTTAATCTAGCTAAGTGTTCTGGATTTGAAGATCACATTGTGCTCTATAAGATATTTTTTGTAATGTTTACATAGTTTACTTTGTTGTGTTTTTTTTTATATTTAATGTAATGTTCTATGGATGATAAACACATACAAAGCACCACTGATAATGTTTTGATAAACAGGATTTTTGAACTTCTTGAGTCATATGACCCTAGCAGTCATTTCTTTTTTTTTTTTTTTGGGGGGGGGGGTTGTGTGTGTCGGGGGGGGGGTATTAAAGATGTTATGCTACTAATTGAATTTCCCTTGTATTGTCATTACTGTGCTCATACTGTGTGGGTGGTAATCAATGCTGTATTTAGCACAGGCAATATGGGGAGTTCATACTGTAATGATTTATGCCGAGTGCAGTATCTCTCGATAATTTCCTTTCATTAATCAAGAATGCTGTTCCTTTTAGAGAATGTTAAAAAAAAATGCTTTGAGATTCTCTTTTGTTTGTGCCAGTGTATAGTTGTAGACCGCGTGCTAGTGTATAGATAAATGCGGTGTTCCATGCAAAGTTTATGATCCATTAAATACTTGTAGTGCTTGTAGTAACTGCATATTTATGATATGAATAGGGCATTGTGCATGACTGTAGCGCTAAATGTGCTTTGACAAATAAAAAAAAGATACCAGTTTAGAAAATGATGACCCTTAACATGATTTTTTATGATATGTAATAACAGACATTTATGGTTCCTATAAGCCACTATGACGTCAGCATAACAGAGTTATTGTGCGCAATGACCCATTTCGTTTAGGCGCATTCCGAGTTCCCATGAAGGAACAATACAAGTATGAGAGCATCAGGCAAGCAGTATCATTTTATGATAAAATTAAGAAGCCGACTAGTGGAGCATTGGAAAAGGAATTTTTCCTGCAAATGAGTTCAACTCTGCTGTTGTCTTCCAAATGCCCATTGACAAACCAGATTCTTATTATGCGCTGTTCTGCTTTTTTTTCTCTTCCGGGATATTCCTGGGATTTTTTCCCCTTTTCCCTGGAATTCCATCCTTGTATCTTTTTTCCCTCCAATCTCCAGGCTTGAAGCTGTAGCAGACACCTCCGGTACCCAATGTCCTCCCCCTTAAATAAAGGTAGTACAAGCTAGCCAACAAACAGACAAACAAACTAAACTATAAAACTTGTTCTCTTTATACCATCACTCTCTTTTCTATCATTATTCCAAACTCACTATCTTCTGTCCACTATTTTAGATGCACTCCTGAATAGATTATTCACCCTGGGATTACTAATGGTATAAGGGTAATGAACTTTTGAGTAAAAAATACTGTCATTTTATGCACCGCCAGGACAGATTTGATGAGATACAAAAGAAAGAAAAGACAACTTATGGTTCCTGTGCATTCAGTGAGTACAATTGCATCTGCCATCGATACTGCACTGTGCGCATTATCTTAACGTAACAATCGATGTTAAACATGAAATGTTTCCACACAAAATGCAGTTAGATTTAAATCAGTCGATGTGTATAAAAGTCAGTCTGAACAAAGCCTAATCCTGTGGAAATCTGTGATTTATATTAAAGGACAAGTTCACCTTCATTAACATAAGGATTGAGAGAATGTAGGAGTATTAGTAGAACACATCATTGAAAGTTTGAGGAAAATCGGACAATCCGTTCAAAAGTTATGAATTTTTGAAGTTTTTGTGCAGTCACCGCTGGATGAGAAGACTACTGCAGTGTATGATGTCACATGTGTACAACAATATAAGGAAAATGTAAAGAGAATTTCACAAAATTTCATCTTTTGAAAAAAGTACACATTCCCTTGACTCGTTACTGACATATGTTATGGGTAATACTATTCCAATTGCCTTTAGAAAGAGTCAAGTCAAGTGCTTTTTCATTATGCGAAAAAAGTGAAAAATGTTGAATTTTCTTTACATTTTCTTTATACAGTTGTACTCATATGACATCACGAGCCTTAGTAGTCTCCTTATCCAGCGGTTCCAACACAAAAATTTTAAAAATTCATAACTTTTACATTGATTGTCCAACTTTCCTCAAACTTTCACTGATGTGTTCTACTAATATTGCTGCACTCTCTCACTCCTTATGTTTATGAAGGTGAACTTGTCCTTTAACAGATCATCATGTTGTTGAATTATTCACTTTTCTAACTTTTCAAAGAACCAGATTTATTTTTCTTCGAAAGTTAATGTATAACATTGGATTATAAAATAAAAATGTAAATTTCAAACTATGAAAGACATTCAAGTCATCAGTCATTCTGGACTCCCTTTTTTTTTTTCTTCTTTATTTTAAAATATTACAAAAATCTCCTTTTTGCAGTAACGTATTGTTTTTACAAAGACTCACTATTTTAGAATCTCTGCATACATGTATCTTTTTTTTAAAGTTTTGCTTTCCATTGTTATCTACAAACCTGCATGCATAACGCTATCAGTTTCAGTCAAACTGGATGAGGTTTTAAAGCACAGATATAAAACTAAATGCCAAGCAAGTTATTCCAGGTTGCTTTTATTGTTTTTTTCCCATCAAATTCCTGTTCCAAATCATTATATGTGCACTGAAACCTAACCCTCCTACGCAGTTCCAGGAACTATAACTAGAAACGTAAAACTAATAACAAAAATCAGGTTTCCTTCTTTCAGAGGTTAATGGACTTTGTCTTTTTTATCTGTTGCACTCTGAACTTTGACCCTTGTAGATGGGACTGTGAGATTGGTATTGGTATATTAATTGTCTGTTCATTAATTTGATTTTGATATGTTCATGGTAAACAAAGTATCATTCACTATTAGAGAGATGATGTCTGTACCTGTCTATTTAAGAATTTTAAATTGTCTGGTCTTTGCACGTTATATGCCTTTGCTTCATTGCAGTGCGAGAGGTTTTTTTTTCCGTTCATCAGCCACCAATGAAGAAATAATGCACAAATAGTATTCGTCACCATAATAATCTATGAAATTAATAATCTATGAATAATTTGAAGTATGTGAATCTCACTTAGCACTGCACATTTTTATGCCATTGAACAGAGATAAACAGTGTGGACTTGGGGTCATAAGGGCAAATGCCAGAGTATGCTTGGTCCAAGTAAAAGATTAAACCTCAAATTTGATAATAAATCTGACCTCTTATACTGTGTGAAAGGCAAAGAAAAATTAAGAAGAAGAAGATATAATTGTCAAAGTCGATCAAAATCAGCAAAATCTTCACTTCTTTATTGACAAAAAAAAACCCAGCAAAGACAGACAACAGTCAAATATTGGAAGGCTCTGCCTGTGTTTTCTACTATACAGCAAATGCAGAGAAGAATTTACATCTGTGTTGCTAGAAGGCCTGAACTTGCATTAAATTTAGCATCGTATGTAAATATCTATACTGGCAATATTTGGGCAGAATCTGTGGCTGTGGTATTTTATCAATATTCAGGAGACTGCAGTCTACCTCCTATCATTATATTCTTCTTCTTCTTTTGCACTGTTCTAATTTTTCTGCATTTCATTTGATGCATGTACATGTACTAACAAATCCACACTCTTAAAGGGATGGTACAGTTTCAGTAGAGATGGGGCTTCAGTTTTCCAATGGGTTTTTTTTTAATGATGATTTTATCAGATATTGAGAAACATCTTATGAAATAAGAAGAATTCAAAATTAATTTGGTGAAAATTGGTTTTGAAATAGCTGAGATATCAAGAACAAGCGTTCCTAATAAAAGGTAGGACCCACCTTTTCTTAGGATCGCTTTGTTTTACTTTATTTTTGGATATCTCAGCCATTTCAAAACCAACTTTCATCAAGTAGACTTTGAATTCCTCTAGAATTTTATGCTCTTAAACATTTTCAGAAAGTGGTTTCTAAAAGTATCTCCCAAAAAGTTAAGAGCTAAATCCTCACCTCAACCAATACTATACCATCCCTTTAAAGGGTATGTGCATTTCCCACCTGTAGGATAACATTGATAATTGAGTTCATAGAGTCATATTTGCCGGTGTTTTGAAGTGATTCTAAAAAAACAGGAAGGGATAAGAGAGGCATTTGTACCTAGAGCCGATGGTTTTTATACCTTTTAGTCTGATAAATTGATAAGCTTTTCCCATGTCGACCATCAAAAGTGGTATCATAACTCTTTGCTGCTTGTAGGATGTGTAATCAGCTCATCTATTGAATGCTGCATCTGCAAAAAGAGTAATTCTGCTGTACTAAAATCATGTGTGGATTCATTTGTTCAGGCTCTAACACGCACTGACACACATTAAAAATAATTAACAAATCTCTCACCTTGGCCTTGTGTGGTTTCACCTGTCTTTGTGCCGTCTTTCATGTCGTGTGCTGCCTTTCATGTTGTGTGTTGTCAGTGTGCCTTTCACGTGCAAAACTAACAAATTAAAGTTGGCCTGCAGGGCGTTAAAGTAGAGCTGCAGTGCATGTTAAAGGACATGATACAATGTATGTACAATGTATTTCCCACCAGCCCAACTGCTCATTTGGGCAAGAGCCCTACATGTTAAACAAATACACATTCATATCACTCACCCAATAACAAACTCTAGTTGGGCTAGAGGGCAAGCAGCTTGTGAGTTTGTAGTAACCCACAGGTCACAATCCTGTGAATATCTCTTCATATAGGCTTATGTTAAAAAAAAAATGCACATTTTGTGTTTCATAGATAATGAATAGACCAATTTCCAATATCTCCAGTCCTAATATTTGCGAGGAGGGTTTATCTGCTCAGACATGGCTCAGAGGTCCTTACAGAAAGACTATGGATTTATAATTTGAAAAAATTTCATGCAGCCTCTGCATATACACCTACACACGCGTCATCCCCTAAAATTTAAAAGAAACCATGCCCTGCCTCTAAATAAGGTGCATTTTGTAGAAAATTCACCCTTATCAGCCAGACCTCATTGGTTTTTGACTGGCTTATAAGGCTCATTTATCAGGATGGTACAGTATTGGTGGGGATGAGGATTTGGCTTTTAACTTTTTGCAAGATACTAAGAACCACTTATGAAATAAAACAGAGCATACCATACATGCCAATACATAAGCATTGGATCTCTCTTAGAATTACATGCTCTTTTGCATTTCATAAGAAGTTTCTTATTATCTCTCCAAAGAATGTTCGAAACCTGAAGTTAAGTCTGAACCTAAACTATACAATCCCTTTAATATATTTTCCCCAAGATTTACATAGTATCTTTTCATAAAAAAGTGGTGGGGCTGGTCCACTTTATTAATAGGTTTGAGGCCTAGAGTGGTGGGATACCAAGCTGATGTCAGTTGTCATCTGCAATATAACAAGTTTTTGGGGAGAAATTTGAAACATTAGGAATGGAAAATTATTACCTATCTGCAGAGCAAGATGATCAGCATCAAATTGTTGTTGCATTTCAGTCGGCCAGCTTTTAAAAAGCCACGGAGGCACAGTTTTGAGAGCTTTGGTTTTGAAAAATCTGTCTAATCTGACAACTTAACAAATCACGACCTCCTGACCAAACTTCTGACAGAAGAAAAATTAGGCATGTGTGTAGCAAATATCAGATATAAACTGACTTAATCTTCAAGTCCATGACCCCTACCCCCCCCCCCCCCATCTGTGAAATGATATAGGATTATAGCTTTGAGGATGAAGATGGTGTTTGGTATGGGACTATTAAAAAGAGGAAGAAGATTGCAATAGTTATTGTTCTTATTATCGTCATTGATGATGTCATCTTCATATTTGCTATTGCTGTCGTTGGTGGTAGTATTAGTAGGAGTAGTCATGGTAACAGATTTAGTAACATTTTTGTCATCACTATCATTATTATCATCATCATCCTCATGAGCAGAAGTGGTTATAAGTGAGATTGGTTAGAGTTTATGACAGCAGCATTCTTTAAGATGCTCTTAGTGCTGTCTGCTGAAATGTAGGTCAACAGTCATGGTGTAGGAGTGTAAACAGCATATATATAGTGAGTATGAGAAGCTAACAACAACAACAAAAGTGATCATTTGTTTCGATCATGTTCCTCATGATTTTTAGGTCTGCCGTGCTGTGCGGGGGATGAGCCATTCATAAATCATTGTTCATACTCCCCAGGGTGTATCATGTAGGAGCTCAGAAAGCCTTTAATTTACAGATTGTTTGTATGAAGTGTAAACACATCTTCTCTCACTCTCTCCTCTCTCTCTGTCCATCTGTCTTCTATCTATCTATCTATTTATCTATCTATCTGTCTATCTATCTATCTATTTATCTATCTATCTGTCTATCTATCTATCTATCTATCTATTTATCCCTAAGTCTCTTCTTCATCTATGCCAGTCTGATCTCGTTTTTTTCTCAAGTGGTGGAGACAGTTTGGTGGTATGCGCATATGATATAAATATTTCTAAATTCCTTTCGCTTGGCTGCATATCTCCTCTTTGCTGCCTTGTCTTGCTGATGACTTCAAGGTGGAAAAATTATATCATATTAAAGTTCAAGTGTGAATGGTGATGGGGGCAACGTGATAACCTTAAGTAGCCCAAGTATGCCATATTTATGCCCCGCAATTAATCTTCCTGGCGACTTTTCTTTCTCGGAGGTCGTTAGGGTCAGGGCCCTGTGTTTGGCCCATTCCTGTCACAGTGTATGGGCGTTAGACACATCTCTCTTGACTGCTGAAAGGGTTGGGTGTTGTGTATCACCAAGCAGGTTTTAAAGGGTGGTATAGTATTGGTTGAGGTAAGGATTCAGCTTTTAACTTTTTGTGAGATACTTTGAATCCATTTTATGAAATGTTAAAGGGCATACAATTCTTAAGAGGAATTCAAAGTATATGTGATAAAAATCGGTTTTGAAATGGCTGAGATATCCAAAAACAAAGTAAAACAAATTGATCCTGATAAAAGATGGGTCCCACCTTTTTTGGGATCACTTTATTTTGGATATCTCTGCCATTTCAAAACCAATTTTTATTAGATAAACTTTGAATTCCTCTCAGAAACATATATCGTCGCTGGGGCGACAAGACCTCGTATTTACAAAATGTCAATTGTTCAGGAGAGCCAAAAAACATGGCGGCCAAAGCACTGTGGCAAATGGGATAGCCTTTCCTTTGACATAACGTGATGGCTTCATTTTTGGAGTAAGACAGTTGGGATGTGGACAGGACATCACTTAACCCATTATTTGACCATTAATCCAAAAAAGTCATTTTCACCAAAATTGCAGATACAAGGTCTTGTCACCCCAGCGACGATATGCTCTTTTGTATTTAGTAGAGGTCTTTCATTATCACAGAAACCATCATAAAAAAACACTGGATACCTGAAGCCCTGTCTGTACTGAAACTGTACCATCCTTTAAAGCACTCTAGTTAAAAATGTATGTGAAGTGTGGTATTTATTCTTTATGGGTGATACGCTCAAGAGTGTACATCACCTATTGTGTTTGTCAGAATTGTTTTCTTTATTTATTAATATCTGCCATATTTGTATACTCTATGTCACTAAAGCCCCATGGCCAGCTCTCAAGAAATTTCCCATCCGCAAGTAACATGGCCATGTCTAACTGCTATAAATGTACAATGTATTTTCTTTTTAATTGTTGCTTTACGTATTTGAGGTTTTAGCCCTTGATTTATAACCATTCATAGAAGGATTTCCTATGAGAGCAATGGACGTGAATGAATTCTGGTCACCCATTTTCAGTATCACGAATGTTCTCAATCTACAGTTACGTTTTGCTTTGATTGTTTAGAAGTATTCGTGAGGATGATTAGCTATGGATTTGGAGTTAGGCTCAGCAGCCACTTCAACTCAACACCTTCCTTGCTTTAGCCAAAACCTGATGGATGACATTGTAGCACGGTGAAGAAATTGCCTTGTCAGAACTTTTGGTTTCTTTGGCGACGATGACGTAAAACTAGTCTCGACATTTCTGGGTCTCCCACCCTGTATGGATGACCTTGGGCTGTGCAGAGTCACTACACCAGTCATTTATCTCATCCAGTCTTGGAGAAATTTTGGTGCAGAAACTTTTCCTCTCTTCATCACTTAAAAAGAGGCCTACAGGGTATTCAGACACACAACAAAAAAATGTAGGCCTATACCAAAATAGTATAGCTGTATGATGAATTTATACATCTGAATGCTGACTAACGAAATGATGCATAACAAAACGACATATAATGAAACAACGGTCAGAGCATCTTGTTGAACTAGAACTCGATAACAAATCACCATTCCATGTGTGTCTGGACGTATTGCGACCATAGAAAGGTATAACTGGGCGGGGCTTGATAAGAGCATATGAAAAAGGTAAAGGACAGGCAGAGGCTAGCACTTCCTTTACTTCAAAACTGGTGCCGATGTGCAGATAACCCACTGGGAGTATCAACTTGGCGGCGCAAAGCTCTCACCAAATTCTGGGCTGTGGAAGAGTAAAATTGATGCATATTCACGAGTCTGGACTGTGAATGAGTGAGACTCATCCATATTCATGAGCTTTGCGATTATCTGATTATGGTGCAGTCGTGTGTTTGAATGCCAACATATGCAATCATACATTGTATGTCCAACCCCTGCATTGCAGAAAAACACAAATGCTCCACTTGCATGAAAGTAACAGCAGTCCTCAGACAAACCTTTAAAGGGATGGTACAGTATTGGTGGAAATGAGAATTGAATTGGGCTTTTAACTTTTTGTGAGATACCAAGAAAACACTTATGATATAGTACAGAGCATACCATTTTAAAAGGAATTCAAAGTTTATTTGATGAAAATCGGGTTTGGAGTGACTGAAACATCCAAAAACAAAGTGAAACAAAGCAATCGTAACAAATTGTGGGTCCCACACTTTATCAGAATTGCTCTTTTTTGGATATCTCAGCCATTTCAAAACCAATTTTCATCAAATAAACATTGAATTCCTCGTAGAATTACATGCTCTTTCATATTACATAAGAGGTTTCTCATTATCTCACCAAAAAATGTTAGAAACTTGAAATTAGGTCTCAACCAAAACTATACGATCCCTTTAACTTATCTTCTTCTTTCTACATCCCCCCCCCCCCACTTTAATGCAGTCCAGGGTTCAAAGGTCGTGCCTGTAGTATGAAGACCTCATGTTCCACATGTTTATTATCCCATCAGATTGTTGAGGATCCTGTTGGGGTGCAAGAGAGTGCCTTTTGAGTGATGCCAGCTCACTGTTGGCCGACACCTAAATAGGAATGGTCCCATCACCCGCACCCATCGAAATGCCAGCAGAGATTCCAAACGATCCAATAACAATCTGTAGCGTAGTAGAGATTTAGTGCCCCTGTTTGGATTTTGACACACGAACGCTAATCTAGAAGAATAATAGGGGCTGAATCAATTCTGAAATCATCAATTAAGTAGTTGTAATCCCAGTGATATTAATGCTGAAGATAGGTATTTCCTGTCATTTCCTAATGTTTCTGGGCTAGTTAATATAAATCACAGGGCTAAAATGTGCAGAAACTACTTTACTGAGTGACAGTACATGGATCTAAATAAGTGGCCCTCAACTTTCTTATCTCTTTCTGACAAATTTTTGGTATATCTTAAGTGTTTTCTGTGATACTTTAATCTCTCTGAATGATAGTTATCATCAATTTCTTTTTCTTTGTAGGGCTATGACCGTAAGATTATTTCTTTTTTTAACAGCTGAAAAAGGTAGAACCATAATCAGGTTGAAATAACTTACCCCTATTTCTGTCTTAAGAATTTCAAGCCGATGATGATAGTGCTGTGTTAATTTCCCTATGACAGCAATGTGGCTGAGCTCTTCCAACAGTCGATAAGAGGTTGGTGGTTTTTTTTTTTTTCTTTCTTTATTTTAATGTGTGTGTACTGGTGACATGAGAATTGTGTCACATAGATTTTATTCATTTTTTTAAAAAAATGCATCGACACAAATCTTTGCAGCGTGAATTTATAGTCTTAAAGGTCCAATTTACCTTTGGGAGCAGTGATTTAAAAAATGTCAAGATATCACATTTTATGTATGTGTGTAGGTCTGTTGTATCACAAAACATCCTACCATCTAAAAATTTTTGTAATAAAGCCTAAAATATAAGGAGATATCAGTATTTTTCGTAATAAACCATAACTGTAGACGCTTTAGTCTGGAAACATTTTTATCATAATTATTGTTCACATTTTGTGTATTTAACAACATTTAACATTGATAATATGGATTCAAATCTGTACAGAGCTTGTTTCTATCCCTAACTCTCATTTTAGAACTATTCTAAAGCACTAATGCTGGGTTTTTGTTTCATCTGCAAATGGTAAATTATGCCTTTAACAGAATACTCAAATTAATTGCTCTGCACCCTAGCTGGTTACCTTGAGAAGAACATTATATTTAATAATTTGACTGATTCGTTATGACCGTGAGATTACAACAGTGTAATCACCATACGTGTCATCTGTCGCGATGTACGTACATCAATCGGATGCGATACCAGTTTTTCTTGTTTAGTGCCTCAATATGCTCTGCAAGCGTTAGCTACAAGTGCATTTCTGCTGGTAAGGTACCAGGTTAATACTCTGTCTGATAATTATTCTCAAATAGAAAAGCAGTGGATGAAAAAAAAAAATATTCAGGGTAATTTGTAGTTGGGATGAAAAGGGAATGGGGGTGCTCAATGGTATAAATGACGCCAAACCCAGTCTTGAATTTAATAAATTTTACATCAGCTATTTTACACGCATGCATTACAGTCCACTCAGCTACAAAGTTCTTGCAAAGTAATTAATTAGAGTGCATATTCACACTTTTAATGCTGAAATGATAGTAGTGATAGTGATGATAATAATTGTAGTAGTAATAATTACGCTAAAGGAAAGTAAGAACTGCTAATAAATAATAGTGGCAACAAGAGCTGTAATTATGATAATGGTGATAACATTGATAATAATTGATAAATATATATAATTTAATGATTATAATTTTGATTACAAACAAATAGTAAAAGATAATGATAGTTATAATCCTTTTTGTCATGGTATAATGCTTTATCATTATCTTCATCATCATCATAATTAATGTACAAGCAAGGCTGAATGGCAACTGGTTGTAGAACTGATGATTGGTAATAGTGCTTAAGCCACAATGGTGGCAATAAGGGCATAGGTCACTCTCTTTTATGTGCTATTTGTTTTATCAGTGCTAAAAGGTGACAATTGTGCTGTCATCCCATGTCAAGGTGTGTTGTACTAGTTAGATTGACACAGAGCTGCAGCTTTACGTGTAGTTCATATAGCAGGCTCATGTTAGCACAGTTAGCAAAACACTTGCTGTGAGATGTGATCCCTGCAGGCACTGAATTACGTCCAGTAAATTAAACACCTGCATGCAAATGCTCAGTATGCTTGAAATTGAGGGTCATTGCATGCAGCGCACTGCACTTGAGGATTTATCGTTGAGTTCAGGGCATTGCTAGCGAAAGGGTCATATCATCTGTAATAGGCACCAGGTGAATGTAACTCATAGTTTGCAGCTAATTTGCCTGTCTGTCATGCACCAACAGAACACCCGTCAGCACCGACATAACAACTGTCATACACCGACAAAACATTCTTGGATCAGCACCAAATGACTGCGACTGTTCACGCCATGTTTGCCAACTCCAACTCTCATGTCCCGAATGGACACTTTTATTCCACCCCACCCTGGTTTCACCAAGGCACATCACGGTTCTCCGTCACACCTCCCCCCAACAAGAGGAAAGTTATGAATGTAACTTTTCGACTATAAACACCTTCGTTGTAAGGCTTAATTCACTGTTCTTGCTTACTACACGTATTCAGCTCATACGATTACAAACTCAAAGAGTTTTGTGTTGTTCTCTCAAAACCTCACCTGGCATACTACACTTATAATTACTGATTTTGAGCCTTATCAGAATCAGTTAACTCCGGCATCAATTGTCCCCTTTTGGAACAATACACATGTATATGAAAACTTGACAAGCCCCCTACAAAACATGTAAATACACAAATCAACAGTCTACAGTAATACACATGTGAAACTGTTTTCAACGGGTGCACATACGAGTGCACATAATCCGGAAAGATTACACCAAATGACTTGTAATCAATCATTTCTCCAGTAGTATCAATATTTTGACTGAGACTGTGCTTTCTGGTAGTCTCGACAGTAGTTATATCCTCGAATACTTGACCAATAAACTTACATAACTTCAGGCATGAATAGTATTTTGTTTTTGGTAACACATACACTTCATCTTTAAATGTGAAAACCAAAAATACACTTTCTTCACGAAATTGTTCTGACTGTTGCAAAGATATGTCTGTTTCTCCAACACAAACTTTCACTGGAGTTTCACTGAATGAGGTAACAGCACACATTTCTTGATTATAACAAAATCGTATTTAAACACGTCAACACATGTGTACATCTACTCAATGTACTTGCTAATACATCTTATACTGATGTCAACTCTGCGTCATACGTTAGCCAAAACAACAAAAATTTTAACCATCGGACATTTCCTTTTGTCCCTTCACACATATGTACTGTCACGCGATAAGATGTTCTAATATATTATGTGCAAACTCTGGAAAATATCAAGATCATACTCGACACACAAATGTGACGCTGTCACTCTGTAACGAAATACATATACAGGTTATTAATTTACAAAAGTGACATTATAACATCTTGGCTTCTTTATGCCTCACTGTCACTCAACACTTTTTCATTTATACAAAACAACAAAAATTCTTGTGTTTTAACACAAATCGGTTGATACAAAACTCCAAATTTGATCAACAGTTTTCCTGTGACTGGCCGGTTGTGTTTTGCTATACTGTTTTTGCATTTGCTAGCATTAACTCGGTAACGTATCGGTATACATACAAATCTGAACCCTTTGATTCTTTGGTACATTGAATGAAATCACAACACATGTACAAGTGTGCAACTAAAGCACAACTTTCACTGTAATCTTACACACCACAGATGTTGTATCCTGGCGCTTCCTGTAATGTTGGGTTTTCAAAATATCATATAATGCTTGGCGTGTAACACATCGTGAAAATTTTCAAATGATGTCTTCTTATAAAGACAAAATATTGTGTACTAGTACTTTCTCATACTTCCTAGCATCAATCACATATACTGTTTTCGCTTAAAACAAACATGATTAACATAAATGCAATTTCTTCCTTCACAAATCCTTGGGAAAGGAAGAAAACTGAACGAATATACATAAACACATGTATACATTGTCATATATAAAAAAAAAAAGTCAACATCAGTTTCTTGTCTGTTTTGAGTCTCGTTTGAAATGTTCTGCTTGATGTAGGTTTCACTGTAGATTTGAGATTGTTATCGTTCGGCAACATTATCAGCGCGTGCACAGTTTCAAACTCGCGACAAAGCGTCTGCTAATTTGTTGTCCTTTCCTGCTATGTGCACAATTCTCAGTGGGTACGGTTGGAGAATCAAACTCCAACGGAAGAGACGCTGATTCTTGTGCTTGAAGCGTTCTAAGAATGTCAATGGGTTATGGTCAGTACTGAGTACGGTTGGAGAATCAAACTCCAACGGAAGAGACGCTGATTCTTGTGCTTGAAGCGTTCTAAGAATGTCAATGGGTTATGGTCAGTGTACACCACGATGTCTCTTCCACCGTCCAAATACGCTTCGAAATGTTGCACGGCTAGAACGACACTGAGGCATTCCTTCTCCACAGTTGAATACTTTTGCTGATGGCGATTCAGTTTTTTGGAGAAGAAACACACGGGTTTGCTGTGTCCGTTGTCGTCATCCTGAAGTAGCACGGCTCCTACTCCTCGGTCACTAGCATCCGTAGCTAGCTGGAAGCTCCTCTCGAAGTTTGGTGCGATGAGCACGGGATCGTTCATGAGGACGGCCTTCAGCTTCTGGAACGCATCCTGGCAGCTCGCCGACCACTGGAACGTTGTACCCTTTTTCAACAGGTCCGTCAAGGGCACCACCAGGTGACTGAAGTTGGGAACGAATCTCCTGTAGAATCCGCACATTCCCAAGAAGCGCTGAAGCTCCCGTTTCGATGACGGCACTGGGAAGTCCACGATGGCTCGGACCTTGGCATCTCGTGGTGCGACGCTTCCTCGGCCTACCTTGTGACCTAGGTAGGTCACACAAGCTTTTCCAAACTCGCATTTGGCCAGATTCTTAGCAGGATGAATCCGACATGGATGCTGCTTTATGGGCGCATTTTCACCAACATCTACTGTATGAACAGTGTTATCTTTCGCACAGCCCAATTTATCACTGCAAACCTCCGGAAATTCCTGGAAGATGTCGACAACATCTTGCCTCTCCGAATCAGACAAATGGCTGAGCGGTAACTCTGAATTTTCTAGTGCCTTTGAGTTCTCTACTCGCGGAATCATTCCTAACTTGAAACTCACACTCTGAGAATCTGGAGCATCATGTTCAAACTCTTCTGCACTTTTCTCAGCACTGTGTACGACACTCTCACTCACAACTGCACCTACATCTTCTACCATCACACGGCTAAATAACTCCTCAAAAGCCGGAATAGGAATCAACGGCGCAGATCTAATGGCATGTTGTGGTTTTCCTACCACTTGACATTCATGACACGTTCGACAAAATTCAGACACATCCTTTCTCATCTTGGGCCAGAAGAAATGAGTTCTGATTCTACACACAGTCTTCTTGACACCCATGTGTCCAGCCATTGGAATTTCATGTGCAAGACGTAGAATTTCCTTTCGATACGGCGGAGGAACAACTATCTGGTCGACAATCGGCCAGTCCTCATCTGCGGGACGATCTGGAGGACGCCATTTCCTCATCAAAACACCAGACTTTACATAAAAACATTCTGGCACTCCCTTCGCCTCATCTACAGTCAATGCACCCTCTCTCAACTTCGACAATTCCTCATCTTCCATCTGTGCTTTGATTAAAGCTGGCTGACTGAACACACCTTCTTCCCAACTTTGTTCTCTTTCATCTTCACTAGTCACCTTTCCAAAGAATGTGTCACCAAGAGAAATTTCACTTTCAGACTCCTTTCTCTCACGCTCTGCTTCACTTGCTCGAAACCTGGTGATAGCACACGTTGGAAATACTTCTGGAAATTCATCGACAAGTTTTTCGCTTTCTTGCTCGTACACTGGGACTTCGGAAACAACCGGAAGGACACTCACTCGACCTCCTGCAAGGTCATTACCAAGCAAAAAAGAAACTCCATCCATAAAAAAAAATGGAACAATTCCCACAATCACTTCCCCTGAAATCAGTTCACTATCCAAATTCACTCGGAATAGAGGGACTGCCTGCGTTCCTCCGTTGACATCATGTATCAGTACTTTCCTACCCGTGTTACAGTCTATGGGCATACTCTTCACATCTCCTACCATGAGGGACTGTGTAGCTCCAGTATCACGAAGTGTGACAACCGGTACTCTAACTTCAGCAATGGTAACTATACCCTTGGAAATGAAGTCCTTGTACTTTTCATCTACACCACTTGAACACCTATTTGTCATTTTTGAGACATTGTTTTTCACATTTGGATGACGCTGTTCATCACTTACACTTGACTTAACAAAACCATTGGTGGCTGCTTGGTACTGTTTCTCTTTTGTTTCAGCATCTGAACAGTTCTGTGGACGTGTGTCTGCATGGACTAAACCATGTGTTGCTCTTTGCTTTTGTTTTTCTTTTGCTTCATTTTGTTCTAGCAATCGCCTACATTCAGACTTAATGTGACCTGTTTTCCCACAGAAAAAGCATCTCACTTCTTTGTATTGAGGCCGTGGCGATTTTTGGCGCTCTTTCTGTGATTCAGTCTTTACTTTATCCCTATGACTACCGTGCCACTTTTGAGTGTCAGGATTTCTCGACTGATCAAACTTCCTCTTTCCCTCAGGACTTTTTGTTTTCACCTTATGTGTCAACTCATACTGGTCAGCTGTGACTGCTGCATTCTTTACATCCTGTACTCTTCGATCTTCCAAATATGTTCTCAGATCTGGAGGTGTCGATTTCTTGAACTCCTCCATCAACACTATCTCTCTCAAATTTTCATAAGTGAAATCCACTTTCATTGATCGGACCCATCGATCAAACATGATTTCTTTTTCTCTCTGAAACTCTACGTAGGTCTGTCTCGAACCTCTCCTATATCCTCGAAACTTTTGCCTGTAGGCTTCTGGGACTAACTGATAGGCAAGAAGGACTGCTTCCTTAACTGTATCATAGTTATTTGCCTCCTCATCCGAGAGAGCAGACACTACTGAATGTGCCTTGCCTGTGAGCTTTTGTTGTACTATCAAAGACCAATATTTCTTCTCCCACTCCAAATTCCTGGCTATTCTCTCAAAGGAGAAAAAGAAAGAGTCTACATCCTCTTCATCAAAGCGGGGGACTGTGTTTGCCATTTTTGCAATGTCAGGCGTCTTTGGTCTCGACATAGTAACATTAGGCCTATCCCCTGGGACGCTACTGGCCTGGGCCTGGGTCAACTCAATTTGACGTTGCATTAACTCTTGTTCGAGTCTCAGATTTTCTGCCTTCATTTTTTCTTTTTCTAACTCCAATCTAGCCAGTTCTAGTTGTGTGGAATCTACCCTCATCTCACTAGGTCTAGTACTACATGTAGTAGTAGTACTTGGAGCAGTTTTTCTACCAGCACTCTCAATCTCATCTGTACTTTCACTCTGGTCTGTGTGTTCATTTTCTACACCACCCAGTTCAAGCTTCTTCACCAGAACTGCAAAGATTTCTTTCTTTCGACTACACTCTCTGATATCAGCATCTACATGAGTTGCAACCTCAATCAATTGGGCTTTCACTAACCCTCTCAATCTACCAAGAGTGACGTCTTTCACAAACTCTGCAGCATCGAACTTGGCTGCCATGATTTATTCACCTCTAGTTTTCCGACTAGATTTCAAGACTACGTCGCTAACGCAACTTCCTACAGTACACTCCACTGCGTACCGAACTACGAGAATAGTCTAAGCAATTCAGACCTGACAAACACTCGTATATCTCGAGGCCAATTTCCTCGTAAAGCCACATCTAACGATGCTAATCCAAATAACCAGAAAGTGACACACTAATCTGATAGAATGACATAAAGGAAACGATAATACGTACCCTTCCTTTCCAGCAATCAATGCTGCAACCCTGGTATTCAGCTAGCGAGAAGACCAGTACAAGTGCGCAAAACATACTCTTCGCATCACTTCGCGAATCGCACTTCCATTCACAACCACTGCTAACGCAGCCCCGTTACACATACCGTGCAATGTCACGCAGTATACAATACCGCTACGAACAGTACGAACGACACTGTTACGTTCGCTACCCTGTGTACACATCTCACATGAGTGCGAACACTCCACATACTGTACCTCCAACGGGCATCAATCAATACAACGATGTACAAAACACCGAAATACTACCAAAACACGGCCTGTTTGTATGTTCATTTCCCGGACATGTTCCCCACATGTCATGCACCAACAGAACACCCGTCAGCACCGACATAACAACTGTCATACACCGACAAAACATTCTTGGATCAGCACCGAATGACTGCGACTGTTCACGCCATGTTTGCCAACTCCAACTCTCATGTCCCGAATGGACACTTTTATTCCACCCCACCCTGGTTTCACCAAGGCACATCACGGTTCTCCGTCACACTGTCGTTGATGACAAAGTATCCGTGTGAACATGGCTGTTGTAACAGTTTGTAGTGAAAAACAGAAAGTCAAAACTGACCCTGATGTTGGCATGGCCATCCTGTATGTAAGATGAATGACCTTTGCTCCCTGCTTCCTTTAACGATGGCCACATCAAGCTTCTGTAGTGGGATTCACACGTACGCGAATTAGCGTCATACAACTCTCAAGATTTTAATCATGATTGAAATCTCAAGAATCCCACCAATTATTGCGATCAGCACCACGATGCAAATCCCAAGAAATCTTGTGCTTAATTTTTTATTATCCTGATAATTTGCTCCGTGGTGACAGTGTAAACGTTGGACCAAATAATCTTGAGATTTTATATCCCATCATTCAAAGTGCACACCACACCAATGTGATACGCAAGAACAATAGATATATCAATTTATCAATTGCTAATTAGTGGGATATTTTTGTCCTTGCAAACGCTTGCAAAAAATTACAAGATATGGATCACGATCCTTATTCCACTATTTTGTACGTGTGAATGTGGCTTTTGTTTCTCATATAAGTTTTTATTTTTTATTTTGTTTTTTGTTTTTTATTTATAGGCTGCTGTACTCAAACAGGAAAATATTACGCGAATGAACGTCGGATATTAAAAACAAACTTTTGAATTTCACTTGTGTATATGAAAGGCTCATAGTTTTTATTTTTAATAGGCTTCCTTCATCTTTCTTCTTGTTAGCATTGACTGCTATTTTTGAGCGTGCTTAACGAGGCAGCTATTTCAGTAACACATGTGCAGATAAATAGATAAGAATTTTCATGTGTACTTATTCCATGAAGAAGAGTACAGTAAGTCATATGTCGGAGGCATCAGTGTGCCAGAATATTTTGACGTCTGCCATTTATCGTGGATGCGACATGACGTTTTGGAGCGGAGAAGTGCGTTTAGCAATATCATGGTTAAATATAGCTGGT
Organism: Diadema setosum; assembly: GCA_033980235.1. Lineage (NCBI taxonomy): Eukaryota > Metazoa > Echinodermata > Echinoidea > Diadematoida > Diadematidae > Diadema > Diadema setosum. The sequence goes on along the minus strand of CM067063.1, from coordinate 3,208,395 downwards.
AATCAATTCCCTCGAGACGGAACGAGTTTTCCCCCAGGAACATCCAACAATTTATGGCCCCAATTACGTTTCCCTCGTCGGAAGGCATCTGGCTGGATGTTTTGCGGTGGCAGCAACTCCTCATATTGTACATGTGGGACTAAGTGACGAGACGTGTGGAGTCCACCGACTTGCGACGCGCCCCTGAGATATGAAATTAATGAGGCAATTTTGTCGGCCCGTGATTTATCGCAGGAGGGGTCTCCCCTGCGAAGAATTGACTTTTCCACCAAGTACAATGTGATCGCTTGCTGGCTAGAGAGAGGGGGAGAAAACACCTCAGAAAACCAAGAACCTGTTCAACTTGTATGAGTGAACTTCCCAAAAGTGAAACTTTCCTGGACCCAAAGAAGAGATTTAGATTGTAGTTTTCACAACTTGTGTGTGTTGAATCTAGAGTGCTGTGGGGGGGGGGGGGGGGGGGGGGGGGTGGAGGTTTGCCCCAATGGCAAGATCAATTAATGAGAGGGTGGTTTAGTCTTGCTAGGAATGAACACTTACAGAATATATCTTTAATCCCTCTAGACAAGCCAATTAAATCTAACCTTTATGCTTAATATCTGATGTATTGATGTGCGAGTCTTTGTCTTTGGCAGAATTAATAATTTCAGCATATTTTGAATCTAAAGTTGTGCATAGTGTTTTTATTGACATGATCAATAGACCGATTAACATGTGTTAATATTGATATCAAACTTAACCATATTCAGATCTCAAGGGGCAACTGCGCCCAATGTACCTAAATCTATGGATATTTTCCCACCTTTGCTAGGCATTCCTAGCATTAAGCTGTTCAACTCATGTATTCCTACAAAAAGCATGACAATTCCTGGGATACTGACCAGTAAGCACTGATTGGTGCTATGTCATGCGGTCCCTGGGCAAGCTTGCTGGTAGTATACGGGAATCTCTGTTCTCAAGATGTGCGTAAAATGGAAATATGTCAGTAAACCTCTGTATTCGTGTTATACATCTTTCATCACTTCTTATCAAGTTTATAGACCTAAAATGTAGAAAAGCCCTCATTGTTGTGTACAAGTTAATGTAGAAAAAGAGATTACTGATTGTCAAATAAAAAAAATGGGAAGTAAGCATGGGAAAGTGTGGATGACAGACTAGCCTGAACAAGATCATTGGTAATGTGTCTCCCCCCCCCCCCCCCCTCATCTAAAAATGGGTCTGGGCAACCGCTGTGGGGATGCTGGCCATTCATGTTCCTCCTGTTGAGCAAACGCTGCACAAATCAGCCGTTTCTGCTTAATTGCACGTTCCGCTGCATCGCGAGAAGCATCCCCGTTTACAGAACTGATCCCGCCGTCTGAAGATTAATGTCATGAAAAATTATCTCGGTGCAGGCAAAATTTCTCTTCTCATGGTTGCTCCTTCCGTCATCACACAGCACAAATATTTTAGACGTGCGAACCTCGTTTTGAATAGAGGCAAGTATAAATTGATGGAGAGTCTTAGACAGACAATAAATGCTTCCAGAAATACTTATTATGAAGCAGAAATGGGGGAGAAATTTCTATGGACATGAAGATATCCTGAAGGGATAAGAGAAAAAGGATTTCTAGGAAAAGAAGATTCCTAGGGTTCCGTGAAAGTTGAAGTAGATCACTCAGTAGTTCATATTTGTTCCTTGTTTGCCATCACTCCTTATAAAAATCATGAAGTGCAAGCAAATCTTAGAAATGATGTATGCGGAAACCTCACAATTGGGTTCCAAAGGCAAACTTTGCCCTCTTTTACTTAATGGGAGGAAACCTTTTACAAAATCTCTTCTCTGCCTTTACATCATTACAAGGGTTTCTTTCAGCGTAATGACATAGTTGACTCTTTCTTTATAGCAGTCTTCCATTTTCTGAGGCCATTACTAACATTCTGGAAAGGAACAAAATTTTGTAAGTTCAAATCCTTGCATATAGTGGTCACCTTTCTAATGTGTGCAGTGACTGACTGATTTACCTCCTGTTAAATTTCAATAGTTGTCGCAGACTGTAGATTCGGTTAAATTGTTGCAATTGTTACAACTGAACTATGTTTGTATGACAACCGTGGTACCTTTAAATCTGAACTAAAGACATATCTTTCCAGCAAATTTTGTGAATGATGTGTGACATATTGTGGGAGCTGGATGCTTTTGAATGTTCTGCAGATAAACATGTAAATGCAGTTTATCATTATCATCATCATCATCATCAGTTTCAGCCCTATACCTCAGCACAGCAATTAGTCACTGGTCTTACTCCAAAAAGTTTTAACATTTCAAGAAACAACCTGTTAACCACAAGAGAACAAAACTGAGAATGATATACTGCCAGGTTTTTTGCACTTTTGAAGCTAGTAAGACATAAATTTAGTAGTGACATGTTGGGACTTTCGACATTCATATGAGTATTGTGAACATGCGTGTTATATATTTTATTGATGATTTGTGGTAACAAAAAACTGACCACCAGACTGTCTATAGTGTTCACCTGTGTGTAATGACCGCCTATTTCGTTTCTCGTGAGTGGTCACTATAGTTATGTTTGACCACTGTCTTGCACATAGTCATGATTTTTAAGCAACTGAAATCGGGTCAAACCGTGGTGAAGAATCCAGTGGGTAGAATATACTTCTCACACGCTGTAAATGCCTGTGTGTGAGGTATATTGAAGGACTTCAAATGGTACATGGATCAGAGAAGGAATGACTTCGTGCGGCAAGCGAACCTGGGGCATTTGAAGAGCTCCATAATACACAAAGTCAACTCTGTGCGAGATGGATTGTACATTTTCAGTACCTGGTTCTCAGATCTCATGTGTATGGTGACCAGTCCAGTGAATCAGGGAGGTGAATTCAAAGATATGAAAAAGGAGATCTATCTTTCAAGAAACATTGTCGTTTAGGTTTTTGTTGGGTTTTTTTTTTTTTGTCCATAATGCACAAATTCTTTGAGTCAGATAATTTGATGCACTTCCTCCTGTCATCCTCTTTTTTTTTTCCTTGCTTGCTCTCTCCCTCATTTTTGTCTCTATCTCTCGTACTCTTCTCTCTATCTTCCTCCTTTTTTTCTTTCTTCTCTCTCTCCTTTCTCTCTCTCTTGCTCTTTCTCATTCTCTTTCCCTGCCTTCCTTTGCATGTAAGCTTGACTTGAGTTTTAGAGAACGGAAAAATTTGCCAATCTTGCTTTGTGCTGGTCCATCGCGTCGTCCACTGTTGAGACGAGGAGGGGAGTCTCGGGTGCTCAGCAGGGAGCATTTCAGCTGATGTATTTATCTCCTCATAGGCAGTTTTAGAAGGAGTGTTTTTATGCAGCCTCGAAGTCATCGTACAAAGATTGAGAACCACTGTGGGGTTTTTTTGCCTTTCATTCTTTCTCTTTCCTCTCCCACCCCTCCATCTCCCCTTTTATGAAGAGGGATCTTTGCTCTCTAATGCCCCATCTGTTGCCATGGTAACTGTCGGATACACTCGGTATCCCTCGCTGACTAATGCACAATTTAGTGGGCATGAATGGGGAATTCTACTTCATATATTACTTTGATTGTGCAGATAATTTTTGTTCTCCCCTCTCCCGATCTCCCCATCCCCCCCCCCCCCCCCCCCGTATTCCATCCCTGTTATTGGTTGAGGTGCGGTTTTGTGTGTGTGAATGAAGGATTACATTCAAGGTTTCTTCTCTCTCCTAAGAGTTCCCCCTTCTTCTTCATGATGCTGAGTTTTCTAAAGATAGTATTGTGGTCTTGTGGTATAAGACTCCACTTGCAGTTTAGCATACAGGTGTATACCCCTGGGTCTCGCCCTGACCGCAAAGGACTTAAAGAGGATTGCAGCGTATTTACTACATGTGTACTTGCAAGCGTGTGAACTACAATGCTTTTTCTGTGAGATTCTGTATGGGACGTAACCTTCTCTAAACCACTGGCTTAAGAATGTCACTAGGTGCATTCACATCGGCGGTGAAATACCGTGGCATGTTGCAATGTGAGCACAAACACTCTACAAAATACAGCATAAACTACATTGTACGTTGCAAGATATTGTCGTATTTAGGGTGGTAATTCAAATTTCGCACAAAATATGAGTGATTTGAGGGTGAATCGTGTCATGAAATACCATACAGTGTTGTATCTCTCATATGACCTGATACGCCTTGTGTCTTTTTCCATTGGAGTTATGTGCACGGGCAGTGCTTCAATGCCAGAAATACCATATGTCCCCCAAAAAAGGAATTACAACATTGCCCTCCCCAACAATAACTTGAAAAATACTGAATCAATCCAAATACAGTTTCAGGATACAGTGTATGAAACTATAACTTATTACCCACATCCTGCAGAAAACCCCATCCCATTTGCTTCAGTGACCAAAGAGAAATGAGGATTTTTGTAGAGCATAACAGGAATCCCTTCCCTCCAAGTTCTGTCCATAATGTTCACACATTAATATGCAGTTCTCAGGGCACGCATGTGCTAAACTTGGAAGAAACAGACCATGACATGCTTTACAATGATCCTCATTTCTCTGTGACCATTCAACCAAATTAAATGGGTTTTTCTGCAAAATATAGGTAACATGTTATATTTTTAGACCCTGTAATAGCATTCAGACAGTTTAATCATATTGAAAGTTATCGATGTGGAAATCTGAATTTTTTTTTTTTTTTGGCGGGGGGCCGTACTACTGTAAAAGTGGAAATTTTCACGGTATTGAAATTTTCGCGCAACCAGAAACTAGCGCGAAAATAAAAGCACGCGAATATTTTTGCTTGCCATATGTTCCAGTACTTTACTGTCTTAATTCCGCGGAATTAAAAACATGCGAAACTCCCCTTACTGGGCCGAGGGCGTAAAACTAGCCTCGCCAAAATATCCACTTTTACAGTATACAACGGTATTACGTGAATGACGATGTTACTGAGTGAGTTACTGCCACATCTTTTACCATGATATTTTTCCAATGAGGAAGGTACCAACAAATTACTGTGGTATTGAATACCAGGTATAATTCCAGTGTGAATGAACCTGTGGATTGCGTAGGTGATGGCTTTGCCATTGGGTTTTAGCCCTTTGGGTGCCAATGAATCAAATGTGAACAAATTTGACACACACACCTATGGACAATGAATTAATGTGGCACAAAGAGGTTTAAAGGCACATAGTCCCGGTAGTGTAGAGGGCGCTGTTGATGATACTGCCGATCACCGTTAGCATTGATACGAAGATTACCGAAGTTGAGCTGTCATCAAGAGTAAAGTGCGTAGGTGTTGCTAAAGTAACGTTGCCTGCGTTGTCTTCTCTGTGCGTCGCACAGTCTATAGTAATGCCAGGGTGCGTGCATATGTGCTTCTTATTATGGCATCACAAAAGAAGTTTGCTAAATCTGTCATCCCCCTCAGCCGAATCATGAGCCGAACTGTGATTGGACCACTGACTACAGTGGATCGGACTTCTTCGGACTCGGGGAAGTGGGCCACAGCGTAAGCGCTAAAGAGGAGTCGATAACGTAGGTCTTTATAGGAAACTTGCACCGTGCGCCCGCGTACGCATTTGACTAAACCACCGGGACCATGTGCCTTTAAAGGAGCTTTGAGTTCAAGTAGAAACTTGATCTGCATAAAATCAAGGCATCATATTAGCAAAAGACTTGTGAGAAGTTGAAACAGTGTCAAAGTTTAACAGGTCAAATACCACTAAAAATGATCAAACATGACTATTCAATATTGACTTGTTGAACATATTAAAAAAAATGATATGGTTTGCTCTATGTATCTGTGGAGATGAGTCAAGGAAAACTTTGTTATTCATTAAAGATATTTTGATTTTAAAGGACAAGTTCACCTTCATTTACATAAGGATTAAGAGAATGCAGCAATATTAGTAGAACACATCAGTGAAAGTTTGAGGAAAATTGGACAATCGATGCAAAAGTTATGAATTTTTAAAACTTTTGTGTTGGAACGACTGGATGAGGAGACTACTAAGGCTCGTGATGTCATATGAGTACAACAGTATAAAGAAAATGTAGAGAAAATTCAACATATTTTCACTTTTTTCGCATAATAAAAGAGCACTTGACTTGCCTCTTTCTAAAGGCAATGGGAATAATATTACCCACTAACATATGTCAGTAACGAGTCAAGGGAATGTGTACTTTTTTCAAAAGATGAAATTTTGTGAAATTCTCTTTGTATTTTCCTTATATTGTTGTACACATGTGACATCATACACTGCAGTAGTCTTCTCATCCAGCGGTGACTGCACAAAAACTTCAAAAATTCATAACTTTTGAACGGATTGTCCGATTTTCCTCAAACGTTCAATGATGTGTTCTACTAATATTGCTACATTCTCTCAATCCTGGTTAATATGTTAATGAAGGTGAACTTGTCCTTTAAGTGAATTTCACAGGTAAACTATATTAAAGGTATAATGATGACATGATGACTGCACAGTCACATGACCAAGAGTTATTATTAGAATTATTATTATTATTATTATTATTATTATTATTATTATTATTATTATTATTATTATTATTATTATTATTATTATTATTATTATTATTATTATTATTATTATTATTACTATTATTATTAATATCATCATCATCATTATATTTATTCTATGAACTTCATATCTATGCTGATTACATACTATTCAGGATGATGACTCACCAATAGTAGCCAACTAGGAAACTCATTTTCCTTTCTTTTTTCATTTTCTTTTTAATTTTCTTTCAAATTTTCACAACATATTGCATTTGTGTTTGCTGCTTTCATAGCGCACAAAGAAATAAAATAGCACATGATGCATTCTTTGTTAATCCCCATCATGTTTTTTCATTGGTCAGCACATCTGCCAGCTTGCTTTCTCAGGCGTTCCCCACAGATTTAAGATGATATCTGAGTGTCCATGAAAAGGTATTACGTAATCCTTCCAACGCTGTTGCATCACTTAACCTTAGTCTTGGGCCGTTTGCTAAGTCATGCCTGAGTGGGTCATCAAATTTCATTCAGGATCAATTGTCAGGATTAATTAATGGAATGTTAATGAAGTAGCCTGGTAGATAGTAGAGGGGTATGTTAATGTGTGAAGGGTAAGTGATGGGGCAGTGGTTGAATTGATGATGATAGTTTTGGTTGAGATGGGCTTCGGGTTTTCATCTCTTCTTTTGTGAGATAACGAGAAAACAAAAATGAAATATTAAAAAGCTTACAATTCTAAGAAGAATTCAAAGTTTATTTGATGAAAATTGGTTTCGAAATGGCTGAGACAAAACAGTCCTAATAAAAGATAATAATAGTGATAATAATAATAAAAAAATCTATCATTGCTAATCATCAACATCCAGATAAGTTTGCTTTTAATTATGAAGCCAAAAGTTTAACAGCAGCAAGTAATTTATTGCCTTTTTTTGTTTGTTTGCGCAGTAGAGAGATGCTCACTGTGACATCTGCTCTGGCAATCGTTAAAGTTCCTCTGTCCGTGTGGCACAAACATGAGTGCTCGTCACACATCAGCTGCAATAGATGTGCCTCGTTTGGTGAGAGAGAGTGTGAATCAATTTTTGTTGATTAGTTTCCACAATGACGGGCGACACCGGTCCACGATGCAGCGGCACGGCACCTTTTGATCTATTGTACTCCTACCTTTGGCTGTGACCTTGAGCATGTTGGTAGTCATATGAAGCATTAACAGCCATCGAGTAGTTTTTGGCTGCAAACATTTTATTTCTGGTGAAAGTGGCTTCATTTTGTTCAACATAGGTGAAAGTAAAAAATCCTAAGTATGTTTCTTTTTTTGTGGACCAGCTGAAGTAAAACAAAATAACAGAAATATGCTATACAGAGTATGTCATCAAATCAGTTATGGGTACATTGGACTTAATGGTTATACAGTATGTCTTTCAATCAACACTGAATACATCGGGTGTCGAAAATTTGATCCTGAAGCGACCTTGGCTTGACCTTGATTGGCACTAAAAAACTGCTTATTGAAATTGAAAAACTATTTCATTGGCTATACATGAGTTGTCTTTATAGTTTGCTGGTAATGCAATATCAAATATTGGGATGACAATATGTTTGTGTCAAGCACCAACCAAACCCAAAGTGCCATGTTCCTATTGAAAGCTAACTGCATGTGTGCGATTTTTTTTTCTCTCTATACTTTATTAAAGTAAATGTTATTGAACAAATAAACAAATATATCATATGGAGCTATTTGTCGTAAGCTGTACAATGCAGATGGGATGTTACTCTTCAAAATTGTAACTTCACTGGTTTCTGGTATTGTTTTGTTTATACTATAAAGCATGATATTTTCACAGCATGAAATGTTCACAAGTTGTTATGGATATGAGATATGAGATATGAATTGTTATGAATGTGAGAGCATTCAGACATGAATGTACATCGTATGAATATATGTTGTATATCAAAATGATGCTCAAACCATTGTTTTGATATATGGTGTGTATCTATATGACATATCGATTCAGACACATAAAAACATCCCATTTCCATACAGTATATCATGTATCCATATGAGAATTCTCTAGTTTGAAAGGTGGTATTTGGATTATTTTCAGAGTATGACTTGCCCCTAGAAAATGAGTTTTGTAGTCCATTCTCTGCATATTTCGCCAAGCACTGACTAGCATTGATTCAAATAAACAAAAAACAAGTCGCAAGAGTCACTGTATGATGGAGGAGGAGAATATTATATTGATAGTTGTCTAATTTTAAGATAAAAATGTTGATGAGAGCTAGGAGAGGAGGTACAGACTCATCAAGTGTTTGTGTTCGTGATCATCTCATCCTCGGTGATTGTGCAAAGTGCATTGGCGACCACGCAAAGTGCTATCGATGTGTTTTCGCAAAGTTTCCTGGCCCCCTGTGTCACAGAGGATGGTTTGTTTCCCCTCCAGTCCACAGCAAACGTTGGAGCACACACATGTTGGAAATATTGGCACACGCATGTTGGAATGCTGTCTGTCCTGTCCATGGCAGTCACTTTTGTCTTCAGCTGTTTTGTACACAGAGATCCAAACTATAGCTTTCTTGCAGATTTTTGTACTGTTTTTGGGAGCCAAAAATACTGCAGGTTTCATGGAGATTGCTACTTTTTTCCAAATTGTATTTCTACACATGGCTGTTGCAGGACAGGTAGAAAATAGTGTTTTTTCCACCAAAAATATGCCTTTCAGCTTTTCATCCTTCAGAATAATGCCATGCTGTTTGATGAAACTTGTTCCATTCTGTGTGTTATGCTTAAGCATGGTCAGGAATTGCTCTTAAAAAGGGTCAATAATCTTCACTCAAAACTGATACAGTTATTACAATGAGATGACAGGCTAATGATTGGGTGAAGAAGCCCAAATCTCAGGGCCCCAGTTCATGAAAGATGCCAGGATAGCAACTCTTGCTAGAATAGCAACTTCCCGTAGCAACAACCAATCAGGAAGCAGGGTTGTTATCATTACCGTGACAGTTGCCTTTATCCAGCAAGAGTTACTATCATAGCAACTGCCTATGAAATGGAGCTCAGAAGTGTAGGCTGGAAGTGTTGTACTCTGTATGCCAATGCAGTCTGTGGTTTTAAGATGAGAATCTATCAGACCATGGTGTTGTGCTGCATCAAGAAAATGAATACCAGAGCTGTGAAGACAAAAGAAGGCAATGATAACATGTTTCCGTTATCTTTTATTATCTTATTCTTTTACATCCTGCGGACTATATATGTGGGAGTGTGGGAAAAGCACTGATTTAATATCATCACTTCATGCCACTGTACTTCCTCTTTAATGACACACTGAAACCAGAAACTAAAAGTTTTACTTTGTTTGGTTTTTTTTGTTGGTATGTTGATGCATGTTTGTTTGTTTGCTTGTTTGGGGGATTTTTGACAGCTTATATATAAGCAGCAGTTTTCAATGAAATGTCACAAGGCCTTTGTGAAGAATAGCAATTTGCTACAAGTGAACACTACGTAAACTCCAGTACATACAGAGTTTGAAAGCAACAGCTTTCTTCAAATCTGTGAAGTCATTTCATACCTTTGAAAGATGCGAGACATGTTTACAAAGTCACACATGTTTGCCAATTGTGATTTTGTTTTACTGCTATTATAATGTCCCTGTCTCGAGCTTCACTTTTGCATCTTTTTGTTTGTCTCTTCAAGGAGCTCAAGCTCATTGGCAGTCCTTGAGTGATGTGTTTGTATCAGTGTTGTTATCACTTTTACCTTCTGCACGTCTTTTTGTCTCCTTCCTTTATCGATTTTCTCCATGCAGATGAATTAGAGTCGGATGAAGACTGAGATCGATGACGTCGGGTCCTCCCTCTCCCTTCTCTTTCCTCCCGATGATGGCGATGCGGATAACAGCAGCACCATTTGGCACCGCCACAACCGCACCCAGCTCCCCCAGTCGTGAGAGCCGCATCCCCATCCAGCTACATCCCGTTGCCACGACGACATGTCATCACTTCGCCCTTCCCTCCTCCTCCTCCCTCTTTCCCCCTTCTCAATCTCTGTTATCCCTCACACCCGTCCAGTCTCCATGGCAGAAGATGGGATGAGGATGTGGAAAGATAGACAGAGAGATGAGACGAGACGAGAGAAGGCGAGTCAGAGATGGAATCAGTTGATAGCATCCCACAATGCACCGGGAGCTGTCCATATCACGGCAGACGGTGTAAAGGAGACACTGGTATGTGGGTTCTCTGCTATCTTTAAAGAGCTTGCCTTCCTCTCATCCCATTCCTTACCTGCCCCAGCAGGCAGACGGCATGCCAATTTTCTTCTCCTCCACATCATCGCCCTTTGACTCCTATCGCTTCAGTTTTGAAGGCATCGTTTTTGTTGTTACTGTTGAATTTTGTGTTGTCATCGATGATTCACGCTTTATCGATATTAAATTGTAAGCAACTCTATGAAATGTATATTTGGAGATTTGTATGTTAATGATGTAAAGTGAAAGTTTTTGCGTTGTTTAAAATTTGTTGATAATCGAGATTATGTTGGACTGGTGAAGAATATAACTTGGTATCGTGAGGTTTAAAGTCTGAATTAGACCAACTTTATGCACCTCCCTATAGCTCTACTATCCTGAATATTTTATTTAAAGTACAAATACTCTTCCACCATGTTAATAGTATAGACAAGATGAAAAAGTTCCAGATGCAGTTTGTGGATTGAGCATTATGGTATATCAAAACCCCAGCACGAATTTGGTAATAAATGCAAAGTCAAGTGTGTTTGTTGATTCGGGCCCAGTGGCTGTTTTTAGGTGCATATCAAGAATTTAAATCAACTGTGCTCTTGGTTCAGCGTAGTCACCCTTAAAGGTCCAGTTTACCTTTGGGAGCAGTGATTTCAAAAATGTTCAAGATATCACATTTGATGCATATGTGTAGGTCTGTTGTATCATAAAACATCCTACCATATGAAATATTTGCAATAAAACCTAAAATATAAGGAGATATCAGGGTTTTTCTCAGTAAACCGTAACTGTATACGGTTTAGTCTGGAAACATTTTTATTATAACTATTGTTCACATTTTGTGTATTTAGCAACACTTAACATCGATTATACGGATTCAAATTTTGACAGTGGTTGTTTCTATCCCTAACTCACATTTTAGAACTATTTTAAAGCACTAATGCTTTCATCTGCAAATGGTAAATTATGCCTTTAACCATGTCCCAACTCTGGGTAACCTTTGAGAAGTTTAGCTGTATTCTTTAGATGTAGGATTGTTCTTTATTCTACTTTGTGTATATTTTTTACTACCGTTTTGCAAAATGTCACTAGTGAAACAGATACTAAGACACACGTGTATAGTCAAGATGGCTCTATATACTCCAGGTATTACTGACAAGTAATATACTTTACGGCATGGATGTCAAACAATATCAACGAAATTGCTGTGATAAAGTTTTAATGGTTTGATATATAAATGGATTATATAGCAAGTTGAGTAAGGATTAAAGTTTCAGAAAAGTGTTTATAAAAGAGTAGATTTGTGCTAAATCTCTCAGGATTGTAGAGACACACATTGTCACTGTCTCAGCATTTCAGAAGAATGATGTCACCTGGAAAGTTAGAATTATATTCAGTATTTATCTGATGTTCTGCATCAATTTCCTTTTTTTTTTAATCCCTTATTCAAATAATCTCATCACTGAAAGCTTTGGAAAGTTAGCAAGCAGAGGAATTCCCCCCCTGCCATCAACATCTGTGCAATATTACGCGATCACCGCTTCCATCCCGACGCGATGTGCAGATGTTTTCGGGATTAACATTCGTGCGTGATCTTTTACCCTTCCTCTAGGGTTAGCACTGTTAAACCCACATGAGCAAAGTGTTAATTGAAATCCCAGAATAAACTCAGCATAACTTTTTTTCTTATTTGTCTGCTTCCCTCCCCACCCCCACTTTTTTTAATAAAAATCTGTCGGCCAGACTTGCGCACCAGATGCTGTTCTGATACATTTTGTCTTGAATGTTATCACATTTTCTGATGACAACCACTAAAAAAAAAAGAACTAAAAAAAAAAAATTGAAATGAAATGCCTTCCGTCCATGTTTCTGGTGGCATGACGTGTGTGTGTGAGGAAAAACGTTTTCATGAGTCCCGAACCGAGCTGGCACGTCAAAGGTTGAATTGAGCATGTTGTGACTTGAAGAGCAACTCGACACATGATTTATCCATCGCGGTGGTAGATCCCCGTCTGCAGGCACTCTGAAAATTTCCCCCGCACATTCCGTCTGGCGATGAGAAATGTGACTGCAAAATTCTGTGTCTGATTCGATATGAAACAGCCGCTCATCTTGATTACCAATTGGTCCTTTCAGTCCCAATGAAACAAAACAAATAGAAATGGCAAGAAATATGTGTTATCTTAATGCAGCCGAATTAAATCAGACTTTGTGCTTAGGTATCGACGAAATGGTTCGCCATGTATTAAACTACAACACTCATCCAGTAATATGCAAGTGAAGAATCTCATTTTGCTATCATTTTGCTATCATTTTGCTGACTTCTGTGAAGAGAAAATGTCTGAAAATGTGCCAACTTTTGTATGAATTACATGGTGGTGCTTTTCTGCTGTGTGCAGGCACTTCATTGAGCCTATGACTGATATAGATCAGCCAGTACTCCTAAATTAATCTCCAGCAACTTAATAGAAATTTGCCAGCCCTTCACAGATACAGTACTGAGCACCACCTCGGTCCCTCCATCCCTACCACACACTTACAACACACAGAACTTTGCCACATGCTAATCTCTAGATCCTTGAACAAGTGTTTCAAGTTGGTGAAACCACAGACCACACTATTTCTCTCGTTTAGTCTCCAACGTTACAGGCGGCTGTGCGTAAGAGATGCTGCATCTGCCAGCATGGCATGTGAATTCGATTGGCGTGACGTGATGTTCGTTTCAAAAGTTGCAGACCATACTCGAAAGTTGCGAACTTGTCATCATCGCAGACACGTGCTGATAGTGTCACATTGTCTAGTATCTGTCTGAAGTACATTAGACTGTAGCCTGTGATAAGTACCAGAATGTTGCAGTCCATCCATACGCACACAATATCCAGCTGAGAGCAGAACATATTTCAGTTGTTTTATTTGTGTAAGTATGAATACGCTCCTAAAACTTTTTGACAGATATAAACACTTACTGATGTAAACAATCATCTCATGTTTTTGTTTTGCTCAAAGAAGTTTCTAATGTCGATATAGTAATACTGATGCTATAAACATGCGAAAGTGATAAAGGACCAAACAGAAATCAAGTTGGACATTGTGTTACGTAGTTTGGAATGGATTATTTAGGATGCCTTTACAAGGGCAGTGTTCTCAAAAGCCACAGAATCAGCAACCAGCTAAAAATGGAATGTTCAGCCACTCACATGGCATGCCATTGCTTTCCTCTCTTTCAATGAAAGACTTTTCACCATCCTTCAACTCCTTTCCAACTACGTCGAATAATCTGTTTACAAAGCTATGTCGATACTAGTATCTAATCTGAATTTGCCCTGCATGGTTCTGTTTTGTTTTGTTTTGTTTTCTGGATCAGATAATGCTCAGGTACATGAAATTATTGAAAAGAAAAAAAAAAACATGTTTTCTGAATTTTTTTGTGGCATTCCTCTGAGGCTGTCAGGGACGAAGTACTGTGTCGGGTCAAGGCAAGTTGGATCCACCAAAAGAAGTTGTGCGTCATTATATGCCAAAATATTGATGTTTTTTGTAGACACACACGTCATCGCGGATAGTGTTGTACATCCACATTCATTCTTCTGTTGTTTTCAGTGGAGTAGAACGCACATGCTTGAATAGAATCCAGCTGGCTATAAATACATGTCACAACATTCATTTTATAAACATATTTGTCTGGTTTGGAATGTGACTAGTTGCACATTTTTCTTCCCCACCCACCCCTCCGTCATAAAGTCATGATTTACAAAAACACACAAATGAAAGAAAAACGGTAAAAACAAACCATTTGAGGTCTTACCGCAGGGAGGGGCGGGATAAGACGCAGTTCATGAGTAGTAAATGTCAATGTGAACATGCAATCACTTTTAGCGTCTGATCGATGGGGACAGTCAAACAAACCAAAGTTTCGGGAACATTTCAATGTGTGTGTTGTTTGAAAACCAATGTGGGTCATACCATTACGAATCTGCCTGTCTTCTCTTTTGTGTTAGCACTTTCACCTTGGATGCTCCTTCTCTAGTTATGAAAGAAAAAAGGAGAAAAAAAAATCATCTTTTAATCAAAATGGAGGAGGAGATAGTAGTACATGAGAGAAAGAAGGTGAAGAAAATGGAAAATTGGATTCAGCCGAGATGTGAATGTCTTAAGGCATCTACAAGCTAATCCTTTGTCATGAATCAACTTAAGAAAAGGGCTGAAAAGGTCACTCTTTTCTTGGGATTTGAATGCAGGCATCGCTTGAATCATCCAGTCATAGAAAATGAGTGGGTGCTGAATTCTTTGCATGCGCAATTCGCTTTGTGACTTCTGCGAATACCTGTACAGACTGCTGAAGTCAATTTGGACTTTGTTTTTGTGTTTTTGTCACGTGATATTGCAAATGGCGGTCATCAGAAGCCGCGCTCACGCGGACAGCTGTGTTGCCGCTATAACAAAGAGTGGAGATAAATAATGGGTCACTGTAAAATAGGGTTAACATGGATGGTTTGCATTGTGTGCAAGTTCTTGCCACATGTTATGAAATGTGCGGCAGTATGTCACGAAGAGCTTATGAGGTTGGTAAGAAAACGAAACCATGGCTAGCATGTGATGAGGTGTGTTAGTTCACGCGATTAACAGTCAACATGAATGGCTTAATTTTTTTAATGAAGGTTCACGCGTAACACATGTGACTGTTTGGTATACTCGTGTACTGTAAGCCAGTGCATTTCTTTGGAACCTGGAGGGCTGTATTCAGCATCTGACGTTAATCTTTTACATCATCCTATCAACAAGGCAAAGAGGTTTTCATTATATGCGACAAAATTAGCTTTTTTTGAAAGGCTATTTTCTTTCATATTGACAACTTTATTTCAAGGACTTTTGTGTCATGCTCCATTTTTTCACCAGATCTTTTAATAGTAGTGTGAAACTTGCTGTAACTTTCCTTCATTTCTTTGTGCGATTTTGCCCTATTTCCCATTTATTGATGCTGTCATTTTATCTATTTGCTTTCTCACACGTGGTACATGCAGTGCTTCTTGTAGTTTGCCTACTATACACATCAGTGCCATTGTACAATCAAATTTGGCAGAACTTTGCAGCTAGTTTGGTGGTAGAGACAGTGAACAACATGTGGGCCGAAAGGGAGAAGAATAAGAAAATTAGATAATATTCAGTGATATTCAATGATAATGAAGCTCATTGTGGTGATGATGACAGACAATAGTGATTACTCATGAGTAACATACAGTGTAAGGAGCTGACATGTATTAAGAAAGAAAGCAATGCATTGATAGATGAGTGACATAGAGTTAGATTCAGGAAAAAAAAATCAGATTACTGTAAACCAGAAATTTTTCATGTGCATGAAATTTTTGCAAATTTCGCACGGAGCCAAGGTTTGCGAAAATAAAATGCGTACAAAAGTGTTTGTCTACACAATGCATTGAATGCCAGTGGCAATCTGCGAAAGTTTCGTGCGGTGAATGTATTTCTGGATTTTCTGTGCACTCAGCAGAATTAGCCAATGCCAAACTCCAAATGCTTTGAGACATGCAGAGGTTGTGTATTTTATAATTATTATCCTCATGCTATGGTAT
The DNA here is from genome assembly GCA_033980235.1 of Diadema setosum. NCBI lineage: Eukaryota > Metazoa > Echinodermata > Echinoidea > Diadematoida > Diadematidae > Diadema > Diadema setosum. The sequence continues at coordinate 3,192,058 of CM067063.1, read as the reverse complement.
GACAGTTTGTTCCTGATTATCCTCCGTGACACGAGATGGACGTCAACAGCTGCTATCACCAAGTCTGTGCCGGCATACTTTGAGACTTTGCAGCATTGGTTGCGGGTCACGCGTGTGAACCACAGATTGTTCCCATTGCGGTGGGGTGTTTATGAGATGCAATTGTCATCTTGTTTCCTCGTGGTACAAACACATCCTCCTGACATCATCAATGTGAAAAACCAAAACAGATGATGTCATGCTGTATCTCTTCTCTTGCTCTCTCTATCTCTCTACAATTGCTTTCTCTCTTTTTCTCTCTGTCTCATTTGTTGCATAAGATCATATTTCTAAAGATGTCTGCACTTGATCCCAGATTTCCTGGAAAATATCTCCGAAGTTAATCATGCACATTACTTCCAGTCCAATAAATGCTATATATAGTGAATTCGTTTGATGCTATAACTCTTGCGACTGTGACCTTTGCGGAACCCTCTTTTTTTTTCTCCCTGTGCAGCAGATATTGCAGATACATGGTTAGTTTCCAGGGCACCAAAGACAGAAAACCTGAACTATTGCAGTTTTTGTATGCATGCACCAGTATGGGTTCAAGTTTGGTTGACATTAATTTGGTATGGGTATTGGATGCTGGCATGCTGCCTTTGTGTAATGCTCCTGGTTGAACCGTCCTTCAGGTCTGTTGTGATAATTAATGATAACTGACTAATAATGATGGAATTTTCATGATCATTTTTCCTCTTCTTTTTCTTTTTTTTTTCCAAGGGGGGGGGGGAGGAGAAGAGATTCCATTCTAAAACAATTTTTGTACAATGTGCGAGTGGAAAAAAAATCAAAAGGAGAAATAATCCTGTACTCTGCATAGAGCAGACAGTGTGACTCAAAACTTTTTAGGTTGTTTGAGAGATTCTTTTGTGTTTTCTTCATGTTGATCAATTTGTTTGTTATTAAACTCACCTGGATCATTGACACAAGTTGTAAAGCAATAAATGCAAAAGGGAGAAAAATAAGGGGGAAATAAGTGGGTCTGTTGTAGGTACATGTATGCCAGACTTGGCTCGTGATGGTGATGAGCCCTCGTCGGTCCATCGATGAACTAAACAATCCCCCCAGTTTGTTCAGCTCTCGATCATTCCCGAGCCTGAAACGGGCTTTCTCTCGCAGCCAATCAGTGGAGGAGTTTCCACGGCGATGTCTAAACAAGATAACTGGAGGGATTAACAAGAGGGCAAACGGAGAGTGTCTCTCTCGGGTGCAAAACCCATTTGTAGGCAATCACATCAATTATGTAATTTGTCTGACTGCCGGGGTTTTGTCTGTTTTTTTTTTTTGTTGTTGTTGTTGTTGTTGTTGTCTGTCTGTCTGTCTGTCTCTTTTTTTCTCTCTCTGTCAAATCGAGTATTCTGATCATGGTGTGGTGTAGATTCTACTAGCATCAGAGTCTCCCCATTCCGGCATGCCATCATCAGTCCACTGAGTGACTTGGCAATATACATGGCATTGTCAAGAGTCGTTAAAGGGGGGGGGGGGGTATCAACTTAAGAGTCAAGGTCGCTGGGCAGACCTTGATAAAGTATGTAGCTTCGCTGTGGATGATGATCTGGAGGTAGCAGTGCATGCTTGGGAAATTCAAAGAAGATGGGATGTGGTTAAGGTATGAAGGGGAGTGGCATGCATTGTGAAACATATTCCATTCAAATATGCAAGTATTTGTATGTTATTGTGGCATTTTTTGTCAGTGTCATTGTATGATATTAATTATCAGGATCTGACACATGGTTTGTTTTATCCTCTCTTCTTTGTGTGGCTCATCCCCATCATGTTTTGCTCTGTTGACTCCACAAGACAAGTGTGGGAGAAGCTTCATAAACACACACACACATATATATATATCTATATATATGTATATAAATCCATGTGTGTTCTGATATACATTACCCTTACTTTGTCATACCAGATCTGGCTCAGTCAAAATGGGTCGCCTGGAATTGATATAAATTCTCAGGCACTCAGCACCAACTTCTTTCAAGGTCAAAAATCGTTGCAAGCTTTTGTGCCGTTGCCGTGGGAACCAGAACCGTGCAACATATCAGTCGTCTCGATTTAGTATGGAGTTCAAAAGTGTATGATACACACTTGATGTAAAAAAAAAAAAAAAAAAAGAGTCAGTTTTGCTGCTCTGTAAAAGTGGATTTTTTTTTTTTTCATGTTGTTTCAATTTGTGTTGAGCAAGATGAATTTTGTGTTCATATCACTCAGTAATGACACGTTACAATGAATAATTTGTGGCTATGTGCATGATATTGCTCACTGGCAGCATGCAAGGAAAAATGGTATGAAATGGAATGTGGAAAAAACAATAAAAGATCTTTACAATTTCACTAAAAACACACACACACAAAAATATCAATGTTTTCAGTTTTGTAAGATTACTACTGCTGCAAAATTGGCATATCATAGCTAAAACTGATGTTCTTTTCTTCATTCAAGCAGGAAGCAAAAATTAGATACAAACCTATAGAGTGTTGAAAAATAACAAGGCACCAGTACATGTTCACTGTAGATCTTGTACAAGATTTTTTTCATGAAGAATAACATTGTGATTCACCAGTGTCCCTTTAGGTAGTCCAAAAATGCCAGCTGTTTCTTTTTTGTGGTATTTTATGCTGTTTTTTGCCAAAAATACTGCAAGTTTCATGGAAAATAATGTTTTCCTAAATTTGGTAAGGTTGGTATATGTAGTAATCCAGTATGTCACTTTATGAAGTTAGCATTGGTGTGATGTTAACTTAGTTCAATCTAAACTTGTTATATATTGTACATATATTTTTTTCCCCTCATCTTTTTTTCACACTGTAAAGTGAATGTAATGTTATGTCACAGAAAATGCCTGTAAATTTTGCGGATTTCAGTCACTCATGAGGTGACTGATACCTTGTTTTGTAGAAAATGAAATGTGGAAATAAATGCAAGAAGTAAATCAAACATGTATTTTCCCTACCAGAAAGTGTTTCAGTGCTTCTGTTGTGTCGTTATGTTTGTTTGGGATTTTCTTTTTCTTTTGCCTTTTTTAAAATTTAGATAATTCATGTCTGTCCATTGTCCTCCTGTGAGCATTCATCAAACGATATGCAAGACTCTTTGATTTACGTCAAGAGTTCCAACAGTAAGCCAAAGTGATTGCTAATGATTTGACACTTTTTTGACTCTCTCACCAGCAGTTCGTTTTGTCGCCCAACTTTAAAATCCTAACTTTCTCTTTTATCTGAACCTCACTTTGATTAATTCCTGATTATGAACTGTTCTACGGTGGCATTTCTTTCAAACAAGATGAATTTTAACAGATATCACATTTCTTAGCCCGTCAGTTAAATCACATTATTTACACAATTTCCACAGTTTTAACATCTATTACTTTGTCATGGTAACATGATAACAGATCACACATAAACTGTCAAATGCACACACAAAATAACTTTGCACACATACATATGCGCACAGGCAAAAAACATGGTAGTGACGTATAACCACACACACACATACACTACACACACTACACACACACACACACACACACACACACACACACACACACACAAACTCTACACAGCCACGTGTGCATAAGTGCGTAGGTACACGTAGTAGAACATTCTGGGCTGTTTTTCAGCATTTCTCTCTGTCAAATTAGGACACTGGAATTGGTTTCGCAGATTTCTTTTACGGTTTCCTGTTTGTTGGTGGGTTGTTTCCAGTCTAGTAAACAGGAATTATTTTTACAATAGGATGTAAAAAGGAAAATGGAAAATATGTCACCTTTTGACTTCTGTTCCCGGATATTTCTTGACCCAGCTGGATTAAGTGGAGAGACAGGAAAAAAAGAGAGTGAGAGAGAGAAAGACATAGAGAGAGAGGGGGGACAATACAAGAAAAGGATTTAAGGTTCTAAGTCTACACTTTGATGCAATATCATGCATCTTTAAACTCAAGTTTTTAGATTAATTTTGGAAATATACCCTTGTACCAACTTCTTGCTGCCGGTATCAATATCATATTTCATTTTTTCTTTCTCTCTCGTTCTTGCTGCTTCAATAATTCTTATCCTTCATTTTTTTCTTTATTTCCCTACAATTCCCCCCCCCCCCCCAATATATTATAATATATATAATATATTATAAGGTTTGTCCTGTGAGGTTGTGATCAGAATTATGTCTCCCCAGAGCCAAATCTGTGCTGTTTGACTGAAAAGCTGTTTGGTCTGATTTCTATCACTCATTTTCTTCTTCTCTCATTCATTTTTGTTTTCTTCTTCTTCTTTCTTATTTGGAAGTAACACCCCATTCTGCTCTACCAGTAATCATGATTGAAAAATAGTGAAACCTGAGAGTCATTTCTCTTTGGACAAATTTGCACAGTGGTTTAGGGGCGAGGGATTTAGCGAAGAGGGAGGAGTTTGGAGTGTAGCTCGGATGTGACGACCGTCAGGGGCATGGTGTTATCATGTCGCTAGGGGACAATGAATGAAACTATGGTTAGTAAGATGAATTATAACAATGCAAGTTGGGGGAGGAGGGGGTTTCTTCTGGAAGCGTTAAAAAAAAAAATGCCCCCTTTCGCCATGTTTGGTCACACTCAGCAGAATGTATGTTTTTATGCAAGATGCATTGATATGGAGTTGTCAATGTGTTTTATGTTATGATAAGTATGGTTTGTTTGTTTTTCTTTATCCAAAATAAGAATATTATAGTTTGACATGAGAAATATATCTTGGGGTTGTTTTTGTTTTTGTTTTTCCTTCTTTTTTTTTCAATTCTTGAGATATGATTTTATAGCATGCCAGATATGTGTAGCTAACCCATTCTAAACTAAAGTTTGTTTGTTTTTTCTGTCTTCAAGGAATTTTTATTTTCTCTGCATCAGTATTTGTATGCTCAGTATAGACATTATTAGTCCAGAATATTAAGTTTAGACCACCTCCCCCACCTTTATTGAACTGTTCCTAAAATGTTAAAAACTAACATGAACCTCTGTAACAGGAACTGTTGGAAAAAGGATGTAGAGTATCATTTCCTGCTACAGAACCACAAAAATGAAGAGAATTTTATAGTGAAATTGTAGTTTCCTCTCATGATGTATCTGTGGCATTTGTTATTTTCAGCATTTTGTTGTTCGTATTGATGAATTCTTGCATCAAGTTTTTGTTTTGTTTTTATTTTTGCTTTTCACTGGCTGTCAGGTAGAAGCTCAGTGGTCCAGTGAATATGACGCTTGACTGGTAATTAGAAGAGCGTTGGTTCGAATCCAACTCGAATATGCATGCCCATGATTTTCTTACCATGGTTACTACTGAATAATCAGTGCTTATAAACATCAATGCAGGGCAGTTTGTCGATCAGTTGCAATTTTAGATGTTTGTTTACAATTGTTTGAATTTCCTAGAAATGAATGAACTGAAAAAGAAATAAAGAGAGTAGACTGCTGTGTGCTAATGCTGCCTCACAGGTCGCAAGACACATCTGACTTGGAAAAGATACCACTGGGGTCATAGAATGTAAAACAAAGCATCCAGCTGGAGGTTCCCAAATGAAAACTGCAATTTCACTGGGAGGGGTAAAGGTTAGGGTCAAGTAATCAAACAAATAAATCAGTACCATTAAAATTGTCAGCCTGGAAATAAACAAAAGCAGTAACTGTCAAATTACAAGAAAAAATTGCCGAAATTACCCCCACCAGAGCTCTTGTCCTCTTCGTTTACAAGATGTGAGGTCGTACTGAGTTTAGCAGGGAGAAAGTGGTCTGCTGGGCCCTTTTATGCATTCCATTTCCTTTATAAGTCACATTCACATAATATACAGCTGAGAAATTAGGGGATATTTCTTTCACATTCTGCTGATGAGGGTAATAACTGGTTTTGTTGTTGTTGTTGTTGTCATCGTCATCGTTGTTGTTGTTGCTAACTGATCGAGGGTATAAGAGATACTCTGCACAGGAGTTGGAAAGGGTGATTTTCACATTTTTCATGTTCATTATTCTGTCATGTCATCAGTGTGGCACAATCTTATGCTGCCCACACATATGATTTTTTTTCTTTGTTTTGGCAATATCAGTACCAATACTAGGGTATGAGATTTCTCTAGCTGCCAACCAATGTTTGGGACTGAACGTTGTGATTTATGAGCTGTAGGGGAGCACAGAGATAGTGACCTATAAGTTTCCCTCAGATTGACAAATTTTCTCTCTACATATGGCATTTCACCTCCATTCACACTTTTTTTTTCCACATTTTTTTTAAATGTCATGTCATGATTAATGACCAGAAAACTTGACCTGACCTTTACCTTTCCCTGATCCATGAATTTCTGACAACCTCTCCCACCCCCTCCTCTGAACCAATGATCTCAACATATTTCATTGCTAGTTCAGCTTATAGCCTTCCTTCAAGGCTGTGGTATGTACTTTCTTCCTTCAACTTGAACTTAAATTCATATTTTTTCCTGCAACTTTAAAAGAAAACATGAGTAATGTAAATCATGTGTGAATGTACAATGCACATGGATAAAAAGGAAGCAAATGATAGCATGAATGTCAATGATTTGTGCATAAGGAGATACCTATACCAATTAATAGACTGCATACATTTAATGATCATAGTAACTCATTTAATACTTACACATAATGAACATGGACTCAATGGGCATAATGTAGTTAGGAAGGAATATTGGAATATCAATTCCATTTGGAATTTGCTTGCAATAAATCAAAAAGGTCTACCAAGAAACTTGTCTGGCTGGTGCAATTTTCCAGGATAGTGAGTTATTTTGGAATTTTTTGAGATGAAAAATTAAAGATAGTATAGCAGGGTATTAATTTGTACTATTCAATGCTAGTATTTCATATGGTAGAGTTAAAAAAAAAAATCAATTCTTTCCTATGAGCCCTTCGTTGTTCACATTTGATTATTTGTTCTTTATAGCAGAATTTTCAAGAGCCTCTTCATTGCAAAAATTATCATTGATTCTTGAATCAGCACCACAATTAATGACAGTAAAATTCTGTTTCTTCCTAATTGTGGGAATTCAAAAAAAAAAATATATTTTTTTACAGATTAAATGACTTTTACCAGTTCCATTTAACTTTCTATGAATTGGTACCACATTTTAGTAGATGAAAGTTTCCTTTTACCCTCAAATTGGCAAATATATTTTAATTTCTTTCTGATTTTGTGGAAAGTGAATCAATTTAATCAATTCCATTTAACTTTCTATAATATAGGCTTTATGGTATGCATTCAAATTCACAGATGCAGATTTACTGATGAAAAGATGATAATTTATTTTCTGCAGCAAATTCTCCTTCGGCTTGATGGATTAAAACTCTAGCACCTGCCTTATTTCCGTTTTCACACCCTGTTGCTACCATGCATGTATGTAATGCCCATCATATCTATCCACCCTGTAGCCACACCAGTGAGCTTTTAATCCATCAGTCCAACAGGGAGTGATATATGAAGCTGTTCGTCCATGTTAAGCCCACGAAGAGATGTTTGCCGACAGCCAAACACAGCTCGTAAACTTCCTCGCGGGTACACCTGCACTTTGCGCTCAAACACGCAAGATGTTCCCGTTTCACACATATTTCCAATTCATGGCGAGGAAACATGGGTAGCAGTCCTCTTGGGGGGAGGTCAGCAGAATTTTGTGTCAGGACAAAATTGAAGAAAAAAAAGAAAAAGCCAGAAAGGAATAAAAGGAGAATCCCCACAGGCTGTATAAAAAAAAAAAAAAAACTTCATAGAAATTGACAGCAGTTGAATACTGTTGGCCGATAATGAAGCGATGTTGACACAGGATTTGATACTGGTCTGTCGTGAGGGTTTTGCACTGTTTATGTCTATCACAAACACCAGTATCTAGGTCACAGCTATGTTTAGACCAAGGGCTGTGGACATGACGGGCATTACCTCTTCCCAGCGGCAAATTGGCAATACAGTGGAGCTTAGCAGAACTTACTGATACTGTGGGGGCGGGAGGGGGAGGGGATACTTGGGTGGTAGGTGCCTTTATGAATGGAAGATTGCAGGAATTCAGTTAAAAGGATGGTTTAGTATCTGTCGAGATGAGGATTCAGCTTTTAGTGTTTTGCAAGATATTTAGAAACCACTCTCTGAAATATTGAAGAGCATATAATTCTAACAGGAATTGAGAGTTTATTTGATGAAAATCAGTTTTGAAATGACTGTGATATCCAAAAACAAGGTAGGCCTACGACAAAGAGATCCTAATAAGTCGTGGCCTGTCACATTTTATTAGGATCACTTTTTTGGATATCTCAGCCATTTCAAGACCAATTTTCATCAAATAAACTGTGGATTCCTCTCAGTCTCAGAATTACATGTTTTGTTTTTTTTATTTCATAAGAGGTTTCTCATTATCTCAATAACACACAGACAAAAAAGTTGCAAACCAAACCTGTACCATCCCATAATTAGTAACGGTTCTTAGAGTATGCTTTGCTAACAGAAATAGTGAACATACAAAGAACACTTACCTGATTATGATAAGTGAGCTTCATGAATGCTAAAAGGTATATTTGCTGGTATTCTTACCTGTTACACTGGTTGGAAGTTTGTTGTTTTTGTTTATTGTTTTTGTTTTTTGTTTTTTGTTTGTTGTCAAAGATTTCAGACTTGAGTAGGTTGTGTGTTCTTTGCTGACTTTTACTATTTTATTTGCCTTCAAGTTTTGCAAAGAAGTTTTGTTCATAAATTTTGAAATGAAAAATGAAACATAATTACGTGGTACTGTTTTCATCCCTCATTTGTCAACTCACTAGCCCCAAGAAAGCTTTCCAACTCCAACAAAAATGCTTGAATGTTGGAAGTAAATATTCTGCAGTAATGTGTTGATGTTCATTATTAAGAAAATTGGCATTCTCCCATGCTTGTTCCACTGGAAAATCCTCATTGTTTTGGTTATGATGAGCACTTATTTTAAAATCATGTTTTACTTCCAGAGTCTTCAAAAGAGACTACATTGAGAGAGACCTGCTTTGTGCACGTGCAGTCATATTGTAAAAGTGGATATTTTCGCGCAAGGCTGGGTAAGATGAGTTTCGCTTGTTTTTAATTCCGCGGAATTAAAACATCCATGACTGGAATATATGACAAGCAAAAAATATTCGCTTGCTCTTATTTTTTCTTGCTAGTTTCTGGTTGCGCGAAATGTGTGAAAATTTCACCCTCGCAAAATAAATTTCCACTTCAACAGTATCGCCATTCTACGTACATGTATTAGGAAGTAACTTCCTTATTGCAGTGCTTATATCTCGGCGAGGTATACTTTTGGTCCACATATAACATTGTTCTTGTCAATCAAAAATGGAGAGAACAAATTTCTGTGGTATGTAATACCATGGTAATTATAATTTGAATGCACTTAGTGATCACATCTACATAGTTATGCAAATTACCTAAAGTGATTTCATATATCAAATCATATGAAATCATACAGCCAACGGAACGATAGAGTGGAAATGCACTGTAAATAGTTGGAACACGTGGAACGACTCACATGCCACCGACTGTAACTGTTTACCTAAACCAACATTCATCCCGACGTATGGTTTTACATCAGTGGCATATTATTTATCTACCGTATGTTCCAAAACTCTAAAAATAGTGAATCAATCCATATACAATTTCAGGATATGAAACTATAACTTATTACCCACATTTTACTGAAAACCCCATCAAATTTGCTTCAGTGGTCAAAGAGAAATGAGGAGTTTTGTAGAGGATGTCAGAAATCTCTTCTCTCCAAGTTCTGTCTATTGTGTTCCCACATTATGCAATTCCAAGAGCATCCAAATGCTTAACTTGGAAGAATCAGACCCAGATCTCTGTGAACACTTGACCAAATTGAATGGGGTTTCCTGCATAATATAGCTAAAATGTTTATATTTTAAGACCTTGAAGTAGCATTAGATGGTTAAATCGTATTGGAAGTTATCAGTGTGAAAATCCAATTGTAATTTTTTGGGGGACATACTGTATAACTGACTTATCATTGTCCCTCCTCCTCTTCCCCCTCCCACCCCCCCCCACACCTTCAAGAATAACCCTTACCCTAGGTCACAGGTAGAGTTCATTTACCTGTAACCATTTCGTTTGTTGTTGCATGGCAGGGCATCATAAAATCATGATGATGTATGCTACATCTCCCCAGTGTAGACAGGAATATCTCCCTCGGGTGGCGTTTCTCCCCAAATTGTTGCAGTTCATGTCCAAACGAATGTTTTGGTTCTCGTTGGGTCAGTGGTGATATCTTTGGAATTCAACTGAATCTGTCATTCATGAAATCAAAAGTTTTAAAGACAGTGTGGAAAGAATTGTGGAAGAGGGTATTTTAGGTGTTGTTGTGATTATGTGGTTTTGCAATTGTAATTTTGTTATTGTGTTGTTGTTGATGTTGTTTTTTGTTGTTGTGTTGTTGTTGTTGTTGTTGCTGCTGCTGTTGTTGTTGTTGTTGTATATGGCATGATAGTGGCAAATATGGCAGTGAGCCCGAGTAAGTAGAAGCTTTGCTAGTCATAGATGGGATAGATTTGGCTAACTTATACACTCGAACTGAAATGAAGTGGCTGGTGCATATTTTATATACGTGCATGTGTCCAACCAATCGACAAAGTGCCTTACGTCAACATAAATAAGCTCAGATTATTTAGTGTTTTAGAAGTAGTCATGATGATTTTTTTTAAAAAGTCATGGGCATACACACTCTGCAGGACTTAAACCAATGACCTCTGATTGCTTGACAGACATCATATCCACTGGACTACCGAGAATCTGCCTGAAAACAAATAGGTGGTTGTGATCCCTCATATCAGTAGTTACTGCAAATATTTTCAAATTGATGATTCTCGCGTTATTGTCCCCGCCGAACGAGTTCGAGCAGGGGACTATGAAACGGGCTCCGTACGTGTGTGTGTCCGTGTGTCCGTGTGTGCATCCGTGTGTGATCAAAATCTTCAATTTACTACTTCTCTGTCATTTATGAGCCAATTTTGATTCTGTTTGCTTTATATGATAGCACTATGTGGGAGCTTTGAAACTTCTACACAGAATTTCAGTTGTGACCTTTGACCTTGACCTTTGACCTATATTGTACATTTTGCTACAAAATGCTACTCCTTCGCCATTTCTAACCCGATTTTGATTCCGTTTGCTTTATGTGATGGCACTAGTTGAGGGCTTCAAAACTTCTACACAGAATTTTGACCTTTGACTTTTTTTACCTTTGACCTTGATTTTTGACCTGTATTGTACATTTTGCTACAAAATGCTACTCCTTCGCCATTTCTAACCCGATTTTGATTCCGTTTGCTTTATGTGATGGCACTAGGTGAGGGTTTCAAAACTTCTACACAGAATTTTGACCTTTGACTTTTTTGACCTTTGACCTTGATTTCTGACCTATATTGTACATTGGCTACAAAATGCTACTCCTTCACCATTTCTAACCCGATTTTGATTCCGTTTGCTTTATGTGATGGCAATAGGTAAGGGCTTCAAAACTTCTTCACAGAATTTTGACCTTTGACTTCTTTGACCTTTGACCTTGATTTTTGACCTGTATTGTACATTTTGCTACAAAATGCTACTCCTTCGCCATTTCTAACCCGATTTCGATTCCGTTTGCTTTATGTGATGGCGCTAGGTGAGGGCTTCAAAACTTGTACACAGAATTTTGACCTTTGACTTCTTTGACCTTTGACCTTGATTTCTGACCTATATTGTACATTGGCTACAAAATGCTACTCCTTCGCCATTTCTAACCCGAGTACAATTCCGTTTGCTTCATATGATGGCACTAGGTGAGGGCTTCAAAACTTCTACACAGAATTTTGACCTTTGACTTCTTTGACCTTTGACCTTGATTTTTTGACCTGTATTGTACACTTTGCTACAAAATGCTACTCCTTCGCCATTTCTAACCCGATTTTGATTCCGTTTGCTTTATGTGATGGCACTAGTTGAGGGCTTCAAAACTTCTACACAGAATTTTGACCTTTGACTTTTTTGACCTTTGACCTTGATTTTTGACCTGTATTGTACATTTTGCTACAAAATGCTACTCCTTCGCCATTTCTAACCCGATTTTGATTCCGTTTGCTTTATGTGATGGCACTAGGTGAGGGTTTCAAAACTTCTACACAGAATTTTGACCTTTGACTTTTTTGACCTTTGACCTTGATTTCTGACCTATATTGTACATTGGCTACAAAATGCTACTCCTTCACCATTTCTAACCCGATTTTGATTCCGTTTGCTTTATGTGATGGCAATAGGTAAGGGCTTCAAAACTTCTTCACAGAATTTTGACCTTTGACTTCTTTGACCTTTGACCTTGATTTTTGACCTGTATTGTACATTTTGCTACAAAATGCTACTCCTTCGCCATTTCTAACCCGATTTCGATTCCGTTTGCTTTATGTGATGGCGCTAGGTGAGGGCTTCAAAACTTCTACACAGAATTTTGACCTTTGACTTCTTTGACCTTTGACCTTGATTTGTGACCTGTATTGTACATTTTGCTACAAAATGCTACTTCCAGCGGGGACATATATTACGCACCGCGTAAATTCTACTTTTCCTTGTTTTCATTGCAACTGATCACTAGCAATCAGGAGGTTGTTGGTTCATAAGTATGCCCATGATTCTCTACGATGGCTACTACTAAAATCCTAGATAACTGTTTATTTACATCTATGTAAAGCAATTTGTCAAACAGTTACAACAAAAACAATACCACAACACAAGAACAATTCAGTAAGACTACAGTTCTTGATGTTACCCATTCAGCTGTCCCCCATCTGCCCGTTCTCATCCACATTACCCACCCTACCCAACCCCTCCATCCCCCCCCCCCCACCCCTTAATTTTTTACTAGTAGTGATTTGAATTTGGTGAATACAGCCTAAACAAATCCATGAAAGATAAAAACAGGATCTCAATTGGTAGTCGTCTGGACGCGTTTCTCACCTTATGGCCAGACGAGGTCCAAAAATAGAAAAGATCAATATTGACCCTGCTCATCGAAGCACAATCACCAGACAAATATATTGTTTGAGTGGAAACACCACAGGGGTTGGTCCAGTCAATGATAAAATTGTTGACAAAGAAAAATTGTAAAGAAAGAAAGAGGCTAGAGATGAGTCAGAAAGGCAAGTGAAAAGTTGAAGCAAAGGAAGATCTTAAAGGTACATGGTCCCGGTGGTTTAGTCAAATGCGTGCGCCGGCGCACAGCGCAAGTTTCCTATAGAGACCTACGCTATCGACTCCTCTTTAGCGCTTACGCTGTGGCCCACTTTCCCGAGTCCGAAGAAGTCCGATTCACTGTAGTCAGTGGTCCGATCACAGTTCGGCTCATGATTCGACTCAGGGGGATGACAGCTTTAGCAAACTTCTTTTGTGATGTCATAATAACAAGCATATATGCATGCACCCTGGCATTACTACAGACTGCGCGATGCGCAGAGAAGACAACTTAGCAATACCTACGCACTTTACTCTTGATGACAGCTCAACTTCGATACTCTTCGTATCGATGCTAACGGTGATCGGCAGTATCATTAACAGCGCCCTCTACACTACTGGGACTATGCACCTTTAATATCTGTGTGTTTTATTTCTCTCTGGTTTCATATACCTATCCTGTACCATCAACACTGAAGAGGCTACCCTGGATGAAACAGACCATGTATAATGATGATGACTTTATGATTATGATCATAGTCTGATATCATTTTTTGTATGATCACCATTATCATACTTATCATTACTAGTATCGGTACCATTATTATTGCAGATATAATGGTCACTGTTTATATTCATAATCATATCAATAATAATCATAATGCTTATTATCATCTTGAGTAGTAGTAGTAGTAGTAGTAGTAGTAGTAGTAGTAGTAGTAGTAGTAGTAGTAGTAGTAGAAGTAATAGTCGTAATGTCATCGTCTTTTATATAATTTTATTTGCTAATGATATTCTTATCATTATTACCATGTGCTTCCATTTTCTCCTTTTATTGCCATCATTATGATTACTTCAAAGCTTCTTATCGTATTTGTCATTGACATTTATCTGCACACATTCATGAGTATTCAAAAACTACTGTACAACCTCTCAACGAGATCCCACCTAAAGGGTGCCAGTGGAACGGTTTGCCAAGGAAATATGAATAAAGACTTTTTTTTTTTCTAGCAGTGTTCATCACAGAATCTGTCCATCTTGTGAAAAGTATATTTGTACAGGCCAAAGCTTTGTCGCCACGACTGATGAGTGTCAGCAGCAAGATTCAGCGGGGGTGCACGGGCTGGGGAGAGACAGGGTGCGGAGGAGCACCTGTCTTCCACCTGTCTCCATTACCTGGTATCACCCATCTTGGTACAGAGACAGAGATAGAGACATAGGCAATGATAGGGACAAAAATAGAAAGATAGAGACAGACAGATAGACAGACAGACTGACAGAGACAGACAGACAGACACACAGACATATAGAGACAAGGGCGGGGGAGAGAGAGAAAAAGAGGTGAATACAGAAAGAGGCAGAGGAAGAAAAAGATAGATTGGAGATAGAGAAGAGAGAGAGAGAGGGAGCAAGGGGGTGAACAGAAGACCAGAGAAAAAAAGAACAAGAAAAAAAATGTCAGGTGTATGAAAGATGAGAGACAAGAATAAGGAAATTAGAAAGAAAAGAAGAATAATACAATTACCTTTGAAAATGCAATATTTTTAAATAGGCATATAAGTCTTTGTTAAGTTATGTTACTTTTGAGTTTGCCTAACCATGCAATCAAGAATACCCTCTATATACACCTGCACTGTCCGAACAGTCGGATTGAAATAACAGTGTTTTGCAAAATGGTCAATACAGCAACAAATCTTCATTGATTTCTTTTTAAATAAGAAAATGCAAGTGCATAGAAAAATAAAATGTTCTGTGTCCCCCCCCCCCCCCGCAGTTTCTTTTTGTATTGTCTTTTCGATATATACTGAAGCAAGCAAGGTAAATATCCTTTTCAAGCAATTTATTACATGATCGAAATATCCTGGTAGCAGTAAACTATGCAATTTCTATTATTACCCTAGTGCTATTCCAAGATGTGACGAACGTGTTGTTTGCCAGTCATAAAAAGAAACCAGACTGTAAAAAAAAAAAAAAAAAAATAAATAAATATATAAAGTTTAGATGATTTGAGAACAGTCTGTAGTTGTGTAAGTGAACAATGCAGGGAGGGTTTTGATGGGGTTTTTTGTGGGTTTTTTTTTTTTTTTTGGAATGCTTTTTTGTGGGTATCCCATCATCATCAGTAAGAAAAAGGGAAATATATGAATAGATAAGCAATATATGTTACATCGTTTTATTATTTCAGGCAGTACCCTCACATGTGACTATTTTCAAGACATGTGAAGAGTGTGCAACTATTTGATACAAAATCACATGTGCAGATTACAAGGACAGTATAAAAGAGTATATATTTTTTTTTTTTTTTTTTTGGGGGGGGGGGCACTGTAATTTAAGCCTGTCATGAAGAGTGTACATATCATGACAACTATTCATAATATGGATGACATTGCATCTGTATGTATCCATGATGTGTGTGTATCTGTGTGTGTATGTGCATTCTGTGTTTGTGTGTTGTATTTGTCTGTGCACCTGTGTGTGCAAGTTGCAGGGAAATGGATTATAGTGTGCTGTATGTCTGTAAGTATGATGTGAATTTCTGTGTGTTATTTGTGTCTCTCTGTGGTTATGTGTGTGTGTGTGTGTGTGTGTGTGTGTGTGTGTCCTGTGTCTGTGCTTGTGCTAGTTGCAGGAATATGTGTGAATATGTGGGTATTCATGTATATTGAAAGTCTGTGTGTGCATTCGTGGCTGTCT
The DNA here is from genome assembly GCA_033980235.1 of Diadema setosum. NCBI lineage: Eukaryota > Metazoa > Echinodermata > Echinoidea > Diadematoida > Diadematidae > Diadema > Diadema setosum. The sequence continues at coordinate 3,176,118 of CM067063.1, read as the reverse complement.
GAGCACTGTGGGTCTGTGTTCGTGTTGTATACTTAAAATCGCATGGGGAATCAAGTACCAAGGGACATACCAGGTATATGTGAATATTCATTCACATGTCTTAAACCTGTGTGTGTGCCCTGGCATAGAGCTGTAACACACCAAGCTTTTTCATAAGCATTCAGTAAATCCTTCCACACGTGACTTCCTTGCGCAAACCCATGCAATCATTGTGACATATCTCAGTCCAATAGGAAGGCCATGAGATTAGGGATTAGGGGATTAGGGGATTAGGGGATTAGGTAATCTCTATTCATTGGCAGTTAGTCTAAAGACATCTTTGCCAATTAGCAAAGAAAGCACTCCACTCTCACAGACTTGCTCATTGGTGAACAATGGACGGTGAAGGTTGAAAAAAAGTCCACATCTTGATTAGATATGAAGACACTGATTTTTTTTTTTTTTTTTGGGGGGGGGGGATAATATTGGCTTAGAACCAGAAGGGCACTATTGCATTCTAAGATTTGAGCGTAAATAGAAATGACAATCAATTTTCAAGAAATAAAAAGTTTATGTAGTCAAAAATAGGTAGATTTATAAGCATATACCAAATGAGATGGGTTATGAAATATTTAGTAGAAGAGAGAAATAAAGGTAGAACATGTAGTGAAGAAGTAAACTGATATAAAAGATTAAGTTAAAAGTACGGAGAGAAGTAGAGAGCAAGAAAAAAAAAGAGACGAACAGAAGATTATGTGTAAGGGGGACTAGAAATAGAATGGGAAAGCTAAAGTAAGAGAGAGGAAAAAGAGAAGAGCAAAGAGAGAGAGAGAGAAGAATATGGAGAAAGAGAGAAGTATATAGAATATGAAAGCAAAGCTAGAAAGAAAGAGAGAGATGGAGAGAGAAGGTGAGAAAAAGTGACTCATGAAGTCTGCCGAGGAAATGCATTAGCATCTCACTTCTTCAGCAGATATGAAATTAGCTTTGCCTGAGTTGAAGTCGACTTCCCACTCGACAGCTTTTCTCTCCCTTTTCTCTCTCTCTTTCTCTTTATCTGCAAGAGGCATCTGATTATTCAAGCTTCATAAATAAACCTCTCCTATTTCCAAGATTTTACATCTTTTTTTTCTTCTCTCTCTCTCTCTGTTTTCTCCCTTCTTCCTCTTAATCATTCCCGTGATTTTAGTGAGAAGTTCTTCCGTCGAAGGACCTGAATTTTCTCATTACACTTTTCTTCTTCCCTTTACTCTACTCTTTCTCTCTCTCTCCGTCTCTCTCCTGGTCTCTTGCCCTCTTTCCATTTTTAGCCCCTCTGCTGTATATTCCAGAGATTTATTCTAGTAGAAAGGTGTACATTTCCAGAAAAGCACATTTGCATATTTGCTGCCAGCTCTTGACTAGAATTCCAAGTAGCACGCTTTTTGTTTGCGCTCTGCAAACAAGAGGCAGCCCATGTGTAGGAGAACTCTACATAGCTAGTCGGGAGCTGTATGAAATTTCTTTGTGTGTATGTGTTATGTGTGATGTGTGTGTTTTTTGTGATGTGTGTGTGTGTGTGTGTGTGTGTAGAGAGAGAGAGAGAGAGACATCAGGAGATAAGCTTGGAGCAGCACCTATATCTTTGAGTATTGATGAGAAGTACAGCTTCATTTATGTGTGTGTGTGTGTGTGTGTGGAGAGAGACAGAGAGAATGAGATTGTTAAGTTTATGTCTGTCTTTGATGTATATACTAACAAGAGCATTGCTTTATTGCTGTGTGTGCATGTGTGTGTGTGTGTGTGTGTGTGTGTGTGTATGCAGAGAGAGAGAGATATAAATTGGTAGCTTCTTTCATGTATATGTTACTCAGCAGGGAGCATTGCTTTCTTTGTGTGTGTGTGTGTGTGTGTGCGTGTGCATGTCAGTGTGTGGTGCCAGCATGACCACCCATCTCGTTACGCTCCACTGACTCCACACTCAGCCACAGTCGCCGGGACAACAAAGGCCTCCTGCCTGGGATGCAGGCAGGCAGGCAGGCAGGCAGGCAGGCATCCAGGGAGGAGGAGGAAAGATGCCTTGGTAGGTAAGACAAGGATCAGAAAGACCTGGAGATGGAAGATGGATTTTGACTGGATGCTGGCATCACTAAATGCTTTTCGTCCTTCGCTAGCTGCCTCCCAACTAAGCCGTGCAATCCAATCCCATCGTTGCCTAACCTCCTCTTTCTCTTCCATCCCCCCATCCTCCCTACCGCCACCATGGCAGACATACGCCTATTGACCATCTGCCGTGTGTGACTCGCTTGTTAGTCACACTCCCAGGCAGACAAAGAGAATGGCTAGCAGCATAGAGAAAGGGGGGGGGGATGGAGAGGGGAGGTATTCACGGTGGCATCATGCTGGGTTCTCCGGCACGTGCAGGAGGGACACGTTTTGGACTCTCCTTTTCTCCCAACGGTTTTGGTGTCATTAGGAAGAGTGGTGATAATGTGGGGCCATTCTCCCCCTTCTCTTCTATCCATTTCTTCTCCTTCCTTACCATCACTCTCTCTCTCTCTCCTCTCGTTCTCTCATTGTCCATCTTTATCTTTTCTCTCTTGTTTGTTTGGCTCTAGGCCAAAACTGTATCTGGCGGTAGAACCCCCCACGACACTCGCTCGGAAAAGGCGAGTGTTTGTTCTGAAACAGGCACGTGTACAAGTCTCATCCCATGTCAGTCGGTCCGCTTTCCGCCTTTGGTGCAAGCCAAACCCCGCACGCATCGCATTCATTAATCTGGGCTGCGTACCCAGGAATAGTTTCCTGAGCCTTAACAAAGTTCCATGCAAATAACTTATTGATTGCTGTATTTTGTTGTGTTTTTTGTTTTTTTAAATTTGTTACAGGAGAACGTGTCCAAGGCCGTCTTTGCTATTCCAGCCCCAGGACAGATTTTAATTGTGTGTATGGTAATGAGCATGCAGTATGGTGTTTACATCTTATCTATTATGTTCAGGGTTCTTCAAGCTTGTAGTCTCCTTTATTAAGCAAGCCGTATACAGTTGTTGTGGTTTTTTTTTTCTTTTGCAGGTCTTTCTTGGTTGCTTTATCCTGCTACAAAAGCCTTAATGATCATTAGTCATTAAGTTGCTGCAAGATTTTCAAGGAAAGACAAATCTTCCTCATGTCCTTAATTTTCTCTCTGAGATTTAGGAGCAATTTGTTTGAGCTAGAATAGGACTTTATAGAGTGCTTTTTCATGGACATCACATATCTAGAATTAACGATTTTAGATTAAAGCTCCGGAATAATCTTAGTGATTCAATTTTTTTTTTTTTTTTTTTTTTAGATGACTGATTATGCAGTTAATTTGAGCCACATTTTAGCCTAGAAACTCATGGACCATCCATTTACATACAAAACTACTGAAATTAGGCATTTTGAAAGATAGTGACATAGGTGTCCACGTATGGGACTGTTACTAATAGTGATGTAATATTTGATAAATGACATGTAAGATTTTAGAATGTATATTTCCTTTGTCATTCTACTGAAAGTATATGTTTGTAAATGTCCATCCTTAGGTCCTCACTAAGTTTGGCTAGCTGTTTTGCATAGGAAAACCTATTTTAGGTTATATAGAATGAGCCCGATTTAGGTTATTTCAGAGTTTGACTTTCACAGGTCACTTATGACTGGATGTCAAACGGAGGATGGTCTCTCTTTTTTTTTTTTTCCTTTTTTTTTTTTGCATTTTTTAACACTTTTTTTCTCTTGAGATTAGGTATATCTAAGAGGTCCATTTTCATTTCTTAAAAACCCATATCACATGCCACACTTTCAACTTTTATTTTGGAAGGGATAATGATGTTGAATTGAAAGTTGATATTATTAATAAATAGAAAACACTCCATAAGTGTGCAAAAATTGAATTATAATTTCATTATCCCTTCGTAGCACTTTGCTATTTATTTTCATATTCCATTTTCTTTAAGTCCCATTCATTGCACTGTAACTAAAGTCATTTTGAGTACAGAGTGGACTTTAGATAAAGAAAGAGAACTCCTCCTCAGACCTGTAGTTTTGGTATTTGTAAATGTAGCTGTAGCCTGTCATATGTAGATTCCAGTGACAACATCAATGATTTTAATTCTTATTTCATTAGAACATTAGTCCTCTGTTTCCTGGTTCATGTATGTACCACATATCCGTCTTTTCGTTCTGTTCTTTTCAAATTCATTATGCCTAGAATTAAGGAATTATGGGACTTCAAACTGCTTCTCTAATTAGGCATATTCCCCACTAATCACTGTTTTTATACGTCACATTTCCTCTCTGATGCAGAGTTGTGTGGTTTTAACCCTCTTTTTCCTCAGCCAGTTTCTATCTTTAAATAGCTCCCTCTATGCTCAGTATGTGGTGAGCTGCATTTGTGGGATACATAAATATACCTTTTACTCCATAAACTGTGTAAGCATTCATTGGACTTCCATAATGATAGAAACAATTATGTGAGGATAATTAAAAGCCATTTTTTTAATTTCGCACACTGTCGTCCAGAAGTGACATTAGTTCTATGTATATCCTGCATCAAAGATCAATCATTACTACTATTCTTTACTTTACTTTTCCGAAACAATTGTGTATGTAAGTGCCTGTTATTGATCAGGATTGTATCCTCAGCTGTACTATGATTTAGAAAGAAATGGGGGGAACAAAACAGTTGAATATTCCTTGTAAGCCCTCATATTCTGTTTTAAGCCGTTGAGGACTAGTCCCGAGTATACTCGGGCATGTGTCTATGGGAAATGTGTGTTGTAGCAAAATCAGTCCATCCTCAACAGGTTGATAATGTCTTCTGGTGATTATGAAAAAACCTCCTTTGAAGGTGAGGATTTCAAGCTTTTATCCAGCATGTTTTAATGATCTGTTAAGATGTTTACTATTGCAGAATTTGACCATTAAATGTGACAAATTTAGCACCATTGCCTCTCAACACTAATATTCTCACTGTGCCTGTAATGGAAGCTACAAATATGCTTTGCAAGCATCAAGTCATGTATATTAATGCATATATACCTTGCTAATCTCAGTAATCCCAGGTAATCTTCTGAGATGTCTCTGGAGTGTATGAGCAATTATTTTTTGGCTTATGAGCGGAACGGTCTAGCTTCTTTGTGTCTGCATTTTCCATTGCACCATAAATTCTAGGCTACCTCCCTAATGACACATTAACTCATCCTCACCAGATCACATGTAGGTTATGGCATCGATTTTGTACGGATACTAGTCTGTGATGCTGGTGATGGAGTTTCATTTTACTTATTTGTCAGGCCTACATAATGAATTAACAAATGAAATTAGTGAGAGGGCCTTGTTTTAGATTGGGCACCTACCAAAGGAGTGTGAAAGTAATTCATCTTCATTTTGTAGTCATTTTCAGTAAAATATTGAAAGGTTTTTGCAGGTAATATTGCACCAAGATGCCTGGAAGACCAAGTTTGCGCAGTACGGTAGTGTTGTGATTTCATATCACCTTAACTAGGTGAAAGGAAGGTAGTTCGCAATGTAAGAATTTAAGGCACATTCTGTAAGAAGGTGTTTGTCATCTGTTTGTTTGTTTGTTTGTTTGTTTATTTGTTTGTTTGTTTGTTTGTTGCGCTTAAAGCTGTCAAGTGGTCTTTTTCACAGCCAGCACCAAATTTTTAAAAGTGGAGGGGGCAGTTTATATTTCTGCTGCCACTTCTGGGTTTCGTCACCTAACAAGCAAAAAGAAAAAAAGAAAGGTCTTCAGTGGAACTTTCACAGCTGACAAGCTAATTTAAAAAAAAAAATACAAAAGGCTTAAAGAAGCTCCCACTTCAAGGTTTCTCCAGGGTAAAAAAAGTGGAGGACCCAAAGTGGTTACCGGTACACTGTTTCTTTTCGTATGTATTGTGCCAAAAAAAAAAGAAAAAAAAAAGTGGGGGCTGAGATTTAAGAGATATATTCAATAAAAGACTCCAACTTTGTAATTTATGTTAGAGTTACCACCGACACTAAAAGTCTGATCAGTTTTCCTCCAAGAAAGTTTGGATAATGCCAATTAAAGCACTCAGTCAGCAACATGGTAATGTTAAATATGGAGGAAAAGAAAAGAAGACATGATCACAATTAGGAGTGCTGTCTCTTGCCAACTGAATTTCCCATTGTGGTACGGTCAGTGGATAAGATTGAGAGCATGGAGTTTGATGCATATTCATGAGCATGGAGTTTGATGCATATTCATGAGCATGGAGTTTGATGCATATTTATGAGATGGAGTTTGATGCGTGTTTATGAGAATAAAATTTGATTCATAATTATGAGTATGGAGTTCGATGTGTATTTATGAGCATGGAGTTTGATGCACATTTATGAGCATGGAGTTTCATACATGTGTATGAGCATGGAGTTCGATGCGTCTTTATGCGCATGAACCATCACAAGGATCTTTATATACACGTGCACTTGCATGTTTTGCTCTGGGGCTGATGAGAAACGAATCAGACTCGTAAGAATGCTTTGTATTTGTAATGCCACGATGAATGTGTAGAATGTACTTTGAGCAAGCACACAGAGAAACAATTATTGTAGTCACGCAATGTGCCTGTACCAAAAAAAAAAAAAAATGTACTCCTATCTTAAAGCAGATGAACTGCTCCTGTAGCTGAACATTCTTTGAAAAAAAAAATGGGGGGGGGGGGTAAGGGAGGTACATGCTCTAAAATGTCTTGTCTATATTGTTGCCATCGAGGGCAGCCTTTACAATAAAAGAGATTGGGAACACTGAGGATAGCAGGTGCAACAATGTTCAACGTGAATGAGCAACTTGGTATTTTTTTTTAAGCAGATAGAGACAGTAAAGACAGGGTACCGTAGTGATATCTGTATATAATTCTGAATCAAAATTGGTAGAGATCTTGCCAAATTTGTTCCAGAGAACTATTTCAGATATTTTCTTTCAGACTTGTCAAAAAAGGGAAATCTATAGTTTTTGTTTCTGTACAGACTTTGACCCAGAAATTACATTCCTTTTAGCAGCTCCTGTGAAAGTGGAAGCTCTTTTGAAATTGATGTTTTACATGAGCCAGTGTTAACAAGCTAAAGTTTGTTTTTGTATAAAGTTTGATATCTGAAAAAGAAAGTGTTTACATGTTATTTTGCAGTAGTTTGGTGTAGTGTGACATAGTCCATATTTGCAGCGTGTCACACCTTTCATATCACATGAATCAAACTTGGAGAAATCACATGCATGATCAAAGTGTGGCTTATGTGTGGAATGGAATGAAGATAAAGTTACACTGTTTCCTCAAATGTGTCTTAGATGTAAATTGCTTTATAGACCACCATGCACACCATGAAATGAGCCAAAAGGAAGATACCTTTACATCGTGATGGGCCTATCGGTGTTTGAAACAGGTTTGAGAGATTGACAATACAAGGTTACTTTCAGACTGAAACAAAAGATAATATAGCAAGCATGATATTTGGTATAAAACGTCTTTAAGACTGCTCACAAACAAGTTCTGTGTGCAGTCTGAAAGAACTTGTGGAGATTTGCTTGTTGTTGCTGTGGTTACTGCGAGTGTTGTTAACTGGGAATTGTTTATGATTATAAAGTACTTCATGAAATGGGGCCAGGTGCGTGTGAGCGCATACTATCATTGCGCGTTTGATGTTCGCTGGAGGATAACACTCCACCTGTTGGCATGTGCTTTTGTGTTTACTGAGTAACCTGTAACTTTCAAGAGTTCATGAAACAAGTGATTTTGAGAATACTGTTTTGAATTGTGGAGTAGTCGGCCTGAGGACAAAAATAAGCACTTGTCTTCATGTCGTGCATGTGGCAGTGAAAAACAAATCAATCTTTGAGATACCGAGTATCTGGATTCCAAGATAAATTTCACACCCCATAGCAGACTTATCAAAAGAGTCAAAGGGGTGATATAAGTCATCCAATCTGTGTTGAACTTGAGGACTTTTGCGTCCTCGTAATCATATTCAATTTTGATCACCCAGTATGATGAAAAGCCCGATTCTCAACAGCAATGCAGTTGAAGTAAAGCTATGTCACACACAATCATGATGTTGTGCGGGGGAGAACGGCACCGTACAAGAATGGTATGCGAGGGAAGACATCCCTTTAACAAGGAAACTTGATTCCCGACATTTGAGAGCATGACATAGCTGCGTTCCGTTCCATATCTCATGAACCCCTCCACCCGAACTGGGTCAAGAGAAGCAACTGTCTGCATTATCTCCTCCTACTCCACCATGGAAAATGGTGAGGCTTCGATTGTTGTATCCTCATCTCCTAGCTTCAGTAAGTGTGTCTTCATCAGACCAAGGTTGAATCTAGTGGGCTATTTTGCGGTTTAGGAAACTAGCCTGATATTAACTAATGTGGATGCACACAACTATATCACCTCTAAACTAGCCCGTTTCGGAAATTCGCACGGAGTTGCTGCATGCATACTTTGCATCACTACTGGGCTCACTCGCTCAGTCACAGAACTCTACGGAGAAATCTGTGCAGTCACAAAACATCATCTGAGCTGTTTGTGCTCGAGCATGGTTTGATCAGAAACACGGGATCAAGAAAATTTTGGATTTGATGAAGAAGCAGCTGAGATAGCCTGCTAGTTCATGAATTAATCACAAACTAGACCAAGACTTTGAGAAAAATTTTGCAATCAAATGGTACACTATTTTGCACAAATAGTGGGTTATTTTGACATCTGGCTAATTTCCTAACCACAAAGTAGCGAGCTATTTTGAAACTTCGGTCTGAAAAAGACAGGCCTTGTGCCTCAAATACCAAACCTCTCTCACCACTTCACCATCATCTTGGGGTAGAATTTGGCCTGACTGCCCGGTTCAAAAAACAAAACATAACAAAACACACACACTCACACTCAGTTTCCCTTGAAGCCAATTATCATCAAATTTCATCCTAAAAAAAAAAAAAAAAAAAAATTGTTCAATGAGGTACTAAAAAAAAAGCCAACGATGAGCCTTGTTTGATATACAGTTGAACCTCTCGTATCCGGACAAGTCGGGACCGGGGCTCATCCGGATAAGGGATTTGGCCGGATACGGGAGACTCAATGCTTTATACATGTACATATACATACACATGTACTGATGTAGCCCATTGTTGTACCACATGTAGTAATGTGTATACTGCAACCTTTTCATTGCTACACTCAGTAACAGACCCCAAAATAGAGGTGTATGTTAATGTTGGAAGTAATATGTAATTCATGTGTGTTTGTGTAGGAGTTCTCAAGGAGTTGGGAATCCCCCTTTCCTCCCGTAATTATTAAAAAAAAAAAAAAAAAAAAAAATCACGGCGAGATTGCGTCCGTATAATAGAGAGATCCGGATAAAGGGAGGCCAGATAAGAGAGGTTCAACTGTACATATACAAAATATTCTCTGTTGGGATGTTGGGATTTTCCTCTGCAGTGTTGGATTGACAGCAATGAAACTTTTTCATGCAGCAGAAGCTTGCACTGTATCACATCGCTCTCTATGCTTTCCTCAACTGGCTTGTATTGGCCATAGGAAAAACATTAATTAAACAGAGAACCACTCTATGAATCAAGCAACATTCAGCCATCTAAAATGCTTGTTCCACTGTCGTTGCCTCAATGATCATTGTTACTCCCTGTAGAGTCCATGGAATGTTATTTATTTCTTTAGTCATCCACCTCTATTTTTCTTTTTCTTTTTTTCAAATGGGAGGAGAAATATTTCCTGTGGTAATCCAGTCTATTAGAAGTTCCTCTCTCTTCTTGAATTACAAAAAAAAAAAAAAATTTAAAATATACATACTTCTATATCACAAATAATCTAAATGAATGATATTGAGAAAGCTTGAGAGCTCATTGACGATTGCATTGCACCCCACCATGCCTGTAGTAGAAAAAAAAAAGAGTTGTTGAAATTTACTCATGTACATTCCTAGCTGGTATGAGCTGTTTTGTGATAGTGAAGCAGCCAGAACATTTCAAAGTTTGGTTTCCTGTGTCACTGATGGGTGTGGGGGGGGGGGGGACACTGATATTGTGAGTATACTAAGGTGCAGAGCAGTTAATGTATTTTGTACTGATTGTGTACCAACATATATGTGAATTTGATAGCAGAGGATGATGTAAGCAAATCCCTACATTTCCTTGTTTTCGTCTAATGGAGCAGATTTAATCCCAGTGCTCTCAAAAATGATCAACTTCTTACCATGCCTCCAAGAGGGGTTCAAGTGGCACATAATTGCTTAGACGATGAAATTGTTCTGACAGGAAGACATAACAAGAAAGAAGAGCAACTGGGCTAGAATTTGTGAAGATTGTCCTGGAGATGCATATTTCAGTTGAGTATAGGGGATCCAAAACGATTCACCCTCAGTGGTTGCCGTGGTAACAGTATCTTCTTAAAAAAAAGGAAAAAAAAAAGGAGTTGATGCAAGGACTAAATATTTGGATTGGGGTCAGGAGCATACAACTGTAGTTGGGTAAAAGGTAAATGTTGATTGAAATATGAGATGCCACAAAGCCCAATGCCACAGTATCCTGTAATGGGGGAAACTTTAATATTTGTATGTAGTTCCCAGAAAAAAATGGTCTTGAACACGTTCCAATGTTTTCTTCACCCAGACCCCATGGTTTGTTCTCCACATCCCAAGATGAATGGGACTTATTGTCAACCACATGACCAAAGATAAGAAATAATAATGCATTGATATCTGTACAGAACACATTCACAGTTCTGCCTCTCGCTACTATGTGTGGTGTCATGATATATCAAAGCATTTTGAGGAACATCACTTCACTTTCTAGCTGTCTTTCCCAGGTGAAAACATTGAACTGACTTGGTTTAACGAGAGCTCAGCTTGCAAATGCTCACTCAGAAGTAAGCTGGATGCTGTGAAAGAGCGCCCTCAAAGAAACCTTGATGAATGGTAAGATTAACAGTGAATCGGCTCGAATTTTGCGAGGTTCTGTAACCAGAGATGTTGCCATAGAATAAATTTCTCTACCAACTCCAGAAGACATTGCAGTTTCTTCTTCCACCGCGCCAAGCCAAGTGAGTTGGGGGGGGGGGGAGGGGGAGGGAGTGGAAGAGCTGGAAACCCAACTCTCACCCGTCTGAGCCCAAAGTTCTGATTGGCTACTGCCACCTGTCAATCAACAAAGCCACGCGGGGTGACTCATACCAAAAGGTATGTACGAACCCTTGAGTTCATTTCCATCATTGCCAGTCATACGCTGCACATCACATGGAATGGCACTCTTCTTCTTCTTCAAGGCTTGCCTGCCAAGGAAAAAAAAAAAGAGGAGAGAGCAGAGACAAAAATGTGCAATTTAAGCTTGGAAACTGAGAATTTAAATTGTCCTATTTAATCAATCCTCCATATTAGAAACATGACTGGAGATTATTTGATATGTTTGTTTGCTGTCAATCTTGCCCTTTCTCATTTAGTTTTTTTTTTTTCTCTGTCAATCCTTCTATTTTTTTTTTTTTTTTTTTGGGGGGGGAGGCTTGCTGTGACGACAATAAAGAGTCATTTTGAGTCATTATTTCTTGTTAAATTCTTTCATCAATCCAAGATGTCTTTTAATATCAAAGTTATAAAATATGATATGTTTGCATTTGATAATAGACACATGTTACCATTATCACTTATAATCATTAAAAAAAAATTATGAAGAATATTAGAAGTAATTTGTTGGGGTGACAAGACCTCGTACTGCAAAATGTCAAATGTTCAAGAGAGCAAAAAAACATTGCAGCCAAAGCACTGTATCCAATGGGATAGACATTCCTTTGACATGCTGTGGTGGCTTCATTTTTGGGGTAAGACATCTAGGATTTGGACAGGACATCACTTAACTGATTATCTGACCATTAATCAAAAAAGTCATTTTCACCAAAATTGCAGATACAAGGTCTTGTCACCCCAGCGACGATATATTTATTTGTGAGAGTCTCTAAGCGTTATCTCACTACTATACCTAGGGATTATTTTATCAATAGCCTCCTTTAAGTATGATTTGTACTATTTGTTTTAGCAAATTGAAATCCATGATAAATATCTACATTACCAAAGCTCACTTGAAAAAACATGATAAAATCTGAATTGTAGAAGTGTACATTTCTAATCTTTTTTTTCTTTTTTTTTTTACCAGAGCAGCATGTACGGTTCAGTAGATCAGGCTCTGCTGTGCGGATTGTTGATAAGCTGTCGCCACCTTTTGAATTACACAGAGAATCCAACCTTTGTATTGAAAAGTGTCAAATTTATTATTATGATGAAAAAGAACATTATCTTTTTCATGTACATGAGCATACACATCAACATCACTGATCAATAACAATAACAACAACAACAAGCTTTCACTACATCTTCAAGAAAGGACATCAGTTAAAACAAAGAAAAAAAAAAACAACTTGGGATTTAAAAGGATGGTACAGTACTGGTGGAGATGAGAATTGGGCTTTTAACTTTTTGCGAGATATCAAGAAACACTTATGAAATACTACAGAGCATATCATTTTAAGAGGAATTCAAAGTTTATTTGATGAAAATCGGGTTTGGCATGACTGAAACATCTAAAAACAAAGTAAAATAAAGCGAAAATGTGGGTCCCACACTTATTAGAATCGCTCTGTTTTGGATATCTCAGCCATTTCAAAACCAATTTTCATCAAATAAACGTTGAATTCCTCATGGAATTACATGCTCTTTCATATTTCATGAGAGGTTTCTCATTATCTCATCAAAAAATGTTGGAAACCTGAAATTAGGTATCAACCAAAACTATACGATCCCTTTAACATTCCAAGACCAATTGAAAGGCTTCAAAGCCCCAAACATGAATATATCACAAATAACTGCACACATACGGCAGTTATAGCAGGACTTTAACTTGGTCTCGGAGGGGAATTTCAGCGGTCACTGCTCCACCAGCTGTACAATAATTCAATTTTTAAAAAATGATAGCATATGAAATGGCCAAAAATTTATCGTAAAAGCCGAAGAAATTTGATTTGCCATTTGTGTGCAAAACTGCAACGTAGAAGTGTAGCAAATAGGCATATAAGCATTACATGTATGTGTAGGGCGATTCTCTCTAGTCACGTTTAAAGGGGAATATTCAATGCAAATCACGTTTATGATCAGCAATTTTCTCTAAACAGAAGCATAAACCAGCATGAATGCAAAATCACACGTGAAAACATTTATTCTGATGTCATTTCAACACTTCCCCCCGTGGCTCACGGAGAGAGCGTAAACCCTAAGATGTCTCGTGGTTCTAATCGTCGACTAAACTTTAAGATTGCTAACTTTCGAGTGTGTCCACACATGCTAAACTACAAGTTAATCATTAAGATTTAATTTTTTGACCTAAACTTAGAGTTTGGGAACAGCATGTGAGCCTAACTATTACAAGAAGCCTCTGGTTACTGAGGGATTAATGTTTAAGCAATTTTACTGTGTCAGAGTTTGAATGCAAATGAGGGCCATTGGGCCAGAGAGAAGAAGCAATTACAAGTTGCAATTTAGACATTAATGGGATTGAAATTTTCAATTGGTACTGTTTTCAGTAATCCTGCTGTAGTCATTTTAAGAGGAAAGAAAAAGAAAAAAGGTACTATATTTCTTTGATATGAAAAGATAACAACAACCATGCACGTGATATGTTATTGACATGTATGGCAATTTTGTTATAAAAAAGAGAGTGCATGCCCCATGGTGATGGGCCTTTTCATCCTAATTTGATTTCGTCAATACCTGTTGTCGAAGATTTATATCAAGCAATGGCCGCTCAAATGGGTCGTTCAATGGGGAGAGGTTCAGTGAACTATGGGGTAATCACGCTGCCTACAAAAGGTTCATTCATTCACCGTTTTGCCCCCTTCAGTCTGGTCTTTAAAACCCATTTAGAATTTGAAAACCCCAGAGGGACGGACGTGTCACCCCAACAAGGATGGCCCTCTGTGGTGGCAGAGCTACTGTTTACTTGGGGTCTGTTTGATCGCTCAAGGAAAGTTCTCTCCAAAATGGACCGACCAGAGGGATTGTGACAACAACAAAGAAAAAGTGCATAAAATTTTTGTTTTTGAAAGAATTTCAACCTCCTCCATTGCCCTTTCAAACCCTGGTTCATTTCAAATTTTAAATATCAAATACCCCCCCCCCCTCAAATTTACATAAAAAGAAATGAGCCATAACTAGACAGTCATGATAATCATTACTGAAGACCAGTTCATACAGAATGATAACACATAGATCTGTAGAAATTGAAAATTCATCCATCACAAGATAGGCACCTCAGTCATAACTTTAGCATTAGAAGGTGATTAGTCCTGTTTTTCAAGCTTCCCTGATACATTACTGAATTATTCATTCTTCAACAGCTTGTAGCAATTTTTTTTTTCTGGTTGTCATATCAATCACTGTCATCTCTCAAAGAGCTTTGAAATCTTTCCTGATACAGTTTTGATTATGAAAGAGCACCTCGGGTTGTTAAATCTATCTTGATGCTGTTTTGAGTCGATACTGATGACATTCTCAAATTGGTCTTTACATGAGAACAAAAGTGATATAAGATATAGAAATTTTGATAAGGCTATGATTGCTGAGAAGTGACAAGAAGTCTGCATGACAGTTGCAAGTTTTTTTTTGTGTGTGTTTTTTTTTAATCATGGATATTAGCATTCAATCTCCACACAAAATAACCAGACCATGTATTTTTTTTTATTTTCTGTAAAACTGTATAAAGTGCTACATGCTTTCTTTCAATTAAAATATGTTGTCCTAGGTCTATGTACCTTGAAGAGAATTATAATCAACTCTTGTTTTTTTCAAAATAGAGAAATCAACATATTTCATGTTTAAACCAAGATAGAAGAATGGTGAATGTCGAACTGTAAAACCAGAAACATTTATTGCATGAAACTTTCAAGAATTGGCACCAAGTGCCTTTTTTTCCGACATGAAACTTTGGCATATTGGCAACTGGTATTCAATGCATTGCATTGCAAAGACAAAAACTTTTGTATGCAAATTTACTTTGGTGAATCTTGGCTCCTGTCGAAATTTGTGAATGTTCCATGAGCACGAAAATTTCTGGTTTTGAAGTATCAGTTTTTTCCCTCTGGTATCATAGGTTGTAGATGACAGAGGAGGGTATGGCAGTCGACTGTGTAATATTCTTTCAGTCATTAAATTTCTCAGTATTTGACTGATTTCACTCAAATCATCTCTTTCATTTCCCTCAGATCTCCCTCACCTTTTTCCTCGTAGAACTCTATCCCATTTGGGGTAATTATTCCTTTAATCTACAGCATTGTTACCCTTAACTGTAGCAACCTTGAAACATGTTAAGATTGTCTCAGTCTGCTTTCAGAACAGAGGGAAGAAAGAAAACTCTAGATACTATAATTTTATTCTCTTTCCCATTTCAGGCAATCAGTCCAGTTTGTCAGTGTTTGGCAACAACGGATATCAATTGAGGTGTGAAACAACCTGTTTTTCCAGTATTGAATCTTTTTGTGTTTGTTATTGGTAGTGTGTATAACACTCTGCCAGCTTTTATTGGGTCATTAAATGTGCTATTTTTACTTTTCTGTGCAACTTTGAAAAAATAGTAAACATAACTGAACTAGTAAACATAGGAAACAGTAGCAAACATGGAAGACTTGACTGCTGAGTCAGTGGAAAACTATCTATTTCTGCATTGAAGGAAACCAAAACCCAGAGAGGAATATGGATTGAGTGAAAGCAGCAACATTTGTAGAAAACATCAGTGAAAGTTTGAGGAAAATCGGACAATCGATGCAAAAGTTATTAAATTTTAAAGTTTTGGCATTGGAACCACTGGATAAGGAGACTACTTGACTTCATGACATCATGTGTGGACAACAATATAAAGAAAATATAAAGATAATTCAACATGCTTTCATTTTTCTAGCATAATGAAAGAGCACTTGACTCACCGCTTTTAGAAAGCAGGGGGAATCATTACTACCCTTAGCATATGTCAGTATCAAGTTGATGGAATGTGTAATTTTCATGAAAAATGAATTTGTGTAGAGTTCTCCTTATATTTTCTTTATATTGTTGTCCACACATGACATTATGAACTCTAGTAGTCTCCTTATCCAGTTATTACAACACCAAAACATTAAGATTTAAAATTCAGTCGACTTTTGCAATCGATTGTCCGATTCTCCTCAAACTTTCACTGATGTTTTCTACTAATGTTGCTGCTTTCACTCAATCCACATTCCTCTTTGGGTTTTGGTTTCCTTTAAAATGTACAGAGGGTGCTTTTATCCAGTATAGTTTTGTTTCGGTGTACTGAGATGGTAGGCCCTACACCATCTCCAACTCTGCACTTGGCTTCACAGTTACATAAGAGACTTTTAGATCATGTGGACATGACAGCGTTCAGGCCGCCCAAAAGTGCTAGCCAACACTCTCGTCAACTCCCGTCGACCCAGAGTAAAAGCATTTAAAATTTCAGTCGACGGTGAGCACGAGTCGACAGATGTGGTGATGTCATAATCGTTGCGCTAAATATAAGCTGCACACACTGCCCGTTCTCAATCTGGGAGGATGTGAAATCCTTCGTTTTCGATTCTGGCGGTGGATGTGCCAGCTAGAACCTGGAGCATGCGCAGTAACATAAAATGACGTCATCACGTCGAAGTCCACGTTCTGGACGCGAAATCTAAAAGTCTCTATATATTACCACATTCAGAAGGCAATGTCACGGTACAAGATGTATGGCCACATAATGCACCCCCTTAAAAAAACAAAAGTTAGTGCAGTGATGGTTGCTTATAAAATGTGTGATTGCAGTACAGTAAAAATAACTCCCAAACAGTAGGTAAATGTCCTTGGAACGACAGGCAGCCAGGCAAAGAATGATGTTTTGCCATACCTCCAATGCACTGGAGAAATCATTATCACACCCGTGTTATTGATGCTGAGAAATCCGTAATGGCAGCAATGCCCAGCATTCCACTTTGGGGGCAACGTCCTCTTGATTGCATAAACCTCCTTTGTCTGGCTCTTACCTCAGGTGACTCCACGGACCCGTTCACACTCACCCCAAATTATAGCTTTTCAAACATAAAAATTCTGCAACCAGATGCCAAATCGTATTATATTTGTGTGTGGATATAAAAATAAAAAACAAAAGCAAGAAATCACTAAGTATTGCAATCCAGATTTCGAATCAAATGTCAGCCCATTTCGATTTTGCTTGGAAAATATCAGCGATAATTGGCCTAGTGCAGTGTGTGTGAACGTGCCACACTAAAAAAAAAAAAGCCTTTTAAATCCCAGATGTGATTCATTATACTAAGTCCGAGTAGAGATCATGTAGAGATCAGTGAGT
Source organism: Diadema setosum (assembly GCA_033980235.1). Classification (NCBI taxonomy): domain Eukaryota; kingdom Metazoa; phylum Echinodermata; class Echinoidea; order Diadematoida; family Diadematidae; genus Diadema; species Diadema setosum. The sequence goes on along the minus strand of CM067063.1, from coordinate 3,158,747 downwards.
CCACAGTGAAGGTGAAGGGGTCACATTCTGGTCATTGTTTAGTGTTTCACTTGCAGCCTATCTAGCCTTATGTGAACAGCAGCACCTAAAATCATTTTTCAAATTGTAATGCAAAAACCCAATAACTTTTGTATGTGAATGGGCCTCACATGTTGTCTGGAATAGGTATGTTTAGAATTACTCCCCCTTCCCCCCCCCCCCCCCCATCTTCTCTGCTCCCCTCCCGACCCCTTGATGAAATTTATCCTGTAGCTACTTTCAATACTACATCATTATGCACAGATTGATGAAAGTAGAAATATGCAGGCAGGTAAGCCCAGGAAAGTGTTGGGCCACTATTTACCCAGCCTTCTCCGGAGGTCAGAGGAGGTCAGGGCTGGCTGTGTAAGCTGATCACTCCTGAAGAAATATGTAGAGGACTTATTATTGGTCTGAATTTTTCCTCTACTAACCTCTCCCCACCCCACCCATCTCTTGCCCCCCCCCCCCCCCCACACACACACACACTCCTGGCTATTTCCTTTGAGAGCTGTAAAAGTACAAAAACCGAACATACAACCTACTATGTAAGATATAAGGAAAGGACCATTGTTTAACAAAACCAGATGGATGTATATCTCCCCCACCCCCTTGTTAATCCCATGGGGAATTACCAAGGGGGGGGGGGGGGGGGAGGGGAGACAAGGTCAAATAAGGTTAATAGGAGACTGCATGCATTCATGAGTGGGCTGTCACCACCCTTTACCTCTCGAGATATCCTGCTATTTTTGCAGGTTTCCTCTGATTTCTGAAACTTGCAGGATATTATAGAATGACCAAATCAAAAATAAAAAAAAAGAGAGAAAAGTTGTGTGCCTGATATGCTGTGGAACACTTTCTTAGTTAGGGTGGTGCGACAGAAGAAAAAAAAAACAGCAGCAAAAGGGAGAAATCATCTATTCCATTCAGTGTTATCTGCATGATACATTAAAAAATATATATATATTTTTGGTGATATATTTATTTTAATGAGATACAGCAAAGATGTATGAGTTTTATACCATGACAGAATGTCAGATATAACTTGGGACAGACTGCCTAGAAAAGTATAAAATTTGGCTACTTTGACCAGTTTTGGCCTCTTGAGAAGGGAGAGAAAATAGGGATGGATCTTTAATAATTCAGTAGAAAAAGGGAAGAGAATGAAGTTTCTAGCAAGGTATATGAAAGTGCTTTATTCATATAAATATGATGATATGAGTTATTAAGGAGAGCATCTTTATTTTTGATATGAAACTTGACATCATCGTCAGAGAGTGTACTCAACCATTTTGTTTTCAAAAAGCACAAAGTCAAGTGTCCAGGAAATTCTGCAAGTGTCCAATATTTTCACATGGAAAGTTGGGTTTTTTTAAAGAAATCATGGCAATTCAAGGAAGAGATCAGTGAGAATTTTCTGAACAAGAAAATTGCATCATTTAGCTTTCAGTGATCTATAGGAGTGGTGTAAGACGCATGGTTGGGTTGTTTGTCAGAGCACAGAGCTCTTCAAATTCCAAAATTATGAATCAGTACAGCCCAGCTGTTTTATTGGAATAACATTTTCTTTCGTTTTTTAGCTGATGACATCACTTTCAATTGAATCTGAAATACAAGAGCTCACTATATTTGAAATGCGTGGTCAAATTAAGATTGCAAAAATAAAGTAAGTAGGGAGAAAAATTAGTTTTGTGAAAATCAGACCAAAAAAAAGAAAACAAAACAAAACAAAGAGTTATAGAATTGTCAAATTTCACTTGATTGTTTCCCATAATATTAGTTTGAGGCATTGCTAGATATGCAGATTAGATTATGTGATGATATTATCATGGCCTCATAATCTTCAATTTGCTTGTATTAATATTGTTATAAAATTCCTGCTTAATTTTTACTTGATTGAAAGAACAAGAGACTGTGACCTTCAATGTCAGATCATGAGTAGAGATGCAGTGATTCAGTATAGTAATGACACTGTAGAAGAAAGAGGACTATAGATGTACTGTAAAACCAGAATGTTTGCATGCATAAAACTTTCCTGAAATTTTACAAGGAGTCACAATTCGTGAAAGTGAAACGCTAGCAAGAATTTTTGTCTGCACAATCCAGTACATGTAGTATACTCGTAATCTTTTCACGAGCGGTAATTTGCCAAAGTTTCATGAGGAGAAATAGGCTGTCGGCTCGAATTCGCAAATGTTTCATACTGCAAATGTTTCTGGCTTACCGTAGTTATTGACAAAATTAAAGATGTTCTAATATTTTCACACACAAACCGATGGAATAAATGGGAGGATGCGACCTTGTCTAATTTGCATAAGTGTGATGATTGCGATCTATACAATACTATCAAAGTGATAAGTTTCGTAATTGTATGACCTTCATATTTTTTGTGTGAATATCATGCATTTATTTGACTTTTCCCTACCTGGTATTTGAAAATTCCCATAATCCCCACAGATTTTGCAACACTCATTGTACACTCGTCCAAATGGCTCTCCCAAGTAATACCATGACATTTCTAGCTACTTGGATCCCCCTCCCCACCTCCCCCAGCAAGGGATTATGCTGTATGTTATTAGAGGGCAGATAAAAAAAAAGGGCTATAGGGAGAGAAGGGGCATTAGTGTGAGCTGGAAAGCACTGGAGTCAGTTCTTTTAGGGTGGACTATACTCCAATTTGAGATTGACTCTTGGAGGAAATGGAATGAATAAGCTTATGGGTTATAAAGATTGAGACTCTACTTCAAGAAAACTAATCAGTGAGGGGGAGAGGGGTTCATAACTTAGGCAAAACTCATTTGTACACATGTGTAGAGACAAGTCTTGTGCCAAATGAGTTAATTTCGTACATCTGAAAGCAAGGCAGAATATTGTTACTCCCAAGTATTCCATCAAAATCCCATCTTGTTTTCAGTATCTATTTCGTTTGTTTTCTCTGACAAGTTTTCCTTGTGTTTACTGCTAGCCAGTTCATAAATGCCACAAAGAAAACTAACATTACCACAAGATCAGTTGTTCAAAAATAGAGTGTTGTGCACGCAAACTACTCAAGACTCTCATATGTTGCTCATTGAGTCTTTTCAGCCAAGAATATGATGCATTTGTTCCATAAAGAGCTGGCTGTGTTCACACTTACCTATCCCTAAAAGTGCGTGGGATCATCAAGAGCGTCTATAAAAAGAATTGAGAGAAAGGTGGCTTTGTGATGACATCACAAAGCAAATAATGAGTGAGTGGATTGTAAGCATTTCATCTTTGAAGAGAGTTGACTGGGTTAATTCAACAAGTGGAGTGGGCTCATAAATGGCTCATTGGCAGCGATTGGGAGTCACGGACAGCTGCTCAGGTAACATTGATCATTGGTGTCCAATTATGTTCCTTTGCCTTTGTTGTCATCTTTAGAATCTGGCCGGGGAATCTAAACAAAAATGGAAAAAAAAAAACATTCTGTGTGTGTGTTGTGTGGGTGTGTATGTGGGGCCTCGGTTCATTGCACCTGTTCAGATGCAGTGGACTGGATTGCCAGACTTATTTGGGTGGAAAGAATGGTTCGCATTTGGAACTGTTTGCACATGAGCACTGCTATTATAATTGCAAGGTGTTATCGCAGAGCACCCATGCATGAATTGGCTGATAGAGTTCCCATTGAAGAACTCCCTTTTCTCTTTTATGTGCGATTGATTTTCAAATTTGTCCGCAGGCAGCTCGATTCCGTGGGACCAAAATATCTCCATCTAACCGCAGCATTCGAGTCACCCACTTCCATTCTCAATTTCATTAAAAAACTGGCGTACAGTCCTACATTATAACACCACCAGATTTTATTACAAATTGTCAGATTTTGTTGCAAATTGCCAGGTTATATAGCATGTAAAGCAAACATGAAGCAGGTGCTAAGCATAACTTTTATCTCACATGAATATTTTTTTTTCGATAGCATGATTTTGGTGAAGGTATATGCAATTGAGGTAAAACTGCTATTTTTGTCAACAATTCAGTGCCTAGTTTAAACATTTTCATCAAGAAAATGAGCTAGAGTGGAGTGATACAAAGCTGTTAAAGTACAAATGTAGTAGAAAATGGTCTCTTCAACACAAGTCATACTGTTCCTTGTGGGCATGTAGTCTGTAACATAGGCATGTTTCAGACTGCTACTTAATAAAGAAAAGACATGTCTCATGTTTTCCGTGCCAAATTATGCATAAATATCATACTCTGTAGACAATTTATCTCCTATGATGGAAAACGAAAGTGAGACAAAATGCATTCGGACACATTACATGATCAAACACAAAAGATTTTGCAGCCTCGCCAGACACCACTACCAGTAAGAGATGCCAAGTTGAGTCACAATGTCGATACCTGTCCACACTCCACCATCCTCCCAGGGACGTTGGTAACAAAAGAGTTCCGCCAACACTGATCACATAGTCAAACTCTGAAAGAACCCTCGATAAGGTTCATTAGAGATGGCAAACTCCATTCACATCGTGGCCTTTGTACAGACCCACTGAGGTCGATCCATTCATTTGATGATTCATAATTTCCTTCTTTCTCCAATCTTCACAAAGTTCTAGCCGTTAGTTCATTTTGTCTCATTCATGTGAAGATCTATGCTCTAATGAACCCACATTGGCCTAAACCAGGGGATTTTTCCATGAGAATATTTTGATTATTCCTTCCACCCTCTTTCAGAGCAGCAAATGTAGGAAACCATTCTGTAAAACCAGACACATTTGTGGCCTGAAACCACACAAATTGGATCGATGGCCTTTTTTGATGCATGAAACTTTTGCGAATTGACGGCCATGAAAAAATTATGGGTATACCACATCTACTAGTACATATTGCAATACAGGAATTTACAAAACACGCAATGTTGTATGATAATGATATATATAATAATTATATAATGATATATAAAACACATAAAAAAACGGAATGCGCACTGCTAAACACAGAGTCAGCAGTGGTGCAAGTAAACTTACTCGCAGTGTGTACAGCGTTGTACTGTCATTCAATGCATTATGTACACAAAAACTTCTGCATGAATTCTACTTTAACAAATCTTGGCTCCTCACAAAATTTGCAAAAGTTTCATGCATGCAAAAATTTCTGGTTTTACACTATTCAGGCACCACCTAACTTTCAAAACTGTCATGAGGTTGGACTGTAATCCACTCAATTTTGTGTTAGATTTTAAAGTCTATTACAACCTCATGTTCTTACTGCCTTTGGTAACTAGGGAAAAACTTGACAAATATTTCCAAATTTATGAAGATTTGGCATGAAATTTAAAAATTCTGGGATGGCAGAGATTGACATATTATACAAACATGGGTTTTGTACAAAATTGTAGTAAAAACATGTTTTTAAGACAGTTTTGCAACTATATACCACTCCCCAATGAAAGTCCTCTTCTAAAGTCAATTAAACTATACAATAATTAGATATTAAGAATGCAATCTATGCCGTCATAGTTTCCTTCAATAGAGAAAGAGAAATTTGTTTTGTAAGTGATAAATGAGTCTATCACTCATTTGTGATTTCTACCCATATTATTGTTTTACTAAAACATTTGAGACTCTAGAAATCAATAATATCTCTGCATGATTTTTATAAACATTGCACTATTTTGTTTGTTCGATTTTAACCCCTTAATATCAATATAATATCTAAGCATAATTTTTATAAACATTGCACTACTTTATTTGTTTCATGTAACCCTTTAATATTAAAGTCAATTTGAAGGAAAGGAACTGTGATGATTCCCTTTAATGACAATATGGCAGCCACATTCAAAGGCAGTCTTTTGTCAAGGGCTCTGCAAATAGATGTGTGTTTGTGGTTTCATGCAGTGTTCAAGAAAGAGACATGCATAGTACATAAACTCCCTGAGAATAGTGTAACATACATGTGGTATGTTTGCAGAGAGACTTTAAAGAAAATCGCCACACACCGTAACCTAGCCACCACCATGAAATAATAATAGGGGAGAGGGATCTTATATGCCTCGCTTACCCGCTGAATGAATACTCAATATTTTATCAGCTATGTATTCTTCCACCTTCCTTTCAGACTTGTACCCTTTTCACTCTTGGTAATTTCATGGGAGATGGGTGAACCTGGGAGATCTTTTAGTTTGAAAGGTCTCACGACTGAAATCACAGGTAAAATCCTGGGTAGCTTTTCAGAGATTTTACCCTCAAACTGTCTCTAGTAAAATCCCAAGTCTGACCACAAACTCCCAGGTGACACGCTGCAGTGTAAAGGGCTCCTGGGTGAAAAGCAAAGGTAAACATACCAACAACATCTTGCGGGACATTTTGCGCATGCGCCATAATGTACACATACTTCTACTGAAGAAGAGCAGATGAAAGATATCTACCCAGGATCTCTTGAAGAGATATTTTATTATCATTATTATTATCATCATTATTATTATTACTATCATAATTACATAATTATTATTATTATTATTACTATCATAATTACATAATTATTATTATTGTTATTGTTATCATCGTTATTATTTTTATCATAATTATCATAATTATTATTATTATCATCATCATCATTATCATTATTATCATTATTATTATCATTATCTTTATCATTATCATTATCATTGTCATCACTATTATCATTATCATCATCATCATTATTATCATTATTATTATCATCATCATCATTATTATCATTATTATTATCATTATCACACACATCACATCACATCACATCACATCACATTATCACACACATACCTCCGTGAGAAATCTGTTTTGACTTTCCCCGTGTCACAAACTTTCCTCCTTTGAAATATGAATATACTGTAAAACCAGAAATTTTCACATGCATTTTAATTTCAAAAATTTCGCGAGAGCCAAGAAATTAAAATGCATGCAAAAGTTCTTCTACACTATATGCATTGAATGCCAGTGGCAATTCGCAAAAATTTCATGCCGTGAAAAAGATCGTCGGCTCTGATTCGCAAAAATTTCGTGCCGCAAAAATATCTTGCTTTACAGTAGCAAGGCAATAAATGTAGTATTATTTCATAAGCATAAGAGCAAGTGCCCTTGATTTATTCCTGGATATGATGATGAAAACAAAATAATGATATATTCAGCTTGACACATCGTTGGTCACTAAGTTCAAGTGACTGACCATGAATTTGGTACCTTATCTCTGTCTTATAGCTGGCCACTCTAAAGTGATGAGTAACCCAGATGGCGTGGAGTCACACCCTACGATAACCACTGACCATACCTCCAAGAAATGGTGACTCAGACCCTGTTTACACCGAAGGCCTGTAGCGCATCTTCACAATTTTGTACATTTACAACCAAGAAATCGGGCTGCAATCCAACTGAAGTGGTGTACTATGTGTAAACAAAATGGTAGTGGCTGCATGGTTTGATTGAGGAAGTGCACACTATTCACTCAATATTGCCAAGCTTAAGTTATTCGTTCAATTTTTTTCCCTCTCCAAAATAGAGGAAAGCCATTATAATGTGGGAGCACTTCAGCGAGATGGAAGTTCAGTAGCAAAAGACTGAAAGATATATCCCCGTTCAGACTCAAGCTAGTTTATACCAAAACTCGAGAAAGAAACGACATATAAAGAATCATTGTATGGCCGACAAACCATTCAGATGCCAATCTCAACCACTCTGGAAAACGTGGTATAGATGTGCAGTTTCCCCACTGTGGATGCTGTTATGGTCATGAGTTACAGCTATAGGGTCACATTTTGTGCGCGCTCCCATTAAGCCCCACCCAGTTATACTGTTCTATGGTCGCCATACGTTCAGACACACAATGGACATGATGGAATACTGATTCGTTATTGAGTTCTAGTTCAAAATGATACTCTGACCGTCGTTTCGTTATACGTCATTTCGTTAGTCAGCGTTCAGACGAATAAACTCATAGTAGCTATACCGTTTTGGTATAGCATTCGAGTATAAAATTTTTGCGTCTGAATACCCTGATAGAGAATTAATAGGAATACAAACATAAAGGTGCATTCATATTGGAATTACCTTTGTATCAAATACCACTGTAATTCCTTGTCGCCATTCTCATTGACAAAATACCATGGTCATAGATAGTGCAGCATTTTACTTGGTGCTGTGCTCATACACGAAATGCCATGGCATATTTTTGATTCAAAAGTACTAGTACACCTGAGGTATAACACTGAGCATATGTATATCTCCTTCTGGGAGAAGACAGGGAGTGTGTTGGATCATGTGAAGTTGATCAGTTGAAGTTGAAGTTGAATGTGACAAATATACCGCTCTACAAAGGGCGGTATTTTGTGACAGCATTCACACTTAAATTTTGCATGCCTTATTCGTGTGAAGTTTGAATTATCCCCTGAAATAATCAGTTCGGTTCGGTTCAGTTTAGTTCATTCTGTTTTTCTCCATCGCAACATACTTAATAACATTAATGCACAGTGTATGTGAAAGTAGAGAATTTCAACATAAGTAATCAATAAAAATTGAACTACGTTATATTTCAGTAGGGGATCTTACAAACAAACATAATGCAGTATTTCATAGGGTATTTCACAGGATATTTGTGTTCGCATTTCAAAATGTTGTAAATGACCCTCTAATGGATACAGACATTGAAAAGTGATTAAAGAGCAAGCATTTTCTTTTTTCTCTGTTGGGCCTCCCCTGTTTCAGTTGTCATGTGTGAGTTTAGAGTCACAATTTTTGACAATTTTGACCTACTGAGTGCATTCACATTTACTCCGGTATTTCAAACGGCACAATATTTCCCTGGGAAGTAATTCATAGTGCGAATGCAAATACTCCAAGAAATAACATTGTGAAATACCACTGTTTTGGGGATGGTAATTCGATCATTGCACAAAGTACAGATGAGAGAATTGTATTTGGTTTATTTCTCTTGTGTCCTAACACACTTCCGGTCTTCTCACTTTAGGAGATATGCGCATGTGCGATGCGTACTAGAATTACCATGTTATTTTGCGAATAAGAACAGCACCATCTATTACTATCTATTACTGTGGTATCAAACATCATGCTAATTCACATGTGAATGAAACTACTGATGTAAATTGCTTCTGGTTTTACCAAGGAGGTATGAGTTCTCTCATACCTCCTTGGTTTTACCATGGACATCTGCCAAGACACAGAACTCAGAAGTCTTCCATTAAACCGTAAAAAAATCTCTCCCAATTTTGTTTTTCTTTGAGATGAAATTGCAAAGAACAAGATGTATCCTTCATATCAAGTGATCAGTGTGTTGAAAGAACGTAGAAAAACCCTCGAGGCTGAGAGAGGATATAAATGCTATAAAAGCATTGACCAAAATAATAATTTTTATGTGAAATATTTTGGTATAAAAACCACTAGAAGATTTTAGAGAGGCTTACATCATCCCCTATTCTAAGTTACATAAATACAAGTAATAAAAATGTTGACCAAAATTAAGATTTTTATGATGTTTTTGGTATAAGCCCAATGGAAGGTTTGAGAGAAGCTTACATCATCCCCTATTCTAAGTTACATAAATGCAGTTGCTATAAGTAGCTCCGTTTTGTCAAATCATGCAATACTTTCAAAATTCTGTAACTTATTCTATGTCCAATTTTCTTGACACTTCCGCCACCTTATTTATTGCTTTGGCTCTCTATATCAGAGTCAACTCTATTGTGAGGTGGTATTGCACTTATGTTTTAGTTAATCACTTGTGAATATGATTGTTGCTTAATAAATCCGTGATTAGAGTGCTTGACTGAAGGTGTTTCTCTTCTAGCTAGTCATGTTTGTTTTTGCCTATCTCTCAAAACACGTACCTCAGCTTATTTGTGCTATGTCGTCTGCATCGAAACAATATTTTCTTTCGCAAGTCCCTGAAATCCTCGGCGTTGTGATTGTGGAGGATTTGTGTTTTTGGTTGCGATTATGACTGGATCAATGCCAGTTCCATGATGGTGTGTATGAGGAGGGGAGAGAATAATAAAGTTATTGAGATTTCTTTTTGTGCTCATGAGAGATAAAGATTGTGCAATAATAGTTAGAATTCACAGGAAAAATTCTGGGGGATTTTGTGTTGTCTTTGTGTGTGTTTGTATAATTCTGGTTACAGTTTTGACTTCATGCAGAGCAAGATATCTCCATAATACATGGACAAAGTCTAAAAGTATAATGAGATTAAACCCTTTTCCTCAAGACTGAATGCTATCTTTCAGACATCTGTAGTAAATCCAGTTTAACATCAGTACTAGAGGAGGTCAAGTCAAACAAAAGGTACATTCATATTCCTTTTTTTATGCAATGGTGGGGGTGGGGATAGGGGTTGGTGGGGTAATGGCCAGAGGACAAGGGAATGGATAAAAGAAATTGAATGTTACTGTGATATTATGAAAGTGTCTTTTCTTCGTGCTGGCTGGCATGAAAGCATTTGTGTACTGCTATTCTAGAGTTCCATTGGGGAGCCCCGGAAACAGAAACGTATCTGACCTCAAGAGAGTTCACAAATATGTGAACACAATCCCTTTCAAGCTCAATATCCTTTGGGGAAATTTTATTTCAATCTTTAAGTTTTCCCTATACATTGGCAGGATGGGGATGGGGGATGGGGGTGGTGGGGAGGAGTGTGGATAGGGGTGTAGGCCTACAAGGTGAGGCCTACAAGGTGGCAAGTAAATGGAGCCACTTTGTGTTTAACTCTTCTTAGTCTCACTCTCTCTTCTCCCATCATCCTCAGAACTATTTCTGTATTATGTCTGCCTTTCTCTCTGTCTGTCTGTCTAACTGTCTGTCTGTCTGTCTGTCTGTCTGTCTGTCTTTGTCTCCTCATGTGTCTCATTTTGCCCAACTCTCTCCCTCCCCCTCCCACTTCTCCTTTTTCTCTCTTACACCTCTCTTACTTCCTTCTTCATTTATTTGTACTTGGTGTAAATCCATCTGTCTGTTCATGTCTCTCTCTCTCTCTCTCTCACACACACACACACACACACACACACACACACACACACACAACACATATGCTATGTCTGTCTGTCTGTCTGTCTCTCCCTGAATTTATTTCCCTTTCTTCGTCTCTGCCTTTCTCCATCTCTCCGCCTTTCTTCTCCCCACCCCATCTCTCTCTCTCCCTCTTATTCAAATGGACACACTCACACACACACACACACACACACACACACACACACCCTCTCTTTTCCCTCATCTCCCCACCCTCCTCCCTCAGTACTGTGTCAGTCCAAGGAGGTGCTAGTTCACTAGTACCTCCTTGGTCAGTCATACCCACACACACTTTCATAGATTTTGTACACTCACATGCTCTTTCTCTCTTTCTCTCTCTGTCTCTTTCTCTCCCTGTCTCTCTCTCTCTGCATTTCAACCTGAACAATCTGAATGAGAAAGAATGAGGTTCCTGGCCCCAAACACTTACATCTCCAGCTCTGATTTCTGTGTTGACATTGAGCTTGCCCTCCGTCCAATTGAGAAATTGGGACCAACCAACAACGGACAGCTACTTGATTATCAACCAAAAAAAAGGAGACATAAAAAAAAAATAAGGACAAAAAATGTCTGACCTCAGTAATAGCGGTCACACTGCAGTGTTTACAGTGGAACAAAGGTGTTTGCTGACAAAATCTGAGAGGCAGAAAAAGGAGAGAGAGAGAGAGAAAAGCAAAAATTGGTCGGTAGTTTGGAGAACAAAGAGTTGGAGCATGACAAAATAAGGTCAGTGACTGAGGTACGGGGGAACAAAGAGGTCGCTTCGCGTGCAAAGCTTTGTACAGGCTTCTCAAGTGCAGCAGCTATTAAAATTAGCATTTGAGTCGCCATCTCTCTTCTTTTTTTTTCATCCTTCCTCGCCCCTCCCCCCCCCCCACTTCATTCAACCTTTTGAACAATTTCATCTCACATTGTGTTTTACCCGCCAATTTTATGTCCATGTAGCACCTCTCTTTATTCCCTCCCTCTCTCCCTCTCTCCCTCTCTCTTTCTTTGTCTCCCTCTCTTCCTCTTTGCCACGTGTATACCTTGCTGTATGATAACTGATAAAAGAAAATATACCATAATTATAATTTCCCTCTTTCCATAAAGATAAAGTCTGACTTTCAAGGACTAGATACCAGCCATATTAAATCCTTAGAACAAAGGAGTGGGTCATATTCAGGAGATTGCATGTCCTTTGTGAAACCAGCAGTTACACATTTCCTCGTTTCCATGTGTCTTTACACTGCTTCTTTGTCTTTCGTTAGTCAGTTGCTGTTTCTCTTGCTTTCCTGTGTTTTTTTATCTATTCATCCAAATACAGGATGAAAATCAGTTGTCTAGTATATCGTTTTTGTCTTTCTTCGTTCATTCATTACTTACATTTATATCAAATTATATGCTGTCATCCTTTCTAATTCAATCTCTATTCTTCTCCCTTTTTTTCTTATCTATCCCCCCTCTTGCTCCCTCTCTTTTTATTATCTATCCATCTAAATATCTATCTATTTATCTATGTATCTATCTATCTATCTACCAATCTATTTATCTATTTACCTATTTATTTACATATCTATCTACCTATCTATCTGTTTATCTTTCCACCTATGTAGCTCTCTCTCTATGTACCTATCTATCAATCCTTTTATCTATCTTTCTATCTATATCTAGAGATAGCTATTTATCTATCGATATACCTACCTACTTGCTTATCTATCTATCATTATATCTATCTATCTATCAATCTATCTATTTATCTATCTATCTATCTATCTATCTATCTATCTATCTTTCTCGTATGCACGCCTGCATCTCTGAATCCTTTCTGAGGGTAGCAATACCAGATACTACGTGCGCATTGTCACGCTGGTAGAAGGCTGCTCTGCTCTGCTCTGCTCTGCTCTGCCCTGCCCTGCCCTGGTCCTTTGTGTCCTGTCTGCTTCTTACATCCCTGCCTGCCACACCACGTGGTCTAGCTTGGCAAGGCTGCAAAGGGGAGATAAGGAGAGCAAAGCCTGGCGCTCTTTCTGAATTGGTGCCAGGGTTGCTGGTGTATGTGCCCAAAGTGATGTCCGGCCTGAAAGCAGGCGTGTTTCCTTTATTTGCCACCTATTACCTGTGGTATTCTTGCATTTCACATGAAACAATCTAGATATATTCATATATACATACTTATATACACATCAGACATACCACATAAATATAATTATATATGTATACATACATGTGACTTATCATTCCCATACATACTTACCTGTCTACTTATGTGCTTGTAGGTACACGAATAAGTGGAACATAATTATGAAGATGTATTGTGTTAAAAAAAAAATGATCTAAGTTGGATAAACCTATCATTGTTTATGATGTTATGTTTTCTTTTATTGCTGTAAATATGACAAAGAAAATGATAAACCTGTACCATTTGTCAGTATAACTTAAGCAGGTAGATTTACGTAATAGTTTTCTTTGTACATTTTAAGACACGTAGAGTATGTGAATGGTTTTCCATGAAACATTCTTCACATACATGCAGGCCTATATAGGGCTTTTTACACTTGTAAAATTTTGCTTAGCCCCGGACCAACGGTGGGGCTAAGGGGGGGCCTTAGCCCCACCGTTGGTACGGGACTATCCTTAGCCCACTTTCTGTTTACACTCGTTTTTGCCAAAGTGGGCTAGCCCCACCGATAGTACGGTACTATCTGGCCCTGCAAAATAGCAGGGGTTAGCACCGCAATTGCGGTGCTAGCACCGCAATTGCGGTGCCAAGCAAGTGAGTGTAAACAGAACGAAAAAATAATCCTGGGCTAAGCGACGGAGACGAAGTCCGACCCTCACTGACCAATCAGAAACGAGGTAATCAAGTGCTGCCGGTGAGTGCGTGTACGTGTACAGTACACAGCGTAATTATGAATATTCATGTGGTTTGGAAAGTCCGGGGCTAAGAAATACGAGTGTAAAAAGGTCATTTTTCTCCTTAGCCCCGGACAAGAGATAGTACGGGACTAATTGGCGAGTGTAAAAAGCTGAAAAACTTGGTACGGGACTAACGATAGTCCTGGGTCAGAGAAAGTCCGGGGTTAAGAAATACAAGTGTAAAAAGCCCTTATGTATATTATGGCATCAGATACAAAAATAATGCAGAAAATGTATATATATATATATATATATATATATATATATATATATATATATATATGTATATATATATACATCTCTCTGACTCTAAGTCTGTCTGTCTGTTTCTCTTGTTTGTCTCTTTCTCATTATCATTGGGATGATAAAACCTCACATCTCAAATTATCATGAAAATTACTTTTTGGGGAATAATTGTCAGATAACCAGTTCAGTGATGTCCTGCTATTGCTAAATCCTAGCTGTCTTGCCCCCAAAAATAAAACCATCATGGCATGTCAAAGGAAAGGCAAGGCCATTTGTTACAAAGCTTTGGCTGCCATGTTTTTCACTTTCCTGAGCATTTGACTTTTTTAGATTCAAGGTTTGAAATTTGTGAATAACCCTCAGACAGCAACAGTACAGAAGTCAGAATACATTTAAAATGTGAATATAGGGCCTAATCCTCACCTCTTCCTATTGCTATTGTACCATTGTCACATGAACCGGCCTTACCCATGCGTAACAAACTGCATGGGGGGATCCTTCAATTTTAGGATGTAAATGCCATTTCCCTTTGTCCACTTGGGCTTAAGTACTTCCTGTCATCAATCACTGTAGAAGATATAATTAAATATGTTTGGGCAGGTGGAGGCTAAGAGCACATGTGTCAAGTGTCTGTAAATACAGTTGAAGACTGACACACTATTTTTGTCACTAGTCAATAGCCTGCCATTCTCCACACAGTTACCTTATATTAGTTGCTTTGAGTTTATTTTTTTCCCAAAATAACAGTAAGTAGGATATGCATTCACCATTTAATCGATGTTAGCCATGTTTTAAAACCCATTTTAAGAAGAAAAAAAAACATAATCAAATGATGAAATGCATAATTATGCACTGAAAAATGGTGAACTGGGAGTTCAAGCAGATGGTGTAAGTTTGACTTGCCTTAAAAGGCGTGTCTTCATCAGCCCGAAGTTCAAACTAGTGGGACATTTTGCGGTCTTAGAAAATAGCCCGATAGAGCGAATGTGCGTCTTCATCAGCTTGAACAGCCTACTTCGGGAAATTAGTCCGAAAATTGACGCATGCGCACTTTGCATCATTACTCTGCCTAGTTCGCTGTTCGAAAGTGGATTTCTCGCTCAAAATCTCCTACAACACCGTATGTACGATACTTCAACCAGGGAGGTGAGCAGTACAGCAAATTCTCTCCAAAGGGATATTAATAACGCTACTCTTCTGTCCAGTGACACATCTTATATGAAATGAACGAATTGCGATGTTTAAACATATCCAAAATACACACAATCTGCAAGAATCTTTAGCTAAGGTAGAGTGGACCAGAAGAAGAAGTTTACAAAAAACAGCTAGCACGCACGGAATCACCTCCCTCGTTTTTGTTTTGTTTTGTTATGTTATGTTATGTTTTGTTATGTTATGTTATGTTTTGTTGTATTTGTTGGTTTTCTGTCCATGTCTACACTTTGTACCTTAAAAATCAATTATTTTGTGCATAATCGTAAGGGAACTTACTTCACAAGGCCCTTTGGCTTTTCTCAAGTTCTCTTTTTTCATTTTCACTGTTATATGTAAATGATTGATTATCCTTTTGTGTATTGTAAAATCCAATACTGTTGTATTGTTTTATCCGAAAATGAGATGAATAAACGAATTGAATTGAATTGAATTGAATTAAAGATGTCAACAACAGTAGGCCTAGTACACGTCATGTGATCCTTGAATACGCCGTGAGTGTATGCACTATACACAATCACTATAGCTTGTACATGCGCTTTCAATAGCCAGCTGGCTAACCAGAAGCGTGGAGGGATCGAGAAAATTTCGGGCTGATGGAGATGCACCTGAAATAGCGCGCTATTTCACGAATTAGCGCTCTAGTTCACGAACTAGACCAAGATTTCGGGGGAAATTTTCCCGATCAAATAGCGCGCTATTTGCGTCTTCATTACACAGATAGCGCGCTATCTTGACATCGGACTAGTTTGGTAACCGCAAGAGAGCGCGCTATTTTGAAACTTCAGGCTGATGAAGACACGCCTAATGTGTATGTGTATGTGTGTGTTTTGTTTTGTTGCTTGGGTTTGTTGTTTTTCAAGAAGGGGGGGGGGGGGTCATCATGCTCATTCACCTGAATACTAGTTATGACATCATGGCAGCTCAGGTATAGAAAATCTGAAATGATTGTTATTGCTCCAAATGCATGAAATGTGCTGACATTGATACCTCTTAACCCATTGAGGACAGACTGATTTTGCTACAACACGCATTTCCCAAAGACACCTGCCCGAGTATGCTCAGGATTTTACTTCAATGGGTTAAAGATCACATTGATATAGAATATGCATGTCTTAAATTCTTTTTACAGTGTTGGTCTTCCATCATCTTTAGTTAAGATGTCGTGATGAAGTAACCAGGGAGAATAACTCCCTAAGCTTTATTCTTTTTACCAGTTGCTTACCCACACTCCCATCTACCAGACATCTGACAAATTAATATTCAAATGATCAAGTCCCCCCCCCCACCATCCTCTCTTAGTAATACTTCCACCACCCCCCCCCCCCCAAAAAAAAAAAAAAACACACACACACACAAACAAACAAACAAACAAATTCTCACAAGGGTTTCCAAAGAAAATCAAGATGGGCAATTGCAATAGTTGGTGGGGTTTTTGTGTCGGCATAAGAATAAGTGGTGTTTTCACATTGCAGTACAAACATCGATTTTCAAAAACCAGGGATTTTGGGTGTATGTGAATAGACCCCATGGTATCCCATTGCACTTGCCTATGAAGCTCAGTGAGTACCCTGGTACCTGTCTGCTCCCGCCATGACCCCACCCTCACCATCACATCCCTTTCTCTCCTACTATAGCCCCACCCCCATCCCACACCACCACTTCCACTCTTGACCTGCCTGAAACTCCATACATTGTACAAACTGTAATACTCTTGTAGCTATGACCTTTTATCACTTATTAAGGGTCCCCCTCATATTTATGCCATGCACCCAAGCTTCAATACACCAGTGCCACAAAACTACTCCTTACTTTTCCTTGACCTATTGTACCGCTGTGCTAAGCAGACACTGCCTCCATTTACAATGATAACCTCAACTGAACAGTCATAAACCTGTTAGTCCCTAAAACATCATGATGGTACCAATCATGGTTTAAATTGCAAAGGGGGCCAGCTGTCCATCACAACTGAGACTCCGCTTTGTTCCTCGATCAACAAAGTGTCATAAATCTTTGTTGCATCTGGGCAAGATCTATTGATCAAGATCAAGAACACACACACTCGAAGAGACGCAGACACTCAGAATCGCAATCGTTCACCATTTCCTCTCGCGCTCGAAACTTTTTTGTCTCCAAACATCCGGTGAAATCCAATGCTGGCAGGTTCAGACAGAACAGCAGAGAAGAAAGAGAGGTAGAAGAAAAAAAAAGTAAAGAGTGCCAGATATGTCTTTTTATATTTTCTTTTCATCTCCCTTTTTGATTGAAGGTTACCGCAACATGGAAAGAAGAGAAAAGATGTGGAAGTGCTTTATGAAGTCCTCACTTATGTTCTCCTCTGATCATTGTGCAATTCCTGTTTGCTCTTACATGGTTGACAGAATTTTGTCTGTGATATTTTCTTTGTTGTCACTGTGACAGTGCCCTAATGGTATTCCTTTGGAAATGCGCGCGAAAAAAAAGTTTTTGGTGTGGCTGCCTTTTGTGTTCACCCAGGTGGTTGGTTTGGTTTGGAGTAGGTGGTTTACACAGTCTCACTGGTGGGTCAAACCATTGTGTGGCAGGTGGCAGAGGATCGCGACCGCAGCAGGGATCCTTGCTCGGTGGACCCGAGCATTTTTTTGAAGGTGTTGAGGCATTCCAGAGCATCATTTAAAGTGGTAAAAGTGGGTATTTAGTTTGCTTAGCTATGTTTTTGTTTCATTTTAGTCTGTCTTGTTTTGTTTGTCTTAGACTGCCACAAAACTGATAAGAATCTCATCTCTCACCAAGAATGAAGTGATATTGAATTGGATATAGTTCTTTACAGATAACCAAAGATGACTAGAATAGATTAGGATTGACAAAATCAAAAAGAATGAAGAGGGAAATAAATTCATCTGAATTATATTTTAACTACATTTGTAACTACAATAAGCAAATATAAAAAAACTGGGGGGGGGGGTCAGCATTATGTTGTGCTCTGGATGTTATTTGGCACAATTTGAGAGAAACACAGGTAATAACTTGGAATAACACATTGTGCCCAGAGAGCATTTTAATTCTTGACATCTTGATGATATCCTGTTCCAAAAAACTTCCTGCTATCACATGCTGGTCTAAGAAGAGTGTAGGAATATTAGCCAGGGCCTGTATTAGCCCTGTTCACACAGCCACCAATACTTGAAATAATTTCTATGATGATTAAGATCATGACGCCAAAACCATATTTTTAATGCGTGTAGACATGGTAATGGTGACTATCACTGAGATTCAAGTAGCAATCTGTACACCACTTAGAATGTGATGTTCTTGAAATTATTGCTAATTTTTTCTGAATAGGTGCAATTATTTGCTGCACAAATTTGAACCATTTTTTACACCCCATAATACAAGGCACATGGGACAGTCGGGTCAAAGTCAGGTCAATTCCAGGACTCAATCATGCCCAGTTTAGCATTGCTCTAACTATTGCAATTTGTGTCACAATTTTTTCATGGTGAACTGGTGTGATTTAGATCACAATATTTTGCTTCTACTTGCGTATGTGTGAAAAAGTGCACACATACAGAAAAAATGTAACTAGAATCATGATTAAAATCATGCTTTTTCAATGTGTGAATGGGCTCTTTTAATCCATGTAGGTGGATGAAAGAGGGTGTAGTGAAGGAAAAAGGAAGCTAACCTGTATAGTACAGAGGAACAGGATTAATAACAGGATTATACTAAAACTGGGAAATGATTTCTCAGAACAATCTCACAGACGTCATCAAATAGTTCATGTTTGTTGGGGGGAAAAAGAGACCACAATCTGTATCATTTCCACTTTTGCCATTATGATATTTTTGTATGAGGAAATTATTATTTTTTTCATAAAGAGTCATTGTCATTTGTGTCTAAAAAAGGAGCAGGTTGTAGGAAGCATGTTTGATGTTGCTCAGCGGGGGAAGACTCGAAAAGATGTTGCGGTATGACGGAGATCCGATTGTGAGAAAGTGGAAATGCGTCACGTGGTCTATTCAAAAGATCGTTACGGCAGCAAACGTGCTCCTTTGCTTGCTTTGACTCTGACAATGATGAGTAGGATATCTGCCATTCAAGACTGGATGTGTGGGTTGAGATGAGGATGAAGAATGGGAAGAATCAAGCTAAGCTCATGGCGTAGCATTCACTCTTGAGTCATAAAAAATGCATCTCTCTTTCTCCCTCCCTTTCTTTCTCTCTTTCTCAGTCAATTCAGGGTAAATTTACTCTTGCAGTGAACGAGTCTGTCCACGTGTAAAAAGTCGGATGCAGTCGTGACGTTTCAAAGGGATTCTCTCGCAGAATGGTGCCCTATAAGGAGATGGCAAAATGTCAGCTATGCAGGAAACATTTGTCATCAGAAAGTTTGTCTGTTAGAAGGAAACGCTACGTAAGATGCAACATGCAAGTTTTTACTACGTCGTCTGATATTTACTGAAATTCATTTCCTTCAGATTTGTAAACACTTCCTGTCTTATTTTTCTTTTTGCTTTGAACACTCTGGAGTATCTGCTTTGCATATTTCCTGATTTTGTTCAAACTTCAAAGTGTATCATCTTTATGCATAGATTTTTACTTTTTTGCTGTGATCATTATTTCTTTTACTCGTCCCTTCCCTCCAACCTTCCATCCGTCTCTATCCTTGCTTTCACACGTACTGAGAGTGCTTGACTTGAATGCTGAATTACAAATGCGATTGCGATTATGATTCGAATCATTGTTCGTTCACACAACCGAAGAAGTCTTCGTGGATTCTGTGGTTTTGAAAATCAGAGGGAGGAAGGGAGGTTTGGCTTCTTTTAAAGTTTCCATCAAACTCTTGAGCCATAAGCAGCGTGCTTTGACTTCAGTGGGACATTTGAGAAGGGCGGTCTTTCTGCAGAAGTGGTTGAAAGGTTACCATAATCTCCACCCCAAAAAAAACATGATTGGAGGTCAATTACATTCGCACGGTCATTTCTGCCTAATTCTGGTGAAACACCTCGAGAATTTCATTTGAAACATGATTGGAATTACGATGCAAACCACCCTCTATGAATCCAGTTTGCATTCACACGGCAAGAATGCTTAATTTGAGACAAGATTTTAGTGATGCGTCATCACAATCGTAATTCTAATTAAGCACTCTTGGTTTGTGTGAAAGCTAAGGATATCAAAACCCGAGGTTTCTTTCTGCCATATTTCTTCTTTATTCTGAGGTAGGTGTCAGAATAAACTTTGCATCAAGGAAGAGAGAAGAGGGATGAAATGTGTCCTCTGAGAGTTCTTCCCTCCAAAAATAGAAACCGCAAGAAGAAGAATTGATGCTGAGACATGAGTGACTCATCTGTCATGTTCGGGACGATTTGTGGATCCTAAAATGAGACCAGAGGGAGGGGGGAGGGGGGAGGGGGAGGGAGGGGAGAGATGAGGGAGAGGATGTGGAGCTTTGGCGGGATTGAAATCCAAATATTTTGCGATTCTCCCTTGTGACACATTTGCTGGGTATGCATGATTCAACGCAGCAGTCCGCGTTCAAAAGCGGAGGAGGAAACCTGCATCGTATGCCCGTATCTCAGGATGCCTGGATGACGCATCAAACTCACAGTTTGATGCAATAGTTTGCTGCATCTTTTCTGTAAGAACAAGTTTCAGGCACTAGTACATCTATGATGTAATATCAGAAAAAGAAACAGACTTATGTGCTATTCTCTTAATTCACTTTAGTTTATTTTCGAAACCTCTGAAGTTGGGGTAACATGACTTACAAGAAATGTCATAGAGAATGATTCATCCATAAAAGTGTCTCACAACTTCAATATTTGGACATAATCTAATGCAAAATTCCAATGCAACTTTGTCATGTTTTTTCATGATTCTTTTTATTACTCACAAGCTAAGTAAAAACACTTGTTGACAAATGTTAAGTGAAACATAGTTTTTCCCTTCTTTTCTCGCACACATCAATCAAAGGAGGCACATTAGAGTACAGAGAGGGGTTTTTTTTTGTAATGTGTTTTCATCCCCAGATTTCTCTCATATTCAGTGTTACTATCTAATGTTGACTTCTCCTCTTTTTTCTTTTCTCTTTTTTTTTTCTTTAATCAGATGATATCTGGTATGTTACTATTTACATTACTTGTGCTGAAGAGTCAAACTGAGGATGAATTATAGATTGTACGGGCAGGACCATATTTTCAACTCAAGAGGGAAAGTGATTTATAGATGTGGATTGAGATTATTCTCACTTTGCCTAGGTAATAATTGTCAAGAGAGATGAGAAATGTAATTCCTCATGGGGATCATCAAACATTTTACTATCAAGAAGTGCTGCAAGATTTACAGAACCGTTAAAAGTGATATTGGTGATGCAGATGACACAGGTAATGGAAAAAGGAGTAGGAGATGAGGTAGATACTCTGAAGACATTATGTATGATGGCAATATGGGGATGAGAAGGAGGATACGCATAGTGTTGATAATGATGAGGGCAGTTAATGGCAATGGTGATGATGATGATGATGATGATGATGATGATGATGATGATGATGATGATGATGATGATGATGATGATGATGATGATGATGATGATGATGAGGATGAGGATGATGGCTATAGTGATGATGGAATGAAATGATGATGATGGAGATGATGATGGTAATAATGATGGTGATGATGGTGATGATGGTGGTGATGGTGGTGGTGGCAGTGATAGTGATGACAGTGACGTTAACACTAGCAGCAAGCATGGTAGTGACTGACCATGATGGTTGTAGTGACGGTAATTTTGATGGATTGTCCAAAGGTGATGACAATGTTGGTAAGAAGCTCATGGTGATGATGATGATGATGAAGATGATGATGGCTGTAGTGATGATGAAATGAAATGATGATGATGATGATGATGATGATGATGATGATGATGATGACAGGGGCGGATCCAGGGAGAACCACAACAGGCGCACGCCCCCCCTTTATTTTTTGTTGAAACAAAAGAAATAAAAAGAAAAAAATGGGGGGAGGGGTGCGTGCGCCCCCCCCCCCTTTAATTTTGTAAACACGCCCCCTCTTTACGGAATTCCTGGATCCGCCCCTGTGATGATGATGGTAATGATGATGGAATAAAATGATGATAATGATGATATGGTGATGATGATGATGATGATGATGATGATGATGATGATGATGATTGTTTAATGATGGTGATAGCAGTTGTGATGGTGATCTATCACTGTCAATATGGCAGTAATGATTATTATTATATAATCAAACAATTATCAACATGGTTATCAATAATGAGAAATAAAAAAACTTCCATGACGAAAGAAACGTTGCTTTGACAAATCTGCATCTACATGAAGTGCACTTCCAGAGCATTCTGGAAACGAAAATAGCAGGGTAGGCCTGATTTATTTTCCAAGATGGAGAGGACTACATCAGACGTGTGTGCCATTGCCATGGAGATAGACGGGAACAAGTGAATCTGCCTTAAATTGACAATCGATCTAAAATCGTCCTCCCTGCTACCGCATCCCACACAATGTGCAGTCAAGTCAAGAACAAGGCACGTGTAACGAGACAGTGATGAATATTTCCAGCAGTTCCCAGGCACACGTCTTTACTGGGGCACTGCACTGATGCTTTCTTCCTGGAAATCTAGTGGAGGAAGCGCTCTTCGCTCCACGTCTTCCGCTCCCACAAGTGGAGGAGTTGGGGCGATTCGAGATAGGGAGAATGTCATCCCCACATTGCAGGAATCCATACTGCACCAGCCATCTCTGTGAGAACGGTGTGGTTTACGACCCTGAATAGGAGCACCGTGGTACTGTGGTATGTATGTGTATGTCATATAGCAAGTGAGTACCGTACATTGTGATGCAGTCACACAGACGCATGGTTGCTGCTCATGTTCATACAAACATACACACACAATTATTATGCATACTCATAGACTCACATCTACACGCCAAGACACATGTGAGCAGAACATGCAAATATCTAGCACTAAGGCATCTGCTCAGTGAATGTGTGGAGCACATCTTTGCATCATCGCATTGCGTTACACTGTATCCTTGGACTCAAAATGCATTTTCTGGAATTGATGCAACATGTTACAGATTGTTTCACCACTTGCCATGCACTGCAGTATATTTCCCTCACACACAATTCACAGAAATTAGTCAATGATTTATTCTTTTTTTTTTTCATTATGTATAGGATATGTTCACGCTGTTATCTTCCAAGAAGTATTGCAAAATGTCCATCAAGCAGAATGCCTGATGCAGGATATTGTAGAAGCTTCAATCGATGAATTCGAGTCACATGATTGTTGAAATGGCTGGAGTCTTCAAGCCTAGACTCATTATCTTCATCACCGTGGCAACAACATTTTGATGCGAGTCATTTGGAAATATATCTTTCTAGAAATCTAGAGATTGAATGATGTAATTTCTCTCAGACATTCGACTCTACTCATTGTTCCAAGGACATTTGAATGAAATTCATGTGCATTATGTTATCCTCAGTTAGAATATATAACAACCAATACATTTTATACTTGTCTCTGTATTTGTGATGAGCAAATATAAAGTTTCCTTACCTCCCCAATACTGCTCCAATGCACATCACATTGAAATTGTACCACAAACTATGTTTATTCCAGCAAGTATGAAATGTGATATTTTTCCACAATATTTAGTCTGTCTCCAGCATATCGATGCTTTATTAAAAGTTTATGAAGGTACACCAACAAGTTCTGCACTCTTCCAAAACCGACCTACATTGTCATTTCCCCTGAAGCTAGAATGGTTATGGCAAGCCACAATTTTCCATCATCTATGTTTCCCCTAAAAGTCTTTGAAGTAAATCATACAAAATCCCCTTCCTTCTTACAGAGATATGTCTTATCCCTCCACTGAGAGATACAAAGACTGGAATATAGGCACAAAGGATAGACAAAAGAAGAGGCAAAGAGTTTAATTAAGGGGCAGAGTGGGAAGGAGAAAGATAGATCAAGAGCAAAACCAAAAGACAGATGGATAGAAAGAGGGAGAGAGAGAAAGAAGGGAAACAAATATCGTCAGCCTTATGCCAAAACTGCCTTAAAGGACAATTTCACCTTCATAAACGTAAGGATTGAGAGAATGCAGCAATATTAGTAGAACACATCAGTGAAAGTTTGAGGAAAATTGGACAATCGATGCAAAAGTTATGAATTTTTAAAATTTTTGTGTTGGAACCGCTGGATGAGGAGACTACTAAGGCTCGTGATGTCATATGAGTACAACTGTATAAAGAAAATATAAAGAAAATTCAACATATTTTCACTTTTTTCGCATAATAAAAGAGTACTTGACTTGCCTCTTTCTAAAGGCAATAGGAATAATATTACCCATAACTTATATCAGTAACGAGTCGAGGGAATGTGTACTTATTTCAAAAGATGAAATTTTGTGAAATTCTCTTTATATTTTCCTTATATTGTTGTACGCATGTGACATCATACACTGCAGTAGTCTTCTCATCCAGCGGTGACTGCACAAAAACTTCAAAAATTCATAACTTTTGAACGGATTGTCCGATTTTCCTCAAACTTTTTTTGATGTGTTCTACTAATATTGCTGCATTCTCTCAATCCTTATGTTTATGAAGGTGAACTTGTCCTTTAAAGAACTTCTCCAGATATGCCAAAAGGACACTAATAGTGTACAAAGTCTATAGCGTTAAGGGCCTTTTGGCATATTACAGTGGAATTGGTTTAACCCATATTGGGCCATCTACGGGATATTCCATAGTTCATCCAAACACCGCAGGGGCCACATACGGAATATCCCGTAGTGGATAAAATGACACATGAATGATGACATTCACTTCCGCCGAGTACTACGACTGTACTATGCATTGAATAACAACATGTTATATACCATATTAACGAGATTTTTTTCTTCTTTCAAATGATATATAACTTGTCTATGTTTTTTTCATTGCTTGCTAATGAAGAGCGATTGTTTGGAGAGTTGTCTGTTTGTCGGCGTGTGTGCGCGAACAGTTTGTTTGTTTGTTTGTTCATTTTCCATCAGAGACGATGGATGGATAGCCCATATTCAGCTACGTTAAGCTGGTATTCCATGGGATCCAGTTGGATGTGAGGTGGGACCACTTCACCGGGTACACCCTGCTCTTTGCGATGAATGAATGAAGCAGGATCTTTTACGTGCATGAGTTGTGACTCTCTCATACACGGGACCTCCATTTTATGTCCTATCCGAGGGACAAAGTGGCCCAACGGTGCTGGGCCACTTGGGTGTTTGTGTACACAGGTGCGTTGGCCCGATATGGGTTAAGGCCCTTTTGGCATAAGACCGACGATATATGATGTGGAGAGAGAGGTTTAGAATGAGACGGAGGGATAAAAAGAAAACAAAATATAGATTCTGAGGGGCAGGTTTACAACAAGATGGAGAGACAGGAGAGAGGAACAGAGAAAGGGAGAAGAAAAACAAATAGATGTTGTGAGACAAGAGGTTTAATATGAGAGAGAAAGAAGAATAAAGGAGAGAGGGAGAGACAGACATAATACATGGTGTTCAGACGCAAAAAATGTATACTTAAAGGACAAGTTCACCTTCATTAACATAAGGATTGAGAGAATGTAGCAATATTAGTAGAACGCATCATTGAAAGTTTGAGGAAAATCGGACAATCCGTTCAAAAGTTATGAATTTTTGAAGCTTTTGTGTACTCACAGCTGGATGAGAAGACTACTGCAGTGTATGATGTCACATGCGTACAACAATATAAGGAGAATATAAAGAGAATTTTACAAAATTTCATCTTTTGAAAAAAGTACACATTCCCTTGACTCGTTACTGACATATGTTATGGGTAATATTATTCCCATTGCCTTTAGAAAGAAGCAAGTCAAGTGCTCTTTTATTATGCGAAAAAAGGAAAATATGTTGAATTTTCTTTATATTTTCTTTATACTTGTACTTTTGTACTCATATGACATCACAAGCCTTAGTAGTCTCCTCATCCAGCAGTTCCAATACAAAAGTTTTAAAAATTCATAACTTTTGCACCGATTGACCAATTTTCCTCAAACTTTCACTGATGTGTTCTACTAATATTGCTGCATTCTCTCAATCCTTATGTTAATGAAGGTGAACTTGTCCTTTAAAGGTTTAAAAGACAAATCCGATCAGCAAATATAAACTCGGTATTTTGATATGTTAAAATGATGAGCAATTGATAGTTTATACACACTAGTATGCATTTGTTTCTGTATCATTATGGTTTTCAATGCTCATTGTTTTTAGTATATTGCGATATTATGGTTTTTTACCTTGTCTTAGGTATTTTTTAAATGCGCTGCTACTTTTTATCCTTGCATCTTTAAACTGTATATGATACCGCATCTCTAATTTCTTACATTTTTTTCTTTTACCTTTTATATGTTCTTTTCCACTTCTTCTTTTTTTCTTTTTGTTGGTGTTGCACTGTGTAAACCTATCTGCAATATTTCAATTTTCTGAACAAAGTGTGTAAGTGTACTTTTTTACTCGTTACCATGTCACTTCTTGGTCAATGTTTTGTACACTCTTGTAACATAATTTATTTTGATTTTGCATATGGTAATCTCCTACTGTTTTTATTTCTAATTCTTTAATTTTGTATCCTTTTCACTTATGTAGATATCACATCTTGCTTGTTTCTATATGTTCATTTATTTTATCTTTTGTTGCTGTTGTATTATGTGATTTTTACTCGCAATATGTGCTATTTGCAACAGGGCTCACTTGAAAAGCAGGCCCTTGGGCCCTGAACGTGACTACCCTGTTCTTTTTTTTTTAAATAAAACTGAATAAATAAATAAATAAATAAATAGCTATACAATGAATTTATACGTCTGAATGCTGACTAATGAAACGACATATAGTAACGAATCAGCATTCCGTGTACGTCTAAATGTATGGCAACCATAGAAAGGTATAACTGGGCTGGGCTCATGTGAGCGTGCACAAAAGGTGACCCTAGAATGCCTCACACTCGCGGTGACGTCACGACCATAACAACCCGCGCAGTGAGAAACTGCGCATCTTTACAACGTTTTCCAGATCAGTCGAGATTAGCATCTGAACGGTCTGTCGGCGATACGATGATTCTTTATACGTCATTTCTTTATCAAGTTTTGGTATAAACTGGCTTGCGTCTGAACAGGGGAACAGACAGACATGGACACAGGCGTAGAAGTAGAAGAGGACATAGATGGAGATCAGGGGTGGCTATCTCTATTCTGTATAAATGAGGAATAGACATCTACTCTTCACCAGAGTTAGCAGGTTATAACTCCTCCCCCCACCCCCACCAAAATAAGAAACACCACAAACAAACAAACAGTATGTGGGGAGCAACTGTCACAGGTAAAGGGATCGTATAGTTTTGGTTGAGCCCTAACTCTAAAATTTTTTGGTGAGATAATGAGAAACCTTTTATGAAATATGAAAGAACATGTAATTCCAGGAGGACTTCAACATTTATTTGATGAAAATTCATTTTGAAATGGCCGAGATATCCAACACAGAGCGATCCTAATAAAAGGTGGGACCCACCTTTTATTACGATCGCTTAGTTTTACTAATACTTTGTTTTTGGATGTCTCAGCCATTCCAAAACCGATTTTCATCAAATAAAGTTTGAATTCCTATCAGAATGGTATGGTCTGTACCATTTCATAACTGGTTTCTTGGTATCTTGCAAAGAGTTAAAAACCCAATTCTCGTCTCCACCAAATACTATACTATCCCTTTGATAACAGGAAGCCCCAGTGATGATTCTTTTCCTAACGACTCCAGCTCCCCTTCATCTTCCCTCCTCCATCCCCTCCTCCATCCCCCTCCATCCCCCCTCCATCCCCCTTCCATCCCCCTCTATCCCCCCTCCATCCCCCCCCCCTCCATCCGCTCCTCCTCCTTCTTCCAATCTTCCTACCTGAGAGAGAAACGACCTGCATCACCGAATCATGAATATTCCAGGTGAGAGAAAACGGGAACCGTCCTCATCCCATGGGATGAATCAGCAGGGACTCCTGGGCAGGAACCTGCATTCGCTATTTCTCAACAGTTTGAGACGAAAGACACCGTTCATTCAGATCTTAGGAAAGGCAAGTGAAAATAATGCTCAATAAAACCAGACAGTCACGCAGTGTGCATTAATCAAAGACAATGCCATCTCTGTGCTATTTTTCATATCAATTACCAGCTCTCTGCAGCTTTACTTTTTTGTTTGTTTCTTGTTCTTTTTCTTGCTGTTGGTGTTGCAATGTTTTGACCAGCTTAAATGTATACTACTATTATTGGAAGCAAATGTATAACTTAATGTTTCCTTCCTTCTTTTAGGGACATTAATTTATTTTGGGGCACTTTCACTCAAAGCCCATATGTATAACATTTTATTATCTTTTGCATGTGGTGAGTTTCAGTGTGAGAACTATCGGGGGTAATGGGAGATCTCAGGAAATGGTACCAGGTCTGGCTCCGTGCGCAAATGTTTTCCAGAGGAAACTCGCCTATGAATTTTTATTGCGCTTGGGTTTTGCTCTCATTGTTGTTGGGTTTTGTTTTGTTTTTCTTACTTCAAGCTTTTCTTCACTTCTTGTTCTGGATTCATTCTCTTGCGTCCATTCAATCTTTATTTCTTTCCTTCCTTGGTTTCAGAGAGAGAGAGAGGGAGTCCTCCATGTAATTTCACTCTGCTTTTCACGGTTTGTTCCCACCTCACATGATGGCTGGCGTAATCTTGGAAAACTGAGCAATACATCTTAAAGTTCACAACTGTTACTGTTACTGTCACGATGTATGTACGTCCCTGTCTTTGTTTCTGTTTGTTTGTCTATGTCTCTGTGTCTTTGTCTTTACCTCATTTTCATTTTTTTTTCTACTATGAAACTGCACATTATGGAATGTCATATTTATTTTTATGTTAAGGGCACACTCATCACAAGTTTGTTTTGTTTTTTACTTCCGGAAATGTGCCCCCAGCATTTTCAAATTGATGGCATGTTACTTGTAATCATATACATTTATATTTGCTGGAGACAGATGCAATTGAACCTTGGACCTAGTTATATATATATATATATATATATATATATATATATATATATATATATATATATAGTTATCAAATTAACAGAAACATATTACACAGAGGAATTTGTATTGATTAGAAGACTTCGTATTTTGCCTGAGGTTCTGGACCCCATCTTATATAACTTGTGACTGAAATCAATTTCAGATATCACAAAAGCTGGGGACTGATGGCAAATCATCCATCTTAATAAAATGATCAAACTCAAAAGTGTGACCTATCTGTATGAATTGTATTAATCTTATAACATTGAAATAAAACATATACCGAACTTTGGTATACCTTCATATCAATCCAAATTTCCAGTGAACTCGAAATTACATTCATGTTAAGGAGTCATATCTCCGATGATTTTGATGAAGAATGCCTGATTAATTGCAAATACCATAGTAAATTGAAATTAGACATTATCTTTTTTTTATTACAAGAGATAAATTTAGCATCGGTCACAACTTTTTGACAGATTTGCCATCAATTCAGTCTGAAAAGTTGCGATTGATTGCACCACAACTTTTTTAATAACATGGATATGAAATCAATCACAAAGTTGCTCTGCATTGGGGGAATTAAAATTGATTCAAATCAACTGCAATTCTTCATAAGACGGGGCCCTGGTGAAAGAATAAGCCACTGCTGTCATTCCTTGTGTGTGGCAGTCTACACCTGCTTGCAGAAAACCAACAGTTCACACACATTCTATTTCAGGATCATTACCTCAGTTAAGTTTTAAAGGTACCTGAGGATTAAAGTAATGTAATTTTATGCTTTTGATGAAGATAAATCTTTTTCTTTCAGTGCATATGTTATTTGATAGGATATGATAAAATCTGGATGTGGCAAAAACTAGACATTTGGTGGTGTGTACTTTTTTTATTACGACATGCATGCTCCACCAAAGTAGCATGAAATATGATAAATTTAGAGTGTTTTTTTTTTTTGTGCAGTTTCAGAATATGTATACAGTAATCTGATATACAAAACTTATAAAACCACAAAATCACTAGATTTGATCTCATGTACAGTTAGACTCATTAAGAGTTTCGCATCCGATGTGCAAATAAATGAGCAACAACACTTAAAGTAATTCCATTGTCACTGTTCATATTATTTGATCATTAATTATGTTTGAGATGACATGTTAGAATGGGGGTGTGTTCCAGCACTCTCCTAAAGCATACCATACCTTACTGTACCCGTGCCAGAGGGGCGCCCAAACACTCCCAAAACATACCATACAATACCGTACCAAAAGTTGACTACTTGCTGATGTGCTCCAAAAGAGTACCATTATACAATACCATACTGTGCCAGAGAGTGCTCAGTGGAAACTGGTCCAAAAAGATGACATACCACAAGTTGACATTGAAAGAAGGCACATAGTAATAACTACGTTATGGTACAAAAAGTTGATTCTCTTTATTACGGATGCCTGTAAGTAGCATAATCTCGTGAGATGAATGACCTCATTGCTACAAAACGCCTGACCACTCTGACCAACATAATAGTTATTACATCTTACATACTGTAAAACGAGGAATGTTTGCGTGCATTTCAATTTCGCTAATTTCGCGAGCGCCAAAATTCGCGAAATTAAAATGCACATGAAAATTCTTGCCTACACAATATGCATTGGATGCCGGTAGCAATTCGCGAAAATTTCATGCTGCGAGAAAGGCGGTCGGCTCCAATTCGCGAAATTTTCATGCCGGGAATATATCGTGTTTTACGTACAGTATCCCGTAGTCGAGAAGACCGCTGGGGGCGCCACAGAAGACTTTACAGCCAGTTTCCTCCATCTCTCCCTCTCCTCTGCCTTCCTCTGTGCCTCTCTCAATCTTAGGCCTGTCCAGGCTTGTATGTTGTCTTTCTGACCAAAAAACAAACAAACAAAAACAAATATGAGGTACAGTGTATACTATCTCCACAGAGCACTCTAATGCTCCCAATCTTGCAAAATATGGTATGGTGCAATACAGGTACTGTCCAGTTTCGTATGTTGTCTTTCGACCAAAAAAAAAAAACAAAAACTTAAAAAAAACAAAACAAACGAGGTACAGTTCGACCTCGATTATCCGGCCAAGTCGGGACCGGCACTCATCCAGATAAGCGAATCGGCCGGATATGGGAGACGCAATGTTAATGTATACCATCTCCACAGAGTACTCTAACGAACTCAATCTCTCAAGATATGGTATGATGCGATACAGTATCATTCGGTTCACTTCTGAGCTCTCAAATATGGCCTTGAGTTCCATAGGGGACCATCTTCATTTTGGTTAATGAGTTTACTCATAATAACTGACATGAATATATGAATGACTGAGGTGATGGAAAAATTGAATGGACTAAATGGATCAGGAAATGAATCAATGAATGAATTAATCATCAAGTGAATGAACAAATGAAGAGTTTGTTCGCAAAAACCGACAAGTCCATTTTTTAAGATTTTGAAGTACGGTCTCTGTCATAAAGTACAAAATAATACCTTTTAAATGATATATTGGTCACTACATATAAAGGTACATTTTTGAAGTTATGGTCAAAAGAAGCAAAAATTTTCTTATTATTCTCTTTATTTTTCTTGACCTTTAATCGCAAATATCTCCATTTGGCAAATATGGACTTATCGGTTTTTGCGAACAAACTCTTCAAATGAATACGCAAATGAGTGAGGAATGAATAAATTAGTGAGTGAATACATAAGTGAGTGAGTGAGTGAATAAGTGGTGAGTGAATGAATTAATGATTAGACGGATGAATGAATGAAAAGATAGGTAAATACACAAGAAGCTTCAAAACATCCAAACAATTTCTGGTGTAGAGTAGGAAATTAGCAGGGTAAATATGTGGATTAAGAATCACTTGTGGTAGCTCAAGATGATGCCAGGATCTTAAATAGACCATTGGGGGGCCCAGATCAGACCAAAAGAGACCCAACACAAATCATGCACTATTTGGGTGAATAGGCCCACTGCTTAGCTGCATATAGCCAAGTATCTGTTCTAGGATTATCATTAAAGGACAAGTTCACCTTCATCAACATAAGGATTGAGAGAATGTATCAATATTAGTAGAACACATCATTGAAAGTTTGAGGAAAATCAGACAATCCGTTCAAAAGTTATGAATTTTTTAATTTTTTTTGCAGTCACCGCTGGATGAGAAGACTACTGCAGTGTATGATGTCACATGCGTACAACAATATAAGGAAAATAACAAGAGAATTTCACAAAATTTCATCTTTTGAAAAAAGTACACATTCCCTGACTCGTTACTGACATATGTTATGGGTAATATTATTCCCATTGCCTTTAGAAAGAGGCAAGTCAAGTGCTCTTTTATTATGCGAAAAAAGTGAAAATATGTTGAATTTTCTTTACATTTTCTTTATACTGTTGTACTCATATGACATCACGAGCCTTAGTAGTCTCCTCATCCAGCGGTTCCAACACAAAATTTTTAACAATTCATAACTTCTGCAGAGACTCCAACCCCAAGCACCTTCTGATCTGGAGATTCTCCCGCCTGAAACCCCTAGCAAACGGGAGACTCTAAGTTGATGCGTGCGAAGCTCGAAGTTCCTAGGGTTCTAGATGCTCTCTGGTGCTATCTAAGGCTTCTTTTTTTCAACATACGATAGTAATAAGTAAGAAATCCTTTCCAACGGGAGACACAGAGCCAGGGCGGGAGAAATTAAATCTCAAGCGGGAGAACGGGAGATTTTGCAAAAATGGGTTTTCGCCGGGAGATCTCCCGTCGAAAACGGGAGAGTTGGAGTCTCTGCTTCTGCATCGATTGTCCAATGTTCCTCAAACTTTCACTGATGTGTTCTACTAACATTGCTGCATTCTCTCAATCCTTATGTTTATGAAGGTGAACTTGTCCTTTAATTGTGTGACCAACCATTCCCAAATGTACAAGACCAGCATATGTTTTTTGTTTTTTTTTCTGATTTGGGTCATTAAAGGCTGACAGGAAAAGATAATTCAAACTACTCCTCTCTTCAGTGCTTAGAAATCATGGAAATAGATGCATTTGACATGTTCAGTTTATTTTTATTATCATTGATAGCATTACTATTATTGTTATCTTCAATATCAATTATGATTAGCTGGAACTGTTATTGCAATTGCTATCATTTCGATTGCCATTATTATCTTTGGCAACCTAAGCTAGTAGAGATCCGCTTAATGTTGATAAGTGGTGTTATTTCATGAATATCACTTTTAATTAAACAATTACCCTTTCCTTGTCATCTTTTTGCACTACAGAACTCTCTCTTTAGATGTGTATTTTCTTTTTTCTTTTTCATTCTCTCTCTCTCTCTATTTCTCTGTTGTCCAGATGCTAGATCCTCTTTGTTGCTTCAAATTAAAGGCATAATTTACCATTTGCAGATGAAACAAAAACCCAGCATTAGTGCTTCAAAATAGTTCTAAAATGTGAGTTAGGGATAGAAACAACCACTGTAAAAATTTGAATCCGTACAATCGATGTTAAGTGTTGTTAAATACACATAATGTGAACAATAGTTATTATCAAAATGTTTCCAGACTAAACCATCTACAGTTGTGGTTTATTGAGAACTAGAAATGTCGCTTTGGCGACTGGTATGCCTCCGCCATAATGCATGATTTTCCCAATAGGTCTAGATAGTACATGTGGACAATGTGTGATTACAGCATTTTCACAAAATTGGCAAAATATTGAAATGACAAGTTTGTCACAAATGTGTTGAATGTTCACATTCCTTGACCTAGGTTTAATTGGATGAATAGGAGAGCATGTATCTAGGTATTTAAGGACTTTAACTCGACTTTGACCCATTCATACATTTAGGCATTGAGTAATTTTCAAGGTACAGGTGTGGAGAAAAAGTGCAATTTCTGAATTGAATAGTAAATTGTTACCATTTTCATCTGGCCCTTGACCCTAAAATTCATAAGATAATCACTTTCAGGTAGAACATGCATAATATGTACTAAGTTTCAAGATAACTTGAGCCACTTCCGAGATATGGAGGAAAAAGTTAGTTCAACACTTTCACTTGATCTTTGACCTTTTGACCTTTGAGGCAAAAAAAAGAAGAAAAAAAAAACTTTCCAGAGAATTTCAATTAGGTTACACATGTATGCATACACCAAGTGTAAAAAAAAAAAAATAATCACCCTGCTGGCATTGCATGATAGGAAGGAAATAGTAAAATTTTGAAGTGTTGCACTTGACCGTTGACCCCTGACCTTTGACCCCATGAACCCTACATTCTCTAGATAATCACTTCCAGTCAGTATATGTATATACTATGTTCCATGAAGATACCTTGAACAATTTTCCACGGTATGGAGAAAAAAAAAGAAGTTTTAATATTTTTACTTGACCTTTTGACCTTTGACCTTTGACCACATGACCCCAAACTTTCACCAGAGAATCTGAATTGGGTAATACATGTATACACTAAGTTTCAAGAAAATATCTTCAGGCATTCAATAGATATGGTGGCAATAGTGAAATTCTATGTATTTGACCCTGACCTTTTGACCTTTGACCTTTGACCTCATGACCCAAACTTTCACCAGAGAATCTTAATTGGGTAATACATGTATACACTAAGTTTCAAGAAAATATCTTCAGGCATTCAATAGATATGGTGGAAATAGTGAAATTTTATGTATTTGACCTTGACCTTTTTTTTTTTCTTTTTCCGTCTTTATTTTGCTTCTTCACAGATTAACAGATACAGAATTTTGACATTGCTGCATATAAGTACAGTATTATGTTTTCTTTTTTGCAATGGTAAAAAACAATTGTAATACAATGCAAAGGGGAGGCTAAAAACTCCCTCATTTATACCAAAAACAAAGAACCGAGTCCACTCAGCTTGTTGGGCTCAGCCACAACCCCAACATATTCTCAGTCATGTTTCAGAGATGATTTAATCATCCCTGCAAAACTTTCCATCCCCACTTGTCTACAGGCCGAACAAGCCAGTCCAAACAGAGTCTATAATCATACTGATCATGACAAGTGCAGAGGATTGAAAATCTGAGTTAAAAGTGTAATTGACTGTAATTAGAATTTAGGAATGTAACTGAGCCCAATTGCTTAGACTGCAAGTAACAAACACCATTTGGTTCTATGAAATGTTAATTTTCCTTTTCTATAAGCTATAGCTCTTTCAACCTTTTCTAGATAAATTATCTCATTCTTAAACTGATCAAAACTTAAGGTCTTGTCTTGACATTTGTTACGGAAAATAAAATGTTTTGCATATAAAATAATGGTGTTTACCAGAGTCTTCTTGGTGTCAATACCAAAACAGATATCAATACAGGTTAGAGGTGAAGAAAGTATTGCAGTTCTTTCTAGCCACTTCGTAACGTTTTGCCAAAAGGTTCGTACATAGTCACAGTAAAAAAACAGATGGAGCAATGTTTGCTCTTCAGTGTTGCATAAATTACAATTTGGGGATGATTTTATACCAATTTTAAATAGAAATTTGTTTGTTGCAATTATACGGTGCAAAAACTTAAATTGAAAGGTTCTAATTTTTGTATCTAATGTGGCAAAGAATGAAATATTGAAACGCTTTCTCCATATAATCAAACTCTCAAGAGGTTGTTGCAAATCTGTTTCCCATTTTAACAAAACACGGGAATACTCGGTTGGACAGATCTTTTTTAACAACTGTGAGTAACAAAATTTAACAGGTGATTTATGGCATACAAATGCTTCCAACTTGTCATCAAAAACTTCAGGCTGCTCATCAACATTTACATGTTCTTGTTTCAAAACTCTTTTCCACTCAGCAGGTATAGCTGATAAAATTGCAAAATAATCTAAATAGTTTGAAATAGGAAGATTAAATTCAGCCTGCAATTCTTCAAAAGACTTAAAAAAACCATTTTCTCGTATCAAGTCTCTAACGTAAGAAATACTTGCATTGGACCACCTTTTGTAAAATACAGTTTTGCCTGCTACCTTAATAAATGAGTTATTCCAAATCGATTGCCAAAGTATATCTTTATATCTAGCAGGGTTGTAGTATCTGTAATGGGCCCAAGCCTTTAATACATCAATCCAAAAGAGATTTACAGATAAGTGGTTACAATCGTGTGCACTAAAGTTTCCTCTGAAAACACTCTTTCCTCCACATTTCTCCAGAAAGAATTTAGAGAACAATTTCCATTTTTTGGTTCCTGTTTGAGTTTCTTCCTCGAGAAATCTCTTTACCCAAGATACTTTTAATGCCAGACAAAAACTTTCTGCATGTGGCATTTTCAAGCCTCCATTTTTATAATCATCATACATAATAATACGTTTAATACGGTCAGTTTTTTGGTTCCAAACAAAGTTGAACAGGAGTCTCTGTAACTCATCAAAAAAACGTTTTGGAGGATCTTGTATGTTACTGAATAAATACACAAACTTAGGCATCACCAGTGACTTAATTATAGCAATTTTTCCTAGCAGTGTCAAGTTACGGTGTCTCCAAATGTTCAGTGTGCTTTCCGTTTCTTTCAACTTTATTTGGAAATTCTGGTTAAAACAGTCTACACTTCCTCTTAAAGGTATATATATTCCCAAGTAAAATAGATACTCTGTTACCCAGTTCATCTGGATATCTGAACACAAAGTGCCACTCCACGGACCAAGACAAGCGATGTTGCTTTTTTCAATATTAACTTTCATCCCAGATATTTTTTGAAAAGCAGACAGTAAATGAAATGTGTTTCTTAAGTTCACTTCATTTGCAGATAAATATACAATCGTATCATCAGCGTATTGGCTAACTCTGAGTTCGACTCCATCAATTTTAATGCCAGTAATGTTCTTACTTTGCCTTAACATGATACCTAGGATTTCAACTCCAACTAAAAACAAATAGGGTGATAAAGGGCAACCTTGTCTGACACCTTTTTGCAAATTAAAATTGCTTGAAGAATATCCATTGTTAATTACACAACTGGATATGTCCGAGTACATCACTCTAATCCATGTAATGAAGTCGTCTTTAAAACCAAAGGTTTTTAAGCAAACTATTAAAAAATTCCACTCAATATTGTCAAATGCTTTTTCAAAGTCTATTGACACAGCTAAACCTTTGAATGGTTTCATTTGACAATACTGAATCACATCTTTCAATAGTCGAATATTTTCTCCAATATAACGATTTTTTAAAAAGCCCGTCTGATCAAAATCTATTAAAAAAGGCAGGACTTTCTTAAGTCTATTTGCAAGAACTTTTGCTAGAATTTTATAGTCATTGTTCAGAAGTGTGATAGGTCTCCAGTTTTTCAAATGGAGCTTATCTTTACCCTTTTTTGGCAGTAAAGTGATGACACCCCGCTTCATCAGTGTAGACAGCTCTCCATCTATAAAACATGTGTTAAAAACTTGACATAATATATCTTTTATGTCTTGCCAAAATACCTTGTAGAAATCTATAGGAAGGCCATCACAACCCGGAGTTTTTTCACTTGGAATTGATTTAACAGCCTCGAAACACTCTTTTTCAAATACCATGCCTTCACAGAGGTTTGCCTGTTCTTCTTTTAGCGTAGGCATTGAAATATTATCAAAAACTTCTTTAATGTCCCTTTCTTCAACTTTACATGATGTATATAAATTTTCATAAAAATCCTTTTCCATAATCAAAATTTCAGATGGGTCACAAACGATCTCGTCATTCTTTTGAAGTTTTTGAATATGTTTTTTGTTGTAATTTCTCTTCTCCAAATTAAAAAAATATTTTGTATTTTTTTCACCATCACTGACCCAAGAAGCCCGGGTTCTAATCATTGATCCCCTAACAAATTCTTCTTGAATTTTAGTTAATTCTGCTTTCTTGTTCAATAACAACTTTTCTAGATCATGATCATCAGGATTTTGATCAAAATCGTTTTGAAGTTTTTCTATTGATTTTGCTAATAATTGGAAATTATGTTTTAAATCTCGTCTAATCTTTGAAGATAATTCAATACACTTTTGTTTTACTTTAAATTTAACAAACTCCCATAAGTTACAAACACTCATATGAGAGTGCAACTTAATTGTAGATATTATAACTTTTCTTATTTGTTCCCGATTGTATTCTTGTGACAAAAGAGATGTATTCATCTTCCAGAACCCTGGTCCTCTTTTAGGGACCTTCTTAATAACTATTAAAGAAATAGCTGAATGGTCACTCCTGTGCCCATAATGTATATTACAATCCTCAACATAATTACAAATATTTTTAGAAACCAAGAAATAGTCTAACCTGCTACGTGAGAGTTTGGAGCGCCAAGTAAATTGTAGCTTACTGGGGTTTCTTTCACGCCAAACATCCACAAGATCAAAATCATCTTTTAAGGTTTCTAATGCATCATAACAACGAGGGTGATATCGAACATGAACTGGATACCGATCTAAAACAGGGTTTTGAACAGTGTTCAAATCACCACCTATGAACAAAGGTTCTTCACAATACTCAGTTAATACATCATGTAAATTTTGAAAAACATCCACCTTATCTTTGTTTGGGCCATATAAATTTACAACTGTAAACTTTGTAGTTTCACCATAAGACAAATTAAGCAAAACTAACCTTCCTTCTTTGTCTCTGTGTACTTCCAAAACATCTAAACCACAGTTGGCTCTTAATAAAATACAGACACCTGCACTGTCCGACTGACCGTGACAAAAATATATTTTATTACCCCATTCACTTGACCACACTGCTTCACAGTTCTCTGTACTGTGTGTCTCTTGTAGTAAGAATAAATCATATTTTTGCCTTCTAAGCCAACTAAATAAACATCTTCGTTTCACATCATTAGCTAAACCTCTGACATTGAGAGAGTATAACCTAACCTCTATATTTTCACTCATTGTTCAAATTTGTCATCAATTTAGTTTTCATAGACCTGTACATGCAATCAATTTGCCATTTTATCTGAAGAAGCAAAACTACATACATACAAACTACAAAACTCTGTCTTTTGACCTTTGACCTTGAGCATGTGCACCCAAAAGTTGATAGGCACAACTTCACCCCCTAATACACATACATGCCAAGTTTCATTAGGATACCTCAACAGGTTTTGATAGTTACCTTGTCCACAAAATTCATTACGGACGGACGGACGGACGGAAGGACGGACGGACGGACGGACGGAAGGACGGACGGACGGACAACCCGAAAACATAATGCCTCCGGCACCACTTCGTGGCGGAGGCATAAAAACACTGATATCTCCTTATATTTTAGGCTTTATTGCAAAAATGTTATATGGGAGGACGTTTTGTGATACAGCAGACATACACATATGCATCAAATGTGTTATCTTGAACATTTTTAAATCACTGCTCCCAAAGGTAAATAGGACCTTTAATGCTCTATTGCAGTACTATGAAATAATAATGCAAGGAGGCCAGTGAGGGGACCAATGATGCTGATACCATGGCAACCTATGCATTACCAGTGGTGGGAGTGGTACCATTGTGATGAGGGCGTTTCCCTTCCACCATCAGTAATACCATGGCAACCTATATTACCAGTGGTGGTGATATAAACCATTGTGGCGAGGGCGTTTTCCTTCTACCATCAGCAAGCACAGGCTGGGTGGGGTGCATTGCTCGTTGAGTTGATTTGAAGTTCAATCTCTTCTACACCCACTGTTTAATGGCTGAATTTGAGACATAAAGTGTATAGTATATCTCATGCATACATCACAATCTACTAGTATTCAGAATGTCTTTCTTGCCTTATTCTCCCTCCCTATTGGGTCTGCCAGAAAGACATCTGATCACCATTTCTATTCACCTTCCTTTCTTTCTCTGCTCTTGCACTTTTGGCATCACATGTGATTCATCTGAACTCATTTGATTTAAAGCTTTGATGCTATAACTACGAATAAAAAGTCATGATATAAACATATCAGCGGTATATGTTTGCCATAACACACTAGTATCTTTTTTTGTGTGTGCCTGTATGCACGTAACTCAAGATATGCATGCACACGACCACCAACTCATATTTGTTTTTTTGACCCACCTTTTTTTCACCTTGTCTCTTTATGTCTCTTACTCTCTCTCCCTCCCTCTCTCTCTCTCTCTCTCTCTCTCTCTCTCTATATATATATATATATGTGTGTGTGTGTGTGTGTGTGTGTGTGTATATACGTACATATTATATATGTATATATATTTCTTCCTCTATCATTCTCTCTGAGTGCAATACATTTCATGTGATCACCGGTAACTTTCAAAAGTTGTAGGCCTAAATGGGTAATCTATCTTTAGCCTATCAATTCATCCCAAAGCATCTCATTGTACCATCTGTCTTTATTTACATCCTTATCGTCTCCAGGCCCATATGATGCAGTTATAAAAATCCCCAATGTTGAGGGATTTTCATAACACAGTGAAACACAATATTTTTCTCTTCCATCTGTCTGTCCTTTCTGAATATGTGCGAGTCTGTCCCTCTAGCCAAAAACATCTTTCTCTTCTTACATACATAAATTTTTATATACAGCTATATATGATGGGTAATATAAACTTATCGTACGTGAAGCAAAAAGATGCTCATTTCTGCAGTAAAGTGTTGTAGTCACTCCCACCCTCTCTACCCTTCTTTTCCCTCTTCCTTTCTCCTTTGGATTTACCCATTTTCTTGAGAAGTGAATAAGTTTTTGTTACATATGAAAGTATATCTCCACTTCACAGGGCCACATCTGCCTTGGGTTGGGGCTAAATCGGGCGGAGCGGGGGTAGACTGGAGACCCCAATGAGTATCATGTTCCAATTGACCCCACCTTACAGAGGTCAGCCAGATCTGTCGCAGTCAATGTGAAATGGTGCCTGGAGATGGGGAAAGACTGAGCAAGTCTAAAAACTATGGACAGCCAGCAGGGACATAATTTCACCTTGGATTATGCAAAATTACAACCATCCTGCATGGATGTTTGAATTCTCCCTACGGCGTATAACTGTAAAAACTCAAATAGCGACGGCGCTGTTTAATTTTTGTAAAAATGTGTGGACCATGCTGCGCTGGTGCACAATATGAGCTTTATTTGGTCATACATGAAAAAATAAGGAACACTATCTCAATCTCCAAACTACCATAGTTTTGTAGATTTTCTCAGCAATTGTTACATGTTCGGAAAAGAAATATGAAGTTAAAAACTCTGAAAATGCATTTCTATAGTGAAGCAACAATGTTTTAGTCATGATAATAAGGGGAAAATTAGGTGCGTTTACTACACTTCCGCTCTGCCCTTGTCTGCTGCACAGTAACTGCGCATTACCGGAAGTGCCCAAGTGAACGCCAAAAGTGTGACCCTGCTTGACCTTGGCATATTGTGCATGGGTGTGTGAGATCACCTCATTCATCTACATATAACCAAGGAGGTACTAGCTTGATATAACGTACCATCAGTGTGCGGACACAACTGCTAGCAATGAAATGTTAGCATTTACATAGAGAGTAATTACATAGGGAGAATTAATTTTTGTTTGTTTGTTTGTTCTGTTTGTGTTTGTTGGCACAGAAGGTGGGAATATCATGTGTAGGTATCTCAGCTTATGAATGCAGTTGTGATGTGTGTATACTGACCTTATACAGCCTGATGCATCATTTGTCCATTTACGTTGGTGTACGGTAAATCAAACACTTTATCAGTAGCATAGTTATTTAATTTGACAGAGTACACAAAAGTATCAAACTCAAGAACAAAGAAAGCAAACAACCACTCGAATCATGTCAAATTATTATTGTATCTAGTTGTGCAAATAGAAGACCAGACTTACAAAATCACCGCTGTGCATGATCAAAAGTATACTAGCGGAGATGTGTGCAATAATTGGAGTGTTATACCTACAAATACTGATGGAAAGATTTTTTTTTTCCTCAGTAGAATGGAATGGAAAATTCTACTCACAGCATGCAAATTATGTCCATTATGGCTTTCCATATACATTTTGCAGACACATATCCTTTGGAGGAGAGTGTGTGTGCTAAAGGGTGTGTGTGTGTGTGTGTGCACATGTGTGTATGGGGGGGGGGGGTAGGATAAAGAAAAGAGTTAGCCTCCAATTTTTCTCTATGTTACATGTAACTGTAAGCAGGACTGTAAGCAGTGATTAAGCTGTCAGAAAAAGGTCAAAACAGAGGTCAGACCATGGATATTCTATGCATAACTCTGATATTCCACATTCTTCGTCTGGTATGTGGGAAGGCCATGCAGTAAAATGAATAAATGCCTCTGAATTCTGTGAGGTTATCATCTTTTTCACACTTTAGCTTGCTGACGTGACTAGTGCATTGCAATATATGTCTAAAAAAGCATACAGTGCACACTGTTTATAATTAACAGGGTTATTACGGAAATCCGGTTGTAATGAAATAAGAATTACCGCCGCAACATTATCT
This sequence comes from Diadema setosum, assembly GCA_033980235.1. NCBI lineage: Eukaryota > Metazoa > Echinodermata > Echinoidea > Diadematoida > Diadematidae > Diadema > Diadema setosum. The sequence continues at coordinate 3,115,814 of CM067063.1, read as the reverse complement.
ATGTATTTCTATTGTCTATTTGTTCGGTTATAATAAACTTTCGTTATAACAAAAGAGAACTGCTGGTCCCGAGGACTTTGTTATAAAGGGGAGTCCACTGTATTACTCTTTACCTAACCCCACCTCCCTTTCCTCACCCCCTTCAACAAAAATATGCTTATATCTTTTGCAAACACAGTCAGCCCTCATTATTTATATATGCCATCATTTACATATTTGCTATCAACCCCCCCCCCCCCCCAAATAAAGGGAACCATATGTGAATTTGCAGGTATGTAAACAAGAAATACATCGGTCCAACTGTATGTAAATGAACAAAGATTGACTGGTACCTTGGCAGGTAATAATCTGAAGAAATGAGTTATGATGCTGCTTCTCTGGCAATGATTGTAATAGCCAATAGCACACACCTGTTACAGTACCACAACTGAGGCCCCTGGTAGCATCCGGGAGGTGAACTCACCTCCCTGGTAGCATAAAGCTTTTACATACAGTTGAGTGCAGAAAGGCGGTCAATTACCTTTTTGGATTGACCAGTCGGAATTGAATACGATCAGTAATATTACTGATCGTTTTATGTCACAGGATAAACAACATTTCCTCTTTTCTTTTCTTTTTTACAACACATGATCTGTGTAGTTATTGCTATGGTTAATTCTGCTGGCAATGGTGTTTGTTCCTTTACCAGCTAATTTTTACTTTACATTGCAACTACTATTGTCATCAAAACAATCTCACATTCTGGTATTGTTACTGCTTCTTATTACTTTGACCGCTCTTGCTACTATAAAGGACCACTTGCACTATCACCTTAGCTAATCTGTTCCTGTTATTGCTACCACTCTATTACTTTGATTATAGCTGCTACGACTACCTTTGTATAATCACACTATCAATGCTTCTTCAATTACCAGGGGGGTGTTTCATCAACGTTTGTCAGCGCTGACAAGTTGTCAGCGCTGACAATTTCAGCAAAATCCTTGGTTTTGATTGGCTGAGATGCTCTGGTCACTGACTGTTACTATGGTGATTGTCATCGATGACAACTTTTTGCGCTGACAAACGTTGATGAAACACCCCCCAGGTATCACTGTTTCTAACACTTCTATTGCATGTCAGCTGTACTTACTAATTTCATTTTCACTATTAGTATACTCTTTGTCAAATGAAGTAATCATGATTACTCCTTAAGCCTAGTGCAACTAATACATGGAGGAAAATTGTAACTTAACTCTTCTGTATGAAACCGCAACATATATGTCTTATCTTTAAACCGTTGAGGATGAGTCCCGAGTATACTTGGGCAGGGGTCTATGGGAAATGCGTGTTGTAGCAAAACCAGCCCGTCCTCAACAGGTTAAGACAATGATTAACACTTCTCTAACACAGTTATAGTTTACTTCTGTTACAAGTGCTGCTATTATGTCTACTACTACTGCTGCTACTTCTATTACAACTAATGAAACTCCTACTTCTGATCAAGTGAATCACAGTGGTCACATGTTATGTTCCCTATAAGTATGTTAGCTCACTACAGCCAATTCAGTTGTTCATTTTGGTTTTAGTTTTAGCGAGCTGATGATACTCATTGGTTGCAATGAAAACATCTCGACGGAAGAATTTCATGAATTTGAATACTTTGAGGCTTTGTATGATTTTTTTTTTTTTCAGTAGAGGAAGGAAATACAGAGTTGTGCCACTATTAAATGTGAGGAAACTTTCTCATGTATCAAGTTTTTCAGACTAGTGCCAATTAATTTTCAAGGTTAGAATGTATCAAAGTGGTACATCACCAAAGGTCAAGCAAACTTATGAAATGAAATCCTATGCAGTGGTTGTGTAGAAAAAAAAAATAAATTATCCCATCCTGAATCTATGTTTGCCTATAAGCACAACAGGATGTATACAAGAAACTACATTTTCTTTCCTTTTTTTTGGGGGGGGGGGGTGATCAGCATGATTTCACAATAAAATCTCCAGTCACTGGCGCAACTGTGCAACATCTGGTATTGTTTTGGAGGGGTAGAACAAGTCCACGATTAGGACCATTGTGGTATAGCTGTTAAAAATGGGGACTCGTGGATGGAAGGTCATGGATTTAAATCTCACCCATGAGCAAATGCTCTTCCACATTTAAAGGACAAGTTCACCTTCATAGACATGTGGATTGAATGAATGCAGCAATATTAATAGAACACATTAGCAAAAGTTTGAGGAAAATCAGACAATCTGTTTAAGAGTTATGAATTTTTAAAGTTTCTGCTCGGTCACTGCTGGATGAGAAGACTACTACAGCTTGTGATGTCACATGAGTACAACAATATAAAGAAAATATAAAGAAAATTCAACATTTTTTCATTTCTCTTGCATAATAAAAGAAAACTTGACTTCCCACTTTCAGAAGGAAAGGGGGAATATATATAATATCACTCTTAACATACATCAGTGACGAGTTGAGGAAATGTGCACTTTTTTCAAAAAGTAGAATTTTGTGAAATTCTCTTTATATTTTCCTTATAGTGTTGTACGCATGTGACATCATACACTGTAGTAATCTTCTCATCCAGCAGTGACTGTGCAGATACTTTAAAAATTCGTAACTTTTGAACGGATTGTCCGATTTCCCCCAAACTTTCACTGACGTGTTATACTAATATTGCTGCATACACTCAATCCACATGTATATGAAGGTGAACTTGTCCTTGATGCCTTATGCACCGGTTCCATCTTCAACCAGGTGTACACATGCATACATGTGGCAATGGTAGGATCAGAATAAAAGCAGTATGAGTGTGGTGACACTGAAGGTGAGATCTTGCATAAAAATATGACCATATTACAATATCATCTCTGGGAGTCAATAGAGAGACGAAATATATGCAGTGATATATGCAATGCTTTGGTGGTGAGTGCATGTGACAAAGTTTTTGTAGTGATGAAAAAGATGTAATTGATTCAAGGGAGGTTCATTATACAGCATTCTAAGGAGCACTTCAAAAATGGCTGTCTCTGTAATTAATGTGATTACCTTTTGATACTATATCTAACTCTCATTCACTTTTGGATTATCATCTACTTGATTTTTTCCCTCCCCTATACCATTTTTGTTTGATTTGATTTCTTTTGTTTCCATTTTTGTTGTGTTTTTGTTTTTGTTTTTTTGTTCTATGTGATCTAGCTGTAAAATATATGAAATAAGGCAAGTGATCTGGCGGAAAAATATATGAAGTAAGGCAAGATTAGAGAGATTACCTTTAAATGCAAACCAAACTCATCTTGTTTTGTTTGCCAAGCAGCATTCTGTCAAATTTCAGTGCTCTTCCGTATATGTAAACATGTGGTATAATTTAAAATGCACTGTGAATTGTTTCATAAGGAAGCAATTGAAAAGCAAAATGTCACTGTTTCAACTTTGAGACAACACAGTTGTTTTTTACGTAGTTGAGTTTCCGCTCTTCTTTAATTATTCATTCTAGAGCGTGTCACCCTGGGGAGCGAATGCAACCGAAAACAATGATAGAAGAGTTTCGGTTAGCTGCGCTTATAATGTGCCGCATTGGCTGAATTTAAGGATCTGTAGCCTGATGCCTGGGGGGACATTCACACAGACGGTGAAAAATCTGCATTATAGAAAATTTGGTACATTATGAGGAAAGTTTCTAGTCAACTGCCACAAAAGCATCCAAAAATATCACAAGAGAGATCAGACACAGGAAAACAGCTTTGTTTTAATTTTGCACAAGGTTTGCTGTCATGGTTTTGAAATAACATAATCAGGGCTCCATACTAACTTTTATTTTTGGTGGCCCAAAGGCAAACATCCGACCTGTTTTGGTTGCCCGATTAGGCCACCAACTTCTTCATTTCTGAAATTTGGTGGCCCGACGTGCGTTTTTGGTGGTCCCGGGCCACCGTTAGTGTCGAGCCCTGACATAATCATATTTGTTAAAATTGCAGTTAAAATTAACACTTAATCAATGTCAGGATATGTTTGAAAAAGCCAAAGGATTGAAATGGATAAAAATATTGTTTACAGAATATTTGCAAGTATATAAGATATCCTCATTTTCAAACTGAACTCACAACAAAGATAACAATGCATTATAAAACTATGAAAGACACAGCATGACAATTTAAGAGATAAATACTTGAGATTCAGAACATAATAACATAGATATATGCCTTGACAATTGTAAAATGCAATGAGAAAGATGTAACATAGGTTTGATAGTGAGATACAAAATAAAGAATAATGAATCACACTGGCAAGATCACAACGAGAATCCACACCCCACTATATGTTCGGGTCACTCCTAATGGCCTGATATGGATGAGTTTTTTTAATAGCTCACCGACCAAGCTAGATTATTACTATACCTATTGCATTCAGACTGCCAAATCCAGTGTGCACGCACAGGGCAGTACCAAAGACTCTGGACTTTTCTCCTGTGCTGTAACATTAGGACATTGTGTGAACGGAAATGGCTAAACCTCAAGCTGCGACTTTCTCCCTTTGACAATGAACCTGAAAGTACCAAACATATGGTAAGATGTGAAGTGTTTTGGAGGTTTTTTTCACTCACAAACATCAGGGGCAGATTTGTCAGAATGCATTCATCATATCAAGATTAAAGGTACTGTTTACCATCGGGAGCAATGATTTAAAAAGGTTCAAGATATCATATTTGATTCATATGTGTAGGTCAATTGTATCGCAAAACATCACACCATGTAAAAATTTTGCAATATAGCCTAAAATATAAGGAGATATCCATATTTTTCTCAATAAATCATAACTGTAGACGGTTTAGCCTAGAAACAGTTTTATTACAACTCTTGCTCACATTTTTGTATATTCAGCAATACTTAACATTAACTATACTGACTCTAATTTTTTTTACATTGGTTGTTTCTATCCCTTTCTCACATTTTGGAAATATTCTAAAGCACTAAAGTTGTTGTTTTTTTTTTTTTGTTTCCTATGCAAATGGTAAATAATGCCTTAAACCACTTCAGCCTCTTAACATTCAATCTCACAGTACTTAAGTTTGTTCCGATCTATCATTCCTGGGATTTGTTTCAACCTGGAGGAACATACACATGAAAGTAACATGATTACAGTGTTTTGTTTTTGTTTTTTAAGCCATTATGAAAGGACTTCTACCAGTCTTTTTGTTTTATTTGACTTTTCTTTGAAGTGTGACATAAAACTGATTTGTCACTTTAACCCACCAAATGTTTGGGTTTTTTTCTGCAGAAATCATTATATTGTTATCAAATTCACAATTCAATATTTTACTCAACAGTGCTTATCCTATTTTGGAGAAATATTAGATTAACTTGTTGAAATTCACCAAATCCCCCCCCCCCCGGGAAAAAAACAAACAAACTAGGATGACACTTTTAATGAAATAAAGTTGTAAATATCAGAGCTAAACTGGAATGTTACTCTTCTTAAATGTGTTGCCAATCAGTCATGTATTGAGCAAAGATGCTTTTTGAAATTTTGCAACAGAAACAATTCTATATGAACAACAAAGAACTCAAATGAAAGAAATTTATTTTCACTGCACTTTTAGAAACTTTAACCGATGAAAAGTGATTATCAGTATAAAAAGATGCAGTACCAAAACAGCGAAATGTATTTTCTGAGACCTAATGGCTTAATAGAACATTGCCACATCAGTAAACACTATATACTATTGTACTGTTTGCAATATTTTAGGAATTTTGTCAAAGTTTTTAGGTGTTGAAGAGGATGTGTTAGAGAGTAATGAAAGTGAAAAGGAAAAAAAAGATGAAGCGGAAAATAATGTCCCCTGCATTTAGGTATGATAAATGACACACTTCACAAAGGAAATACCTTTAAATGTCATGTGGATAATGACACAGTACTAGCACAGTTTGAAACAGCTACGTTCGGGCAGTAAAAGTCTCCATGGGGCTGAACAACTTTCTGTAAGTCTAAAGAGAGAAAGAAAGCAAGGGAAAGGGATAGAATGAAAGAGAGACAGAAAGAGGGAGGGGATGGATAAAAAACAGATGGAGAGACAGGAAAAATCATCTCGTGGAGCATGAGTACTTTGATTGATGAGTAAGACCAAAGAAGTTGTATCAGTACTGCGCCACAATAGTTACGTTCAGACGGGAGCCCTTAACCTCGAAGTTAGGAAACTTCGAGGTTAGAGCTTGTAGTTAGGGACCGTGAAGACGCACTCGTAGTTAGCAAACCTCGAGGTTTGCTCGATGTTTCGAGCCAAGAGAAATCTTATGGTTAGCGCTCTAACCACGAGCCGCGGGGGGTCCCCACTCGTAGTTAAGCACCGTGTGGACACAAAAAACAACGAACTCGAAATTAAGAGTGACCTCGCCGTAAACTCCATCCCCCACAATTTCCCTCTGCTTCCGGGTCAACCTCCCAAACGTACACCACAAATACACTACACGTGAAAAACCTATGACGCACGACACAACAACATCATCTTTTCTTCCCATGCGCTTGATCTCTGAAACTGAACACGTCGAACTCGCTACTGTATTCTATATTCTTCTCCGACTCTAAAAAAATGTTTTCGACGAATATCTTCATAAAGGCATAAAGTCATCAGTGCAGTGCTATCTCTGCATACCATGACAGAGAAAAAGAGTACCTGTAAGCGAGTCCGACAGGGTTGGACTAAAGAATAAATAGACGCCTTGTTAGCAGTGTGGGCTGAAACTTCCAGTTTTGTGGTTTTAACATCGAGTGGGACCCACTCGTAGTTACGGAGGGGGGGGGGGGGCAGAAGCTTAACCTCGAGGTTTCGTTATCTCGAGGTTAAGATTCGTCGTGTGGACACACGTCGTAGTTAGGGGGCAAGAGCTAAACTTCGAGGTTTCCTAACCTCGAGGTTAGGGCCTGCCGTCTGAACGTAACTAATATTTTGTGCTTAAGAATGGCATCAAGGATTTGTGGTAGTGATCGCATATCCAGGCATCCGTTTGGTTGAGATGGCGATTCAGCTTTTAACTTTTTGCAAGATAATCAGAAAGCACCTATGAAATATAAAAATATATAATTCTACGAGGAATTCAAAGTTTATTTGATGAAAATCTGTTTTGAAATGGTTGAGATATCCAAAACAAAGTAAAGCAAAGCAGTATTAATAAAAGGTGTGTCCCACCTTTTCTTAGGATTGCTTTGTTTTGAATATCTCAACCATTTCAAAACTAATTTTCATCAAAAAAAAAAAACTGAATTCCTCTTAGAATTGTAAGCTCTTTCATATTTTGAAAGAGATTTCTCATTATCTCACACACACACAAAAAAAAAAAAGTTTGAAACCTGAAGCTCCATCTCAGCCAAAATGATATCATCCCTTTTAAACTTTGATGTGGTGAGAGTGTCAAGGTTTCTATTTCTGTCATTCTGAGATTGATATACCGAATAACCAGAAACATTTGCAGCGTAAAACTTTCACAAATCAGAGTCGACAACTTTTTTTCACGGCGTGAAACTTGTGTGAATCATCACTAGCATTCAGTGCATTGTGTAAAAAAAGAAACTTTCATGTGTATTTTACTTTCGCAATTCTTGGCTGTTCTCAAAACTCAGGAAGGTAAAATGCTCACAAACGTTTCTTGTTTTACAGCATTTCCAAGTTGAGAAACATTCAAATGTCTCATTACCAACAGTGTACCATAAAACCAAAAATGTTCATGTGCATGACACTTTCATGAATTTCTTGTGGAGCCAAAATTTGTGAAAGTATCACATGCACACAAAAGTGTTTGTCTTTATACACATTGCATTAAATGCCAGTAGCGATTCATGAAATTTTTATGCTGCGGAAAAGGCTGCCAGCTCCTGTTAGCGAAAGTTTCATCCCCAAATGTTTCTGATTTTACAGTATCAAAAAAGTAAATTTAAACAGTGGAAACACTTTTGTGCCATTTATTTTACACACTGGGCCTATTTGAGTGCACTTCACTTTTATTTGATATCATGATCAAGAGTATTTTTGCAGATATTTTTAGATCTTTAAACAATATTTGTGTGCCTGGGTGTTTTTTTTTTTCCTTTTCTTGTTTTTGTGTGAGGTCATTGGAGTGCAATTTTTTTTTTCATTCCACATCCACAGCTATGTCCTGTCCTTTTAGGTCATGCATTCACCATGTGACGGTTTCCTTAAAAACAGAATAGAGTTGCGAAAGTTGTTTTCTTGTGGTTTCTCAAAACTGCACAAGTGGTTTTTGTACCAATGAAATGCATGTTTACACTTACTGTTGCGGCGCGCGCACACACACACACACACAAAAAAAAAAAAAAAAGATGCCTTGTGGTAACTTGTCTGCACAAGAAAAAAGTAATTCAATGATGTACTGATGGAAGATGCCAGACTGTACAAACGCATGACCTGCTGAATGATACCAACAAAACTTTCAAAACTAAAACCGAGTTTCATAAATGGGCTCGCATTACATTGAAGTGTTTACGCTGGAGCTCTTTGAGTCTCTGCATTTTGGCTTGCCTCTATTAACCTTGTCCTAGAAATCAAACCAACAGACAGACACACACACACAGCCCTTTCAGATCGGCCAAAGAACTCGTTTGTAATGAGTCCTTTGAAGCTGTAGTTTCAGTTCTCATTTCTGGAATATTGGATTGTTGGTGTTTAACCCACAGAGGACAGGCTGCTTTTGCTATAACACATGTTTCCCATGGACACCTGCCCAACTATACTCTGGTCTAGCCTTCAGCGGATTAAGGGATTGTGTTGGTGATTGTTGGTGATAGGAATGGAATTTATTAATGGCTGGAAACATATTGACTTTCTAATAGCTAATTGAATGAATTTTCCAGGTCTTGAAGCACTATTGAATCCTTTTTGCACAACTAAATTTCTGAACTCATCTGAACTGCAGGTAATCAGATGTTTTCCAATTGAGTTTGTCTAATTCTGCTCTACATTTATAACATCTAAACACCAATTCTCTCCCCCAATAAATTAACTGGTATATGTTCTTTGGTTGTATGTATTTGGTGCCTGCATAGGTACATTCACATTTACAGTGAAATGCTGAGCCATTTTGCATGGTAATTCATAATTTAAATGCAAATACACCACTAAGTACTTTACTAAATGCGTCATGAAATATTGTGGTAATTAGGGCCATAATTCAAACTTCAAACAAACAAAATATGCATGCGAGATTTGAGCGTAAATTGTGTCATGAAATATCACTGATCATACGGTAGTACCGTATGTCATAAAAAAATTTACGACGGGAGCTCCGCAATGATATCTTTAAAAGTAGAGAATCAATCTAAATACAAATTCAGGGTATGAAACCATAACTCATTGCCCACATCTTACAGAAACCCCCATTCGATTCAGTGGTCAAAGAGAAATGAGGAATTTTGTAGAGGATGTCAGGAATCTCTTCCTCCAAGTTTTGTCTATTGTTTTCACACACAAGAGCATCAAAGTACTAAACTTGGAAGAATCAGACTAATGACATGCTTTACAGCAATCCACATTGCTCTGTGACCGCTAAATCAAATGGGGTTTTCTGCGAAATAGAGCTAAGATGTTATATTTTACGACCTTGAAGTAGCATTTAGACAATTTAATCATATTGGGTGTTATCAATGCGAAAATCTCATTGTAATTTTTTTTGGGACAGACTGTATATTTCTCGCATTACCCGACATACTTTGTGTCCTTCCCCCATTGGAGAGATGAGCGTGCATAGTGCTTACCAGAAAAACATGATATCATGTGAATACCAATGGTACCAAGTTAATTACCTTGGCATCTATGACCATGGTACATGTATCGCGCAAATGAGAATGGTGCCAATAAATTTCCCCGTGTTTAATACCAATGAAATTCAAATGTGAACACACTTCATGTGATATATGTACATATCCATGCTCGCATGAGCACAGAGAGCACTGTGTTTATCTGTTTTATGATAAGGGGGTGATAATCATTCCAGGATGTACACTCTGTAACTTTAAATACATTCAGAGGTATGTTTGCTTATGAGAAATGGGTCCCATCAGTTTCCAAGAGATTTGATATTTCTTTGGCAATGTGTAGTCCATCCTGTATAGCCGAAAACAGCTCATGACATCAATGCTCCAACTGAATGTGAAGGCCTTCAAAGACAAGGATATTGTCAACTGCTTATCACAATTTGATACCTTTAATGGGTGTTTTTCTAACCTATCATTGGCATGAATTTCTGTTTGTCCTTTGTGAGTTCAAATTAATGCAAAATTATTGATTGCATCAGTTTTGAAGTCTTTACAGTAGCCATTGGTGCTGATGTGTAGAGCAATTGTGCCAATTGTTTTTTTTTTTTATACACTTGTACTTTGTTTCTTTCCTACTGTTTAGTCTGTGTCCAAACAGTCCTCAACTGACCTTCCAGTTCAGGGTCTTTTTAATCTTAACTGTTGTTTGGATATTTTTTGTGTTTGTAATGAAATTGCTATGCCTCTTTATACTTTAAACTTATTTTGATAACAGCATCAAGTGTTGATACATTGATAATATTCTTTTGAAAGGTGATACATGTACGTATGTTTTGTAAATATTTATCTGTGTGCTTGTTTTAAAATTTTTAGACCCTATATATACGTTACTAAAAACAAAAAGATAAAAGTAAAACAAAAATCTGTCTTCTCAAATCATTTGGACAGAGATACTCCTTTTGGTGAAGAATGATTTCCGGGAACACGAAGTTGTTTGTTTCTCTTTCATCGTCAAATGTTTTCTTTGGTTCTCATCTTTCTGTTTTTGTTCGTGCTTTTTGGGAAAGAGGGAGGAGGGTGGGCATACTACAAGTTGTGGTATAGGATCCTATTAATCACAAAGTGACTTAACTGGGGGGGGGGGGGGGGGGGGAAAGGAGCATGAAAACTTGTAGAGAAAACTTTTCCAGAAGATTTTTGAATCAATATGGCAACAGTTCTTCTCCTTCCCAAAACATCCAAAGAAGGATTTTTGTTTTTTTCCTGCGCTGTTTTCGTTGGGTCTGATATTTTTCTTTTTTATTTGTGGTTTCTAGAGGAAGATGGAGGAGCAATGATGATTACAAACCATGGTAGTGTCCTATTTGTCACATTAGTGGGATTCACCCCGCTGCAAATTGGCGAAATACAAATCTTGATATTTGCATTAGGATCCAAATCTGGAGAGTTTATGCCTGGGTGGACACAAAAATCCCACTAAATAGCACAATTAGCCGATGCGATCCAAATCCCAAGAAATCTTGCAATTATGAGGAATTATTGAGATAATCTGAGAAATAGCATGATGATTTGGATAGCGGAGGGTGTGTGAATGCTGGAGCAAAATCTCAGGATTTTTTTTTATCCCATCATTCAAAACACCCATGATTGAACAACACACAAACACAAAGGCGAGTCACCAAACTGGTAGATTTGGGGCATGCACAGTGTGGTCAACAAATTATTGTGATTAGTAATTAGCGGGATATTTCTGTCTGTCTGTCTGTCTATCTGAACAGGTGCACAAATTTCAGTATTTGGATAGCAATCTTTATTCCACTACTTTGTCTGTGTAATTGTGACTATGGTGACTTGAGGTGTGTGTGTGTGTTGGGGGGGGGGGGGGAGGGGATAGGGGTATGAAAACTGTTTGGGGAAATGGTTTGAACCAAGTCCCTACTAAAATATCTCTAGAAGAAATTCCACTTCCAGAAATGAGAACTGCAATTACTCTTGTGAATTCAAAAATTCCAAAATTCCATCAAAAATACATGAGAGAAAGCGTTAGTCAAGTGTTGACGTTTGGATGAGAATTTTTTTCTCTCAAAATAGACAAGAATGATTTTGCTTTGCACAAACACACACACAAGCAATTATTTACATACACGTATCCATACACACAGCAGCATTATCATATATACCAAGACAACATCACAGGCATATTTTTTTTTTCTTTTCATCCTGGTTGATAATGGAAGCGCTGCCAAAAGTGCCACAATTGTCACGAAGCACTCGTCTGAATTTGTAAATCATTGAGCTTTTGATGAGAGTAACAGATGGACCACAATCGAAATAGCCAATCGCTCACAGTACTAGAAAGCTATTTTTAGCACATGTAGGTATATCCGAACAGAAAGCGGCTTTGTGTGTTTGGCGGTATTTTGCCTCCAGTTCGTTTTGTGGTAATGGATTTCACACGTTGTTATTGCCCTATTTTGTAATCTTTCCTATCAAACATAAACAGAATATTTACCAGTATTTATATCAACTATTCAGAATATGCCTAAAAAGGAAAGGAAGTCACAACAATACATGATACAGGATAAATGTAAAGTCTTAATGTTGAACAAACAAAAAAAAAGTCTTACTTACAACAATATCTATTCACAGGTTGCCAAATTAGCAGGATACAAGTCTTGAAATTTGCACTGCGATCAAAATCTCAGGATTTTTGCCTCGTGTAGACACCTCATTATCACAATCAGCACTGCTTTAAATCCCAAGTAATCTTGTCCTTATTTCTGAATCATCACACTGATTATCACTATAATCTTTACCATAATCATTTTCATTGTAACCATCTTTGTCTTGTGACACTAAAGCTATCTAGCTTACATGTTTTGATTGTCTCATTTTCTCTTTTTCATTTTTTTATTTTTTCAAAATTAGTCAAAAATCAAATCAAAAATCAAAATTTTTTCACAATGTTTCAAAATTAAATTTTGTCCAGGATTCTTCACTATAGCTATAACAGCAACATTGTATTCACATACATCATCTAAGAACACAGTACTGGTAGTAATTCAATTCATTTCAATAGTGTATTTATTTCCATCATCAAAAAGAAAAGAAAAAGTTGACATGATCCAAAGTGATACAATTTTTTCATTTCTCTTACACTCGTCTGATAAAGGATTTTTCTTTCAAATACAATATAAAGTATATGCACGAATAATGTCATAAAAAAGAAACAATGCACTTTGCCATGGCAACAAAAATAGTAAATAATCACAATGATGGAAAACAGTGTTCCACTAAGAAATCCAAGCTTGTAAGACGTGGAACACTGGAACAAAACAACAATAGCGCCAATTTTTTATACCAAATATAAGTTTATAAAGTATAAGTATATATATAGTATATATATATATATATATATATATATATATATATATATGTAATCAAATCATTCAAGGTGTTCAAAGAAAACTAGAGATAGATAGATGTAGGCCTATGACTGAAAAAGCTGACAAACAGACTTTTTTGATATATCAGCCACATGCAATGTTAATAACCTTTCTGACAGGTCAAAATTGTAATACTTTCTTTTTACTTTCAAATTGTCAATGGTCTATGCTTTATTTTGCTTTATCTATTTTGGGTCTACTAATTTAAAGGGGGCATATATTACATCGCACATGGGTCCACTTTTTAATGATAGGCTAAAGGTCATTAAATTTATGTGTGTATATATATTTACACTGTATATACATTCTCGGAATTCTTTGGAGGCTTACATGACAAGATATAAGAACATCAGAGAGAGTTCCTGTGGAATGTCAGGAACCGTCCCTGGAGCTGATCTCGATATAGGGCAACCATCTCTCCCTGCACACAGGCAAGCATGACATAATTTGTGTAGCTATCAAGTATGACCGTTTTGTGACCTTTCCTTCCAAATTCATGCCATCCCAGTACTGGCTTGCAGTATGGTATTGGACAGATATCACAAACTACCAATCCAGACTACTGCTATCGAACTTCTGTTTGGCATCACACACTTTCTGTTGTCTTTTAGCATAAAATCTGCTATTAAATAGACTTCCAAGGTTGCACACATGCCGACTTGACATTTAGTATACTTATATCTTTCTCAAACCAAAGCCCTGATTACTATTTTGATTGCAAGATTTGTCATGTTTGTGAACAACTGATCGACTGTGCCTCAATCTTTATTGTTAGCAAAACATCTGCCATCAAAAGCCTGATTTCTCTTTTTTTCCCCTTTAATCCTGCCATATGTAAGAAAGCAGTGTATGATTGATTGCTGTATGCACAATATATGTCATGAATTGGGACTTGTAAGATGATTTTGCGAGCGGTCAAATTTCTGGAGAAAATTTTTTCCAGAAATTCGACCACTCACAAAATTACAGTCGGGTAATGTTCATTATTCGTAAGGTTTGTTAATCCGAAAATTAAATAAAGGCCATTATTCCGAAGGTTCATTATTCTGAAACACACAAATTCCCTATTCCTAGATTTTTGTTAATCTGAAAATGAAATAGAGATCATAACTCCAAACATATACGGCATTATTCCAGAGGTTCGTTGATCTGGAAATGAAATAAGGTTTGTTTTTCCAAAGGTTCATGGATCAGAAAATGAAAACAAAGTTTGTAAATCTACGGTTTGTTACATGGACCTTGACTTTTCATTTCTGGATTAACAAACCATATTTTGCTTTTGGATTAACAAATCTTCGGAATAAGGAACTGCAACTGTTTCCTGCAAGAATGGAATCAGCAAGGAATCATGCCAGGGCATATACAGTCTGGTTTGATTCTTTGCCAACTCTATCCTTGCAGGTCACAAGCATGCCTGTGCAGTGCATCAGATCACTTTGGCCGTGTGGCAACTACCTCTCCTTTGAAACATTGATCATGTCATAACCGATGAAGTCACCCTTTACAATATGCTGCACTCCACGCTTGTATTTACTACTCAGCTATTATGTCTTTGTATGAATTTTACATGTAGTAATGCACAGTATATCAATAGTCTAGTGTTACAAGTGGCTGTGGATGCAGCAGAGAGAGGGTAATAACCTGTTCAGAGTACACTTGGAACCACATCATCTTGTTGTTTTACATCGTCATGTTTGACTCAAGTTCGATAATAAACGAGCCTTCCAGGGTCTTGACCCCTCTCTACTTTGATGCGTCATTAGTTTTCTGTTAAAAGCTATCAAAGTGTCCATAAACTTTTACATTCTTTCTTTCAACAATGATTTTTTTTTTTTCGTCCATGTCTTGGTCATGTAACTTCACTAATGGAATGGAGACTGCAAGATATTAAATAAATTTCCATAAATATATATTGAGTGCATAAAAGGATTAACTTCTTTTAGTGACTACTAAAACATGACAATCCTCACTTTGATGTGAGATGTAAACCTACGCCACTTATGATCAAAATGAAGAAATGCTGCGTTTTGTTCCAGAAGGCATTTTGTTTGATCACCCTGAGTAATTTTCCCTAATATGGACAACTGCTTTGTCCATGCCAATATCTATGGTCATGACCTAAACGGGTAACAGATGCTACATAAACTCAGAGCGCTGCCATGGGAGTGCAGGATTGATGCTAATTTTACTGACAAACACCAGGAGGAGGACTGGGTAAATGCTAAGGCGAGTTTTCTCGCTTCCAGCTTTGAGACTCGCTTGAATACCTCACAGCCCCTCCGTAACCTCCAGAGCTCAACGCAGAGCGGCCAGTGCCATGTCAGAGGTAATATGCCTTGCATATGGTCCTGGCGGAAAGTTTGTTCACCAATTGCCCATTAAAGGGACAGTGGCGAGCTCCACAACATCTTATGGGATAATGAAACGGGATGTTGACTTTTACATCATTGACAGATATCTAGGCCCTGTTTCATAAAAGATGTTACGATGTCAACTCTTGCTGGAATGACAACTTCCAATAGAAACAGCCAATCAGGAAGCTGGATTCTTGTCATTGTCATGACAATTGTCATTCCAGCAAGAGTTGTTATCATATCAACTTTTTATGAAACAGGGCCCTGGTCAGGTACAGTGGAGGATCCAGAAGGGGGCGCACTGGGCATGCGCCCCCTCTTTATTTTTTGTTAAAACAAAAGAAATAAAAAGAAAAAATGTAGACGGCGCAACACCCCCCCCCCCTTTAATTTTGTAAAGGCACCTCCCCTTTACGGAATTCCTGGATCCGCTCCTGAGGTACCTTAATCTTCCGATAGCAGATGACAACACAGTGTCACTTGTAAAGATTTTAATTTACACACTCACTGGTATACCCTCTAGCTCCCCTTCCCCATTTGCCATGAATATGCATGGTTTTATAGTGTGTGTGTTTGTGTGTCTGTGTATATACATATATTTGATATCATATGCATATGAAGGTGATGCATGGGATTGTTAAGACTTTTTCAGTAAGTACTCTTACATGTATAAGAATTGATGTCTGTTGTGTTTGGGCAGGCTTTGTTTGAGCAATCAAGCTGAGTTCCCATTGACATATAATTGGTTGCTATGTCAAAGTTACATAGCTTTTTTTTTCAGGAAAAAAAGATGAAAAATCAATTTTTATTATGCAATCAAACTCTGTGGTAGGTAATCAATATTGTGACTGTAAATGGCAATTAAGAATAAATAGGTGCACGGCTTTATAGCTGTTACCTATGAGATAACAACCACAAGTGACTTGTAAGTGGGTTTTGGATTTTAAAATGCTGCCCATGTATGTTAGTGATCGACTTTTTGTGTGCTGTGAGTGCTAATAGAACAGAAAACCCCATAGCATTGTACACACTGTGCAACGTCCCTAGCACATCAGCAGACAGGGTTAAGAATATCTGTCGTATCTCTGGTATGAGGGATGACTGCTATCAGTGTGTAGGAATATCATGGATATATTATCTCCTCCTTTGAATTTGTTTATTTGTGTGTTTGTTTGTTTGTTTATGTGTGTGCATTTCTCTGGTAAGGGATGACTGTTTATCAATTTGTAGGAATATTGTGGATATATTATCTTCTCATTTGTATTTGTTTGTTTGTTTGTTTCTTTGTGTGTTTGTTTATGTGTGTGTGTGTATGTGTGTGTGTTAATGTTTATGCAAGAGTGGATTCAATGATAAATTCCATTTTCTCTATTGTGTGCACTTTGGTACTCATGTTTTGGTGGAGTTGCATTTACATCCAGAGAATTATTTTACACCTATTTTTCAACAATTGTCATCTACCTTGCATAAGCTGTTTGTTTGTGGGTTTTTGTTCTTCTCAAAAAACAAAGTCAGTGGAAAAGGCATATGAGGTCTCATTCAGCCAGGGTAGTTTCTTTGTATTGTAATTTGATATCAGATGGGTAGCTCGAAATAGATAGTTATATTTACAAAATAGTATAGGTGAAAGGTCAAAGGTTAGGTTGAAAGGCCTGGTATATTGACAAGAACACAGGTAGAACAGCATAAAGGGGAGTGGTAGCCACGGCAACATTTGTTTGGAGCTGCGACGGCCACGGCGGTTCCTTTAAGTCTTGTTTTGATGTTGATTGGTCCCTGTGTATGGCGCACTCAAGCTGGCCTGACTAATGAAATGTACAAACTTGGCTCTGCAGGAATGCTCAGCAGGCTGTGGCCAATTTCGCAAAGTAACCCCAGACGTAAAGATCGCACGGCGCAGCGGCGTGTCCCCCCTTCTTTTATGCCCTCTTCCTCACATCAGACATTAAAGCCTGAAGTCATGAACTTTGTCTCCAACTGGGAGACACACAAACTCACACACACACACACACACACACACACACAATGATGCAAAGCAAAATTAACAAATAGATGGAGATGCATGTGCATGGGTGAATATGTGTGTGAGATGAATGTCAATTAGCTGTAGCAAAAATGTGTTTGATGAAGGATTGACACTAAATAAAATGCTGGAGGGGAGATTCAATAAGTGATACACTCCAAACCAGACACTTGGGGTCTTGCATATTGATTTAAGTCCTAACAATTTGATAAGTGTGTAGCAGGCAACTGATATGTTTCATTGCTTTGCAGCATTGCAATCTTGAGAAATTGTATTCTGAAGTTGCATTTTCTTTTTTATGTCTATCTGTTTTTAAAGTTCCTAATTTGAGCCAGATATTTTTGTCCTCGAAGGACATTCCCTCTCTGGATAAAGACAGCTTAATTATGGTGGACTAACAAATGAAATAACAGGAAATAATCTGGCTTTATAGTCTGCTGGGTGATCAAACAGGCAGGAAATAAAGTAATGGATCAGATTAAAGTAGTATGTCTTCATCTACTGAAGAAAGCTGGATACGGTTTGCTTATGTTTGTTTGCATATATTCTGCTTCTCAAGTCAAAATAAAATACAATTACAATGTATAGATTTAAACACAACATAACTAAATTACAAAGTAACAAAACAAAAGTACAATCTCATGTATTACTACTGCATGATTATTATGAAACATTATGGTTGCATAAATCATAAAATGCAGTACACTTGATACACCAAGGAAGCAGGAGACCGTCAGCATATAACAAGCTTATCACGGCTTGATGGGGCCGACGGCCTCATGGGGAATTTAGCTCAGGTTTGCCTCTCACAAAAGGTATATTTTTGCAAATAATTGAGGCATATTACACTATCAGTTACAGGTCTGGTTGATTACACACAGAGAAATGGTAATGGATATATAAGAATATCAAACACAGGAATAATATACATGTAATATATGAATACATTTCATGCGATGCAGACTTGTAGTGTAGCATTTTGTTATGTTTTGTTTTTTATTTTTGTTTTTGTTTTTGTTTTTGTTTTTGTTTTTGTTTTTTTTTGGGGGAGGGTTAAGGTGTCTGATCTTGGTGTCTCAACTGTGATAAGTGCCTTGTTTAATGTATCTGCATACTGTCAGCTGAGAGCTAGAAGGGCTTTATCGCAATGGGGGGGGGTATTGAGCTATTGGTATCATGTTGTACAGCTCAATCTCCTCTACATTATCGTGTCGCTTTCAATTTATTTTCATTTTCAGTAAAATGTTACAAATTAAAACCACAAAGATGCTATCTTAGCCTATATTTGAACAATACTTACAAATTTACCCACTTAATTCATGAAAATTGATTGCTTCATTTTTATTAATGCTCAAATCTGCAAAAGCACCCTTCTGGTTCTCCCCTGGCAATATTTCTTCACACTCCTAGAATCTGATTATGTTTTCTGAACATTTTCAAGGACAAGAGATAGTAGTAGACTCAACCAATCATGCATGGACTTCCAAGTCAAACAGTATAGGGGATGTAGATGATACATTCTACTCACACACCACCCACAATCAATGTCTGACTTATTATCAAGCTTTTGTTGCAGTCTTTTTTTCATCCCTTTCACCATAGATTCATTGAAATTGATACAGTGAGTGTTTCTGACCATGCCATTCCTGCATATTTGGAAAGTAAAGCTCAAGGAAAGGGAATTCATATTTGTTATGTACAAAAATCACTGAAATTATTTGCAAGTTTACAGTCAGAAAAAAAGATGATAGTGATGACAGTAATGATATTGCAAATTCATGTAGCATCTATTACAAAATGTTTGAATGAACATTGAAAATAACAAAAGAAACCCACATTAAATCTATCACAAGTTTATAGAATGACCTCATGACATAACCTAGGGTATTGTTCTTCAAATAGGTGCATCTCTGAGTTTCTTTATGAAAGAGTCAATGGGTGTTGATTCCTTTATGATCAAGACAATGAAGATGTAACAGAGAAAAAGACAAACCCTAGCGGCGTAGAGATAACAGGAAGCAATATTTGAGTCAGTGATCATAATATACACATTTTTAATGAATCACCTCATTGAAGCATTTAAATACTGATATCACCAATATTTCCATTGCTCAGAGTACATACATTTGTTGCTGGTTTACTTCAAGTCAGAGGAGGGTGCTGTGACTGTGCATTGCATGCTGAAAATACTTTGAGTTTTGCTCCTGAGAAGAAAAAAAAGTAGGAAAAAAAAGAGAAAGAAATCAATCCATCTTGCAGCAAGTTGCAGATTGCAGTCACGACCTCACAGATTGCCCGAATCATGGGCCAATTATTGGCAAATATGACAGGAAATATGAAAAACGTTCCCTTTCCTTTCTCTACTGACCCCACCCTCCCCCACTCACTCTGTTCTTCAGTGCTCACCTTGTATTAAGGGTAGAATCCCAGTCTACGCAGACCTGCTGGTGTGATGTGAGAATGTGCAAGACTATACCCAACATTTGCAATTTCAGTTTCTGTCAAACTGGCATCAATACACATGAGCAAAGATCTTATGAAATAGTGGTGCAAGACATTGAGCTTTAACCACATAGAGTTAATGATTATAGACCTACAGTCCAACTTGAATAAATGCACTTTATGATAAGATGCAAAAAACATCTCATGTCTAAATAGACGATTTGTATGACACATATTTCCTCATTTACAAAGGTTACATCTGGAGGCCTAAACCCCAGATGTAAATATGATATTTCACTCATCTAATTTCTTAACCCATTTTGGACAGGCTAATTTTGCTACAAGACGCATTTCCCATAGACATTTACTCAAGTATACATGGGACGCTTCTTCAATAGGATAATTTTCAAATCAGACATAAAAAAAAAAAAAAAATCATTAGGTGGACAGGTCTCATTATTCATATTCTAAAGAATTGAAAATGTTGCTGCATATGCATGTTGGATCAATTTGATTCTCAGTGTCATTGTGAGCTGTTTCCGAATATTGTAACATACCTCCTTTTTGCTGTTGGAGGGACTTTTGTGGAGGAGTCACTTTCCATGAGTTCATTAGACTGTCTGAACAGATCAGTGACCGTCAAAAACAGGTCAGTGAAACCCACTTCCGTCGACTTGTTGCTAAAATATGCATCATGCAATGGGCCAGTGGCTGTCACTCGCTGGTTAATATTTCATCTGGCCGTGTGGTTGGCCGAGCCTACTGATGACAAGAGGACCCAGCATCTCACGCATTTCTTGTGCAGCTACGAACTAACATAAAGAAGCATAACGACAGTATACCATTTTTATGGCGCTGTTCTCTCATGGCATTTACTGAGTGTAACCGGTACAATATCAATAAAAAGGTTGCCTGAACATGTCTTTCTAATTTGCATTCTTTAACACCTCTTAGAAGCACTGATGAAATGTCTTTTTAATTTGCATTCTTTAACACTCTTAAAGCACTGATCATATCACTGTTTTCATGTGTTCTTTAAAGAGATGCAAAATGCAGTGACAAAATTGTGCACATTCCTTGTGTTTCAGCCCATAAACTGGAGTTTTCTACATGCTGTTAGATAATGAAGATCATTCATGAACTCTTTTTGCAAGATTTTGATGGTTATCGGACTAAATCAATGTCAAATGAAAATGTTCTGGAAAGACCGACATGTTTCATGCAGGAGAACATATTAGTAAAACATGAATGTATCAGCTTCTCATGAATAAACCTTGTGGCTTGTAATGCGAGTGATACAACAAAGTTGATACGACCATTGCCAATTTGAAAACTGACTCAGTGATCTAGAACACTTCTTACTGGTTGTGTCTGCATGAATACATGAAACCAAAACAAGAAAAAAAAAGAAGAAGAAGAAGATAGAGTCCAGAATTGGTAAGGTAGACAACATACTGTGAGTTATGTAATGTGTAAAGTAGTATGTCCTAAAACAAATCATTTTAGTCATGTATCTCTATGTTAATGCAGGTTTTTCTGCCATTTGTTGATTGTTGACACTTTCATGTCTGTTTTGAGGATAACATTCTTACGGAAGGTTTAAGGTCATTGTGAACATAGAGAAAACTTATGTGCTTTGATAAAGCAGATTGGCCCATGTTTGAATTTAAAATTTTATCATAGTAAAAGCAAGAAAATCTTGAAAAAAAAAAGAGTAACCTTCAGCATGAATTGAAGATTAGTCTCAGTCAAAATACGTCAAAACAGTATTTTCATAAGTGTTAAGAAAATTCAAACACATGCATGTTTTTAATTGGAGCTAATGATTTTGGGTCTGTTTGTTTCTGAATATTTTTATGAGGAGGTCAGAAACCAAAGACACATTTATTTTTTCTGAAAGGGTCTAGGTTTTGTGTGTAATGTGTGTGTGTGTGTATGTATTGGTTTTTGTATGTCAAAGATCTTTCGACAATAATAAGGCCTGTTCAAACACACCCAAAATTAACATTTAAACAAAAAGATTGCTATGCAATGCAAAAACAGTAAATTCTTGAGTGTGCGATGGACACATACACACACACACACATAAATATTTAACTCTCGCAGTTAGCATTATGATATGAAAATCCGTCTAGCGTGATTGTTTTCTTCTTCTTTTTTTGAGACTCTTGCAATAATTTGCCCTGCTAGGCATGAGTGAATAACGCATGCAACTAAAGAGACCATCATTTCTTTCTTCTTTTTTTTTTTTTCAAATCCAATAAAGCAACTTGCCAGACTGGTAGGTCTGCATATTGGGTGCCCTGGGTCACCCTCCAGTCAATGTACGGGCATGTGCAGTCTGGAGATTCAAAATGTTTCATTTGCAGCCAAGTGACATTCTTTTTTTTTGGGGGGGGGGATAGGAGGGGCATGTGGAAACTGTGGCAAATAAAATCGATTTGCGCATTGCGATGCAAAAACCGATAACTCCTGTGTATAAATGCAGTTATACTCTACTGATGCTGACAGTTTCTTGAACCATCCGGAAATTGGATTGTTTTGATTGAGACGGTATAGCTTGCCCACATCGTCGGCAGTCCAAATTTAAGATGAGTGACATGCAAATTCCAATAATCAGAGCGTGGAGATTGTTTTAAAGATTACGACAACTGACTATCCTTCGATCATTATGAAGTAGATTAGGTTCCACAAGGTTTCCTTCCCCAAAATCTATCTCCATACCCTCCTGTTTTGTTTTGTTTTGTTTTTTATATATGCTGTATTGTTTGTTGGCAAATGCAACTTCAAATAACTTACATCAATATCAAAATTAGACAAATAGAATGAATACCAGTAAGGGGTTTCATCACATTTGGATCTGAATCAAGAAAGTTATGAGATTTTCGAGTTTTACAAGTTCACACACACTATAGGGATACCCCGGATAAGAGTAGTAACCACATACATGCAAATTAGATAAGGTGATGTTTCTATATGGCAATACTAGTCAGGTCAATTTGTCTAGAAATAGATTTCAACTATGGAAAAAAAAAAACAATGATAGTAATGGCACATACTCTTTTTAAAAACCTTCACTAATCACTGTTCATCTTGGTTTTTGAAAATTAGAGAACTTGTATTGCTGCCATTTGTGAAGTTCCACAATCATTCTTCATTCCAATTTAGATGCATACCCGGGAAGCCCCAGGGGTTGTGGGCATGTTAACAATCAAGATTCTATATTCCACGCTGGTGGACTGGTAAGAGCATCTATAATTAGGTACCCTGCAGACAGGTCAGATGGTTTTGGGATATATTACCAAGCTCAATTAGCATACGAGGTCAGGGTCTTTTAGTTAGTTGATAGAAAACAGAAAACAGAAACCAGCATTTACATCATCAGTCATGCAGGGCAGAAGCACTAAATGGACACCACACACACTCACACACACTCACACACATACACACACACAGCTGCAGGTCAGTGACCGAGGTACACTCATTTTTTGCAGAGTTCGGTCAAATTTTTAACGATTTATAACAATTTTAACTGTTCCGGGGAAGGATTTTGTTTTCATGTGAAAGTGGATCCCCATGCATTTACCATCATCTTTATTCCCTTGTTTTATTGTTCATTTTTTGTGGTTTTGTGTTGTACTTGTTTGGGTGTTTCTGAGGGTGTTTGGATGTTGTTGTTTTTTTCTTTTAACCACAGTATTTACAAACTTGGTCCATGATATATCTTATGAAATAAAACAGTTTGATGGACAGAGTACTCAGTAAAGTGTAATAATATCTGAGCACATGATCAGAGTGCATCAAAATATTTATATAAGCAGAAATATCTACCATGTATCTCACCTTTTACTGGTTTCATAGTGATGATATGATACTTTAGATCGGCAGGCTTTAGTCACGGAAGGACAAATATTTCTTTCTTTGCTTGTTACTAATATGTAAAGTCGTACAGACCTGGGGACTTGGAGAATCACAATGAAAACAAAGAATGGAATAGAGAGTGACTTACACACAGCTATTCAATAAAAGTAGAGAAAATTGATGCTTTGTGAATAATAGATAGAGAAAAATAAAGGAACTTTAACTCCTTGAAGAGTAGTCCCGAGTATACTCGGGCAGGTGTGTATGGGAAATGCTTGCTACAGCAAAATCTGTCCATACTCAGCAGTCTTAACATACTTTAGTAGTATAGAAATTTGTCTAAGCAGAAATCCCAATGAGTATTGCCAATCAAAAAAGAACAACAAAACAGCATACATGTTCAAGTAAATTGTTACCTCTTTCCATATGCTATGCTTTGGTATGATGAAACACTGTATGGTTACTTTGATATCACATACATTTCTGACGTTACTGCTCTTGAATATGTATCAGCTTGTGTTCAGTTCACTAACATTTTTTCGATCCAGCTTGTGCTCCTCTAAAATGCTGAATTTATACAACCAAGATAAAAAAAGAAAAAGAGTGAGTATACCAGAGTATCATGTTTAATTTGCCGCTTAGCCTACCTTCCTCTTTGTCTATGAAACTCCCTGCAACGCTCCATTCAAACATCAATTCTCGGCATCTTTTGAAAACCGATTTATTATCAATCTAATGCCTCTATACATTTTTTTTTAAAGAAAAATCATGAGGTTCTAGTTTCCTTGCCATGTACTGTCTATACCTTCCACTGCAACTATAGCATTGATTGGTATGCAGTTGGGTTTCATCAGTGTGCCATGAGTGGTTTCAATAATGTGCTTTCTCTGTTATTTCTATTTATTTATTTCATTTATTTTAATATTCTTTTATGACTTTGTAGGATCTTCTTTATTTATTTCAATATTCTTTTTATTCATTTCAATATTCTTTTATGACTTTGTAGGATTTTCAAACACTTAGAGTGATGAATATGGTTGCACTTTATAGATATTCGAATTATGATGAATATAATACGAGGGTGTTTGCAAAAGACATTGAAATTAGACTGGTGCTCTTAGATAAATGTACTCCTATGTATGACTTACACTTCATTTTCCCCTCGATGAATGCAAAGTGTTTTCGAGTCACCTGAAAGTTGAAATCTTAACCTTTCAAGCATTGATCTCATGCTACACAATGAAAGGATTGTCCGAGTGTGTCTGCCGCATGCGTCATCAGTTTCTGTCTAGGATCAAATTCATTTCTCTTTAAGAGCCTCACTGTGTCTCACAGACAAACCAGCTATGTATAATCTGAGAATGCTGACATTTCTGATTCGGGTGTAGCAACAATGGCTGAAATGAATAAAATGGTATCTACACTAAATGTATTGCACACTATTCAGACTTCAAGAAACCCACCCTTTACACACACACATACATGCACATGCACCATAACATTCAAGGTTGATAACTCTATAAAAGTGTTAGTATAGACGTTTCTGATTTATATTTAAGATGTTACTAAGGGCAAACTTCTATATTGGTCTAGAGGTAAAGTTCTCTAGAGTCAATAATTCTGAAATGTCAAAATATGCTTTCCAGACAATGGTAAATATCATGTTTAGATAGAACACTGTATGAAGAATATAAACAATTTCCCAAGCTGAGTTTTGAAGCTATTTTAGAATCCCCCTCCACAGTTTTCCTGTCACGTTGCATTGCAAAAAAAAAAGAGAAATATATATATATATATATATATATATATATATATATACATATATGAAGGGTTTGTTTGCAAAAACCGATAAGTCCATTTTTGAAGATTTTAAAGTACGATCTCTGTCATAAAGTACAAAATAATACCTTTTAAATGATATATTTTTCAAGTTATGGTCAAAAGAAGCAAAAATTTTCTTATTATTCTCTTTATTTTACTTGCCCTTTAATCGCAAATATCTCCATTTGACAAGTATGGACTTAACGGATTTTGCAAACAAACTCTTCATATATTTATATTCAAAAATCATTCCTGTGTGCTGAACAGGCCTAATCTAGCAAAAAATCCCGAGTTCAGTTTGTGTCTGCTGTGATCAACTTTGGACAAGACAGTTTGCTTCAAATTTTCCTTGTAACCCATCTATGTAAACATTGGCATATGTCAGTTACAGTTATTACAATGGCTTGACTTTCAGGAGAAATCATGGTAATGGTAATGTTCAAATTTACTTGAATTGAATTCTGTCTTATTTTTCATATTTCACAACAAACTTCAATATAGATCACAAGACAAAATAATAGAAAAACAACATACAATTCCTAAAATACAAACTAATTCAAAAAGTAGATACAATGATGAATGAGCAGGTCAATTACACAGGATTATATAAAATCAATGTCAAAAGCAAAGCTTTATTGTCCATAACAAGAAAGAGCAAGCCATGGCTAAACCGCACCATAATCATGTCATGAATATCTACTTTTATCAAGACATTATGCACAGAGACACAAATATAGTTTGTAACATTGGAATCCTTGCATCTCACAAAAGCTGATAGGAACTTTGAACACAGTGAAAACACATGTGCTCAACAATCATATCTGATAAAACACCACCTCCTTCTACGAAAATACTAGAGAAAGAATCTCATAGGTGAACTATTCTCCAAGTCCAGAAATATCTGCAAAATATGCTATCCGGAGTTATGTACACAAAACAACCCTGGTGTGGTGTATATTTCCCTATGGTCATATTCACATTAGTCATTGATGCAGAAGTTATGAAATATTACTCAATAATATGCATTGTGATATAAAGTACCTGATAGATGGGTTTACTGAGATATTCATCTACTCCCATGGTCATCTATTTCTCTCTCTCCAGTCTATCTCCCCCCCCCCCCCTTCATCTCTCACTCTTTCCATCTCTCACTTTTGTCTCCATTCCTGCTCCAGCGGAAATGCATCTCTCCCATTGGCTCGTCCTGAACTTGTGAACGTTTCACCCCCTTTGCACTGCGGGCAGCCTGACGCTGGGTTGCTTTTTTCCCCTACCGTGTTTAAAAATAAATCCCAGGGAAGGGACGGGTAGGAAAAAGCTAAAGGAAAAAACACAACAACTGCAGCACACCAAGCATTGTCTGCCTTTATCTGTTGATAGACTTCACCGAGGGGTACCATCATGGAGCTTGCTGGAGCGTTGGAAGATAGGATGTTGGAGATGCAGAGGGTGCATCCGCGCCATTGCAGAGGAGGCGATGCCATCTTTCCATGGAGATGAAGAGAGTTTAGGACCGGCGGGATGAAGAGGGTGGAGGGATGCTGTCATCTTGCTGGCTCCATCTCATCCCTGGCATCATCCGTCTGACCTGGAAGGAGAGCGTCGCATCAGGGAGGGGGTGAAGGTTGCAAGAGATGGAGACATTGAGGGACAGACAGACAGACAGACAGACAGACAAACAGACTGATGGAGGCAGCAACAGACACACAGCATGAGCTCATATACCATTGTCTCGATTAGGTGTCTCAATTACCTCAGCCACTCACGTCCCATCATTGCTTCTGTGACTTTATATTCTCTTTCTCGTTTTACATCTCAAAGAGTTTCATCACTCTCCCCTTGCTCCTGCATCATACAATGTTTTTGTTTCACCATTTTAAAAATTGATCTTTCATCTCAAGTTATCCAAGTGCACTTTCATCCATAGTATCATGTCTTATCAAAATTTTTTGCTTCATTTATGAAAGAAAACAAAGCATAAATCTTTCCCTCCCCTACCAATCCCCCCCCCCCTCCTCTCTCTAATTTACACCTCTGTCACTCTATTTGATTCTATTTTTTTTTTCTATGGTGACATTCAACACTAATTTGTGGATCATCAGTTTTCCAAGTCGGTCAGATGAAACGGACCAACATAATAATTTTGAAAACGAGATGGAGAACATCATCAAAGCTTTTGTTGTAGAGGAGTAAGGCTATATTGCAGATGTCAGATAAACACAGCCAATACATCAGGCAGTCAAATTGTTTTCGTGTATCTGAATGGAGAAAACCTATCCCTGTCCTTCAGGGATGGTTTCTTTGCGGGAGAAACCATCTTTGGAGGGTATATGCGAGTAGATATATATATCTTTATATCTCTTCTCCATTCCATGGGGATTCCTCTATGTAATGTACACTGCTTGATCGGGAGCAGGTTTACCCAATAAAAGCTGAAATCCAATCCAGCATCAGACGGATCGCGTTGGATGGGGGATGCGGAGAGAGAGACTACATCACACAAAGCGCCGCGGAGAAAAGGGCCAATCGTGGCTTTCGTTACATGCTGCCTGGATGGCAGCTGAAGACAGGGCAATGGCGTGATGTGTAGGAGCAGTAGTCTAGTAGTATCAGACCTCCTTTTTGTGTTATTCCAGATATTACATCTAAGAATCTTTAGAAGCTAAATTTGATATATATCCATCTTTTGGGTTCTATATCATATTGCAAAAGTCCCTGTGGACATGGGACTGAGTTGTAAATATGCACCAACATCAACTTCTGTATTGAAAAGATTCATCTTATCTGAGGTAGAAATAATCTTACAATTTGTTACTTTATTGAAGCTGGTTACGATGACGGTGCTTCACTTCTTACAGTCCCACGCATAATGAAAAAGATGTAAGTCAATGACCACTACTATATACAGTGACATCCGTCTTCAGCGCTCTTGAAAGACTGATCTTTTTCCCTGACTCCATGTCCACGGGGACTTTCAGGGAAATTGAAGTCTTACCTCATAGACTATGGATTACAAAACATCCTGTAAGTTGATTAAAGGTGAGATAAACAAAATCAAAACAAAAACAAAAAACAGAGAAGGTTAAAGAACAGAGAGAGAGAGAGAGATTGAGGAGAGAAGATCAAATGAAGGGGAATATAAAACAACACTTCAAAGTGGCATGAAATCCACAAACATCTTCATCCTACCAGTGATGGGAAACAGAGAAGTCTCTACCATCATCTATACAAGTGTGAGGCAGTCATTTATCAACACAGCATACTAAGTTTGTCTGTGAACAAAGATAAATGTCATGTTTAAGTAGATTTCACCAGTTTCTATTAAAATGCTCCATCTCTGTAAAGTTTTTGATTGGTGATGAGATGCGTATTTTGCGCACTCTCTCAATCTGCATCAAGTTTTATCAGTGAAACGAAGTAGGTGGTACCAAAATAGCATCTAGTTTCAAATCAAAGCTCAAAGTGCCCACCTGTTCTGCAGTGAGTAGGGAAAGTGAGCCTCAAATTTCTTCTTTGTTTCTTTGCTCGCTCAAGGTGTGCACCAGCAGACCCCCCGCTTTCAAGCTGCCATGGGACGAAAACACCGAGTTATTCTCCAGCTTTTTGTTATTTTGGGAACATGACTAAAGTGATGCGATGTGTTTACATCATAAAATCTAACAACTTCAACTACAGCTAGTCAGAATTTGTTTGAGACCTCCTACAAAGGTATCCAAATGGCAATTACCTCTCTACTTTTGAAAGCAAAGAAAAGAAACACTTACCTGGGTATTGAGGGTCCTTAAAGGATACCAAGAGACATAATTAAAGGTACAGTTTACCTTGGGGAGCAGTGATTTTAAATATTTTCGAGTTATTACATTTAATGCATATGTGTGGGTCAGTTGTATCACAAAACATGCTATTATATAAAAATTTTGCAATAGAACCTAAAATATAAGGAGATATCACTATTTTTCTCAATAAATTGTAACTGTAGACAGTTTTGTCTGGAACCATTTTTATTATAACGATCGCTCACATTTTTTTTTGTATTTAACAATACGTAACATCGATTAAATACTAATTCAAATTTTCTCATTGGTTGTTTCTATCCCTAACTCACATTTTGGAACCATTTTGAAGCATTAATGCTGGGTTTTATTTCATCTGCAAATGGTAATACTGAGATGTAATAAAAGGGAAAACGCATTATTGTTCCCCTCATCAATTTTCATTGTCACGTTTCAAGGAAGTCATACATGTTAGACTCTACCATCTGTGTGGACATGTATCGTCGTAAGGTGAACAACTTGATTGCCAATTTTATAAGCTACAGGCGACAAAATTTGTGTTATGTCAAACCAGTTTCTTCCAATGGCCACAAGGGAGGGCTCACTATAGATTACTTACGCAAGTTACAATCCCATCAATTTCACAAGCTACTACAAGAAGCCAAGTTTTGATGGGCAATCGTGCATCCAGCATGTTGTGCAAGTGCAACTACATTGTATTTTATGTTACAACCTCACCTGGGGCCATATCTTCTGCATCAAACTCTACTTATGAAGATGGTCCTTGCATTTCTACTTATTTTCTCAAAATTGTATCTAAAGTGATTACTCTGTGGGCCTGCCTTCAATATGACATTCCTTTATATCTTTTCTGGGTTATACATTTTTCCTACATTTTTGCATAGCATGTCATGTATGCTATATTGATGCACATAACAGGGGCCTGCAGAAATTCTGTCATTCTGTATTGAAAATGGAATGCAGAATAGAACTGAACTGATCTGACCTGAACAGTTTCTTCTGCAACAGAGATAGATTGTCTGCTGATGCTCAATCCAACACCTGACACAGACAGTATGCAGAACATGTTCTCATTATAACACATTGTGGTTTCTTTCTCTCAATTCCATGATTATGATTGTGCTTATTATCTTAGTCATGATATTTACAAGAACCAAAATATTGACATCGTAAGTCATAACATTGATTATGATGGTTATAAAAATTATCATTTTGATGACATTGATGATTATTATCAATTCACTTACTATTATTATTAGCATTATTATCATCACCAATATCGTAACCACTATCTTTGTAATCCTTCAACATTGAATTGAAAGATGGGGAAATTAACACACGGAGAATGCATATGTTAACAATTTGGATATAAACATATTTCTGATATCAAAGAGTGTATCTGCAGACAGAAATTGACAGAAATTAGCGATTACAAATGCAAGTCTTTGTTATATACCAAGGAAAACATGGAGTACTATACCAGCACTGCTGTCATTGGCATCTCTTGCCATACAGTGGCAGCTCCTTCACAGAGATGCACATGTGGAATCTACCAGAGGAGTCACTTCCCCCATGCCTCCCTGGTGTTCGCTCCCCCAAACCAGGGAGATGGGAGACCGCCCTGCGTGCATCAACCTTCAAGATTCTTCCCCCATCCCTTCCCTCTCCTATCCCTGCCCCGCCCTACAACCACCACCAACCCCCAACCTACCCCATCCCTCCCTTTTAACCCATTCCTTCATCGTGACATTGCAGCCGCGGGCATGAATTATTTGTCGTGTGAGAAAAGTGCACCGGGCTGGGGTCATGATCAATTTGCCGGGGAGTTTATGCACCATGGCTACAATCAACATGGCTGGTTCCCCCGACAGCAGAATGTTGGTGAGATGCAATTACGGACAAATGAAATCATAATTGTCTCCGTAGACTCGTGGAGAGGTGAGAGATGGCAAGTATTGGAATGTTTGTTTGCAGCAGCATGTAGATTGTTTGCAAGAAATATTGATTTTAGGGGAAAAGAGAGCGATTGCATCACATGATGCGATTTTAGATAAAAGAAGATCCGACAGAATCACATAATGTGACACCCTCAGTCACCTTCCTCCTGCCTCTCCTCTGTTCTTTCTCTCTCTCTGTCTGTCTATCTCTCTATCTATCCATCTTATGTCTGTCTGAGTTTTCCATGGCTATATTGCTGCCATCTCATCAGTTACATGTCTCCTAATCTCCTGTGGCATTGTATCTGAGAAAATGTGCAGCATTTCACACATTTCTCACAAGCACTCACTGATACTTCACATTGCTTTCTCATTCAAAAAAAAAAAAAAATACATCTGCGAAATTTTCTTTTTTGGCCCATTCTCATTGTACAATGTCGCAATATTCATTGAATATCATACTGCACGACATTTCCAACTACCTTGGATGACTTGAGTTTTTTGGCCATGTGTAAATTGTGACAAATAAAATCAATTTTCGTATTGTGATCCAAAACCAATAACTCCAACTGCATTGGATAATCACAGTGTTATATCACTTGAGAAAATTGTTTTGTTTTTGCTTTTGCTTTTGCCACCAGCATGCATTGGCAATTGACTAAGCAGCTAAGCAGTGTGCTGGTCACATCAACGAATGAGACTTGAACAAAATCCTGGCTGACCAATGGTGCATTTTATATTATGCAGCCATAAAGGTGGAATCAAAACACTGAATGGAAGTCACAAGTGACACTTTTGTTTTTTAATGTTTTATTACAGTGAGTGTTCTCATTTAGTAGACTAGAGAAAATTTTATGGTGATGTTTTGGGTGACTTGAATCAAAGTGAATTTGAAGGGTTTGTTTGCAAAAACCGATAAGTCCATTTTTGAAGATTTTGGAGTACGATCTCTGTCATGAAGTACAAAATAATACCTTTTAAATGATATATTGGTCACTCCATATAAAGGTATATTTTTGAAGTTATGGTCAAAAGAAGCAAAACTTTTCTTATTATTCTCTTTATTTTTCTTGACCTTTAATCGCAAATATCTCCATTTTGCAAATATGGACTTATCTGTTTTTGTAAACAAACTCTTCATTTGTAACTTGCACAGAATGTTGTAATGTTTCTAATGTCATGATTTTTCACTGTTTGTAGGTGGTTCATACACACCAGAAATTAAAGTTTTTCAAAACTATATTCTGCAGCATAATGGGAAAACCTATAATTCTTGTGAGTGGATAAAAACAATCACTACCTATTGCAATCAACATCGCAATGTAGAAAAAATCAATACATCCTGATATTCTTCAGAAATCCTTGCAGTAATTTGCCTTTTGCAATTTGCATGAATGGCACCCATGTGAACTGCATCCTAAATATGACATTTTTTAAGCCCATGATGCAACTTACCACACTATAGGTATTAGTGTCTGAACAATATGTTGGCTATACGATGATTCTTTATACGTTGTCACTTATTGGGTCTGGTTTATTGGCTTGCATCTGAACAAGGGGCATGCATCTCTCCCAAAAGACTTGTTTGACTATATAACCAATAATAAAAGGATCACAGTTGTAATGTGATGCCCCAGAGTTTATCTCTCTGGTGTTCAATCAGCTGTTAGAATTCATGTCTGGGTTGTAAATTCAATAATAGACAGTTTCTTGGCCAGATGTTGCAGTCTCTTTCTGTAGATGTCTGCCAGTTCTATAGTTTGGGGTTTTTGTTTGTTTGTTTGTTTGTTTTTGCTCTTTCACCATATAACATTCGGTTGAAGAATTTATATCTACCACATAATTAGTCAGAGAAAGTATATCATATACATTTAGTTGTTACAGTTATATGCGTTAATCAAATATCTATCAGCAGTTGGCTACAAAAGATTATAATTATAATAGGGTATGTTAATTTCATGCATGACAGAAAATTATCTCATGGAAACAAATGACTTTGAATATACTATACCAAATTTCACGATGATATTCACTTGGAGGATATATATCGACCACACAACTGACCAATTGGTGAAAATACATACAGTGCACTCTTGTTATAACAAACACAGTTATAATTAAATTTTGGATACAACGAAATAAAATTCAGGGCCCAAAATTGTCTGCTAGATATCTCATACACTTTATTTGTTCGGATGTAATGAAACTTCAATTTAACAAAAGAAAACTGCCGGTCACAAGGACTTCGTTATAACTGGAGTTGCCTTTACATTCTGTTATACCAAATACCAATCAGCAGTTGGTTAAAGATGATGATATGGTGGGACATTTGTTGCGTTCATGCATGGGCAGAACATTTTATATGTCTTCGTACTGGATAATATTTCTTCATGGAAACCTATTGGCCAACAATACCATATTTCGGGATGATATTCTTTTTTTTTTTTTTTTTTTTTGCACAATCAATAGAATAGATTTTTTGTATACTTTGCAATGCTGAAAGCCAGACAATCAATGATTTGCAATACATATGGAAATGTGAATTTGTGGAAGCTTCGAGATAAATTTGGGTACAGGGCAGGGGTGACAGCCGAACTTTGTCAGTGTTGATACTGAAGATGTAGGTGTGTGTCTTAAGAATAAAAGCCCATATTTATAATGTAACAGATAATGGCCTTTGCTGTCTTAATGAATAACCTCTAGCCTTGACGTGCTATTTCATTCAAGCTATACATAAGTTCTTCAAAGCTTTGCAAACCCTTCAAAGAGCACATTTTATATTTTGGATTTTCAGAAAAAAAAAAATATATAATCTAGCAATTGGTTGAAAAAGCTTCACATGACTATTGTACTTTCAATTGTTCAGAATGTTGGCATGCTTGACACTCTATTGTATACTATTTGGAAAATTATGTAACTTTATCGTGACATTTTCCAAATAGTACATTTTTTTGTGAAATGATGTCACAAATTTTGACATCATCGAGGACTGCTTCGTATGGTCACTGCAGGATCTGTCTACAGAGTTTCTGGTTAAAACTATTAGTCTAGGTGCATCCTCCGTGAATATTAGTTATTATTTTGGAGTCATCTCTGCCCATAGATTTAACCCAAAACTCTCAAGGCAAAGTGTATTTTGATACTGTATGTACAATCAATAGAGGGCACAACGGCAATCTCGGAAAGGTTTTTCACCACTGCAAATTTTTGCCCAAAATTCTGGATTTGACCGTGCCCGCCGACATCGTCATTGTAATCATTGTTATGAGTGTTTCAACATTTTAACTCATCATTGAATGATATTACCGATATTTGGTTGATTGATATTTGATAGTTTGTGTAATGTTATATATGTAGGCCTATTTTGTGTTGTGGTAATGTAAACTTCAACATTTATTTTGTAACTCATGTACGTGTCCTAAACCTGCCATTCATTTTGAGTGAAATGGTGAGCCTGTTTTTTTTTTTTTTTATATGTTTTACTCATATTGCATTGAACTTGAATAAAGTCATGATTAAACATCTCCCTACCAATCAATTTTTCTATCATGCAGTCCGCTTTTCTAAAATTATTTTACTACTTACTATAAAAACCTTACTTTTGAGTAAGTGTGCCATGTCTGACAGGAAGAGAAGAATATTTGATGTGGCTCTTCTCCAAACGTCCAATATGTGAAATCATACTTAGCATGCATAACTCACACCAGTGTGTGCAGTTTGCAGATCCACAAATTATTATTCAGTATTTATCTGGTATTCTCAATTGCATCAACCACCAACAAACGTGCCGTTTGAACAACAACGACACTAAAGAACTCCCAGAAGAGATACACTACAGGCAAAGTATATTTTTAAAAATTAAGCTTAAACAAAAAGAGAAAAGAAATAAGGAATTGAAACAGGATGCTCTGAGAGATGGCAGAAATGAGGCCCATAATGGAAAGACGCCTGCAATGTACTACAATATCAAAACTGATGCTGATGAGGTCAACACCCAGATTTCTAGCCTTGGTTAAAAAGAGGTACCAGTTTCTGTTTTTGTGCAATGCAATTCCTACTTCGACTGATATGCCTGCCAAAATTCTCCCAGCCGACACCCTATCTCCGACCGCCAACAGCAGAAGGCAGACTGTGTAACTGGCGGGCCCCCTCACCAAGACGCATCGTCGGGGACGTTGTTCATTTTCAATTTGCGTCGCCACAATCTTGAAGTCTGTAATTACCCATAGCCCCATCAGACAGGCTTATATAGGCTGCTAATCCATCGATTTTGAAGCGACGATATGAGAACACGTGACATTTGGGCCTCGTTCGTATCGCAAGACATCTTGCGGAGACTTGCGCTTTGCACAAACTTCGACACGCACTCTGACAAACACACACAGTTTGGCGCTAGGGATTCCTCGTATGAGTAATTCCCAATGCGCAAGTGAGTCGTCTCCCCCTGCAGCTCCCGTTTGCCCGACGTTGGCCGACTGATTGCCTGGTATTGACATTTCGGCGCAGTGGCAAGATATTACCATCACGCTGACAGCACCCAAGTGAAACTCTGCGTCATCCCCACTATAGATGCATCTACACGTGTACACACTCTCACACACACACATACACATCGATATTTGTATGCATACATCACATTCAAGGGTGCACTAATGAACCCTGGAGCTTGCAGCCCGAATAGCTGTCAGCCGCTTACAATTACGTCCCTCAATCTCGCCTGTACATGTGCATCAGCTGACTGGCGATAGGACCGAGAGCAGGCGTGCCTGGAAAGCCTGCATATTAGTATACGATGTCACGAGAATCCCTGTCCCGCTACAACAACTACTTGTCCAGCTACACTGCATTAGAGGTTATTCGGTCACATCCACCAGACAAGTCGAACCAGAATTGCCTTGCGGTCAGCGTAATCAATACCATATTGATATTTATGTTGTGTAGATTATTGCCAACTGTGTACAATTCCTCTCCTTTCTTTGTTCCTCCAAGGCCATATTTTTTTTCCGTTTGTTTCATTATAAATGGATTGTGGTTAAAATTAATGAAGCTACCGTACATCATGCAGAGATGGCTTACAGAGAGATTTTGTCAAATGCTTTTAGAGGATTCTAATTCCTGAAACCTGTCTGCTGTTGACAGCAGCTAAAAGAAATTGTCTCCTGTGAGATGATTGCCGTGGAAGGTCATAGGCAATGAATTAAATCAATACATATTACCAGAGGACGATTAGCTAGGGACTATGGAACAGCAGAACATGATGTGCTTAAGGATCTCATCTACTACAGTACTACAAACATTCATAGGAAATACTAGTAATGTTAGTAGTGTGCTCCAACAAACTGATATTGTAAATTGTACAACTGTGAGAATGTAAAAATATTTTCTGAATTTAATTCATGTAAAATAAGTCATTTTTTCCTCAGTATTTAGCAGGTGTGGTCTCTAGGTAACATGACAAGCATGCTTAATTGTTAATGCTCTGGTGGTTCTCATGGCATTGCTAAAAGGATATGAGAACATGAAAAAAAAAAATTGCTGTATTGACTTGTGAGTCACGGTGAATCATTGTATAGTAGCTTGTAAAACAGTCTCGGCAAGAGCTGTGGGTGTTTGCTTTCTTTACAGGTCCGCTGAAATTCAATTGCATGTTGACTTATGCTGATGTTAAGTAAGTGATAATTTTACAAAATCCAGAATTGTCTGATCAAATTGTGTATCACAGCCTTTTAATCACTGTATACTGTAAAAGTGGATATTTTCGCGCGACTAATTTTTCGCGCTCGGCCGGGCAAGAGGAGTTTTTAATTTCGCGAAATCAAGACATCAACTACTGGAACATACGGCACGCAAAAATATTTGCATGCTTTTATTATCGCGCTAGGTTCAGGTTGCGCGAAATGCACGAAATGATTTCAGCACCATGAAAATTTCCACTTTTACAGTAGTTTGTTTTCCACTCCCATCAAGTCCAGTCAATAAAATGTCTTTTACGCCTTTCGTGTCAAGAGTAAAACTTTGTATCCAGAACAGTGAAAATTTGATCATAACCAAGTGAAACTAAGGAAGAGGTTATGAGATTGTGAAGTTTCGCTAACTGCAAAACAGCTCTCAAACAGTTAATATGAATATGCAAATGAGTGCACTGACTATGTCATCATTTCACAATTTTCCATTGATTGTGGAAAAAAAAATGATGAAAATTATTTTTTTTCTGCTTTAAAGGTGTAAAGAGTTATTCTTGGCTATACATCTTCAAATTAGTAATCTGTCAGATTAGGATTTGAGACTTGGGCATAATTGCATTTG
The DNA here is from genome assembly GCA_033980235.1 of Diadema setosum. Lineage (NCBI taxonomy): Eukaryota > Metazoa > Echinodermata > Echinoidea > Diadematoida > Diadematidae > Diadema > Diadema setosum. The sequence continues at coordinate 3,078,088 of CM067063.1, read as the reverse complement.
AACAATAAAACTGGAATTTTCATGATTCCTTTTTTTTTTTGGTACAAACTATATGGCAAGTTGTGAGGCAATGACATCATCAACTCACACATTTGCGAGGTTATGCTGACTGTTCAAGAAGTGGTGGATGAACATTATCAAAACTTCATAATTTCATTTCTATCCAATTTTAATCAAAATTTCACTGCTGCGATTATAAAATGGTACTCTTTCTTTATCAGACTAACTTTTGATTGCTAGGGAAATTTTCCTTTCAAAAGAGACACTGTCAACTTTTTGAATGAGTCATGGTGCTAGTTTGTGTTACAAATATACATGTCCAACTACTCCATTCATGGCTTTTCTTTACGATGGGTGATGCATTCATCAGTAAAAGCACTCTATGAAATTGATTGCACGGTTACTCATCATTTCAATTGTTGATGTAGGTGTGTAGCAGGCCAATGCTATTGTTCTGATCCTAATATTGATTCCCTTAATTGTATGCCAACATCATGTGTGATAGTTTCAAATACAGTCATTAGCCATCAGCTGGAATGAATGATTTTGAAAAGTGCATGTTGGGGAGGGAGGTGGGGGAATTGGAGAGGTAGAGAGAGAGGGGGGATAAAAGTTAATTGGCTGAGAAATAGAGTTCATGGTCTGTTGATCGATGGGTGCATAGGAATGACTCACGATAATAAAACAACTTGACACATCGCAGACTGGACAACCGGTCAGTACTGCCTGCTTGACCCACACAAAAGAGTTCATCAGTTTCTGGCGTGTCAGAACTAATTGGCTCAACACTCATCTGAACTCTACCTGACCTGCGAGCTGGTACCACGGTGTGAAGATACAAGAACAACAAGGACATGATATCAAAATGAATATATGCGATTCAGAGCATATCTCTTTTCTTTTGAGCAATTGGAACAGAATTGCAATCAGAGACATATTGCCTGTCACATGGTATGTCAGCGGAGACCACAAAAATCCATTAATTGGAAGTAGCATTCAGACGGAAATAATGTATGGTATTCGGAATATCGTAATTACTTGACAGTATGTGCAACGGAGGCAAACCTGACTACTTTGAAAAGTGCAGCAAGAGGTCACACAGGATGCACAAAATGTTCGTCTGGGCTATCCAGCCATCTTCTCAGATGGAAATGAAACAAACAAACAAACAAACACATATATACATATTGTTGTGTGCCCAGAAGACTGAACAAGAGCGCGTGCGAGGAGTGCAACCTGTGCCCGGAAGAGTGACACGAATGCACGCAAGGCTCATGTATTACTTACAAGCCTTGCGTGCATCTGCATCGTTCTTCCGCGCACAGGACAATATTATTATATATACTATACATGGATAGATCAGGGAGGCGAGACGAAAACTCCCTGGTTAGATAGGTAAGTATGTCTGGAGATGGATGGAGGGATGGATGGATGGACTCACCTCCCTGGATGAACTGAGTTGAATAAAGTACTGCACTCAGTACTGGATTACCCAACAATATTAGATTCATCAATATACAATACAAACACAGAAACTCATCACAAAAGTAAAAATGTCATGACGTAGATAAGACATACAGTTTGTAACTTAATTGTAGGTTATGTTTATTTCCACAGCATTTGCAGAAAAAATGATCCCATACCGTGTATCCAGACTGACATATGCCATGAAATCTAGCTCAGTGGTCATTGCTCTCACCCTCCCCCAAAGTGGGGAAAGAGTACATTGCACTTTTGATACAAACATTTCTGAAAATGGATGTTATGTTAACATATTACCTTCTTCTAATATCAATACCATCAACAACAACAAAATCATACACTTGATCATGCCTTATTACTCACAGACTGCTGTTTTGCCATTTCAGAAAATTTATTCACAGATACGCTTCACATCATGTCACAGCAATGTCTTACCAATGAGAATGATCTAATTTCAGCCGAACTCGCCGCTTCAGCGGGAAACAAGATTAATGCCCATCAGTCACACATGATTGAATAATACGATATGACAGCTGGTATACGTATGACCACTCAGCGAGTGCTAATACCAGCCATTTTAATGGCATTTGTTTATAGTATCATAGACACAAATAACCCCCAAGCCTCTTTCTACTCTAGACTTAACCCTCACACTGTCAAAAGAAGCCACTGCAGCTTGAAATCGGATGGACGGATAAATGAGATTAAAGAGAAGCAAAGCTGGAGTTTTTGTTTCCTTTGGTGGATTTTTCTCCAAAATATGTTTCATGAAGTCTTGATACAACATGAACGCAGTTCATTACAATGTTTTCCACAGCAAAGAATATAAAAACAGGGTGCCATGGGTAAAAAGAATATTTACGTCCAGACAGGTCATCCATCTATGCTCTGTATTTATTTTCATTTTCCTCAAAATGCAGCCATTATTGGAGAAAAAAAAAAAATTACTCCAAAATGACAGACCGCAACTTAGCAGTCTAAGTAAAAAGATGAAACCAAAAGCGTCATATATACCTGTGTCATGAAGAATGAGAACGAGAATAATGAACTTTGCAGCCTTGCAGAGTGTAGACCATTATGACACAATGACACAGCTTACCTGGTGTCATTGTGATGTCAGTAATGACCATTATGACATCACAAGGACACAGCTTACCTGGTGTCATTGTGATGTCAGTAATGACCATTATGACATCACAAGGACACAGCTTTCCTGGTGTCATTGTGATATCAGTAATGACCATTATGACATCACCAGGACACAACTTACCTGGTTACCCTCATCATGACCATTTATCATAACAAGGACATCCGAAGCTGAGAAGCAGAAATGCATTAATGCCTCCACTCTAATTGTCTACGGCATTAGGCCTATACTGCCAGTCTACATCTCAACGGATTACATAATGCTCTAGTTCATTATGTCCAAACCATGATTTGTTTAAAGGTCCTGTTTACCTTTGGGAGAAGTGATTTAAAAAATGTTCAAGATATTACTTTTGGTGTATATATGTAGGTCAGTTGAATCACAAAACATCCTACCATATAAAATGTTTGCACTAAAGCATGAAATATAAGGAGATATCACTATTTTTCTCATTAAACCACAACTGTAGACGGTTTAATATGGAAATATTTTCATTATAACTCTTGTTCACATTTTGTACATCTAACAATTTTTAGCATTGCTTATACTGGTTCAAATATTTGCATTGGTTGTTTCTATCCCTAACTCATATTTTAGAACTATTTTGAAGCACTAATGCTGGGTTTTTGTTTCATCTGCAAATATCAAATTAAAATGATCATCAAATGAGTCAAGGGAGAAAGTCTCAACTAAAATGCTTCTCTTTTGTCAGTTTACATCTTTAGTCCATTTAATTTATCTATTAATTTTTTCTTAATTAGGAGAGTGAGGGAGGGGGTACTTGCATGGAAATGTGCCTGCTAGTGATTACAGAGCACCAGTGTTATCATAACGATGACTGTGCCAATATTTGGACAGCTAAGGAATTGCCTGTCACTACATGTTTGCCATCTCGCCCGAATGTAAATATGAAGTGCCATGTGTTTGTGTATTTGTATATTGCACATATTTTTACCTTGTTCACTGCTTTCACATAAAAAAACCTTTACATTCTGCAAGCAAGATCTTGAAATGATTCTTGAACACCATTCCTTCCCCTTGAGTCTGTCAGACAACTACCAGACATCTTCTCTTTCTCTATAATAATGATAACAATGATGGTAATAATAATAATAATAATAATAATAATAATAATAATAATAATAATAATAATAATAATAATAATAATAATAATAATGACAATCACAATAATAACAATAATAATAATAGTAATGATAACAATAATAATTATTATTATCATTAGTAGTAGTAGTAGTAGTAGTAGTAGTAGTAGTAGTATTTTACACACTAACCATTAGAATGATAATTTGTTGCAGATGTATTAAATTTTTTTTTACTTCTGCATATGATTAATTTTTAAAACACATGTATGAACTTGTTAAGTTGGCTTATTGTTATACATGTATCATCTATCCCCTCTGTGCCTTAAAAAAGCAGGACTAGAGTGATGGCATATATCATAGGAAACCAAAACCCAAAGAAAAATGCGGATTGAGTGAAAGCAGAAACATAAGTAGGACACATCAGTGAAAGTTTGAGGAAAATCAGGCAATTAATGCAAAAGTTATGAATTGTTAAAATTTTGGTGCTGGAACCACTGGATGAGGAGACTACTAGACTTCATGATGACATGTGTGGACAACAATATCAAGAAAATATAAAGGGAATTCCAAAAAAAAAAATCATGAAAATTACACATTCCATCAACTTGATGCTGACATATGTTCAGGGTAGTAATTATTCCCCCTACTTTAGTCAAGTGCTCTTTCATTATGATAGAAAAGTGAAAGCATATTTAATTTTCTTTATATTTTCTTTAAGTCTTTTATATTATCATTATCATAATAAGTATTATCTTCATATCATAACAAAAACTATGCGGTCAGAATTTCTCAGTATACCCTCTTCACTGTATACACTATTCTCACTGATTGCTCTGATTTGAACCTAGAATCAGCTCTGTACGTGTCTAGTCCCACATCCACTCTGCCCCCAATATTACAAACAAGCCAAAAATATACCATCCACCTTTGGATTGCTCTACAGGTGTGCTACATACCATACACTAGTAGTTGCTGTATATATTTCAAGCATATTTTTCCCAAGAAAAGTGACAGGCAGAAAATAATATGCATTCTTTAGAATCACAATTGTGATGATAATAATGAAAGAATGAATTTACCAATATCCACATCAAAAGTCATTAAGTTGTAAATGACATTGGACTAGAAATGTACATGTGTTCATCTTTCAATATATTGGGCAATCTAAAAATTTTCATAAGGATGTAACCAACTTTCAAATTGAAAGGGTGTACTCTCAAAACAACTCAAATGTCCCTCTGTTGGCAGACTGCAAAAAACTGTAGATGATTGGATGTGCACTGGGCCAATCAGAGTCCATGTTATAAAATCAGTCCCTCTAAACACTTTGTTGTTGTTTTGCATTTCTTTCCTTTTCTTCTGCTGTTCCCCACCAGCTGCACAAGGGGACCAATATTCACATCATGTATCACACCGGTGTATGTGTACATTTCTGGGGTAATTGATACCTGGCATGGTTCACCCCCCCCCCCCCCTCCCCTCAAGCTAAATCCATTTTTGGTAACTCCTAGGGCTATTGTCACATGAATCAATTATTTGATTTGGAGGGTAATCAATAGCCCAGCACTTGCCCACAGCCTGCTATGCTATACCCATCTTTTTCATCAAATGGTGTAAGGGGGGATAGTTATCCCCCCCCCCTTTCAGTGCAGAGGCCAGCTAGAAGTCAATATGTTATGTAATCAGTGAGCTAAGATTGCAGTAAGCCATTATCTCGTTGGGCTAACAGACCTTGACAGGTATTCTTTCATGCTTCCACCAGTTCTCAAAGAACTTCCCGCCGCCAACTCACTCGCTTTCAGGTCACAAACACAAAAGGAAAGCAAAGGGACCACTTGCCATATTCAGTGGCCTTGCCTGACACACATTCACTTTCATTTTCAATACTTATCCTATTGTTGCTGTGGTTTCTATAAGCATTGCAAGGGAGAGGTGGATTCAGTAGGCGTGTCTTCATCAGCCCGAAGTTCAAACTAGCGGGACATTTTGCGGTCTTAGAAAATAGCCCGATACAGCGAATGTGCGTCTTCATCAGCTCGAACAGCCTGCTTCGGGAAATTAGTCCGAAAATTGACGCATGCGCACTTTGCAATATTACTCTGCCTGGCTTGCGGTTCGAAAGTGGATTTCCCCGCTCAAAATCTCCTATATCACCGTATGTACGATTCTACAACCAGCAGGGAGGTGAGCAGTACAGCAAATTCTCTCCAGAGGGATATTAATAACGCTACTCTTTCTTCTGTCCAGTGAGGCATCTTATATGAAATTAACGAATTGCAATGTTTAAACAAATCCAAAATGCACACAATCTGCAAGAATCTTCAGCTAAGGTATGAATAGAGTGGACCAGAAGAAGAAGTTTACACACACACACACAAAAAAAAAAAAACAGCTAGCATGCACGGCACTGAGTTTTAATAGGGAGGTGAGAGAAATAACCTCCCTGGTTTAAAAGATGACAACAACAGTAGGCCTATACTAGTATACACACATGTGATCCTTGAATACACCGTACTATACATAATCACTAGCTGCTTGTACATGCGCTTTCCATTGCCAGCTGGCTAACCAGAAGCGTGGAGGGATCGAGAAAATTTCGGGCTGATGGAGACGCACCCAAGATAGCGCGCTATTTCACGAATTAGCGCTCTAGTTGACGAACTAGACCAAGATTTTGGGGAAAATTTTCCCGATCAAATAGCGCGCTATCTGCGTCTTCACTACACAGATAGCGCGCTATTTTGACATCGGACTAGTTTGGTAACCGCAAGATAGCGCGCTATCTTGAAACTTCGGGCTGGTGAAGACACGCCTGGCCTGAATCTAATCAGAACAAAAGCTAATATATCAGGTTCATTGTGATTCTCCTGATTAAAATAGCATCTATTACAGTTATTTATAACTATCAGCCTAAGCACTGTATATTGAAAAATATAATTTTCCCTGTATTCATATGGTGAATATCTTTGAGACATAATTTGATAATTCTACCTATTTGATAAAGATATTACCTTCACATACAAACAGAAGTGATTGGCTACTTTGAGTACATGATTTATTATTTACATAAAGCAACCACTTGTCCATATCTGGGTGCATATATCCAAGTCCCATTCGTCAATAAGTTTCATGTAGAGAGGAGAAATTTTGCTGATCTTTGCTGCTCATTTGTTTGATCTATTCTGCTCATTCGTTTGACCTACTGGACAAAAGTTGGTGAATTTCGAACACAATGTGCTCAAAGATGAAAGTAAATCTAACTAAGACTACACTGATGTTCAGACTTTTTGTTTTGTGGGAGGGGGATGGGGGGCAATGGACTTCAGCAAATTTCTGACCATGCGTCCTAATTTTACGAGAAAAATGTCTTCATGGTTGAGCAGGTATAATGGACCCCAAGTGAGTATCAATTCTCTTTTTATTTGTACACAAGAGGGCAAAAGAATATAATTTGTTTCCTCTTATTTCTTTCTTTCTTTATTTATTTATTTATCTATTTTGGGGGTGAGTGGGGGGAGGGGGGAAATAACAGGTTCATCTCTCATCCGGATCATGAAATAGCATAACATTGTTTCATCCACACCTCTAGATTCAAGTCCTTTTAAGAAAGTAGAAAATAAGTATCATTTTAACATTTTTTCTCTTTCTTTAAGGAGTCTAACAAGACAGAAATCACTCCCACATGACCAGGGTCCCATTTCATAAAACTTGTTATCAGTAACGACTGCCACATTTCTATGACAAATTTACTCTCAGCCCATCGTATGCAAGGATTTCAGTAGCTTATAACAACTATCGTAACTTGTTATTAATAACAAATTTTATGAAACAGGACCCTGGTTGGCTCTTCTGATGCACCCATGTTTATTATTTTCATGACATTTATTGAGGTCATCTCAAATCTTAATCCCTCTATCCCTTTTGTTTCATCATGCTCATGTGATGACCATTTCTCCTTATCTCTTTGTGTGCATAGAGTGTTGTTTGGCACAAGAAACCCCCCAGCTAGCATTGTACATACTACTGTACTGTCCAAGGACCCTAACACAGAACGGAGAAGTGGTCAAGAGTGATGGCAGAGTGACCCCCTGTTCAGACGCAAGCCAGTTTAAATACCAAAACTCGATAAAGAAATGAAGTATAAAGAATCATCGTATAGCGGACAGACTGTTCAGGAAAACATTGTATAGATGTGCATTTTCTCAATGCGCATGCTGTTATGGTCATGAGTGACAGGTATAAGGTAAACTTTCGTGCGCGCTCCCATTAAGCCCCGCCCAGTTATACTGTTCTATGGTCACCATACATTCAGATGCATAATGGACAAGATGGAATGCTGATTTGTTATTGAGCTCTAGTTCGAAACAGTGCTTTGACTGTCATTTCATTATACGTTGTTTTGTTAGTCAGATGTAAAATTAATCATACAGCTATACCATTTTGGTATAGCTATACTGTTTTGGTATAGCTATACCGTTATTGTATAAACTTTTTGCATCTGAACACCCTGCAAGGTACCTTGGTAAACAGCATCTGTAGGCCTACATAAATGGTCAGCAGATAAATGAAATTTGCCCAAACAAAGTAACTCATTGGAGCAAAGCCTTTGTCCTGCACATACAATCCTCATGATAACTCGTAATCATCGTATATGTCAATATTTTTCCCCGATTAATTATTTTTGTGCAAAAGCATATTCACAGGTTCTTTAATTCACACTGCCTGTACAGTGACGGGGCGATCGTTAACAGGCCATTAACGATCGCCTCCTCACTGTACAGGCATGCTAACCTGGGAACATTAAACTGCACATTACTTGAATATGAGACCATTCTGAAGCAAATCATTTTCACACAACAATAGATATATAATGCACTCTTAAATGAATCCCACAAGGATTGGAACAATCACCCCCAACATTCCCACTGATTCCCAATGATCAGTTACTAGCCATCCCCTTTAATTGTTAACCCATTCAGAATGTGCGGAGAATATGGTGAAGATATTTTCACGGGTTTTTGAATTTGTGCTAGCCAAGAGTAGTGCAAAATTTACGAAAAATAATATACCATAAACATTTCCACGTTTACAGTATATTGCAATCGAGCTCTAGCAGTGAGACTAGGAACCTCCACATTTTTCTTTCTTTCTTTGTTTTAGCTCTTTTTTTTTTTCATCTTTACCAAGGGGAGACACCTCCGCCTGAGCTGACCCAAAGTTTGGCCTCTCATCAAAGCCATTCTTCATTACATAATTAATGTGGTCAATGATGGACTAATCAGAGAAGGAAGGGGTATGAGCCAATCCATGAGTGTTTCAAGCACTGTAGCCTCTTATCCAGACCCTGAAGTTACTATCGGCATTGTTCCAGCAACACTTCAGAGCTCTTTTTTGTTGTTGTTGAAAAGGAAATTTGCATTTGCAGCAAGAGTCACATTAGTAACTTTTGAACATTTGAAGAAGTATGCATTGCTGATTGTGTACGAGTCTTTCACCATTTTTTTTTTCCCTGAACAGAATAAAAAGGAATGTGGGTTGCTGCAACATGCAAGCAAATAAGAGTGTTATGTGAGACTAGCCATGACATTTACACAAGAAAGCTGTCCAGACAAGCCAGCAAGCATAGGGATGTGGCAAGCCAAAAAACAGGTGTTGATGATGTACACTCAAATTAAGGATACTGATTAGATACTGCTTGCAAAACAATAACAAACAGACAAAAAAAACAACAAAGAAACAAACAAAAAACTGGCCGTGATTCTAAGTTTTCCGACACCTACTGCTGCTCATCCTTTGTTATCCAAAGCAATACCCGCCCGATCCCCAGTCACTGACTTCAGTCCGCCGTTATCGATTATTGCTTTTGGGAGACCATAGAGGAGGAGCAATGAACAATGGCTTTCACTTTCATTGAGTGGGACGGGTCTTTTTGGGGGGAGAGAAAGAAAGGAGAGAGTGAAAGGATACAAGTCCATTAATCCTCACAAGACTGACATCTCAACTTGGTACCGCCATTCATTAGAACCCAGCTGCCCCGTAGCTGTGAGAGGGTTAAACGATGGGAGAGTGAGCACTGGGGCTCCTTCAATCGCAGCCGATCATGAATTAGTGATGAAGGAGAAAATTGGAGATTGACCCCAAATGGGCTCTGGCAGTAAGAAGCGGCAGGGAAATGCCCAGGTGTGAACAAAAACGCAGCAGATTACATTTGCTCCCGGGGAAAGTGGTGCATCTTCTTTTGTTTGGGTGAACAAACACTTTTCACAAATTAAACACAGAATGCTTTTTTTTTTCTTTCAAACTTTCAGGTCAGCTTGAGCTGGTCATGATGTTTAAGACATAATTCTAGTCCTTTGAAGTGGATTCAAACAAAGTTAATCTTCTTGGACATGTGGATAATGGTAGAGTGTTATGTATTATGTATTAGTAAAGCGGTGGTGGATCCAGGCAGGGGTGCACCAGGCACGTCCCCCCCCCCCTTTATCTTTTTTTTTTAAACAAAAGAAAAAAAGAAATAAATGGGGGTACACGTGCCCCCTTTAATTCTGTAAAGGTACCCCTCCCCCTTTACAAAATTTGTGGATCCGCCCATGTAAAAGCTTGGAACACACAGGACATAATTGTTTTCCATTCTTTTCCATGCCTGACCATCTATATTAAAGTGCAGTTGCGTTGAAGGTGATTCACAAGGTAAGCCTATAGTTTGTAATGTGAATGCAAATACACAAAATACATCGCAACATACTCTGATAATAAGAGTGGTAATTCAGACTTTGCACGAAATATGCATACCGGCTTTGAGTGTCCTCATGTCATGAAATACATTGTACCATCAATCATATAGCAGTGCATTTCTCATGTGAACTGGCACACACCCTGTCTTCTCCCCATAAGAGATGTGTGCATGCGCAGTGCTGACAAGAAATGTTGTGGTATTTTGTGAATGAAAACAGTACTAAATTAATTACTGTGGTATCCAATAACACATTTTGCCAATGTAAATGGTGTCTACAAATTACCTTGGTATGTATAATACCACAGTACATAGTAATTCAAGAGGGAGTACACCTTATGAAATCTAAAGACATGTGATCACCTCCCCTCCCCCCCCCCCCCAAACGTCAATAAATGGAGAGCAAAGCAGTTGATGGTTATGAACATGTATTTCTGGTTTCCACAGCTATCAAATTCCTCACATGAGTAGTTGTTACATGACATGATTGGAATAACATTGTAATAAAACATTGTAATATAACACTGAAATTTTAATGCTTAAAGCTTTTTGGCACTGTTCTATCAATTGACTTTTTCAAAGCTTTCCACAGAGGAACTTTCTCATACCGAAAACACTGATTTTTGTTTTTGTAATATTTTCATCTGTTTTGTGTTGTGATCGTAAAATGATATTGTTTTATTTTCTTCTTTTTGTTGGTAATTATACCCTTACAATTAAGACTCCTGGTATTTTGTAGTTTCCATATTTGACTTACAGTCATCATATGTTATATATTGCATGTTGTTCATGTACTCGTTCACTGTCTTCAGATTGTTATTGTACAAAGGATTTGTTTTTTAAATGAAACAGAATAAAGTTCAAGTCCAAGTTAAAGAAATAAACAGAATGATGAAAGTTAAAATGGCATCTTTGATAGTGCTTAAAGCTTTTGGCATTGGTTCTGTCAATTGACTTATTCAAAGCTTTCTAGAAAGAAACTTTCTCATACTTGTACTACATTAGGAATTTTGTGGAATGTACAATATATTCCTTCTTTGACACAGCAATTCCAATATGACTGTCAAGAGTGATGAATATAATCAGGGAGGGATGACACACCAGCACAAAAGAGAGTATATTGGACTGCATCATTCAAAAAGCTCCAGTTTATGAAGCAAAAAATGTTTTAGAATGAAGTTAAAAGTCAGAAATGTTGATCCCCAATGTCTCCCTCTTATTCAAACTGTACTTGCTCACAAAGATTGCATCCATGGTGCATGTTCTTCTGAATGTTCATGCAAAAGAAATGCAAAATCTTAGACTACATTCTCAGATGACTAAATTTTTTCCCAAAAAAACTATGTATTGACGCCTTAAACTATGCATTACTCCAAATTATAACCAGACTGCCTGGGGCCAGCACGTATTATGTGAGAAGAATCTGCTAGCAGAGAAAAGCCTTGATTGCAAAATCACATGTATCGTGATATACCAGCAACATTTTATACACATGACAATATTTCCTTCACATACTCCAAAAGTCACATAGAATTGGAGACCGTATGAATATAGCAGGTGCTTAAAACCCATTTCACTTTTTTTTCATGCTTCATCACTCCATATTCCCTGCTGGCCCTTTTCTTTTTCTTGCTCCATCTATAAACAGGCAACTCCTGTTATAGCAAAGTCCTCAGGACTGCCAGTTTTCGTTAATTATATCAAAATTTCATCACATCCGAACAAAAAAAGTGTATAAAGAAATATGACAAATAATTTAGACCCAAATTTTTACTTAAGCGTAATAGGATTTCATTATAGCTGTGTTAATCATAAAAGGAGCACACTGTATATTTTTTACCTATTTTTTATTTTCATATTTACCTACTGTCACTGTCACTGGCATTCAATGCATACAGTATAGACAAGAACTTTCACAGGCATTTTAATTTTGTGAAGCTTGGCTCTCGCAAAATTCACAAAATTAAAATACATGTGAACAGTCCTTGTTTTACAGCATATGAAGAAAATACTCAAATCATTGTTCAATATACATACTACATATATTCATACAATATATCAATATACAGTTAAACTCACATAAGTCGATCTTCTCGGGACTGAGCAAAACACATCGACTTAGGCGATTTTCGACTTGTGCGTTAGTCGAAAAAAATCGACTTACAGTTACACCACACGTACATAATGTATAATGTACATGTATGTTGTCTACTCTGGAGCCGAGAGATGGAGCGGTGTGCCGCAGCACGGGTCGCCCGGCAGGGCCGCGGCTAACTTTG